>OX608082.1:73789288-74989288 GCA_951509765.1 Sphenella marginata
GCTTAGTATACCACTCTCAGGAAGCGATAAGATAATAGGTGATATTTTTTTCGTAAGCACTTAGCGAGTTATGAATAAAATAACAAAAAAATAAATTTTTTTGAATTTGAATATTTTTTTTTTCGCTCACTCTCAGGGAGTTTCGATTTTTTCCTACTATTTCAAGTTCTTTAAAAAGCTTACAAAATAATTCAGCCTCATTTTCTTCACCCCTACATACTAAGCCTTATCTAACAAAATATTCAAGTTACTACCATCTCCATTAGCCACACACTTGACTGCATTGCTAACGCATTTCAGTGCCCTTTTTTGCTCAATCCAGCTACCTTCGCAGTTGGTTATTCTTCTATGCGCCCCGCCTTGCATGCTTCTAACCCTTTTCGCCCAATTGTCCCCTTTATGCACATATCATAACATACAAAACTGTTTTGTTTTCTTCTTCTTCCTTTTTTTGCTTTTTATATAGAGACTTAACGTTTTACTTTAGTGCGCTGATTCTTCAACATTGCGCGCATTATCTGCATTCCATAACCAAGTCGCTAGCCGCATCTAACGACTACTCTCAGCTATTTCTTACCCATATACAGTTGGCTAATATGACGTGAGCGGCTGTTTGTTTGCTTTTTTGTTACTTACTACTTATTACTTATTAACTACGTTCCACGCATACTTTGCTTAATACTTATAGACGTTGAATGGTCATGCAACAACTACAAGACATGCTTTTTTTCGTTGTGATATTTTTTGCTCTTTATAGATGAGCATTTTTCTAAAACGTACTAAGTATTTTGTGTTTGTTTTATAGTCCCTTTAAGACCTCACATTCAGCTATTAATCTTTACAAAATTACAAAAAAAAAAAAAATGTATCGAAAAGTGCACTTATATCATTTTTTGAAAAAAGCGGCATTATAAGCTATATATTTCTGCGGATGTAGTGTTTTTATGTTGTTTCTTCTTTTATTATTATTTCGTAATTACAACATGCTTTACAGCGTGCTAACAAACGGAGCAGCAGAATGTGCAGTAAATGAGGGAAAAGCGCAAATGGGGTATTCACAAAGCGAGGAAATAAGGTTTGATTGATTATTAGATTAGATAATGTATTTTATATTTTTTTTTTCTCGAAGTAGGTATATATTATATCGACGCCTGAGTGCAAAAATACCTTATTTTATTTATTTCAAAAAATCCCTGCTCAAACTTTTTTTTCAAAAACGTCTTTTTTCAAAATTTTGTTAAAAAACAATTCAACTCAGAATTTTTCAACAATGCCTCATTTCAAAACTTTATTCATGCACATATTTTTAGATTGAATACGGTCATTTTAGACTTGAAAATTTTAGACAGTGTCATCACATTAAAAAAAAATATCAATTTATTTGTGAATACCCCCATTGTATTTTTAATTCAAAATATACCAACAAAATTAATTTTTTGCAAAATTTTGCTACTTATTTTAGGAAAAAATGCGACAAAATACCATGGTCAAGTGAAGGTCATTGTGCAAAATGCTTGTTATTATGTAAAAGCAGAAGAAACGAGCCAAAATACCGGCAAAAAAATATGAAGAAAAGAGGTAAACGCAAGCTCAGCAAAATATTTTTTAATACCACAGCTTTGTCTTTTTTGAATATTTCTTACTCGTACTAAGCAATGAGAAAAAATACTAAAAGAAAAACAAAAGTTCAGCGGCACTTTTTTGCGCCAAGTTTTGTTTTTGTCGTCTATTCTCTTACTAAGCTATATAGCACTCGTGATTACGTTAACTATTTTTTGCACTTTTTGCTGCCTTTTTTACTTACTTTTTTCCTTTATGTTTTGACCTTTTTTTTAATTATTTTACTTGCAATTTTTTTTAACAATCTTTTTTTTTTTTTTTTTTTTTGCGCATTCACTTTTGTTTCCGTTTCGCATTTGTTATTTGGCATATTTGCGCTATGGGCGTTAAAGTGTTCCCATTTTTGACAGCTGTAGACAGTTTATGACAGCTGCTGTAAATGCAGCACTCAACACTGTTTGTTAAAATTATTATTTTTTCTTTGCTACATCGAATACATCAAGCTGTATACAGCAGCCGCTTAGAATTGTGTAATACCCTTTGTGCGCGTAATTTAAATATTCTTTGGTGTGAAGTAATCGCTTTGCTGTAACAATACTACTATTTTTGATTACTTTTATGGCATGTAATTTTTTTTAAATTTTTTTCTTTCTTCTTTTTTGACATTTGTTTGTTCAAATATTTTTATTTTTAAGTATTAGCATATACAATTTCGCTTTTAGAATTTTTGTGCCATTTTATCTCAAAGTGTGCGTTTTTTTTTTGCTTTAAACGTTTTCACGAATCCATTGACAGCTGTCAAAATGGCACACTCAGCGCAAAACAATTGCTGATTGTGGGTGGACGTGAAAAGTGTAATGCAAACAGCCCTTTATTTACTTTTGCATTTTTGGTGTGGCGCTGTCAAAAATTGACATTTGAAATGTATATTTGGGTCACATTTTAAAGGTATTCATATTATGAGGTGTTTTCTTGATTTAACAAATATTTTTAGAGCAACAAAAATAAATTAAGATTTTTTGATAAAAACATAAAAGCGGAAATAGTGCCATAGACGCGTGTTGCTCTGTTAAGTAAATTACACACTTAAGTACATACAGAGCCCTCCTTCACTTGCTTGCACCTGCCACAAGTATATTTTTTTTTTCTTAGCTCACTTTGTTTAATTAGTTCAGTTGGGTACGGAAATACCAATGCTAGTCAAACTGGTGCGCTTGCTACATCCGCTTTCTTTGTAAATACTCCAGTTTTTTTTCGGCATCATAAGCTGCCAAATATTTACCACACACGTTCAGCGGTATGGCGGTGTTTACTTGCTTGTTCTTACGTTTTTTTTTTTTTGAAGTTTACTGGTTTGTTTCGAATTAATTTTTAGGTTAGGTTGGGTTGGAAAATTTTCAAAATGGTTACTGAAATTATCTAATTACAAAAAAATACGAAAATTTTGAATATTCGTACTAAATATATGAAATCAAGGCAGTTTTTTTTCAAAAAAAAAAAAAAATTAAAAAAAAAAATATATTAAAAAAATAAAAATAAAATATTACAAAAAAAATTTTTGAGTATTCGTTCTATATTAAATCAAGAGTTTCTTCAAAAAAAAAAAAAATGTATTAAAAAAATATATAAGAAAAAAAATTTTAAAATGTTGAAATTATCTACTTACAAAAAAAAAATAAAAAAATTTAGACTATTCGCAATATATTTAATCAAGACCGTTAAAAAATAAATAAATATTAAACAAAAAAAATATATATAATATTACAAAAAAATTATGAAAATTAAAAAAAAATGTTTTCCTTTTTTTTCAAATATGTAGCTGAAAGTCAGTACTCGCTTTCTTTTCTATTAGATTTAAAGGGGATTGAAAAAATAACTAGTTTTTAGACCTTGAAATAGCATCACCATGCCCAAAAAAAGATTACATCATACGAACTTAAGCCACAGCTTTGATCTTTATTAAACTTGAAGTATTCAAATTGCATTAAAAGCCCTGAGACCTGGCTGCTTTGACGCATGCGCAATGAAATCGGCGAGCAAATTAAGCGGCTTCTGAGGATTTGAGAGCGCAACAAGAAAGGTAAAAAGCTAAAATAACAACAAACAAATGTCAAAAATCATAAAAATGTAAGGCTTCACGATAGGTAAGTATGTATGTTTCTATCAAAATGGATGTGTATTGATAACCGTCTGAGCATGTGTTTGTTTTGTTTTATGACCTTTGAAATACCAACAAAATTACCGCCGCTGCATATATTACTCGCCTTGTTAATTATTTTGTTAAATTTGTGTGCTTCAAAGGCAAAACAAAAGCAGACAAACATATGGCAACAGATGTATGTACCTTCCTTGTTTGCCCACTGTAGCACATCTCGAGTTCGATCGTGCGGCATCTCAAAGCGCATGATCATCAAATATCGGTTATTCGACTATTTGATCAATGATTATGACTTTTGTGTCATATTTGCCGCTTTGTGCTGGGAACGGTGACGGGAAAATGCGTTAATGTTGTTTTATTATTATTTATTTTTTGTCACTATTTGTTTTTCTTTCGTTTTTTATTCTTTTGCTTTTCTTTTTATTACCACTAAATTTTCAAAAAAACTTTAATTTCTTGTTTTTGTTGTGTCTTGTGCTACATGGGTCACGCATGCGCTGTAATCATATAGTTTTTATGACTTTCATTTGACTGCACTGCGCTCCAGCACGTCATTTGTCCATCTGTTGAACGCGTGTTGCTGGCGTAGTTTAAAAAAAAACCCTACAATCATATCCGGACTGTGACTATGTTATGTGTTTATGTATTTTTTTAGCATTTCCAACGTCTGCTCGCCTTTAAATTACCTGCTCGTCGACTGCTGGTCTGCTCACTTTGGAGTTCTTGAGTGTTGAGTGCTTGGCGGTTTTCCTCTTTTTTTTTTTTATTCATGTTTTTGTTCCCTTTGTGGTGTCTTTTGTTATGCATATTTCTTCTTTGTACCATGACTTTTTAATTTTTCTCCAATTATCAAATTTTCCCCAAAAAACTGACAATTAAATTCATTACGAATTATTGCTTATTTGGTCTCGAGCTTGCAAAAACTTACAAATATGTAAACAAAATAGACCGCAAAAATCCAACAACAATTACCTTTTTATTTTTAAGTATTCTACAATTTTCTAGTATCGAAATTCGGTACATCAAGAAAGTAACACATTTTACGTGTTCTCAGCTGTTATTTTCGCACTTTTTTTGTTTGTTTCCGACCAGAAAGACTTGAACAAATTTCCTTCCACTCTTTTCATCTTCTTAAACACATACCTAATAGGTACTTGAAACGTTCCCTTTTCCTCGCCACACATCGAATATATTTCTATTTGCTTAACCCTTAGCGATATTTTCTTGTGTCTCATTCACACATTGATAACTACTTCAAAAACTACTTGAACCGTTAAATATTTACTATACAAATATGTAATTGCATGTCCGAGGTAAAAGAAAGCAAATAATTAAGTTGAGCGCAGGATCAACCTCGAACAATAACTTGCATAACAAAACGTTCGCAGGTACCCTTTAACCATTATCACATAGCTCAAGTGATTATTACTGCACTTCACCGGCTCTTTGTTACATCTAATGGCTTCGCAGTTTGTTTTTAAATACTTAAAGTATTTTTAAGACACTCAACTAAAGTTTATAACTAAGATGATTTCAGTATTTCTTTGACTCTAAATCCAATCAAGAGCGCCATCTGCTTTAGCCTTTATTGCGTGGAAGCTTTATTCAGCGAGCTTTTAGTCATACAAAAAAATATTTTAAAAGGATGTCAAAAGGTTTCTTTTCTGTTCTTGAATATTCCATTGAGATTCTCGTATAGCGAAGTTATGGTCTCGGCATTCCCTGATCACTACTGATTACTGATCATGTGATCATCACCAATGAGCTTTAAGTTATAAAGTTGTGCTTAGCTCTGTTTCAACATCATTATTGTATACAAAAACAAAGAAATGAGTACAATATGCTTATACTAGCCTAGCTGCGATCAATATGCTGCGTTTTTTGTCGAGAAGCCTACCCGATCCAACTGATCACTGATCATGTGATGGCACCTAACATATGATTTTTACTATAAACAGTTTTCAGTTTACTATTTATTTTATTGTTTAGTTAGCATCCGCCATTCTCCTCAAGCTACCAAGCAATTATGTTAACCAAAAACCTTTTAAAGATCCACCGATCTTTAGTGATCTTCGAATGTTTTTCCAAAATCTATGTTATCTTTTTAATTAACACATCGTTTATACCATACTCAAAGTGGCCGCCACACTCGAATGTGGCCTGCAAAGCAAACTTCACACTATTGCTTATCTCTTAAATTTGTAGCATCTTCTTAATCCTGTTTGTTTAACTATTTCAGAGCGCTGCGTAACGAATTATCCCTGGATTTCTTTTCAGTATTTTATTTACATATTTCTTTCCAGTTATCACCTTATCTTACACAAAAGGGTATTGTTCGTTGAACAGGATTTTATTTACTTACTGCATTCCTAGCGAGGATAGACTATAGAAATTTGTTTGCACTATCACTTACTACTACGCACAATCAATAGAGCTAATGATCGTGATGTTGAGATCGTTTTGAGGGCTTGCTACAAATTTTTAAATTGAAATCAAAAGTAGAAAATGCAATACTTAGGAAGAAGTATTCAGTTTAGAGATTTTTAAACTATAGATTTTTTAATGTTCTATGAAAATTAAAATAAAAAAACGATCTGTGTATGTTTAGAAGATCATTTCGAGTATGACTTTCGCGAAAGTGATAGCCTTTACGAGAAGATTTCATATTGTGGTTGACGTGAATTTATATCGTATAGCAATTTTAATGACATAGTTTAATTAGACATTTTTTCTAACTGCAAGATCACTAAATTTATTTTAAAGCGATCCTCACCAACATCAGATATGAAAACTATAAATGCAGCAAATTTGAAGGTATCTACATTTTCTACCAAGCTGACTATGTAAGCAAAGGCAACCCTCTTAAAAAATAATAAATTTAAAAAAAGGCGATCAGTGATCACTGATCATTGAAACTTGGTGATAAGAGCTATAGATTTGACAAAAGCACATATTTAAAAACTTACGATCTCTCATGTTGTGGCGTTAGTATGTCCAAAGACAGCTGCTTTTGAATGGCTTTTTTTTTTTTTGATTTTCCCTTTTACTTAGCACGATCACCGATCAGTAGTAGTACGCTTTTCTTGTTGTCTGATATGGCTTTAAATTTTGCAAACAAAAACAATGCAAATTCGAAACGATGAGTATGAAATGGTGATTTATTACAAGAAACAGCTACGATCACCAGAAGTTCAGATCAGCGATAGATCACCAAATTTTGCAGTCACTATGAGCACCAATTTTCCACAAAGATTTCTTTAAACTTCATTTGTAATGGCAACAAATGAAGCAAAGATCAGTTTGACACAGAAATTTCTGAGTATTTTTTAATTTTTTTTATCCAGCAACAAACAACGCGATCAGTCAAACTTCGCTTCAGAGTATCATAGTCCCTTGAATTTTTATAATTTTTTTATTTTTATTTTTAAAAATCCAACACTAAACAAACACAGAAAATTCATACACACGCTTGCCTGTCACTCACTCATTTTACTTTTTCGCTTGAATGCCAAGAGTGCAACGAACTAACAAAAATAGTAAATAACGTATTCATGCAGACAAAACTATTTTATTTTTAGTTTGAACAACCGGTGAAATGCCGCACGCTACACGCTTCCAAGTGGAAATGCAACAACGGAATGATGCAGCGCCACCGGCGCACAGCCAGAACATAGCCAATGCTGATGATGATGATGGCGCTGGTGAAGGTAAGTCACATGCAGCAGCAGCAGCGCAACCACCAAATACAATGTGCAACTTTGGCAACATTTCTTTGACGTCGATCAGTGACGATCGACAGACGACAAGCAAGCAAACGGAAATGCAGCGCGCATGTCAAAATGTTGAATGCACTCGTGTGTAGGTATGTTGCATGTTTTGTTGAAGAGGCAGTCAAGCGTCAAAAATTGATCGCGTTTGTGAAGTGAATGCAGTTGAGCGAAAGTGAAGTTTGTTTTGGTTTTTCCAAGCGGCGGAAGAGCGCGAGAGAATGTTGCGAGAGGGATGTTGCTAGAGTGCAAAACGCGATCGTGAGTGATTTGGTTTGCTGTGGAAACATGTTGCTGAGTGTTATGAGTCTGCAGTGGTGTGTTGTTCTAGCGTAGAGTCATGGTCATGGATGGATATATCATAGCGGTGCATTTAATCTATACAACAATTTTTTTTGGACCGAAATGATCGATTACAGAAACAAAATGAGGCATATTTGGGCATTGGACACACAAACTAGATGTGCAGGAAGATGATTTTTAAAAAGCCTAAGCAATATTTAGCCTATGCAAACCCATCTTGGTTTACGATTATATAAATCTCGACCCCAAACAATTCGTACAAATATCAGAAAGGGCACTTTATCTTGTCGTCTATGAAGATATCTCTCTCTGTGCTCTTTAGGCTAGTCATAGCCTCACAACCTTTCACCAAACCTAAACAACATTGGCTTGGCAACATTTTATGTTTGTAGACATATGCAATGTTGCGTGAAGTCACTTAGCAACATGTAACTCAATTTGTATGCCTATAAACATATGTTGCAAGCAACAAATAAATTGCAACAAGTTGCTCTGAAGCCAATATGCTGCGCAACATGTTATACAACATGTTTACGAGTCACTACGAAGTTGGCAAAATACTTCATTGCAACAACAAGTGAAACGAATACACTTTTTGGCCGTAAACAAAGGAAAGTGTTATCGATTGTTGATAGCACGCTCGTGCACTTTATATCTCATTTTTCAACTCAGCTACTTTAGCGGCATATATCAACCCATTTTTAATAAATTCAAGCATATTTATCAAGCTGCCACTGCGACACGGCAATCAACACATTTGTGACCCAATAAAATAATAACATGCATCTCAACTGGACATATGCGAGTGTGTGTGTGCCTTGGTATATAAAATTAAGCTAAAATTATGATAAATTCACTTTACAAAAGGCTGCGCATACATACATATGTACGTATATTTGACCAAGGAGCTGTAGTAAAACTGAAAGCATAACAAAAGCTGGATGAAAAAAAGTGAAAAGCGCACGGCACGAAATTGGGACAAATGCGCGAGTGCGCGCATGCGCAAACATACAACACACAATGCCGTTGGGCAAAGGAGGCTTGTGCGCAGGTTAACAAAAAAAAAACACACAAAAAATATAACCATCACCCAACAACAACAATCAAGTCAAAAAGTGACCTGCTTTAGTCGCAAAAAATTTATTTATTGTTGTAAATATCCAGCGTATTGTTTGTCCCCAGCCAGCCAGCCATCTATGCAGCAAGCCTTGGCTCCAGCATTCTCATTATAATTTGGTCATAATCGACAGACGCACGGACGGACGGACAAGCATGCGGCTGCAGCACAGTGCCATTGATACACATACGCTGCATTGTAGTGCAACGCGAAATTGGTAGACTTTGGCATTTTTGACATATCGCGCATTGCCAAATACTTAACTGCTCCATTTATTTTATTTTTTTTTTTTTTTCGTTTTCAGCAACATTTCTCTTTAACAATGCTTGCACGTCAATACGTACAAAAGCAGAACAAAAAATTTGTTTTTGTTTTTCAGTTGGCGTAGTAATGATGTAAATGTGTAGTTAAAAGAGTTATGTTGTGTTCAATGATGGCAATGAGCGTTGGTCGCGCATGCGCAGGCATTGACGGCTGCAAAAAAGCTGTAAAGTAGTTTTTTTTTATTTTACTTTTTCTTTATTTTATATGCTTTAAAAAATTCGCCAATGTCTGTAATGCTTCCTATATGAAATGACGTTGTGTTCAATAGTGGACAGTAATGAAAATTGTGAAAGGAAATGGGTCATGTTATGTGCAATGCCTATTGAGAATGTGGCGTGTAAAAATAGTTTTGAAGAATCTTTTAATTTATTTATTTTATTAATTTATTATACATATTTTATTTATTTTTTAGAACTAAATTTTTTTATTTTGAAGTGCTTCTTGAACCTCATGAAATTTTTGTGTTCCCTTAGAAATTTTCTTTTATCTTCCCTGATTTAGAGCACTTCCCTTCCTTGTGTTTTACACAATATTCTATACTAAAAAACAAAAAAGGAACTATGCGGACTTTTTAAAATTCAACATACTCAAAAGAAAAATTGGATGTCAGAAAATTTTTTAACCTTGCCTTCCACTTAGCACTATTGAATATAGAAAAAAAATTGGGTGCAAGGCTCAACACTCTCATTGAAATACAAAATAAAAATTCACACTTTGAAGTATTTGAAAAGCAACCAGCAATCTACAACAGAAATATTAAATATATATGTATAAAAAATATTTTTATGTAAATTATTTCAAAATAAAAGCGCAACTCAGCCTATACAAAATTGGCTCTTCTTCAGCCAGTCCCTTGCAAGCGCAGTCCTTTCGTAATCTGCTTTCACTGAGGAATTTCATTTGAATGTCTATCAAACAGGTCTCCAACGCCGCATAATGTTCCACAGCCACTGCTCCTGTTTTTTTTAAGTGCATTAATATTCACTTTTAATTGCTTGAAAGTGTATGAAAAGTGAGTGTCTGCAATTGCTTTCTAAGGATTTGTAGATACTCTCAACAAAGCGCTTGTTTGAAAGTTGAATAAAAGAATGAGCCTGAATGAACCTGAATGAGCGCACAAAGTACTTAAAAGAAATTTTTTACTATCAAATAATTTACTGCGCACGAAAAGACAAATCAAAAACTGTGAATTTGAAATGAGTTTCTTTGGATGTAGTAAATTATGCTTAAAGATTTTTAGGAGGCTTAGAGAAAAGAAGTGAGAAAGTAGTGAGAAAAGTAGCAACAAAGCATACAGTGTTAGCTTGCTTAATCCTACTAGCGAGGGAAATTTTTTAAAGCGATATTTCGGTAAAAAATAAAATTCTCAGAGTCCTACTATCAGCAAAAAAAATACGTTGAAAAGAATTTTTTTTTTTTAATTTCATGTTAGAAAAAAAAATTCCTGAAAAATCTTTTCGCCCACTGTTATTTCGCTCCTCCAAAAAAACTCATAAATATTTACACCATTACTCAAATTTGCATAGAGCACACCACAATTGACACCCTTCAAAAGCATACTTGGAACACTGCCACCAAATTGCAACCGTAAATTTTAAAACCAACAGCAGCAGCCACCAACTTGCACCATTTCATATGACAATTGTCATTGCCAACTGTCAAAGTCATCATTTTTGGCTGTCAAAATAACAGTAGCAAACGGAAAAAATATGCAAATCTCAACCGACATAACAGTAAAATAATAAAAACGCCTACGTAGAGCGACGGTTGCAACTGCGAAATCTGCAAGGCAACAGCGAAAGAAATAAACAAATTTTTGCATAAAATCAGTAAAAAGTGCTTTATTGGCAGTCAATAAATAAAGAAAAATTATACAGTAAAGTAAATATTAAAAAAAAAAAATTGAACAAAGAGAGTTATGCATTTTATGTCGCTGCTACTGTCTGGCCATACAATGCGCGTCGTCGATCATGCTTTATGGTACGAAAATAAAAGTAACTGTCAGATGAAAAAGCTTTTGTGGCAATTTGGTTGGCATTTAAGGCTAGCCCACAAGTGAGTCTATCCGGTAGCCAGCTTATTATTTTATGTAGAGCTTTTTATTTGCGCGCTAGATGGCGCTGATGCTAACTTTTGTAAACAATTGTTTCCAAGAAAGAATTTTGATCGTTTTTTCATTCCTGAAATATTGAAATCAACATACGCAAAAAACAGCTGTGATGGAAAACACGAATAACCTGAGTTGAGAAAATAAAACAGTTTATTTATTTTTTCAAATTTATCACAAAAAGTCAGAAATTAGAGCCGTGCAAAATGATGGTAGCGGAAAATATTTAAGCTAAAATGCCATTAGTGCCAGGATAATAGAGATAGGGTTGAAGTTTTTGGTGGTTGTTGGTTTAAAGTGGCAACATCAGGTAGAGCACAAGAAATATTTAAAAAAATTATGTACAGAAAGAAAGAGGAAAGGTTGTTAGTGCCAGAAGCAGCAAAAAAAAAAAAAACACACAGAACATGCCCAAAGCTGACGCTTTTGCAGTGAAGGTGAAATGTGATATGAAACAGCCACCCGCAAGCAGCCAAGGTGAAGCTAAAAAAGATGGCAAAGAGCAAGATTTGTGTGGTAAGTGTGGCAAGTTGATGGTGGAGCATGAAAAAAATGTGAGGCGAATAAATAAAAATGAAGTAAAATAAAATAAAATAAAATAAAATAAAATAAAATAAAATAAAATAAAATAAAATAAAATAAAATAAAATAAAATAAAATGAAATGAAATGAAATAAAATAAAATAAAATAAAATGAAATGAAATTAAATGAAATAAAATAAAATAAAATAAAATAAAATAAAATAAAATAAAATAAAATAAAATAAAATAAAATAAAATAAAATAAAATAAAATAAAATAAAATAAAATTAACTAAAATAAAAAAAAATAAAATGAAATGAAATAAAATAAAATAAAATAAAATAAAATAAAATAAATAAAAATAAAATAAAATAAAATAAAAAAAAAATAAAATAAAAAAAAAAATAAAAAAATGAAATAAAAGAAAATAAAATAAAATAAAATAAAATAAAATAAAATAAAATAAATAAAATAAAATAAAATAAAACGTAATAAAATAACAAAAATGTCAACATAGTATAATGCCTTTTTTTCAAGCCACCCTACTGCATATCACTTCATTTCAACTGCTTCAGCTACACCCTGGAATGTTTCGCTGTCGACATTCGAATGTAAAATTTCAAGATTAAGCCATATGCCACCCACACAACATTGCACACACACCCACAGTTACACGTACACGATTTTTGCCAGCAAATACATATTTGCCTCCTCCACTGAACTAGCACAAAATCTACCAACAACAATAACAACAATACAAAAAAATGACAACTGTTATAAAAATTGCAGGAAGCACGAAAAAGCAATAGAACGCGCCAAAGGTTAAGAAAAGCGCCAGCAACGACAAAAAATTCCAACAAATGTTGCTTTTGATATTAACTGCGATTGTTGCTGCACCACAATTGGACAGTTGGTTTGCACGTTGCTAGGTTTTTTGGACAAAATTTTGTTTTTGTAAGCAACGCAAAGTTGGCATACTGAAACGATTGGACATTTTGCATGTCATGACATGCAGTGAAAGCAGGTTAAATGTAAATGTAAATGCAGGAAAGTGAAGAAGAAATGAAATGCGAGTAGACAAGAACATGATAAAATAAAACAATCAATGCAATGATAAGCAAAAAATTGAAAATAAATGAAGTAAATTATAACGGAGGAAAAAAAAAGAAAACAATTAGTGTAGAAAGAAGGGGAGTAATGTTAAGACAGCCAAATTTCTTTACAAACGCTTTTGTTTTAGTTTTAATTGCTAAAATTATAATACTTACTAGACCGTAGCAAAAAAAAAATTTCTATTTCAAATAGGCCGAAAAGTTTCTTTTGTGGCTTAAAACTTCAGTGTCTCAAAACAGTTTCACTTCTACTGCATTTTAGGAGTACGAAGGCAACGTGGAAGCGAAAATCACTGAGTAAGCAAAGAGTAACAACCAAGATCGTTATTGAAAGTCTTAATTAATCGGAAGTTACGGATTTTTGTGTTTGAAATAAAAGTTTGAAATAAAAAGATCATCCCATTGGAAATGCTTTACTCTAACAAAAGACTTAAGACACGAACTTGCGCATACTTTGTCATTTCTATGCACTATGTTTGAGAAAAAGTTTGTTTAAAGCGTTGTTAAAAAGCACTAAATTTGTTTTAAAAAACTGAGTAAATGTTTTGCTTCTAAAATTTTAAAAGAAAACGTATAATGTACGCCTTTACTGCATTTTTGCTTTTAGGTTATATTTTTACTAGGCCCTATAAGCTTAGATGTGCAACATATTCGCCTTCTTCACATTCAATTTGCTATTTCTTACAATATACATATAAATTAAAATTGAAAACAATGTCAATCAACCACTTGTTCGGCTATTCAACGCACTATGAACAAAAGACTTAAGACACAAACTTGCAAAACCGTGCGAAACACTTGCAGCATATAAACCGTAGTGTAAGAGTAAACGCATAAACAAAAAATATGTGCGCATATTTTAACATACTAACATACTATAAGCAGCATAAATTTATTAATAAAAAGTACGTGTGTAGCATATGTGAAACTGAATGAGCGCTCGAGTATGTGAAAGAATGAAAAAAAAATATGCTTTAAAAGCGATCAAATTACGGTAACGGCGACGTGGGGATTGCCAGATAAACATTACATGTAAAAGACAAGAAAAAAAGGTAGAAAAAGTAAACAGAAAATGTATAATACAAAGAGAAAAAAACACCAAAAAATTCTTCTTCAAGTACCGTTAAGGTCGTTTGGGCCACACGAACGCCTGGACAGCAGCAACAGCATATGCGACGCCAAACTTACTCTCTCCTTCATTTAGAAAAAAATTTATGAATAAAAAAAATGTGTACGGTGTGGAAAAAGAGTTGAATTCAAAACTGGAAAACGCAAACAGAAAGAACAAAACAAAAAAATAAAAAAGACTAAAAAAATAAGAAAAAGTTCAAAAAATTCCTGCCCGCAAGCCTTAAACAACGTTTTGTATGCGCCGCGCTCTCAACTTTGAACGCTTAACTGTGGCTGTCAACGCGCTCACGCTATAAGGCAGCGGCAAAAATTAACAGAAATAAAAAAATTTAAGAAACAACAACAACAGCAACAAAGAAACAAACGCGCAGAACAATAAAATTGTCTGCTTTATTTTCTTCACATTTTTTTTTTCATTGTTCTTCTGCTACGCTATACATTTGGTTTTGGCTTTTACTTTGACCTCATTTAGCTTGTCTTTCGTTGTTTTAGCTGTTACATAGCTAGTGGCTGCATTCTTCAAAAGCGGGCCGCAGTTCTTACCGTGCGCATCACCTGCGTGTTTATAGCTTTTTTGGGTTTTTTCTTCGCTTTTTTTATTTTTTGTTTTTTCTTTTCTTGTTTTTTTCTTCTTCTTCACATTACTTGCCGTTAACCAAAATCTGTTTTTATCGCCTTTTTGTGTTTTTCTAAATTGTTACTCGAATTTTTGTTGAACAATGCGCTGACCTCTTGCAAGCCGGCCGGCTAAAATGAAGCTATAAAGTGCGCTTATGTTATGTGAGTGTAAAAAAGCAGCCTTTCTTTCGATGGCTCATTCTTCTTTTTGCATCTTCTTTATGTCGTTTAAACGCTTTCCATTTTAGTCATAAACAACTTACATTAATTTTGTTTGCTCTTTCAATACCACTTAAATGGGTGTAAAAATGCGCATTAAATTCTTGTTAAATGGCAAAGTAAATATAACAACGCGCAAGTCAAACATGTAAGTGGAATGAAACACAAAAAAAAGTGAAAGAAATCAATAAAAATGCAAAAAGAAAAATGCAAAAAAATGCAAAAAAAAAAATCAAAAAGTGCAAAAATCTATAAAAAAATGTTTCCTTTAAATTTTTTGCCAAAATTATGATTAACAGTTTTGACAGTTTCCTTGTCATGCATAATGATAATTACATTGATTATGCACATTGTTGACGCTGCTTTGGGGCTTAAAGCGTTGCTGCATCACTTAGCCGCAATATTTCATGCGTCAACTTTTCAAGCGTTTTCTTTTTTTTTTTTTGTGTTACATCCCACTGTCCTAATTGTTGCAGCAGCAAGGCTCGATGCGACACGCATGTCATGTGCCTCCTCATAAAATACCACTAAAGCACCATCATTTTATAGAATGCAGCGAAAATATATTTTTAATTAATTGCCTTGTGTTGAAAGCTGCACTTGTAGAGGGCGTGCAACAGCGCTGCAGTTTAAAGTGATGGGTTTCAAGAATTTATTGCGCGCTTTCGATTTTTGTGAAGAAATTGTTTGCAGAAGAAAGTTGCATAATGAAGCACAAAGCCATTTTTCTTGTTTTTCGTTTTTTTAGGGAATTTCACCCTTCAACTCATTTCCATTTATTTTCCATTTCCTCAATTTTGTTAATAACTTTTCTAACCCACTTAAGCTCTTCAACATTACCATTTAAAGTCATCATTAATTTGCTTTAAATACATTTTTTTCTTTCGTCATTTATATGTTTCCACTTTAAGGCGTGCTTCTTCTTGTAACTAATTAAAAAATCGCTTTCTGGGTCACTTTTTAAACAGCACGTGAGTTGAATATTTTCGTGATTGAGTGGCTTTTAAGAAATTCGACAAAGATATTCTACATAATTAGTGCAACAATTTTAGTGCCAATTAAAAATAAGCAGGTGAATTTAAGTCTGGAAAGTTTTCATACGAGAAACTGACTGGTTTGAAACGTAAATGGGGAAAAATAAGGAAATTGAAATATATATAAAATTTACTTCTTTAAATAGTATGGGGAAGTTAATGAATTTCCTCAAATTAAATATACCTATCTATATTTTTTGGATCAAACTTTCTCTCCAGCTTTTTTCATTGCACAAAGGGTACTTTTTCTGAAAAAAATATTTTTCGACCTTACTAATGTATTTTCGGGCGATTGGATGTACAGGAGTCAGATACTTTATGTAGGGACCTTTTATGCCTTTTCATTCTTTATCACTTTGTTCAAATTCAAATAATTTTGTTTATAACGATTTACCTTAGAAATATTTTAATTTATCAGTTTGTATGCACACCACTGCTCACAAATTCCTGCTATAATCGGATTTCTTACCTGCAAAGAAAAAATAAAATAAAATAAATTTAGCCACATATGATAAGATATTAAGAAAACTTAGCCTAAAATAAAATTATAACAAGCTTTTATCTGACGTATCCTTGCTTATGATTTTTCGAGGTTGCCATTTAAGTTCTCCCAGATACTTAGAAAAACAAGTGGCAGAACATAAATTAGAGATCTTAAAATGTAGCATATTAATTAGCTATAAAAGCGCATCTAAGTAAGCCAAAACGTTTGACATAAATGCGGATATGGAATAAAATAAAGTAAAATAGTACTAAGTGGCAACCTCGGTTGACCAAACGGCCTAGAAATATTTTTATTAAAATACCAGTTAAATTACCTTTCATTTGATACCCATATTCGCATGCCCCAAAATTTTGTTTTTAATCTAAACTAGGTAGCAACCTTGTACTCTCAAAGGATTTCCAGTATGTATATATGTTTGTTCGCGCATCACTCAAAAACTGCTGCATAGAATTGCATGAATTCTTCACTATGATACTAAAATATATCTAACTTAGAGTTAATGATTCATTTCACCCAATTAAAATAATTTTTTCCTGCTGCATACAGTGGTGGCAAAAAAGTGAGCTCAAATTATTTTTGTACACAATAAATATTTTTTTAATAAGAGCCAAAGAATGTCAATATTTGTTGAAGGCAAATTGCAAATTAATTGAGTGCAATATGAGAAGACTTCGTGATTGTAATTCTCCTGTTTAATTTAAAAAAAAAACAAAAAAAATATTTAATAAGCAACCTTCAGCTTGCAAAGGCATAAATTGAAAGTCAAAAACTAAAAAAAAAAAAAATATTCAAAATTATTACACCATTTCAAAATAATCATCTCATTTGCATGTTAAGTTTGGCAACATATTTTAAGTGAGTAAATATTTATGAAGGTTCAACTGCATGTCCTGCTGTATAAATACCCATCACTTATGTAACAATGCATTCACTCAGATACGCAATGAAATTTAAGCACAGCACGAATACAGATAATTTACCTAAAGTGTACTTTAATAAGTAATATTCATATTTTATGAGCAATAAATTTCAAGAAAACAAAAACAAAAAACACTCTCACTTTTGTACGCTGCTAATAAGCTCAATAAAATATTTGCTTACACAAAGAATTGACAACTTGAAAAAATAAATAAAAACAATAACAAAAAAAAAGAAGAAAAAACAAATAAAACAATAACAGAAAAAAATCGTGAAAGTCATTGGTAATGAAATTAAATATGTGAAGGGTTACAAAAAACTCAAACCCATAAAACAGAGACATAAAATTTGAACAGCAAAAAAAAAAAAAAACTAAAAAAAAACCCCATTGCAGTCCTCGATTGCTATTTTTGTAGCGAATAACAAAACGCCAAGTGGGGGCGCCGCCAGTAACCTACAGAATAAAAAGTTCACAAAATACAAAAACAAAAAATAAAAACAAGAAATGTTATCAAAGTTAAAGAAAATAAAAACTTCACACAATCCATGAAAGTGAGTGAAGGCTACTCTTCGCTTTGACTGCAGGAGGGCATATCGCCTGCTTGCTGCCACTTTCAAGCGACAATGCGAAAAATTTCCCTTTTATGTGGCACTATATCATAGTGATGCAGCAACAACAAATGCAACACTATGCAACAAAAACCAATAACAGTAAATAAACGACTGTGAAAAAACAATGAAAATTGTTTTTTTTTTTTTTTTTTTTTTTTTTTGATTTGTTCGTGTATGAAATGCAGTTGCATGCAGCGAAAACATTTCATATTTTACACCAACGTCGCACAGTGGGCGGTCACGACCTTAAAAGTGAAATTAATTTAAGGTGCAAGTAAACGAGCGTAAAACAAATATGGCGCGTGATCTATGTGGAGGTAATAAAAAATATGAAAAATGGAAAAATAAAAATTTTCCAAGGTTTTGTAGCATTTCAGGCCAAAGGGTTGTCTTACATAAAAAAAAAAGAATAATAGTAAAAAATCTATAAAAATTTGTTTGTTATAGGAAGTTCAGAAAAATCGATTACTTAATAATCGATTTTTTTTGTTAAGACAGAAATAGATTTTTGAAAAATCGATATATTGAAATATAGATTTTTGAAAAATCGATATTTTGAAAAATCGATATCGAAAGGAAAATAATCGATATATTTCGATATCGTAAGATCCTCATGTAAATTGGAAATCTCTTACGAAAAATAGCACAGGCAAAAATTTGAGATAGCAAATCATTCGATACTTAATTTCGAATTTTCATTTTATATGGCATGCGATTGATTAATCATTTAATCAAGTATGCAAATTAAATAAAAATTTAATTAATGACATAATAAGAAAAAAAGATTTCTTAATTGAATAAAACGATTAATTGGCAAATTAGTCACATTTGCATTGATTTTAGTTATAATCTTATTCATTTAATCTGATTAATCGGAAACATACAATTGACTAAACTAGTCGAATTTTCGATTAAATAAGATGACTAATTTGCTGATTAATCGCGATTTGAATAATCTTAACTAAAAGCAATCTGATTAATCAGGAATTTATATATATATAGGAAATTATAATAAATGATTAGGCCTGGCGGTGATCGCATTAAAGAGACGGTTGTAGAGATTATTTGTCGATTTAAAATGTAAAATTCTTGTTATCTGTTTGTCAGAAATCGTTTTTTTCTTCCTTACATCGATTAATAAAAATTGTTATAAAAAATAAGCGCTTAAAAATCGATTATTTTTTCACATCCCTAACATAAAGAAATTGCATGTTTTATGAATATAAGTTCTAAGAGTAAGACAACGAGATATCTCAAAAAAATTAGGACCGTAAATTGACAAACCATTTTTCTAACCAAATTTCACATCAACTCGTCTCACTGTATGCCGCTCGCTCACTTAACCGCCTATCGTGCGCTGAGTTGCACGAAACTATCTTAACTTCGCACTGCGTTTAACTAAATGCATAGCTCCGCGCTCTGTAACGTTGTAAGTATGTATTAAGGTAATTTCAGCGCGCCGCACAGCGTGTCATCCGCAGCACGTTTGGCGCGTCATTTTAATGACGTTGAAGTGTTTTCGAAAAATACCGATATTTAAACACAAAACTCAACTTCACTACACACACAAACAGATGCGAGAGCGCTGCACTGCTGTGGTGGCTAACTAACAATTTGCTACGTACACAGCGAGATGGTCATGGTCGCTTATTCAAGAAAGGAATTATATGTCCATAATATTAAAATGCTAGTCAAAAGAGTTGAGATGTTTGGCAGTTATAGTTGTTGTTGTTGTTGCTTTATACATGGCATGCATTTGAAAGCTTCATTTGATTGGAGTTCATGGTTTGTATGCGCCGCTTGCCATTGACCAGCTTTATGCAGCGCGCGCACAGACAAAAGGGCAAATGAAAAGCCAATAAAATCGATAAAAAGGTTGGCCAAAATCTAGCTAAATTTGGCTAAAGGCAATTGAAGATGCGCTGAGCCAGAAAGAAAGTTTGCCAAAATGATAGCCGGAAAAGTTTTTTATTTTTTTAGTTTATGGAAATCAATTGTTTATTGCTATTGTATTGGATGAGCGTTTTAGCGAAGCGGCCAATTAAGTGAGAAATGTAAAATTGTGTTGCAAGCGCACGAAACGCAAATTGTGGCAGATACTCAAATATCTTGGGCTTTTGCTGCGATCTTTTTTGCCTCAAGTCAATTGAGTGACACAAGAAATTTTAATTTGCAAATTTCCCATTCTGTGTGGCAATATATTGGAAAGAATTGGTTGAAAGAAATTTGAATTCACGTTTTGGGTATTTTATATGGTGGACATTAAACAGTTCCACAAAAAAAAAAAAAATTTTGAGCAGGAAATTTTTGGAAGATTCACTATCAATATCACTAGCAAAGACATAGTCACAGTCACTGTTAAAGTAAGTATCACAACAAAAAAACTTTTAATAGCTTTTTTGAGTCCCCCTAATAAAATCAAATTTATAATAAGTAAATAATGGCGACCTATTATGAAAGCTATATACCAAACATTGTTGCATTTTTGAGGAAATGAAATTTGTTTTGCATAAACAGATATGAATATTAGTACTTAGAGTTTCTTAGGTAGACTAAGTTATGTGAAAAAATTGTATCAGATCAACATTGTTGCCGTAATTTCGCTGATGTTTGTTAGCCAAGTTATGGCGAAATGGACAAACGTGACTTTTGCTTGAAAAATAATAAGGTATGTACTATGAAGTGTGTAAGTTTGTAAATGTGAGCTTTACTACATTGTCAGCAAAATATATTAAAATTTTTTTTAGATTAAAAAAAATAAATAAAGAAAACTTGATGACGTAAAGTTTGATTGGTTTTCCTTTTATTGGTTATGTAAGGAAATATTTTGCATATAGAGGCATTAACATGGATGTTGCAGTAAAAGTATTTTATTTTCTAAGGAAAAGACATATTTGTAGAAAGGACATGGCTTGAGAAGTCTTGACTTCAGTTTAGTGGCCCTCGCCCGATATCATAAGAACGAAAAAAGGGACGTGTAGACAAGATGTAATAAAAATATTAATCATAACTGAAACTTAAGCCTTAATTATAACTGAAACCTTAACTGTTGCAGTAACTTAAGCCTCAATTATAATTGACAGCTCAACCGTGACCGTAACTTAAGCCGGCATTCTAAATGAAACCGTAACAGGAACATTAACTTAGGTAATAGTCATAATTGAAAGCGTAAGAAGAGCAAACGTTTAAACCTTAGACATAACTTAAAACGCAACCGTAACCTTAACCGTGACTTTAATCACAATTTAACTCTTAATCATCACTGTACCCATAAACTATCAATAACTTCAACCATATTCGTAACATGACGTAACCGTGGCCATAGACTTAACCGCGAACGTAACCATAACCATAACCGTAACTGAAACTTAAATGTTACCATCATTGATAACTGAAAACGTAAGAAGCCTTAAGCAGCCATTATGCATACTTAGCATAGACTTGACTTGCCTTGGAACTGCCACTTAGCGTTCTGTATAATGAAGTTTGCATGTATCCGATTAGCCTACTTGACTTGACTTAGAATTCTGTTGAGTTTTGATTTTCTATGTAAATTCTAAGTTTAGTGAGCGCCGTGAGAGAACTGTGTGATGTCATACCTTTTTTTTTAAATCTTGAATAAAATCCTCCAACTATTCTATAGAGATAAGAATTTTTGGATGTATATTATTCATATGGCAGCCGTAAAACTTACTGTCAAATAAATTGAATTCAAATTAGGCTAACCTAAAAAAAAATTTTTTTTCCTCCCAAAATGCTTTATAGTTTTTTTTTTGGCATTGACTATATACTGGTTATAGATAAGCTCAGAAAATCGAAACCTAATGCCAAGAAAATGCGTTTTGGTACTTTTTACTGAGTTACATGTAAAAAATCACACGATTACTTTTAACAAACAATTCGATATGGGAAACTTTTACTCTTATTTGAAACTAGCTAGTGTGCTCTCTTGTTATTTTTCTAAATGCTAAATGGCAGTTCCCAAGTCAAGTCAAGTCTATGCTAAGTATGCATAATGGCTGCTTTAGTCATAGCTGAAGAAGTAAGCGTAACCGTAACTTTAATCACAATTTAACTCTTAATCATCACTGCAACCATAACCTATAAAAAACTTCAACCGTATGCGTAATATGACGTAACCGTACCAGTAGACATAACCGTGCACGTAACCATAACCATTACCGCAACTGAAACTTAAGCGTTACCATAAGTTGAAAGCAGATTTTTGCGCAGTTCACTTGCTAATATTTCTGATAATTTTCTCAAAGAGGAATAAGAAATCGTAACCGTAGCCATTTTTTAGATTAAGTAGGGTGCTTATCAAAAATTGGCTTTTCTTCCTAAAATTTCAAACCTAACCACTAAATTCGGTCCCTGAATAAACACAGCGCAACGGTAAGTCGGAGCAACATTTAAGGTGAACATGAAAATGCAAAAATTCTCACGTACATTACCATGAATGAATATCACATTAAAAAATCAAAAGCCATTGAGCAGCATTTCAATGAAAGAGTAATTGGACACCTAAGATCGTAAAACGTTTGTGTAACAAAAATACAACAAAACATACACGAAAGTAATGCGATGCTGCTATTTCGAACGTTTAGAAATTTGTGAGACAGAAAATTTTTAGTGACCCAATAAATCTGTGACACGTGATGTCAACAAAAGAAACATGCTATTGACAACAATGAATGAATCAATGGACGAGAATTTAGCCAAGGTGAAATCAATGGAAAATACTGAATACTCAACACACACACAGCTATGTATGTGTGTGTGTGTATGTGCAACAAAGGAAAATGGACGAGCATTTGACAAGCGCATCAATAAAAGGGCAATAACAGTCAAATCTAACTGTTGTTAGCAGGTAAAACGGTTAATGGCTTGATATTAGAGCGGAGGAGAGAGAGAGAGAGAGAGAAAAGAGAGAGCGCGCGCGCTACACATGAATGAAGCACGGAAGTGTGCTAAAAACGTGGGAAGCATGAAATTTTCTAATCTGGCTAAGGAAGTGAATTTCAAGAAGAAAGTAGGAGCTATGCATTTAGCAGTCCTCGAGCTCAAGAAAACATGCGGAGAATGAGCCAAATCAGCATCAAAACTGCGATGTCTTCAAATTTGGTTATGACGGCATGGGAAAATTGTGTCGAGGTAAATATTCATGGTCATTCGCTGTGTGGCATATGCAAAATTTTGTGAGAAAGTCTGTTATTTTAATTTTTTTTGGTTTTTTTGAGGCTACTCATTCTAGCGACTAATCAGAATTTCACGTTTACCTTTAATGCTTCCAGAACGTGTTGCACGTAGGCTTTGCGCGATTAGTCACAGTGGCGGTGAGCATTTGAAATGTTTTAAATACTTTCTTATGGGAAAATAATTGCGATAGCTGATTGATAGTTTTTTGCTAAAGGGTGTTACTTGAAGCGATGGGATAGCATGTACCAAACCTTTGAAAAAATTTAATTTAATTTTTCTTTTTATATCTGTCGAGGACGATCCACCTCCAATCCACTTGTCTTCATGCCATAAACAATTTCGGCTTCATGAACTTGTCAACACTTTCTCAACACAACCCACAATACTTTGCTGCTGCTACACCTTAATGCAACTGCTTGGTGGCACCTGCACTGCACTCAACAACGCAAACTTTTGGTAGTCCACGGTGCAGCATGCAACACTCCCTCATTAACCGCTGCTGTGGGTGCATCATTTATTTCAAGCTACGTCGTTAATGCGCTCACTGCCAACGCCAACTAAAAGCGCCTACGCTACAGCTGCCACACTTGCAACACATTGTTTGCCACAAGTTGCAAGTGCGACCCAATTTTCAAGTTGAAATTTAATGTTTTTTGTTCATTGTTTTTATTTTTTTATTTTTGCTTTTCGTTTTTGTGACATTGGTTTTTCGGAAAAATGAAAACAAAAAAATGCAAATTCACATGCCATCTGGCTTCCTGGTGCGCGTTGGCATTCTGCACTCATTACATTTTGTTTTGTGGCAAATGTGTCGCACTGTTGTTTTTGCTTGCTGCACACAGCTTGCCTGCTCGCTAAGCTTTCAAATAGTTAAAAAAATTTTTTTTTTTTTTTGTTGCTATCAAAATAAAGTATTTGATTTTTTCCATACATTCATTCAATTCATTTTGCGCAATAAAAAACTTGCAGACGCCATGCATTTCCCCGTCTACCATGTGACTATTTACAGTTAGTCGTGTGTGTGTGGCATGTGGCATGTGCACCCCATGTCGCGTTTTTACCAACTTTTCGGCAAAGCTGTCTGTCTGTCGAATGGCCTAATAACTTTTTCGGCGGCCTTGCAACTGCGATTTTCCACAATCGAAGTATGGCAGCATTAATTGTTGTTACTATTGTTGTTGTTATTGTTGTTGCAGCACTCTCTAAACCGCTACCAAATTCTATTTTATGCGCTCAATGGCATTGTCACCACATGTGGCGTATCAAATGAACTTTCCACTGTTATATTTTGAATATCTCACCGACAGCCCGTCATTCATAAACAGTTTTAATAGCTCGCATCCGCTACTAGATGAAGGCGACGGAGCACGTGCTGCAATTCGATGTTGGGACTTAGAAATTTTGCTTGCTTGGTAGGACAATTAATTTCCTACTACTCATTTTCCACGCCTACTTGATAGTTCTCCCCGCAGTTGTTGTTGTTGCTACGCGTAATAAATATAGGTCGCTTTTGCCACTTGTGGCGCATATCGAAAATGAGCTCAATGCTACGCTCAACAATTTGATGATTATTTCGATATTTGTTAGGCAATTAAATTAAACTTTTGGTGCATTAACTTTCCATCTGATTTCAATTTTATGAGCATAACAGCGGTGACTACTGAGATTTTTAAGTTGCAGCGCTCTCACTTGTGCTCCGATGACTGTGGAAAATTGCTTCTAGAGAATCGAGTTTGACTATAAATACTAGAGCCTTAATACTGAAGTCGAAATAGCAGAGACTATAAATACACGAAAAAATAATCATGACTAATGATTAAAAAACTAAAGATTAAATACGCGCGACTAAAGATTACAGATTAAATATTAAAGAATCACACATTAAAAAATTTCAAAAAATAGTCGCTCTTTTATTTGAACTCAATCTAAAGACTGAGACTAAGCACTAAAGACTAGAGATTAACGAATCAAAACATAGCGTGAAATCTTTAGACTAAACAACTGAAGTCTTCAGACCAAAGCCTGAACTCTAAGACTAAAATTTAAGCATGAAGATTGGAGTCTGAATACTTAAGTGTGGAAATCAGCACTAACTAAAATAAAAATAAAAAAACTGTTGACTAAAACAATACCAAATAAAGATTTGTTACGAAAAACTAAAGACTAAGGATTAGATTAAAAAGTTAGAGCGAATATTCATTCCGTTTTATTTTGTTGCTATTCAAATCAAAGACGAAATGCTGAATAATTAAACCAAAACTGCAGATTAAGACTAAAATCAAAACATAAAAGACTAAATCTCTAGAATCAATAATAATAATTATAATAGACCAATGACTTAAACCTTAAGACTAAAGACGGCAATAAAAAAAATAATAAATAATGACTAGCTATACAGACTAAAGACTTTTGATTAACGACTAAATATTAAAGACTAAACACTAAAGTCAAAACACTAATGACTACAGACTAAATATAAAATAATTCATACCAAAGATTAAAAATTTAAGATTAACGACAGACTGAAAACTGCATACAAAACACAAAAAACTAAAACAAAGTCATATCAAGTCCACTAAGCTCAATCAGAATAGCGAAGGATCTCCACAGCAGTGCGCCTTTTCGTTGCTTCAGCTGTCTTAATCGCTTATTCATTTGTGAAAGTTGAATGACCAAATTTGTGGCAGGAAGTCGCCAACGCAGTAAAAGTGCTGACAAACAATGCAACAACAACATTATTAATTTAAAAAAAAAAACAATGAATGACAAAAACTTGAGAGTGTGCCTACTTGCTACATAAAAACAACAATAACAAACCAAATTAAACAACAATCAAAAGACAACAAACAGAACATACATAACGCATTCACTCCAAACCAAATTGGCAACACTGAACTGAACGCGCGGTGACAACGCGTAACAATGGCAATGCCACATGTTAACAACAAATAAGTAAGCGCGCAGGCAAATACATTTATTTAAATACCAACTTAAACAAAAAAAAAACAAAAATAAACAGAAAAAAATAAATAAAAAGCGCGCACGCAAACAAAACGGATGCAAAACGCATTCAAATCAGCAGCGCGATCAGTGCGCGCCAATCTTGTTGCAACGAAACTTACGCTCAGCGCACGCTCACGCGTTTGGCCGCATTCTGCGCCAACTCTTTCGCTTTCTATCAGCGCGCAAAACAATTGCGCTGAAATGCAGCACGTTTGGTAGTCAACTTGTTGCTTTTATTGTTGTTGCGCGCCAGCTCGTTAGTCAATTCTTATTTACTTTCTTACGTTACTCGCAAGCGTAGATTTATTGGCTGTGAAAAATTGTGTGCGCGCGTCTTGCAAACCAAAAAAACATTAACTACTTTACTTATAAGTAAATATATATGTATGTATGTATGTTAAAATGTAACCATGTTTCGTCCGAAAAGAACGTCAAAAAATGTAGAGCAGATTCTTATCAGCTGCAGACACGATGACTAGCAAGTCAATAGAGCCAACAAACGACAGCAGGAAGCCAGCCTGACTTGGCGCATTTTAAGCCGACGCGCGTTGGCAAGTTACAGCTTCCTTCGCTTTAAAGCTTAAGCCGCAGCAATGATGTTTTTTTTGCCTTGCGCGAGCTAAAGCTGATAAATCGAATTTGGAAAGCAACTAAGAAAAAATAGTGAAATGCGCCAATAATGCCTGCGCTTAAGTTATTCACCGTTTTCGTGTTTTATTTATGTGCTGAACGCGTTGTTTGATCGCGCTGATCTTCATTGGGGCAACAACGGCATGAGCTAAATTAAATTTAAAAATAAAAAAGTAGATAAAACTCAAATGATCGTTAGCAAACACCCGCACTTTCTAGCTTAGAGAAGTAAAAAAAGGAAACGGTGAGTGTAAGTGTGTCTTCGCTCTTCTGCTTGCTACACAAAAGCGATCTTCATCTGTCGGGGACAGCGATCGCAGCTGATCGCGCGCTTTATAGAAGGAGTATATTTGATCTGATTAATAATTTTTTGTTTATTTTTTTCCTTTGGCTATTTTAGAAATCTCTAACGATCCTATTAATATATCAAGTGATCTCTGGACTATCATACTTTTTAGCTAGAACGCTCTGCTTGTCAGAGTCATTTTGGGTTTTTTTTATAGCGACCTTTTCAGGATCATTTCAAAATTATGACAGAATGATTTCGGCACTTTTATGTGAGTGTTACTTAAACACTCCCGAATTAACAATTTCAATTCGATAATGATCCTGAAAACGTGCGAAATTGTCACAAAAAAGGCAAGAGAATAATCTCGAAATATTCCTGACAAAGTTCTGAAATGGCCCTGAGAGTGGTCCCAAAAGGTTTTCGCAACCATCCCGAAAAAGTCTCAAAAGGAATTATCGACTTAGCTAATAGCAATCTTTAACAAAATTCCACGCTCGAATAGAGAGAAATTTGTATTAAATAAAATAATGAAACAAATCTTTCCCATGATCGCTTCAAAGCGTCATTTACGTAAAAGAATGTTAACTTAAGTATACGCTTTTAACACGTTAACACCCAAACTAATTTCCATTAACACATTTTATGACAACCAACTAGCAAAAGTTTCTCATAAAAATATGAAGAAATTGAGCGCTTAACAAATTGTTGAAAAGTGTTAAAATCAAAATTATGCCTGCTGCCAACAAATGTGGCATACATTTAAAAAAACAAAAAAATAAGAAATCAACAGCTAATAGCCAAGTGCGGACATTTTCTAATTAGCATCCGCGTACTACTTACTAACACAAAGATATTCACTTAAAAAGTGCTAGTGGCACGGCATGTCTTCTAAAGGCGGCTGAGTGTGGGCGCAACAACAAGGCACAAGCGAGCGCCAATGATGCATGCAGCCAAAGGTGTCAAAGCAAAAGCGGACAAAGCCCACACCTAAATGAAATGTATGCAAATAGAAAAATTGAAAAAAATAACGAGAAACGCCAGCTGATTTCACACTGAATAATGCATGTTCTAAAGTTTTTTAATTTTTTTTTATTTTGTTTTTTTTTTTTAATTTTATTACATGCGCAAGTAACTGCAATGTGGGCGCGTCTATGGCTAAATGACATGAAGACAAATCTTGTGCAAGTTTTGAAAGAACGTTCAGCACAGGAAATCTTGAACTTTTATTTTATTTTTATATTTAAATAAGGTAAAAGCGCATATGGATTGAGAAATGTGGTTGCTGTTCCAAGTTTCAAATGACTTTGTTCATTCAGTTTTTGTTTTTTTTTAATTAACACAAATGTGCTTGCACTCACTGCATTGCGCGCATTACTCACTCGCATTAGCAAACACCGTTAATGGTGAGTGCAATGGTTTAGTTATCTGCATACATTCATCGATATGTTGGTACGATGAAATCATTCATTGACATTGGGCGTTTTAGGAATTGCAGCGAGATTTTCAGAACGAACGCAAGCTGAAACTAATTTAGCCATTCATGAGGAAATTCAACTATGCTTAATTTGGAATTTTATACCCAGTTGCTTCATTATAAGTAATCCCGCTGTAGTGCTACCATATTAATTATTTATATAAAGTTGCCACCTATTTAAAGTTTTTTTTTTAACTTAAAATTTTAGAATTTTTTTTCACTACATGAATTATGCCGATATGGCTATCGATTGATTGACCTCATTTTGACTCAAATATTTTCAAGCATAATTCCAGCCAGCGTTGCCATATAATTACATTACACTTAATATCTTGTACATCTGCTATTATAACGTAAACGACTTGATAGATTTTTGTATACATTTAAATATAAAATACTTTCCACTATAATGTCTCTCTTACTTAACTGTTGCCACTTATAATATTTTCACGTGGTTGCCACCTATTCGAAATATTAAAAAAAGTCATATCAAATAAACCAACATCTGTATCGAACGAGAGTTTAATTTAAGTCGCATTCGCGCAGATATATTTCCACTTAGTGCTGCAACTTAGGGTTGCCACCTATCTAAAATATTTTAAAAGCTCAAATGCGGTATGCTAATATTTGTATAAAATGAAAATTTGTAATTTTTTTTATTATTTTTATAAATAGCAGAGCAAAATCAATTGCGGTGGCTTTTTCACAGAAATATTTTAAGGTAGAGTTATAGCCCAGCGTTGCCACATAATTGTGTTATGTTTTTTTTTTACATTTACGCTTTTATCGCGAAAAGTAATTTTCTGACTCGTATGAGCTTTTAGAAATGTAATGTGGTAAATTGCTAGAAGTTTTGGAGCTAAGAATATTTTTACAGCGTTGCCACCTAACTGGAATTTTTTAAAACTAAATGAGTTATCAAATATTAATATCAAACCAAAGCATAAAGATCGGCTTCCACCATAGTCAAATTTCATGCATCGGAAGCTATGCCAAGTTTTATCTATATCTCTTCTACGAAACTCCGACAACTGGGTATATAATGCTCTTTTTCAAAGGAACTTCAACTGCCTTACACATTTTTTTTTTTAACTAACAACAATCCATTTGCATAATCTAAACGACTTTTCAAAGTTTCTCTTCATTCTATCAATTAACAGCTGTCAATTTGCGGTTTAAATCGTTTGCTTTTGTTATATTAAAATTTGTAATTAGGAAAATAGAAAAACTCTAACTTATAATTGCATAACAGTAATATCAATAGCTTTCAGTGGCAAACAAAAACAAATCACACAAGAATGATTTTTACAGCGCGTCACCGTCTTACATAGAATGCGAAACTCAGCAGCAATGCGGAAATGAAAGACTTAAGCAACGAACGCGACACAAAAATGTTGATTGAATATGAAAAGAATTGTTTTGGAGACAGTTAGGATAACGGATGTTAGTTAACTATTGGCTGTAAATACGTGTACGCTTTTGAGAAAAAGAGCCAAAGTTGAGTTTAGCTACAAGAATGCTAAAAATGTTGGAGTCAGAAAAATTTTTTAAGTAAGCCGTTCTACCTCGATCACTTTATAGTTAACAGAATAAAAATAAACTTGCCCAAAAAAAATTAAAAATTATTTCAAAATTTACTTTCTTGCACCCAACTCTGTCTCAGTCCCATTGAACGACTTCAGCGAAATCTCTAGAAAAAAAGAAACGCCACCACGTCCTCATGTAAAAATTGACCACAAAACAAATTCATGCATTATTTATGATCTAAATGGCGAAACGTGTTTATTGTTGTTGTGTTGTGGCAATTGTGGGTTGTTGGTTGTTGTTGTTGTAAATACGTACACGCTCGCAGTATATAATTTTGCGCATTGTCATTGTCAATGTTAATGTAAATTTTAGCATTTGTATGGCTCATTCTTGGGTGCTGAGACAATTTTTTTTGTTTTTGGTAAAATAATTTTTTCTTGCAGGTATTTCTTTTGCTGTTGTTTTCCTTTCATTGGCGACATTTACATGTTCTGCACGAAATTTCAAAACAGAATGTGAGCACGAAAAAAAATGGAACAAAAAAATTGTAACTCGAAAATAAAACCAAGAAAAGTGGGCCGCAGAAGGAGTTGGGGGTGACAAAGAGTAGACAGCTAAGGTAAGTGGTAGGGGGAGTCCAGGCAGCAAAAGTGTAGTAACAAGTACAAGCTTTACAATAAAACAACAACTTAAGTAAATATTGACAGCAATGCAACACAACAACAACAAGAGCAAGCTGCATCGCAAAAGCCTTTCACTTTGTGCCAGCAAAAAGAAATTTCGTTAGATAAATATTTTTTTTTGTAGCGCAAATTGTTGAAGAATTGCGCATTGAAATTTATCATATGTTGACCAATTGACTGCAGGCAATGAAGTTGCTTTTTTTTAATAATTTACTTTATTCTCGAGTAATGTAATATTCATGCAAAATAAAAATATAACTTGAACCGTGCATATTTCTGCGCTTTCTAAAGTTTTACAATTTTCACAATTCTAATAAATGCATTTTTTTTCAGTGCGAGTCATCATATGCCATCTGCCACCCGATATAGTGAATACTAGCAAAAATATTTAAGAAAAGGGTTCGTAAATTTGTTAGTAAGCTAAATTTCCCATTTTCATTTTTTTTAAGTAAAAATTGTTTGGACGCATCTTAATTCGCTTTTGAAGTTTTAATTTGAGATTTTTATTATTTTTTTCGATAAACTTTTAAAAAAAAAATTTGTGATATTTTGATATTTTAATTTTTTTGCATTTAGTCGATAACAAGCAATTATTTTTTTTTTCAATATTATTTTCCAACTGAAAATAGTTCGATTTGTTTTATTTTGCTTATTTTATTTATTTAATGAAAAATAAATGCACCAAAATATTCCAAAACATTTATCCAAAATTTTTTAAATAATAGAAAAAAATTTTTTTCTTTTCAATCAAAAGTAGTTCGATTGTATTTTTTTCTAAATTTCTTATATCAGTAAAAAATAATCGATATTTTTTTATATACATTTTCGATAACATTCATATTTTTTTTTAAATATTTTTTCTCTTCAACTGATTCTAATAGCTTTTATTGAATTTGCTGCGATTTATTGGTCCAAAAATTTATTAGTTTTTATACGCATAAAAAATTGCTCGATAACTTTTGCCATCGATAACTTTTGTGATCGTTTAAAAAATATTTGATGTATATAAACCAACCAAAATCCAAAATGTAAATAAGAGATAATTTTTTATAAAAAATATCGATAACAAAAAAACTCGATAACTTTTGTGATCGATTAAAAAATAGTCGATGATGTAAAAAAAATATCGATAATAATAATAAATAAAATAGTAAAAATTAATCAATCTATATTTTCCCGATAAGATTTATTGTAATCAAATATTGTTCGATAGCTTTTGCTCTAAAAAAAAATTAAGTAAAATTTTTTTAATATTTTTATACGAATTTTTGGATAACATTTGAAAGCAATTTTTGTCAATAAATTAGAAATCATTTTCTGATAAAATAAGCTGTTTAGCGCTTAAAAATTTTATTATTCCATTGTGTTTTGGAAAATTTTTAATTTCGATTTTTTTCACTTTACCAACAAAGAGAATTTTTTTCGCTCCCTGTTGCAAATAAATAAATACATTTGTACATATTATTTTTGTTGTCTCTCTCTCTCTACTAAAAATTAGGTTAACAACCATTTAAAGATCACTGCTTTATTACCTGGGCTAAGAGCGCTTTTCGGTTGGCAGAAGTGCGCGCTTTTATTGCAATCACACTTTTAGCATTTATTTGGCTTTGATTGTAGATAAACGTTGGCCATAAGAATGTCTCAGGCCATACAAAAGCAACAAAAGGGGTAACGAACCAGCTGACCACAGATCATTAAACTAGCCAGCTGTGAGTCGTTTTCCTTTTGTGCTCTGTTTTTTTTTTTTTTTTTTTTTTTTTTGGTTAGATCATTTAACTATTTAGCATCAAAGACAGCACAAGAACAACAATTATCGAAATACCAAATAGCAACAAAAAACAGCTGGTACGAGTACAAACGAGCGGGTACCATTTTAAGTGCGGCATTAAATTTGGATGCGAAATGATTGGCGTAGTTTGAATGAACGAATTGGTTGTTGTTGTTGTTGTTCTTTATATGTTTTTGTTTTTGGCATGCCACACGAGTGACCTGATATGCTTTTAAGTACAAAAAAAAGTTTAAAGCAAACGTAATTTGCTTTTCAACTTCAATTCAAATTTGGTTATTTCACCTTCTCTCGTTTATTATGGCACGCCATATGTGTCTGAGCTCTTGGAAATGTTTTTTGTAGGTGCCTTTTGTGTGATTCGTAGCTGCGAAATTTTAGAAGGCAATCCAATGACGCGTGAATCGTGATAAGTTGAAATATTTGTTTTATTTGTAAAGAAATGTAGCAGATTGAATGCCAAAAGCAGAAGGTGTCTATGAACTTTGGCGTACTTTGAGGTGGCCGACAAGCCATTTGTGGGGTATCAAATTTTGGAGTTAAAAAGAAGTCGTGAATAATGCCAATTAGAACTATTCTGTGCTGGAAATTTCTATTTCTTTTTTTTTTTTTTTTTTTTTTTTTTTGAGTAGTATCCTAAACGATGAAAAATACTGTGTTGGACTTTAGTTCCCTCGGTAGATCGAAAATCTCTGCAGCTGGACGTATAGAGCGTACTTTACTGCTTCGTGTACTCTCCAAAGTTCTACTTCTTGCCAAGAGGTCATGTATTCTAAGCACCCACACATCTCGACTCAAATTTAAAATTCATCTAAAGACAGTTGTGCTAATGTGAGTCAATTCTTTATTCTCATAAACTTTATGTCAGAACATAAACTATAAAGACACTGTTAGCTCACTCAAACCTCAACGAGAACTCAAATATGGCAATATCCATAAATTTCGCCTAATGATGGAGACGCAGAAAATTTGAAGTGAAAAATAAGCCAAGCAGAGAAAATCGTTATTATGCTGATGAAAAGCGAAGAAAAATGGGAGAACAAATGATCCACACAAGGATGAACTATTACTAAGAACATTATACGTGGTACAAGCGCCTTAATGTAGACACATTAAATTTTAAGAGCTAATTCAAACACACCACCACACGCACACAAATGAGACGAATGAAATTAGGAAAGTTAAAAAAAAAGAGAAATAAAATCAAATTTAAAAGCAAACCAAATCTGTGTATGCCAACGAACAAAACATGAAATTGCATCAACGAACTAAGCAGTTTGGCAGCACTAAGCTCACTCAGTCTAGGCTGCAGCTTTAATGCGGGTTGGAGTCACTATGGTCCATCACTAAGTTGCTAGACTCGACTTGATTTGCTTTACTTGGCAAGACCAACGCATGCGCCAACTAGGAAACACTGAGTCATATAGCACCATAAGCTCTGGAGGACAGCGTTGGCGCAGAGTACTTACGTATGAGTATTTGCGCTTGCGCAACAGCCTTAGTACAGCTTTAATATATAAAAAGCATAAAATAGCTGTGCTTTATGAGGCAAAAATGTTAAGAGCAAGAACAATGAACATAACGAATGAAAGCGATACACAAATTTTGCAAGGATCATAAAAAATAAACAACAACACAATGGTTTCTAAAAGTCTTCCTAGCAGTCAGCTATAAGGCGATTTTTGCCGCGAAGAAATTAGAAGTGGAAAATAATGCAATAAAAAAAAGCTTAACAAGAAATTGCGTCCATATTTGCTTAAGCATAGACATTACCTCTAGTTGAACTTACACATACAATAGAGTCACATAAGGGTGGGAGGCGAATTATCAGGGCCTTCGTTTCTAAGTTATTTATCTTATTCATAGACCTCTTCTGACTCTTCCAGCCTTTTTTTATTAGTTCTTTATGTACAGAGTCTTGACTATTTCATTAACCGATTTAATTTGGAGTGGTACTCATAGATATAATAGCCGCAAAACGCTCAACAACAATCTATACAAATAAAAAATTCAGATATTTCGAGCGCCTAAAAGTATGCTATTCTTCTTTTAATAAATAATTAGTAGACTAATGGCCACTTTCATAAAAGCCGGTAACCGCTAACCAGAGTTTAATTGACGTATTTTGTATGGTTGGCTGTCAAATTAATCGCCGATTAGGCTTAACCGGCTTTTATGAAAGTGGCCCTAAATATTTATTAAATCGCCCAGGTAAACATCTGGAAGCTCAGTGGGTCGAACATACCAAAAATGTGGATAAAACAGCTGGTAATTTTGTTCGGAGAAGATCACTTGGGTCTTCTTCATGTAGGACTCCGGGCTAAAGGGCTGCATACTTCTAGGCACTTGTTGTTTTCCATACAAATGATGTAAGTGAAGGAGAGAAAAAAAGTTGCGAAGGTGTTGGAACCAACAACTCGATCAAAAAATTTTCTGAAGAACGGCATCTCTCAATTGATTTTTCCAAAAGACGCTTTCATTCGGTTGAATTGAATGAATAAAAAATTTTTGGAATTATAAAAAAAATGTTTAATTTCTTTCATGTATTTTTTCAATTTAATCGCAATTTCTATCTGACCCACCCTAATACACTTTCAAGTGCACTTTCATAACCAGGAAGCAAATAAGTTCAAGTCACCGAATTCGCCATTAAACCAAAATGAGACTTTCAATGCCGCAAGGTTAAACAATTTCATCACGTTTATGTTTAAGATTTTATGTGCATTCATTTAGATTCACCATACACACACACACACATGCCGAACATACGAGCCGATATGAGAACCAAAGTGGGCTTAAATGTGCTTTATGTAAGGCCAAATAATACTAGAATGTGATTTCTTGCACTTTACGAGTGCGCGCCGTTCAAGCTTTCCTTCCTTCGCAGCTCACTTTGACTTGACTCCGGCGCGCTTGCTCTTCGCTTTTAATATTTGGTATTTTTTGGCTTTTCAATTCTCCACCCAGTACTAAGTTGTAGGTGTAACTGGTCATTTAATATTAACAGTTAAATTGTATGTAATTTGCATGTGCCCAATGTTTGCAACAATGTTTGCGACAACAACAACAACAAAAGTAAGGCAACGATTGCACTTGAAACCCCGAACGCTGCTCTATCATATATTTGTTGTTGTGCAATATGCTCCCATGGGTGAGGCTCCTTACATTGTGAGAGATAAAACAAACGGTAAACACTAAATACAAAGGGTTGCCAGTAGTATTTTAAGAAATGTCCACGACTTAGTTGAAGATTACCCAATTTGAAAATATTTTAGTAAACGCCCAATTTCAGAATAATTTGAAAGTTAGCGCTTTCGAAAAAAGTATCCCAAAAAAAATTTGCAAAAAAAAGAGACCCAAAATATGTTTTTTTTCGAATTTTGATTTAAAATGTAACGAAAGAAAATTTTCCGAAATTTAATATAAATTGCCAGAAAAAAATTATAATAATTTAAGGCTGAAAATGAAAATATGTATAAATCCTTCACAAATATTTTTCCTACAAACACATGGCAACCTTGTGCCTATATTGCTAATATGACTAGCTAAGTAGAAAATCCTTAAAAAGCACACATTTAAAGTGCACCCACTAAGTGAAAAACTATTGAGTAGCGCTAGAAAAAATATTCAGCTACCAATTTGGCTGCCAAAAAGTTAAAAACTGGGAATACTGGCCTATCATTGAAGTTAGCAGACAAGCAAATGATTGACAGTTGACTTTAAGTGCTAGAAAGCTCTAGTATTAATACTAAAGAAATAACAGTTAAGAATTTCTCAAGCTTGCGAAGTGTGTGTGAGGTGCGAAAAACGCTATAAAAAGGGATTTCTGAAATTACCGGTTACAAGTAGAAAATTTGAATAATAAGCGCCTAACTGCAATGCAAACGAATTATGCGCTACTGGCAAGGTATTTTTACCGTTACAGGAAATGATGGGCGGGTTGAGAGTCAATCAATAAGTATAGTTCAAATAAAATTTGGTTGTGGGGGGAGCTGAAAATAGAACTAAAATTAAAGTTATTGTGCAAGTTGAAGTAAAACAATGTAATTTAAAATGTTACCGCAAGCAAAGGATAGCCAAAGTGCGCCGGAAATTATGTTATAAAATTATGAAAACTGGTAAAGAGGATAAAAAATTGGAAGGAAGAGCAAAAGCGTTGACGAGTGCTGAGAAAAAAAAAACAATTTTATTCATAGAAACAGCGCGACAAATGACTACAACATGTTCACCATTTTCATTCAAAAATTTCGCTTGTGTTATGAGCAGTAATTCGCAACCACCTTATAAGTATTTAAAAACATAAACGAGTAGGTAAAATACTCTCCGAAATGAACAAAAAAATGGTTCACTACGAATTTTAGTAACTGCAAGGCTCCTAGCAAATTGACCTATCAAAGAGAGGCAAATTTATCTTTTTTTTTGTCTAATGAAAGAGAGAAAAAAAAATTACGGAGAAGTAGACCAACCTTAAACCGAAAATGCAGCGAGTTAGGAGGAAAAAAGTCTAGGAGGATGATGGAAGAAAGAAATATTTAAAGATAATTGCTTTGAGAGAGGAAGCGAGAAGGATAACCATGAAGAAAGAGATGGTTGTTGAGGCGCAGGCGAAGAGGAAGTGAGATACGACGAGAGGGTGTAATATTTACGAAATATAAGAAAGTAAATTTTTGGGCAATTCAGGTCTGCAAGCACTTTATAAAATGGTTTTAAAAATCGCTCAATAAGGATCCGAAAATATCGGAGTGTAAGAAAGTATCGGTGAACTAGGGTGGTCTAAGTAAATATTGAATGGAATGGACATTTCTATACTCCAGCTGCCACAATGTGGACGAACTACATTTAATAAACTGTGGGCTTCCTTTGGCATTTGGTTATGCAAGGGGAGGGCGTACGTTCATACTTGTTTATATATCGAAGGAATTCGTTTAGGACTTCGTTAACACGTAACCTTGAATACGCGCCCAGCAGCTTCATCTAATACCACATTCACATGCCGCTTGCTTCAAAGACTTCAGCTAATTATATAACGCAAATAATTTCAAAGCAACGCACGAACTAAGCAAAGGCTAAATTTAAACGTGCTGCTAGCAACCCAAGACCAAAACAAATCAAATGCCAATTAGAAGCAGCAGCATGTTGCAGGTTTTTCAACCCATTGCATACCTTTGAACAACGAATTACATATGTATACCTCTAAGTATATAATATACAAACATATACATACATACATGTGCTGTGTAGCAAACGTAAAAATTCCAGAGATAACCATTTTAAGGTTTAATAAATGCACTACCATGCAGGGCGAAACAACATTCTTTGCTTTTGCATCGCCTCCCCGGTGCTCTTCTGCAACCTCTGCTCTTGCAGTCAACTTTTAGATTGCCTGCTGCCAGCAATCAACACTTTTGTTGTTGTGTCGCTTGTTGTTGTTATAAAAATAGTCACACTATTTACATACCACACACAGTCTCAGGCAGGAGGCCGTGCAGGTTGCAAAAACCTACAACCAACCTCAAAAAAAAGAGTGCAAAAGTCTTATCTACCATTGCCCCCAAGTTGCCACGAGTTTGCTCCAGCATGCCTGCCAACAACAACAACATCCCAACTATCACTAACTATTCACCTTCTGTGCCAACAACAACTTGCTAAGACTCTCGTACATGAACAAAGCATGCGGCAACTAGCACTTCAGCGAAACGTCAAACTCAAGGTCGTTTCATTACGTAGCACAAAACGCGTCCTTGGATAATTACCTATATGGCAGCGTGCGTAGGTATATAGGTAGGTACGAGCTCGGTTGAGGTTGTTGCTAGCAATTTTGCAAAACGGCTTTGTTGTTCGCCTTTTGTTGTAGTTTTGCCATCGCTGGCACAAACAATATTGGCCGCATAGCAGCGAAAGAATTTGCACTCATTTTACGCTCTATGCGCCATCAAGCGGTTACTTGGCGTACATTTTTTTCTTTTCTTTTTTAGTTCATTTTATTCTTTGCGCATTTTGTTGGTTTTAACTATTTTCTTTCCATTTCTTTTCTTTTTTGTCATCTTTCAATGCCGCTTCTGGAACTACAACATTTTTGCCGCAACTCTCAATCCATATGTGAACAACCTGTCTAAGTTGATGACGTATAAACGCATTCTCTCGTCTTTGTGAATTCACTCATTTTACTGCAGTGATTGCTGACCAGGGTTTAAGCTGCTCAAAATCAAATGTGTACTTAATTGCGAAATAAAAGGTAGTAGAAATTATATTAGAACTCCTATTTTTGATGAACAAAGAGGGGGATAGTGTGCAGAAGAGCGAGATAGTAAGAAGGGCATTGTGAAAAGGAACATAGAGGGAGACGAAAAAACGAGAGCCAGAATGAGAGGAGAAAAGCAAATTCAGGAAATGACAGATGTGGGAATAACAAGATAGAGGTAGAATTATTCCGAGAAAAAACACGAGAGGAAAACGAAAAATGGTATGAATTAAGAGATATGGACAAAGAAAAGGAAGTAAAAATATGGCGCGGGAAGGATTACAAATATGCAGAAGAAAAGGGGTAGGTATATGAGTATTAAGAGGGAAATGGACAGCAATAGAAATAGGTATGGATAGAAGCTGAATAGGAATTTGAAGAGGAACACGATAGGAGAGGAAAAGTAAAAGGAACAGGAAGGGGAAGATTAATCGTACCAAAATGGAGGTAGGCATATAAGTAAGAGTAGTAAATGGAATAGATATAGGAACAAGAAATTTATCTGTAAAGCGATTTAAAACAGAAATATGAACGGAATGTAAATAAGAGTAGAACTGGGAGTTGGATAATTAATAAAAATATGAATAGCGATAGGAAGATCAATACTGACAGGAGTAGTAATACCAAAAGCAAAAGGGAATAGCACTAGAAATAGGAACAGTAGTAGAAATAGGAATGGAATAGTAATAGGAACTGGAATAAGGAGCGGAACTGTAATATCGAGAGGAACAGTAAGAGGAAAAGGAATTGTGACAGAAATTGAGAAATAAATAAAAACGCATGCAGAAATAGTAATAGGAATAGCAATGATAATACGAACTAAAATAGAAATAAGCAACAAAAAAAAGCATTTTTCATATCTACGGCAATTTTTCCTTAGCAAATAGTAGTAGAATTGTTACTGTCATTTTCGAGCACTCTATACGGCAGAGAAAACTAGGAAATTTCTTGATTGTTTTTTCATTTTAATCAGAGCTTCAATTTTCGATTAATTCTTTTCAATCACCTGTAGGAGCCCAATTTTCGAAGTACTGAAACAGTGTGGAGCATTTTTCATAGCCAACGATGATATCGAACATACTTTTTTCGAGATGCTGCTGCCATTAAACATTCCTTTCCGGTGATTTTCACCTTTTACTCGGAGTTTGGTTTTAAAATATGTCTTCAGGTAGTTAAATATATCCAACAAGTTAGGATTCTATATAAAACTATATTATTAGTACATATTTTGTAAATTCCTTAAAATAGTAGCATATCCACTACGTTCGTAGTAAAGTGCCAACAATATCGCTGACTTGTTGTAAATCTTTCACACCTTCTACCCACCCTGGCTTTCACTCACTCCAAAACTGTTTGTGATTTGCTGGTAAAGCTAGAATTTTTGCGCCTGTCGCACCTCACCTTCCTCACTGCCCACAATTGTTCTCACTAACTATTTGTTGTTGTGCATTTGCACATGAAATATTCCCGTTCTCGTTATTCCACCACATTCTACAATAGTTCGATTACAACATGCTGTTCGTTCAACTTGTATTTGTTTCTGCATCATTACTTCCTTTTAAGCTTCTAATAAGCTGCGTTGTTGTATTAGCCAATCGCTCGTTAACTGTTCGCATTCGCCTTTCTCTGCCGCATATTTGTGATTAAATTGAGTTGCCAGGGTTTTTAACAGTAAAGACACGAGTTTTATAAAGGAATTTTTTTTTTAAATTCAAGGAGCTTGAAATAAACCTAAGAATATTGGGTAGATGGAAGGAATTAGGATAACAAAAAAATATTTCTAGTTTTTTTGTCCACTCTTCAGAGTATAAAAATTTCAATTAAGTTTCCAAGCATGAGCAACCCTTCAAGTGCTGAGAGTTGTCAGTTTGTTCTTTCTGCAGTATAGATCGTGAAGCGTATGGTGTGGGCTGTATTCTGTGGTCGTACCCAGAGTAGATCAGCTTTTATCGAACCAACAATTAATCGCACAAAACGGAAGTTTTTAATAACTCCCCCAGCATGTAATGGCAACCCTGTCTACTCACTAATGAAACAACATTCACATGTTATGCTGTCGTTTCGTGTTTCTTTACATTGAACTTGGTCGCTTGGTGCTGGTCCGCAAGTTCTACTCGTACGACGTTCATGCATAACTAGCAGACCGACTGACGTGACTCTGAGCTCTGAGTCCGTGCTATTCTATTTTCTTGTTTTGTTTTCTTTTCTTCTTTTTTTGGTTTTGTAACAATTCTATGCAGCGATCTCGTGCGGCCGTCAAGTTCAATGTACGCCGCTGCCGCAGGCATTTTTGTGCAATTTTTCATCGGCTGCGAATGTTCTCTTCTCTAGTTTATCGCTGTTTCCATTTTTTTATTTGTTGTTTTTGTTCTACAATTTTTTTACATTGCAACTTCCAACTCGTTTGCATTTTTTTACAATTTATTTTTTTTATTCATATTTTCTTTTAGTTACTTCCTAAGGCCACTTATCGGTTTGTATAGTTTGTGTTGTAGTGGCTTTTGGAGCCACTTGCGTCCCAAAAGTTTTGTAGAAAGTGCAGCTGCTTCTCTTGGCCACCACCCGCACTACTCACGCCATCAAATTCTACAAAATGTTGCAATGACTTTGCAATTTCTTTTGGCTTTTCGTTTTCGGCCTTAAGTGGGTGGCTCGAACTTGGACCTTTTTTCAATTACTATGCCGTATTTTGCACTGCTCCGCTCTTCACAATAGTGGCGTGTGGAGCATCTGCAGCTGCATACAAAATTATTTGCAATTCATGCTAAACAAACGGCAGCCTGAGACAGGACAGTCTAGTGGACAAGCAAAAGGCCTTCTCAAGCAACTAACCTACCAGTTGGGCTATTGTGTGTCTAAACAGTGGCGTAGTTGTATCTATTACCAAAGAATAGTGGCTGCCTTAGTCCGTTTGTTAGGCACCAGGTCTACTTTGGAGAGTAGATCTCATAGTGTGGCCTTGAGCGACTCATCTGCTAGCTTGACAAACGGATGAAGTGCTTATTAGAGTTTTAGTGTACCAGAGCTCCCTAAAAGCGATAGCCTGGGAGTCTCTCAGAGGGATGGGTGTTTAATTTTGCTTACTTCAAACCGTCCTCCGATGTCCGCAACCTCCGTGCCATTTGGAACTTAGATTGTTTCCATCCTTAAACTTGTCACCTGCACTGCTTTTTCGTGACCGAGGACCAGTTGAAAGGGTTAACTTGACTGGAAGCCCTGCGCAGAGAGTTGGTGTGACTTTCTCGGTCTTACATGGGACTATTAGTGTAATCGGAAGTTGTTAAAAAGGCCGCATGGGGTTTCCTCTCACTTCGTTTTGAGTCGACAAATCACTTTACCATGGAAAGTGTGACCCCTCAAGCATACGCCCATGTCTCTAAACATATGTAGCTTAAAGTACACACCATTCGCTTCGCAAACCAGCAACCATCGATATTCTGTTCTATGACGTGGCTCCACTTCTTCCGCTGACCACACGCTTACCTCTTGTTGTTGTTGCATGCATTAATCTGGTGCAAGAATTCACGTTAGGGTCGCTCCTCTACTGCCAACAATGCGCCTTCAACTTGTTGTTGTTGTTCTTCTTGTCGATATGTCGGCTAGCGGTGTTTGGTTTTGTTTCCAGTTCAATTGCATGCACAATTGTGGATCCCGCATTGTCCCCGGAAGCATTTGCTTGTTGTTTTCGTTAAACCGTGCAACCATATGCGTCGATTTAAGATATATTTATGAGAGAGTATGTGTGTGTGTGTGTGTGTGTGTTTGTCTGCATTTTACACCGGCTTGTTATTGTCCGGCTTTTGCCATATTCTCTAAGGCTTTTTTTTTCAGATTTACTGCTAAGCGCATAAATATATAACAACAACAATAAATAAATAGCAAGTAAGCTTGAGCCATTGTAAAGCGATCTACTCTGGCAGCTTTGTGTGTGTGTGTGTGCATTTGCTATTGTTATTGTTGTGACCACTTCATACTTTAACTTATGGCATTTTGTTTATTTGTTTGCCCATTGAGTAGGTTTTTATTCACTGATTGTTTGTTTGTTTGTTTGCCATCCTTTTATTACTTCTTCAATTTTTATTTATTCTTTTGTTGCAACAACTTCCTACTTCTGATTTCAGCTGCTTTGGTGATAACTAAGTTCTTTTGGTATTATGATTTTGATTGCTGATTAACGGTTGGTTAAAGCAACACCACACCGACGTATGGCGACGGTTTCAGGAAGCATAAATTCTCAGAGGAAGCTATTTGTTGTTCTGCTTGGTGTGGCATGTGGTAGGTATCGCAAAAAATTTTTAAAATTAATGAACTGAAAAAAATGAACAAACAGCTTAGCCATTTCGTTAGCTGCGAGTTTAGATAGCATCCTCAAAGTTGATCAACAAATGGCTCCCGTGAGATATTCGAAATGTACTTTGGTTAGGAATTTTGCTGAGCAAAATGGCTACAAAGGTTTGAAGTCTAATCTGCTCTAGACTGTAAAAAAACATTTCGGAACCTGTCTGAAATATATTTTTTTTTTGCAGGAAACACGCCTATATCTGACTTGGCCTTCATGGCAAAGTTCCTTCGGCTATCGAAAATTGCGTGGAGAAATACGAACACTTACTCAAAAATTGTGAAGCACCTCTACGAGTTATTTGTTGCAAAACAAGTCATCAGAAACATCGACTCTCTGCCTTTGAACTGGTCCCTTCAATAGATAAAGAAGGTAAAAAGTAGGCTCCCAGTTAACAAAGTGGAAACGAAGTCTCTGCTGTCATCAAATATAAAATCGGCTTTCACGCCAATAGTGACTAATACAAAGTTCGAGCTGCATAGGTAATTGAGAGGTAAAGTTCTCTCTAGATAGAAAAAGATGACAATAAATAGATTAGTTGCTCATCATAAATATATTGATATATGGCTCGGCTTCATGGATGATGTGGAAGTCGGGTGAGATGTACCTTAAATTCGTGCAGAAAAAAGTTTTACAGAAGATATGCGGTCCTTCTTGTGGTGCCCACGGAGTGTGTCGAAGCAAATCTAATGATGAGCTATACGAGTGTTGAGCGGCCTGTGGGCTCAGGAATTCACTGTTCATATGTCATACATGCACATAGTCATATATATACTAACACCGATCGTGTGAAGGCACACAGTGCGTGGTCGGTTTAGGCGTATTCAGTGAGTCGAGCAAAGGTAGCTACTCAAATAAGCGCGCTAAGGTGTATGAGGTAGTCGTCGCCATCTATGTATGAGCGCTGTCAGTCAGTGTTGTAATGCTTGCCGTTTATCTATCAAGCAGTTAGTTGTTCTCTTTGCAGAATGACACAAAACCAGTTTTATTGAAAAATATATTTATTAAAATTTTTTTTATTTATTTATTTTAATTTGCACTTTTGTACAAATATTGGCAAATGTGTTGGCAACTCTCTACGTCAACACAAACCGAGATAGTAGGTGTTCTAGGTGTAACCCACCAACAACAACGCAAGTTCACCAGCCCAAACACTTGCCTGCTGCTCTCAACCAACATCTATCAACACTGGCGGCGCTGGCTGCCCCCATTGGCGCGTCTGTAGCTTTGGCGCTCCTTATTATTATTTGTACAGCTTTTGTTGTTTGGGAGCTACAGGCTGACTTGTTTGTTTACCATGGGAAATCAGCGGTTAAACAGGAAATCTTATTTATATTGCATTGTATTTGTAAATATTGTTGTAGTTGCCCAGCCCATGGTGGCTGCTGTGCTAGCCGCAATTGTTGTATTAAATTCGAGTTCAAGTTTGTTTATGAAGTTGGTAATGTATGGAGGTAGTTTATATGCGTTGTTGTTGTTGTTGCTGTATAGTATATATTTTCAAAGTTTCGTGTGAGCGTAAGTAGTTAGTGTAATTGTTTCACACGGATTGTGGCTATAACATTAATCAAAATGTAATAATCGTAAGTGCAGAATCTTAGTCCGCCTTTAATTTTGCTCATCACCTCCTTTGTAATTATCATTTCCTTGACACCTACTTTCTTTTTATGGATAAGTTGAAAGTAAGATTCCTTTTTTTTTTTGTTTTTTACCTCTTTTGCCAATTCTCAGTCATTTCAACTTCTCATGTTCTGCACTTGTAATACCAAGAATAAAAATTAAAGAAGAGAAATAAAAACTACCAAAGCAACGATCAAAAAGAGATTATCAAAAATTAAAGCTCAAAAAATAAATAAAAAACTTCCAAAGATAAGAAAGGTTTAAGAGACGAGACAAAAGCTCAAAGCTCAAATATTAAACATTAAATATCAAGCACGAAATAGCAACGATCTTAAATTACAGTTAAAAGAACATAGATCAACGATCGAGCAATAAAATTCACTAGTCCAAAATCAAAGATTGTAGACAAAGATTAAGGCCTCCAGAATTAAAGAAGAAGCATTAAAGATCAAAGCTCCAGAACGGAGGAAAAACGGTCATATATCATTCAAAATGAAATATCTACAATCCAAAATCAAACTTACAAAAGCTTGACGGGAAATCAAGAATCAAATATCAACCTTGAAAGATCGAAGACCATAGATCAACAACAAAGAACGAAAGATCAAAGATGCAAAATTAAAGACCGTAGATCAAGGATCAAGGATCAAGTACAAAAAAGCCCAGATAAAAGATCAATGTTTGAAGGAAGTGAAAGACAACAAAACGTCGTTCAAGAATAAAATTTAAAAATTTTAGTTTTTTGAATTTTGGTTTTCGAGCTTTAAAATTCGGGTCATACATTTTGAACCATGAACCTTGGATCTAAATTTTTTCTTAGTTCCAGTTAGTACTAGTTTATATATTAAGTTTTTAAATTAAAATTTTAATATTTTACTATACGATATCGAGTTTACTTGGTACTTAAGAGTAGTCTTCTTCATGCCCACCTCCTGCTTAGCAAATAAACTCAATCTGCTCACCCAAGTGCCAGTTCACCAAAGACCAACATAAAATTGGCGAGTATCTGCCTACCTACGTTGCGCCCCTTGCAGCATCACCATTCTTATTCTTCTTTAGTTAACTTGCCTTGCAAATATGGAATTCCTGACTAACTAGTTGAATAGTTGTTGTCTAGCGGTTCTTCTTGCATTTTTACTTTTTGTAGCTTTTTATTATTGACGTTGCTGCTGCTGCTGCTACTGCACATTTCTTTACGCGTGCGCTACTTCATTACAACAAATACACAAATACGTTTACATAATTGCGCCATCTAGCGTCTTTGCTTCTATAATTTTTTTCTCGTTTTCTTGTTCTATTCCTCTTTTTTGTGTGGCATTGTTGTTATCGCACAAATCGACTTGCTTCTCCCAGTTTGCTATCTTTACAGCCCTCTTATATAGCCATTTTAATTCTGTTATTTATGACAGGTATATTATTAAATAATAACAGGCTTACATTGGTAAAAAGTAGTAGCAACAACTATTGCGGAAACTGCTTTTAATAGAAGCAGCTGAATCCTGAATGGGAAGTTGTTGCTCAGCTGGAATATATGGGAGTTGGGCATTGGCGTGCGTAGAGGTTAATGCAGTTCGTGTAATTTCTTGAGAAAAGTCAAGATGGAAAATCGCTTAAGAAATTCTCGCAATTCATTTTTTTTTTTTTTTGTAATTAGAAATTATAAAAAAAAAACAACAAATTGTTGGAAAAAAGTAATACTTATAATTTGAAATTTTGATGGCAAAAATTTTATTTCTTTGCTTTAAATTAGAGTTTTAAATTTGGATTCTAAAACCTTTAGGAATTTGGTTTTTACTTGAATTCTCAGTTTAAAATTTCAAAATTTAGTCAGCTCAGTTACTTTTGACTATCAAAAATCTTTATTCTTACTTTTGAATTTTGAAAAAAAAATTGAGTTTGATTTTTTAGTTTTGAACCCAAACTTAACATTTTTAAAATTTGCACTTTGTATTTTCGACTTTGAAAAAAATTTGGAATTCTTACCCTTCAATTCAGATTTAAAATTTTTTAATATGAAGCTCAAATATTGAATTTTTCAATATTGAACTCAGTTTTGAATTTTTAGATTTTAATTTGAATTCTTTGATTTTGAATTTCAAATTTTGTATTATGAAAATTAAGTCTAAAGAAAAGTTTTCAATTCAATATGGATTTTAAATCAAGACTTTTCCTATTCAAGCTTAGAATTCTTGAAATCCGAATTTTGAACTTCAAATTGCGAATTTTCAAATGTCAATTTAGAATATTGAAATTTTTTTTATGAAAAATAATTCTGAATTTTCAATTCAACAAGGATTTTATTTCCTGTTTGAGCTTTAAATTCTAAAACTGAAATATTTAAATGCGAATTTTTCATTTCAAATTTTGAAATTTTGAAATTTATATTTTGAATTTTAGATTTTTGATCTGAGTTACAATTTAGTTTTGAATGTAATTTGAGACTTGAACTTTTAATTTTGAAATTTTTTATTTGTATTTTAAATTTTGTTTTTGGATTAAAAGCTTAAATTTTTGAGTTTGAGCTAGAATTTTTATTTTATTTTCTTGAATTTCGAAATTCTTTAGAGTTTTTATAAAACTTTTTTTTTTTGAATTAAATTTTTTTATTGTTTAAAAAATATTTTTTTGGAAGCAGATTGCTTATAAATTAGAAAAAATTTTTTTTTTAATTTCTCTCTTGGTCTTTAACTCTGAGCTTTGCATTAAAAAATTTTTTTTTATTGATTTTTTTTTTGCTGATTGATAAAGCTGCTATCAAGCTTGACTATTATGGAGCTTAAATTGCTGCAAGTACTTCATCTAATATCAAGGGATTGACTTTTGTAGAGAATGAAATTGCAGGGCATAGTAAAACAACAACAGCAATAACGAAAACACAATTTTAATTTACAGCCAGTGATTTTATTTTTTACTCCAAGCCTCCAGTGCGATCATTAAAAATATCTTTATACGACAATTTCCCACACATGACACATGAGCAATAAATATATCAAATGGCGACAGAAGGAATAAAAAGCAAAAACACTAAACTGCTGCACGAGGAGACAAAATGCACACTAATCACACAAGGAGAGACAATAAATGGCAGATAATAAATAAAAAAAAAAAATAAAATAGAAGAACTCAGAGCAAAGCGCTTGACTGACGCAGCGAATAACCGAAGGCGGCAGTGCAGCAGCGCTAACAAAAGTCGCGATTTTCGCATTGCAAGCGGACGAGTTACGCCCTGCCCTTTGTGGCATTTCCTAAGTCGAAATGTACTAATCCTCAGCAATAAAGAAAACATAAAATAGATGCGGCTTACAGTAGCGACAGCAGCCATAGACTGGCATGGCAGGGTTATTATTATCCATGAAAAAAAAGAGCAAAGCTTTGAAATAATAAAAAACAACAAAAAGGCAAACGTAATAGAATTAATAATCCCACCACTAAACACTATTATTATGTTATGTAAAAGCTTTCATAAAATAGGGAAACGCATAAAAAAGGCGAATACAATAGATGTAAGAAGTAATTTTGTGATGGCTGCGCGCTACTGTACGACGCACGCGCGCAACATACACGTGAGCCGTTTGCTTCAGTTATTTCTGATCTTTTTGTTATTCATTTATTATCACAAAAGCAAACTTTTATGCGCAAAATAATAACGTGCGCGCTAGACACCCTGTGGCACAAAACGTCACAACTCAAGCCTAGCATTTCGCTGACGCGCGCTGCAGCGTACCGCGCCACGCAGCCCTATGGAAGCATTCGTTTGACATACGCGCGCGCTTGCGCCCGTTCTCATGAGTACGCGCCTTGAACATTAAAACGTCAAATTGAAAATAATTAAAGGTTAATTTATGGAGGCTGTTGTTTGTTATAGTAGCTTATTGGGGAACTGAAAGGAGAAGCTAGAAGCCAACCATCAACCATTCAGAGTTGAAACAATTGTTAGACAGATTAGGTTTGTCGACGGCGCGCATCAGCACATCAACTCAAGTGTTGACTAGTGGGCGTTGTGTGTAGCGCGCACATTGGCAAATGAGCAACTGAGTGATGGCAACAAATTTAACGATATACCTAGTACTAAGCGCGCAACTTCCTTGATGACTTGCTTAAAATGTGAGTGGTTAAGGGTACGCGCTTAAAGTGACAGGTCGCTGCCTATGGGCATGATTTTGAATGAGTGGTACACATTTGTAAATGATTTGAGCAGTGGAAGCGGCAGTGAGTTATGGTGTAGGTGACTGACTCACTCATTGATTTATGTTAGAAAATTAAAATGAAAGTCGTTTTATAAGAGGTATTGGATCTTGGCTAACATTAATTAATGTAGAACACACACTTTTTGATCATGAGAAAAAGTACCTTTTTGAATTTGACTTCGTTTAGTACAAAAATCACCAACTAAGTTACATACCTGAAAAGAAAAGAAATACAAAATAAATTAATTAATGAAAGCAAAAAAATTTAAACAGTCATTTTAGATAAAACAATATGAAATTGAGAGATGTACATAAAACAACTAAATGTAGAAATTACGTAGGACGAGAAGTGTTTGAAAGATCTTATAAAGTGCGCCTAAAAGTATGCTACATGCATATCAAATATATTTCACACTACCAGATTCAGGGTTATTTCAGTATAACCCTGTCCAATTTGCAACCCTGTAACCTTTTCTGTCAGCACCTGACAACCTCATAGCTTAATATTGTCAGCTCTTGACTTTGAGTAATACCTTTCTTATGGTTCATCGTTCCTAAAAGTATGCAGCATTTTTTTTTTTAATTTTTCAAAACCTTGAATGCATTTGAGACATTTAGCTATAGCAGAAAGACATACGAATTTCAGTTTTAGCCATCTTAAAATTTTGTCAATCAATCATGCGCCTAGAAGTATACGACATCGAACATGCAATGCCGCCAAACAAGGCATACTTTGAGGCTGAAAAGATATTATATTAGAGAGATAGTGTACTGCTTCTAATTTGAGCTATAGAATTGAGAAGTCTGGTACAGGTTTCAATCCTGAACTTGGTTTGATTATTTCTGCCAGCAGAAGATAATTTTTATTTAACGTTGCATACTTTTAGGCACTTTTCTAATAAAACCATTAACTTTTGTCAGTTTCAAATTTTTCTAGTCAAATAGCGATAATTACCATAAAATGCAACGTTGACCTAGACAAAAAATGTTTTCTCACCGAAATCAAAGAAGATACCAACTGACCTCGAACTAACTTCTAAGCAAATTAAAGCAATCAAAATGTAAAAATAACAAAAGCAGAAAAGTTGGAAATTTGCCTCAAAAGCAAGCAGCTTGAAGGAAGGCACGGACACAAAACCGAATGCCAACACATAAAGTCAAGCAGATGAAGCAGGCATTGAGCAAATTACTGACAAAAATTGGGACATGTAAATCACAGCGCAAGTACATGGGAGAATTTATTGCTTTATAGAGGGCAAATGATAGCTACAATAACAAAAAGTTAAAAAAAAAAATTTAAAAATTACCAACTCGAACAGGGAATACAATACCATAGGACTAGTATGAATAAAGAGCTTAGCACCCAACTGACCGTAGTCATGCCAGAACGTCTTTAACATTGCGCCACAAAAAACACGCAAACCACGAATAAGTGATAATAATTTTACTTTTGATTACAAAAACAACAAATTTAAATTAACCCAGAAAAAGCAGTAGAAGTTGTAAGTAACCTTCTCTAGGTTATGGTTAGTTGCGGTTTGTATGGCAGGAGCGCGCTAGCTGACTGCGACAGCCACAAAAGCTTTGTGTGAAATTTGTTGGCAAAAAAAAGTGCAGAGAAATGGTAGAAAGCGACGAGAAGTGGAAATAAACAAATGATTGTAAGGAAAATAGATGTTAAGCATGGCAAGTCGACCTAAAAAGCTACTAAATGCGGTAAATGTGGAAAATGATTTGGTAGGAAGCGAAGGTACAGTAAGTCGGAGTTGAAATGGGATGGAGCATTTAAAATTTCAAAGCGCTTTTCAAAACTACATATTGTAAAATTAAAACAAAAATTTTTTTTATTATTTTTCAATATTATAAAATTGTTATTTTCGAAAATTTAAAAAAAAAATGTTATAAAATTTAAAAAATCTTTGAAGTATTTATGTATAAAAGTAACTTTAGTAAATTTTTTAAAATTCATAAAATTTCCAAAAAAAATTTCAATTTCATTGCAATATATAAATTTAAGTAAAGGCTATTTTTTGGAGTTTTTATTTATAAAATTTAAAATTTTGAAAAATTAAAAAAAAATTGTATCAATATTATTTAATTTTTAAAAACATCATTTGCAATTTTTTTATTTTTCACATTTTTTAAAAATTATTTTGAGAAAATTTAAAATTTTTGGAATAAGAAAGAAATTATTTAGAATTGTAAAAATTTTAAAATTTTATAACAATTTCTATTTAAAACTAACTAAACCAATAGTATTCGCACCGTTCAGAGTTCAAAAATTCGTTGAAATTAATATAATTTATTGTAAGATTTTTCGATATTTTTATAGTTTTTGGTATAAAGTGAAAATTTTCGAAACATTTTCAAAATTTTTCAATTTCCACATATTTGCAAACTAAAAATTTTTTAACAATTTCTCACAATTTAAAAATTTTCAAAATTTCAACAAAATTTGTATTAATAATATTTTAAATTTTTGGACTTTTTGTCTTAAATAGTAATTTTCAAAAAGCAAAAATTTCAAAAATTTTCAAAAATTTATATTAACGTGATTTGAAATTTCCGAAGTTTTTTGTATTAAGTTCTAATTTTCGAGACTTCATCATATTATTTTTATATAAGTTTTGGATCTCAAAAATAAAAAAAATTATTTTCAACTCTCAAATAAATTCATAAAAATCTTGGAACTTTCAGTTCAAACAATTTATTAGCCGAACGATTGTCCCATTTCCGCTGTTACCGACTTTACGGTATGGGGATATCGCGCTAGTAGCTAAGTGGGAAGCCTGCTTGCGACTGCCGTAGTAGCTCCATAACGGTTAGCTTCAATGGGATTCATCATCGTCTTTATCCACAGCATTTGAAAAATATCAGCCAACAACAAAAGCAGAATATTTTTTTGGGTTACGAGTGTAAAACGATTTTTTATGCATCCGTCGCTTGAAGAGACAGCAACGCTAACTAACGACACACGCTGCCAAAACTGAGAAAGCGCTCCACCAAATGCAATGAATAATAAATATATAAATAAATTTAGGAAAAAAAAAGTTTCCAGAAGAAAAACTAAATAAAAATATATTACATTCAACTTTAAACTTGACGCTGGCGCTGGCGCTGGCGCATTCATAGATTTTTATGGGCTGCCAAATGGCCAAGCAACGAATTGCTTTGTTGTTGCTATTGGCTGTGCAGTTTTTGGGTCATTTTTGCAGCATATCAACTCCTAGCTAGGCATAGTGATGAGCGCTTGCGCAGCAATTGAGGAGGTGAGCAGCCCCTTTCGCAAGCTAATCCAACAAAGAACAACAAGCTAGGCTTGAAACGCTTAAGCCAGCTAAGCTGCCACACTAGCGAGCTTTTTTTTTTTTTTGTTTTTTTTTTTTTGTATTTTTCTGTTTGTCTGTTGTCTCAATTTTGCATGCTTAAGCGCATGACACAGTGCGGCTTTGGTTACGCCACCGCTATCTTCAGCGCCAGAGTCGCAGCGCAATTTGTCGTCGTCGTCGTCATCGTCATCGTATCAACGATTCGTTGTGGTTGCTATGAAAGCAGCGTTATTCACCGGTGTTTTGCCGGTGTATGCTTTTTACCTGCTCAGATTTGCATGTGGCTGTGTAGGTGCTAAAGCTGTTGATAGTGCGCTCTGCTGCAACTTCATTGCAAATGCCCCAAGTTCAAAGTCGTGCCAATGAGATTTTTCGCGCATACAAATCAACACATACATACTCGTATTTGAGAACATACGAGTCGACGAGTAAATGCTGTGATTTCGAAGTTATATGCCGGCTTTGTTTATGTATGGAGGTTTCGGAGTAAATCAAGTGTTTTCCAGGTTTCAATAAGTATCACTACTGATGGAAACAGTATCTATACAGGCAAAGCAATACCTGCATAAAGTAAAATTTGATATCGAAATAGGGGATGAAATATAAGACAGAATTCGAGTTCGAATTCGAAACAAAAATCTATATACATATGAGCTAAATTTTAAATTATGGAAACTGAAGTAAAAATACAAATCGAAGTCAAAGAGGAAGTCAAATCGAGGTATAAATAAATAAGGAAAAACACAACGAATTTCGTAATCGAATTCGAATTGGAAATCGAACTTTCGATCGACATCTAAATTTGATTTGATGTAACAGGAACCCGTAATACGTATGTAGTAGATGGTAGCGAAGTTGAAATTTAAGACAAAATCCCATTCGAAATGAAAATCGAAGTAATAATCTAAATTTAAATCGAATCGAATAGGTAATATTTGAATTCGAATCGAACATGAAACCTATGCCCACTAAATAATGATCAAAACTTTAGATGTTGGAATTAAATTTAGTTAAGGAAAGTTGCTTTGAATAAACTAGAATCTGTAGATAACCACGCCTCTATTTTCGATATCGAAAAATTCAAAAAAGCAGGCAAATTGACAGAATCCGTGGACTAATGAGGCTAAAATGGTAAAATTTAGTAGCTACTTGGTTTGGATATACTATTAATGGGGTTTCCGCCAGAATATAAGTTCTAACCGACATTTAAATCGAATCGAATTGGCAATATCTGAATTCGAATCGAAGCCTAAGCCCACTACATGATGATCAAAACTTTGGATATTTGAATTAAATTAGGTATGCAGTTTACTTTTCGGTTAAGGAAAGATGCTATGAGTAAATTAGCAAAAACCAAAGATAACCACGCCCCTATTTTTCGATATCGAAAAATTCGAAAAGCAGGTAAATGGCAGAATCCGTGGCCTGATGCAGCTAAAATAATGAAATTCGGTAGCTACATGGACTTGGATAACCTACTATTCTCTTGGTCTTTCTTATCTGTTTACTATCGAAGGGGTTCAATGCGGTTGTTATCTTATATCCGAGTATTCTATTACGAGTTCTTTTACAACTGCCGTATAAAAGATATCTTCTAAAGCTCTTTCCATATTCCTTTGTTTTTTTTTAAATGCCAATCAAAAAAGTCACACTACCACAGCAAGTAACGGCGAGGCGCCGAAATAAAGGTAGGTCACGGCCGACGCGACGTCGGCAATACAATACTCGTACGCCACGTGAGCGTTTCGACTCGCGCAATCAATATGAGCCAACAAAAAGAAATTATGTGCGACGCTTGGCTACCTAGGCTTGAAGTGTTGTAAAAGCGCATGATTTATGAACAAATGCTGAGAAAATGAAAGAAAATTTATGTATGCACAAATATGCAATGAATTTCGTACAAGCCAAGTAGGTACTGCAGGGAACAAGTAATGGCGAAAATATGGAAATTTGGCAAACGTGCAAACAACGAAATTGCTCCATCTCAACACGCCATGTATTTTTATAAAAGTTTGTATGTTTGAGGGAAAATTGTTGAGAAAAAAAAAACAACAACAAAAATAATAATAATAAATAACTGTTAAGTTGTGAAAAATTGCAAAAATTGTCAGAAATTATGGAATATGGAAAATGTGTAAGTTGGTCAAGCGTACAACCAATAACAACAACATATTTTGGTTTTTGGTTGGGCGCGCAAGACAGCAGCGCTTTTACGGTAGCCCAAAGGAAATGCAAGCTTGGTAGTCGTTTGGCAGATGTATGTAAATAATGCATGAGAGAATTTGTGAATTATTTAAGGTTTTAAGCAATTTCTTTCAAATTTGTGTTTAGGCATGATAAATGCGTGAAATGTCTGCCACCTACTTGCCAAATCATGGTCAATCATTTTTTCAAGCTTTCGAATTTAGCACAGCGACCTCTATATGGGCTTTTGTAGTAATAAGCGTTGCGCTTTCCTGACCATTGATAAATGTTTATGGTTAGTTGGAAAATTATTTTTAACTAGAAATTCTTAAGTATTTTATGGCTGAAATTGCAATTGTGGCTGCGGGAACTAGGATGAAGTTAACAAAGTTAGAGGTTATGAAAGCGATAGTCCAGTATCTCTGTCATCGAAGCAAAAATTCATAGAAAATTATTTTTAGTTCAAGCAGTTTTAGCGTTCTCTGTTCATCTATCACTGGCAAATGTTTAAGAGGTGCTTTATTGCTTCCGAGATTGATCTTTTTGTAACTAACAGCTGTTCTAGTAGTTTCTACTATGGAAAGAAGCTTTTATTTTTCCAAGTCGCCTGCCGTTCAGAGTAATGTTTCTAGAAATATTTTTTAGAGACTTAATGGTCGCTTCAGACACTATAAATCCTACTAAGAAAATACTTAATTTCGTACAGCAGATTTTCTACTTAATTACATGTTTTTAAAGTGGACCCTAGCACAGACCACTTGGTGAGAATTACCAAGGTGAGTACAGTCAAAATCAGTAAGGAAAAGAGCACTTTAATTGAATGACTTAATAATTCTAGAATCACAATGCGGGGATCAAATAAGAGATCAAAAATGACAAAACGGATCAGCAAAACACACTTCAGCAGAAATAAAACGAAAACAAGAAACAAACAAAAAATAAAAGAAATAAAAAGAAAAGATAACGCATAGTTATAAAGTAATAAAAGAAATCACAACACATGAAGCAATTCTAAAACTGTAAATACAGCAAAAGAGGGAGAGCAATACAAAAAAAAAATATTGGACGCAAAGATGCAACTGTCAGATGTACGGCAGAACAACAGAAAATGGCAAAGTGAACCGCAACACGCCACAATCACGCATATGAAATCTTGATCTAGATCAGGAAGGAAATCAAGAGTCGTTATAATTGATTAACTGCGCATGCGCAACAACAACACAACGGCAAAATGGACAAAAACAAAAATGCAAAAAAAAATAAAACGAAGAACGAACGACAAGCAACTTGCGGTGAGTTCAATTCGTTGTGGGACCAGAACAGCGTTGGAGCAGCAAAGAGCGCGACAGTGGGAAGCGCACACGCAAGTTAACCCGAGTCAAGTTTAAGTTGGAGGCTGAAGTGTTTTGTTTTCGTTGCTTTTTACTTTTTCAAAGCTGTCGAAGCCGTTAGCCAAGTGCTTTTCGTTGCTTGAATTAAATGCGTACACACAGAAGATATGCAATTACAACGACACGCATTAAATTGTGCTAGGCGAACAAAGCAGACAAAGACGGCTGATTTAAAAAAAGTCAGAAGTGGAATATTTTGTGTGATGAAGAAAAAAGAAAAGAGCTGTACTACAATGTCGACGTATGGTGAAGCGACAGCTAGGCAAGGCATGTGCGGCAAAAGGCATGTGGAGAATATGCGGATGCAAGACGTTGGACAAGCAGTCGACACGCATTGCAATCATACATTTTAAATTGGCAAATGGTATGGGAGCAAAGAAGAACAACATGAAGAGATAAACTGGTAGCACGGGGGCAAGAAAAGTGAGTGCGCATGTGCAGCAGTGGCAGCGCGGTGAGGAACTTCGAGTGCGCAAGTTGTTGCACGCTTGACCATTGACGCAGTGACCACAAATTGGCAACACATACACACCGCACAAACACAGCAATGGGACAAGCGTGCATTTGCTAGGATCCACTTCAGCCTCCTGCCATTAGCAGTGACTGCTACCAAGCCTCACTAACTTCCATCGGATGGACAGTTGAATAGAAAAAAGCGTGCATGCTGCGCTTCAGCTACAGCAGTCACTTTTGGCAATAAAGCAAACAAAAAAGTGGCAGCACCAACGCTACGCTAAAAAGCCGTTAGAACATTCGACAAAGCCTGTCCAACATGCGTGCTGTAAGCTGCTTTACTCCCGTTGTTTCCCAGCTCATATAACAACAAGCGCGTACTAAGACCAGAAAGGGAAAACAACCGTTGGCTCTTACTATTAGCGAAGTCCGTTTGGGGCAAATTGCGGTAAATTTTTTGTATCAAGCAAACACGCCACAACGCTGCAACTGCAGTGAGCGGGTTTGGCATAGCTCGTTTGTGGCAATTGGCTAAAATGCGCGAGGGATAAGATTAGAAACAAAGTATTAGTAGCAAAAGGGTAATACAACAATTTTATAACTGACAAAAAATTTTGGGAATGGAACCGATACCGATATGGCTTATTTAGGTTAGTTAATATTGGGGGGGGGGGGGGGGGGTAAAATTCATGAAGAAAAGATTTTTAATACTGAGACGGTCTAAAGTGGTTTGGTCGTCGGGTTTTGGTCTCGATTTCAATAATGGAATAGCTTAAAGTGGATTGCCCACAATGGAACGGTGAGCCTAAAGTTCTCGGTTTCATTCCATGAAAAAACTCTGCCGACTTCTGAAAAAATACAGCAACAGCAGTGGCAACATCATTCCATTGGCAATCAAATATAATGCTCATTTAAAGAGAGTCACGCGTGCGCAAAACTGTAAATGTGGGAAGAAAACGAAGCAACAACAGAAATAACCGTACATTTAGGTATCTACAACGGTACAATAAAAAAAACGTAAGCGCTGCGAATGGTAAACAACAAAACGCAAATATCAAACTGGTCAACGAGATGGTCAGGCAGCTGATAACATTTTATTGCTTAATGATGATTGATGAGCGCAATTTGATGATGAGCGTAGTAATAATAATAATAACAAGAGAAAAACTGATATAAAAAATATGAATATAGCCAAATAACAGTTAACAAGCTAACGCGATGATGACGAAATTGAAACGAGAAAAGTTGTTAAAAAAGTTGACTGGCAACACTGGCGTTTTATGACGCGCTTTTGATGTATGCAACAAATGCAATTATTAGCAATAATAATTACCCAATAATAAATTGTGGTTTGAAATTGTTTTATTAACAAAGAAGCAAAAAAAATAAAGATAAATAGAAAGAGGAATGCAAATGAGATGAAGCACGCTTGGAGTTGCCAGTGGGTGTTGATCATGAAAATGTTGTTCGACCAGCCAATTTGTCAACGGAAATTCCACTGAGATATGGATAGTTATAAAACAAATTATATGGGTTAAAAAAATATGTATGTCGAAGAAATGTGTGAATAATTTGACAAACACTAGAAAAAATTCCAATGAGCTAAGGAGTTGAGTGGTCTTTTGAATTATAACTTTTTGAACCATTACTTTTGTGTATTCATGAAAGCTCTATTTATACCAGAAATAGAACGGAAACAAAAAGCCTATAAAGATTTCAAAGATTATTAGATTATAAAACTCCATTGGAATAAAAATATGTCACTTACAATTTAGACTATGAAAAAATTTTATGACCCAATGATCCATGAAAAGTGCCTAAGCTTTCTGCAAAAGTTTAAAATAAGCCAAATAACTAAGCGAAAGCTTTACAGTGGGATCTTCTAAGGTGGATTATTTTTTGCTGAACAGTTTTTCCTAGAAAATTTTAACTTGTGTCAGGCACTTCCGAGAGGCAACTGCTCTGCGATTACATTTTTTTAGAAGACTTTCAGAAATGTTGAGTTTTTCAATAAGCACTCCAAACTGTCATTGCACGATATGTCCGCCAAGGTTCAAATCTAATTTGAATGGCTTTGAATCGTGGTCACCCTTCTCAATATCTTCGGGTCAAACAAATTGTACCGCCAACAGTCGAACTTGCGCGAGCCGACCGAAGCAAAAAATTGTGCGTCAATATATGTACATACCTTCGGGTGATTTTTTTTTTTTTTTAATAAATAAATAGTTGAAGGAAAAGGTAACTTAAGCCACTACTTTGAATACTTTCTAAAATAGAACTTTGGAGATCCCTAGAGGGTTCAATGTTTAGGATAAAGCTTACTAAGAATTTGAAATAGGGAATTTATCGCCCTGAAGTATGCAACAATTTTTCAAAAAATTTGGTATATCCTTAGGCGTGATCTCATACAAAATATATGTCTAACCGTAGCAATAGGTTAGAGATAAAAAAAATTGCCTTAAAGTAGGCAACGATGTTTCACCCTTGGGAGATAATAAATCTTTCCTGATGGCAAACTTTTGTTGCAATTTATTGGCATGAAACATGACAACATAAAAAAGAGCTTTGAAAATCTTGAGCAGTTCATAATGAAAATTATGACCTGGGTTGTTTTTTTTAGTTTTTTGTTAGAAAATTGTGGAAAATGCAAAAAAATAGCTCGTTAAAAAAATTTTTCAAACCAATTTTAATTGAAATGTTATTAACTATTAAACCAAAAACTGATTACTCATACAAACTCCTAGTTTACCTTTCTTGACATGTAGCGTGGCCATACGCATGCGATACATTTATGATAGTAGATTCACTGGAGACACTCACAAAACTCAATTACAGCAGCTCAGATTATCTAAATTTCAGCAAATCGACATCAGTATTGATACTTCAAAGTGAATAAGAAAAGCTTAACTAATTTTTGTTCGAAATTTTAGTTTCAATATTTTTATAGAATTCACAAACAAACACTAAAAACATTTCACATCTTACGTTTAATGGACTATTTCTGTCTCAATGCAGTCTCACAACACTTTTTTGAAATATTTCATTCAAAAGTTCATTTAATTGCAGCGACAAACGACTTGCTGTTAAAAATAATATTTTTCAGTCTAGCACATGATTTTATTACGCAACACAAACAACACCACTTAACATTTTAGGTATTACAAAAATTCTATTTTAAACCACAGAGCAAACATATCCAGCAGTCAGTTGGCCATCAGTACCATACATGTAATCAGCGAAGGAATCAACGAACCAATTTAAGCAAAGTCCGAGATCTTACTGAATTCTGTTTGACCAAAGCGAAGGTGTCGATCGATGCGATCATTTGTAAACTAGAATTTACGCTTCAACTGAAGTTAGCTAGAACACTGGAGTTGGATTTTAGTAGCCGCAAAGAACAGACAGCGCAGTATTTAACATTACAGCGTTTGGTTGCACAGCTGCAATCACTGTTAATGCTAACAGCGACTATGTAACATAGCAGCGTGCTTACAGTCTCTGTTGCTGTTATGTTATTGATCTTGAATGCAGCATCCGCAGATATGGTGGAAATGCTGAAACACTACACAAACTGCAAAAATCGCAAAAATTTTATTGCATCATTCATGCCAGTGCCAGCAGCTTAGAACTTGTTTGCCGCATTCATTTTGATTCTGTAACAATTTTATTCTGTTAACGTACATTGGTGTTCTGCAATGTAGATTTTTGCACAGCAGAAGCACAACCTGCCTTGGAGGCTGTGTTAAAGAATTTTCGCTGTTGTTGTTCTGAACATTTTCAATCTTGTTTAAGAGTAGAGAATCTTCTTCGCTTGCTTAATGTAAAGCGTGCAACAGATTTTATAGCCCAGTTGCTGCAGACTATGTTTCAGCTGCAATTTCTCTCTCTCAACAGATTTGTTCTTGAGCTTTCTCTGCACTTTATGTTGGAATAGCGATGTCATTTTGGACTTGTAACAGTTATCGTTTATCGATTAATTTATGATGGGAAAAATGTGTTACTATATTTATGGCCATGCGATATAATCAGAACCCAAACATGCCTGGAAGTTTCAAAAACGGGATAGTTTTTAAAGAGTTTCAAAATAATTTCTGAGTACGCAGTTTTGAAGCTCATTCAAATCTAGTCTCACAAAGTGCAAGTCTTAAAACTCTCAAAAATTTTGTTAATTTTTGGCAATATTTTTTATAACTAAATGGTGTTTGGTATTTTCTTCTTACAAATTGAATGGCTATAAAAAGCTTCTGTGGAGGAAAAAAAGTTCACCAAAAGCTAACAAAACTTTGAAGAGTCTTGAGCCTTATACTTTCAGAGACCAGAATAACAATTTTAGAGAAAATGGGTTAAACTCTTCACTTTTAATCACTCCAAAATTATCATAATAATATTTTCGGCTACCAAAAAAATTTCTAAAATCCACTAAATATAATATTTGATACTCAATAACAGACAACATAAAAAAGCAAATTAGCAACAACTTACTAAAATGTTTCCAATTTTATTACTTTCCATTAAAACAACAACAAGCATTCAAGCAAGCCAGCTAGTCGCCATTGTTAACGCTTTTGTTTTTTCGTTATTGACTAACTTTAACGATTGCTGCTTTTTGAACTTGCATATCCTCGTAAGTAGGCAAATAAAAGGTAAATACATTAGCAATTAGTAGATATATACACAAACATCCTGGAGAGACGCTTAAACGATCTCACTCCCCAACTCCAGCTGTGAGTATTTTTTTGTCGTAGCGATCAGCCAACGAGGCGCTATGGGGTATTTTGAAGAAATTTGTTGCAAATTTGAATATATACGAATTTGGGTAAAACGTTGTTAATTAAAACATTAGGAGAGTTGAGCATATATCAAAAAAATTCAATACTTAGATTTGAAAAATTCGTTGCGGAAATTTAAAAAAATTTTTTTTTTTTTTTGAGCTCTGAAAACGTGATTTTTCCTGTTTTTCAATCGATTATTAATAAAAATTTCAAAACTCAATATCGAAATTTTTTTGAAAACTAACGCAAATAATTGAATGGGTAAATTTCAAAACTTAAATTGGAAAAACTTTTAATATTGGAAAAAGTTGAAAATTTGAGAACGTGTTTAAGAAAGAAAAAACTCTAGTACATAAAATTTCACATAGTACAGAAAATTTCAAAAAAATTTTGAAAAAATAATTTTGTTTTTATATTTTTTTTATATGAAAAAAAATTTATAATGAAAAATTTAAAACTGAGTTTTGAAAAAAAAATTTTTTTTTTTCAAAAATATATTTTTTTCTTTTTTGCAGGATTTTTTTGTATTAGAGAATAACTCAAGAAATAGCTCATTATAAAAAACAACAAACAAAGCTTTTCACTTTTTCCACTTCCAAATTTCTTCAAAATACCCCACAGTGCGTAGTAGAGATCATCATTAGAAATACAAAAATTGAGTTTCTGTGCTGTAACTTGAGTACAACAACTTGACTATTGTTATTATTACATATTTCCAATATGCCAGCTGCTTTTCTTATTGTTTTTAGTTGTTATTCTCATATGATTTTGTGTTAAGCCATGTTCGGCTGTTGTTTTGAAAAGAAAATATTTTATGAGTTAATTTTTTACAGCAACTACTAATTTGCAAAGTTATTTGGCCATAAAATTTGACTGGCGCGTAAATAGAGAAGCTATTAAAAATTGTGAAGAAAAAACTTTTGAAAATATTTGTTGTAAGTGAAGCTCTTGGTTCGATCACTAAACTCATGTAAAGCTGTTGAAGCTAGACTAGCAGTGGTATTTAATACAGTTACAACTTTCTAATGTTACCAAGCGATTCCAGTCTAAATAACATAAATATTTGTTTTATGTGGCAGTAGGTGGGAGCCGTTTTTTTGGCAGTTAGCGCGTAGTTGAGGTGGCAATTAGTTGGAGCTTGTAATCTCACACTTACTCGTATGCATGGTCTTTTTGTTTATGTGAAGTTTGAAATGTTATGTTTTGAATGAAGATATCTAGTTTAAATGGGACTTGGATAAGCGAAAGTATTTAATAGGAGAAGCGGGTAGGAATTGATGGACGGTATAAAGAATAATGGATAAAATTAGAGAAAATTACAAATTTTTATTATCAAAAGCAATTTTTGTTTCACTATAGAGTGCAGTTAATTAAAAAATAAAAATTAGAAAAATAAAGTATAAGCCAATTTAAAAAAAAAAAAATTTTTTTAAAATTTAAATATAAAATACTTTTTTTTTATTTTTTTCAATTAATTTTAGCCAAAAAAAAGTATTAGATAATAAGAAACATTTTTTTTATCACTCCTAATTTTTCGAGGACTTTTCATTCCCAATGTCATTTTCCAGTATCGCTGTATACAAAAATGTATCTTAAATTCGTATTTACAGATTAATAAAAAAAAATAAATAATAAAAATTTAATTTTGAAAGTAAAGAAAAAAGTTTAAACAAGAAAAACCAATTTGTAAAAAAGTTGTGATTTATTATGCTTTTTGGGAATATTGTTTTTTTTTTTTTCTATTATAGTCCCAGAAATTCATCTAAAAGATATTAAAAAGTCATGATATATTTAAAAAAAAAAAATTTTAAACGAAAGATTAAACAAATTTTTTTCAATTAAAGTTAAAAAAAAAAGTATGAAAAAAATTGTTTTTTATTGCTTCTAATTATTCAGAGAATTTTATTTTTTCACTAGTATTTTTAGTTATGCCCTGCCAGCCATTAATACACATAACAGTAGTCCTGACTGATTTTCCAACAAGCAAACCGCTACCTTTCTTTATCGCTCATGTGGCTTTATTCAAAATATTTTGGCAGATTTATTTATTAATTTTTTGTTTGTTTCAACGTGATCGGATGTTGTTATTGAAAGCTTAACTGTTGTTTTTATTGTAATTTCCCTATTAGCTTCCTAAACAAACTTCCATTTCTCTTCTTATTGACTTTGAAATTTGTTGCTGTCATCAAATGAATTAACATTTTAATTTCTTATCGCAGCAGAAACATGCAATTAATTGTACAAGCTTTCAAGCTCGTTTGCTGACCCATTTCAGTTTTTTCCTTGTTTTATCATACTTCGGTGTCTGATTTTTAATTACAGCACTGCTGCTTCTTGAGGTATCTGAAATTGTTGCTTAAATTGTTTCTTTGGCTAAAATTTACAACCTTATAAAATAATAGCGCTAATGAAAAATTTATTGCCGATTTTTTAAAAACCATTTTTTTTATTTTTCGAGTTTTTTACTCCCACAAATTGTTTGAGCTATTTGTGCGCTCATTTGGCTGCCAATAAATTGCTGCGTTAATAAATGCTTTGGTAAAAGTTCACGCCAAAAAAAAAAAGTTAAAAATACATTAACATGAAATAGCAAAACATTTGGAAAGGTATACGACTATATCGATGCATAAAAGTTCACATATCACTCACGCCCTCAACGCCAAATTTATCTATTGAAAAGACAATGGAAAGTTGATACACATTTCCAAAGCTCCAAAAGAGCAGTTAACAGAAAATAAATTAACCGACTACATATAAAAAAATTAAAAGTAAAATAAAATATAATAAAATAAATTAAGTAACAAGAAAATAAAATAAAATTAAGTAAAGCACTTTTTTCAATAGAAAACTTCCGCTGATTCATTCGACTTAAAAATTCTGTTGATTTCATTTTATTGAAATTTTAAATTTAACTTATGACGCCCAAATTGACCCACACATTTTAAGCCAGCAACATGATTTTGCACTTTATTATTAATTTATCAAACCATCAACAGCTAATAAAAATTTAATACAAAAAATTCAAAAAGTCAAAGTCAAACAAATTTGTCAATATTTTGTGTAATGCTGAACGGAAGCGCCAATTGAAAAATATTTAAAAGTGCCACCATTAAAATCATTAAACAACTAACAAAATTTCAATCTTTTCAGTTACCTAAATTGGCGTTAATTGTTGAATTTCGTTTCTTTTTTTTTTTTTTGTTCTTGTAAATTTTGTTGAAATATCGCAAGCAATTTTATTCATTTAAATTATTGACGGTACTGTGAAAAAAGTGAACAAATAAAATAAAAACTAATTTTTGATTTAAATTGAGATCACTGGAGTGCAAGCAGATAAAAATAGAACTTGCGTGGAGATGAATAATTGAAATTGGCGCCATGAAGGAGCGTGCCGTGTTGCAGATGGTTTGCGCGATGCAAAAGACTTTCCTACCAAATTCATACAGCTCTAAAAAAAATCTGGAAATTTTAAGGTACATATATCGTTGCATGAACCAGAGCAGAATTTTATTCCTCACATTTTGTATTTCGCTTGAATTCTGAAGTAGGTATCTTCCCAACTAGCTCAAAGTATAGACAAAAAATTTTTGCTAACGTTGACCACAACAACATATTTAGTAATCTTTGTTCTTTTCAATTGTCTTCAACTCAGTACAAGATAATTAAGATCAAGTTCATTGGCTTTAAAAACTCGAGTGTTTTTTCGTTTACAAACCATTAATCATGAATACCTTCTTATATTCTAATCTAATTACGCTTTAATTTTTTTACAAGTTCAACTTTTTTGCAAAACTTTCTGCTCTGTATTCTTTCACACCCACGCTTTCAGAAAGTTAATTACATTTACCATCAAGTGATGGCGAAAATAGCTTAAAAGGTTGACTCGTCATACTTGAGAAAACTAGATTTTTACTAAACGAGCGCTGTTAGGCTGACTAAAGGTAATACATAAATAAAAACAAGGTGAAATTAATTTAAATTAATTTAAATTAAATGAAATTAAATTAAATTAAATTAGATTAATTTAAATTAAATTAAATTAAATTAAATTAAATTAAATTAAATTAAATTAAATTAAATTAAATTAAATTAAATTAAATTAAATTAAATTAAATTAAATTAAATTAAATTAAATTAAATTAAATTAAATTAAATTAAATTAAATTAAATTAAATTAAATTAAATTAAATTAAATTAAATTAAATTAAATTAAATTAAATTAAATTGAATTAAATTACATTAAATTAATTAAAATAAAATAAAATAAAATAAAAAAAAATAAAATGAATTTAATTTAAATTAAATTTAAAAAAAAATAAGGAGACGAAATAAGTAAAAATACAAAAAATAATGCAAAACTTGTAAAACACAAAATTCTTAAGCCAGCTTCCTATCGATTTATTAATAACAAAATTTGTTCTAGCTAATGCTTGTTAAATGTAATTGTTTGAGCTTAAAGCAATTCGTTTCGGCCTTTCAAATTCACACAGCCTACAAAACTTTTGAAGTTTTTAAGAATTATGGGAATATACAAAAAAATACTAATAAGCAGAAAATGTATTAAAGCTTATAATATATAGGTATGTATGTATGAATATACTTGCACACTACTTACGTACATTCTCTTGACTTCAAAAAACAAAAAAAAACAACAAAATTCGATTATAAGAATAATATTATTTCATGCTGCATGCAAAAAAAATCACAGAACGAAGCAACTCATTGTTTATCCAATCACAGTCTGAACATGTTGTCAAAGTTAGCGACAATAAACAATCAAAAGCATAACAACCAAAAAAAAATGGGCGCAAATGTGGTTGGCGCTAAACAAGTAGTTTTCAAGCAAAAAAAAATACAACAAAAAAAATAACTTACAAAAAACAAATAAAGAAATCGAAATTATTGGGCGCCACTTAGCAGTTCGTTTATTCTGATTTGTAATTCCTTATGGCTGACATAAGTGAATTCAATGAACAGTGAAGGTCAAAATGCTTAAAAAGAATTAAGCTTCGTTGGCGAAAGAAAAAAAAATTCAAATAAACTAATGGAAACAAAAATAATAATTTAAGGGATAATTAGCAGAGATTTGATTAATTTTTTTTTTGTGGATAAATGGACTGACATTAGAGTGCGATTCTAAACTGAAAAGTTTCGATGAACCTTTTCGCTTCGAATTTCTGGAGTATTCTGCTTTAATTTAAGTTGTTACTGCCCAACTTGCACTGAGACTTTCCTTTATAAACTATAATATCACATGATATATTAACGGACGAATGATATGACAGCAGCGTTGACAGCTTTTGTTACATTTGTTGACGCTACGTGCTGCCTTTGTTTATCTACCGGCCATTAGAGTTAGCACGAATATACCCTTTGCACTTTACTCATTACTCCACAAAACATATGTATGTGTCTGCAAAATTTATGACACTTGAGTAAGTATATACCAGGAAATGTCTACGTAAATTTATGCACATAGGTAGGTAAGAGAACACATGATTTTAGGGTAAGGTAGTTCATTGAAGTGTAGCTCAAGTGGAACGGTAACAGAGTCAAAGGTGGCTCCATTAAACACTTTTTTAATAAGTATTGGCGTTAAGGTTCCAAACAAAAAAAAACATAAGAACAAGCACAAAGGCTAAACGTAGGTCTAATAAAAATATGAGTAATTGCACAGCGCATTGAAAGAACAAATTAAAAATATGAGTAAATGTGTTAAGAACGAACTCAAGGTGTGGCACAATGAAGGTGTTGAAGGAAAATGAAGAGAAAAACAAAAGCTGCAAAAAATATGAAATTTTGTTCTTGAAGCCATAAAAGCCATTAAGTTTGCACTAATTGTATCCGTGCTCTAAAATGAAAAAATAAAAAAAAAAAAGTAAAGATTAACAAAAAATAAAAAATAAAAAAAAATATAAAGTAAGGAAAGTTGGAAGTTTGGCTGCAAATGAATATTATATAGCCTGCAGCACATTTATAAAGCAGTGAGATACGAGGTTATATCGCCAAGGCAAAATACAAGCTCAACAAATTTTTTTTGGCAAATCGAAAATATATTTCTTGCTTAGAAAAGATGTATAAAAAATCAATAATACCCTATTTACTTGTACCGTAGGGTATAAATATAAAAAAGCAGTACGGCAATAACATTAAAAAAATTTATTAAATTTTTAATATTTTTTTTTTGGACCAATGCTATATTTTGTTATTTATTTTTATATTTTTTTTTTTGCAATTAATTTCAAATCTTATAAACAAGCCCAAATGTCAAAAGCGCCAAGAATTTTCTGACATTTTTGACATTTCTCTCTCGCATTCCGTCCATTTATAGTTTCGGCCGTCACTCAGCGTAGTCTTCATCTTTGACGCCTGATTTCGTAAATTTTTAAAATGTGTGAACGCAATATTTTCAAGTGTCACTTTTGACAGTTAAATGTCAAAAGTCAGTATGTTAAGATTTCATTGGTTTGTTGGACCAAGAGGCGCCTATTTTATTTCAATGTCTGCAGCAGCTGTATGTTATTTTTGTTTAAAAAATTTAATTTCTTGAGGTGGAGTTTTTACTTTTTAATTTAGTTTTAGTATTATTTTTTTTTTTCAATTAAATTTTTGTTTTCAAGTTTCCGTTATTTAGCTTTCTGCCTGTAAGCTTTAAGCATGATTCTGTTTTATTTAATTTTATTAAAGCTCTTCACATTTTAACGCGATTTTGACAGTTTTGAGGAAGTGCTTTTGCTGACAGCTGACAACACTGCGGTAGGTGCTTTGCTTTTTAATTTTTTTTGTTTGGTTTGTGCTGAACGTGATTTTAGTGTACAAAACGATTATAAGAAATTGTTTTTGACGTGGGTGTATGGTAATACATTATTCCTTAATAATTTTTGTTTGCTGTAAAGGGATTTCAAATGCCAAATTTGAGTCCTTATGAAAAGTTTAGCCTTTCTGTAGACACGATTTGAATACCATTTTAATGCTATTATATGATTTGGGGCTTAATAAAAAAATGTAAACTTAATATATGTATATAACAACAACAACCGCCGTCAAATAAAAAAAAAACTAAGCTTTAAAATCCTTATTATATAAGTCTGGAGAGGTTCTATATTTGAATTTCGACCAACTTTCATAACTTTCCTACCATATCTAGTTTCAAGGACTGCGTGAAAAGGAAACTTATAGGGCCGGTGAAAAAGCTTTAAAAAGCTCAAAGTAGCTCTAAGACTGAAAGCTTTCAGTTTTAAAATAAAAACTGTCTCAAAAAAAGGGAAAATTCGAATAAATATGTCAGTACTCAGGAGCTTAAAAAGCTTAGCAAAAGCTGAAAAGCTCTCATACAACTAATGTGTTTCGCGATTTCGTATTTTATAGTCGACTTTATTGATATGCTTAAAAAAGCTTGAAAAAGCTGAAAAATTTTAGCTATGTATAAGAAAAAGTAGCTGCAGTCTTTGCCGATCATTTACGAGCTATGTTCGCTATTAGCAAAATCTTCCTTTACATCAAACTCAACCACAGCCGTCAATTAATCTTTTCAAAACCACGATAGTTTTATTTTTTTAATGACTTCAACTTTTCCGCTCGAATGACTTCGCTAACTGAGCGACCACCTACATAACAACGCGCAACAGCAATTTCAGTGTTTATTACCATTTATTCCGAACCATTTGGCAATTTGGCGTTTATGTTTCCAGGATAAGATTTAGGGCTCTTGTCATCTTTGTCCCTTTTTTGTGATTCAAACTTTAATTTGCGCAAAGAAAGAAGACACATAAAACAGCGCACTGTGGGGTGTTTTGAACAAAATTTTTTTAAAATTATTTTGTTGGTTGGGAGTGGTAATACAAAAATTATTGGTGATTATAGAAATCAAATTAAAAAACAATTTCGAAATTGATTTTGAAAAACATAATTTTTATTTTTATAGCAGTACAAATTTGGTAATATTCAAATTTCAATTTAAAAAATTTCGAAAACGATTTTGAAAAAAGTTTAAATATTTTAGCTGGCCAAACAATTTTCGAAGTTAAAAAGTAGATAACGATAACAGTTTCGACATAAATTTCGAATAAGTACTGTTAAAAAATTTCGAAACTGATTTTGAAAAATGTTTTTGAAAAAAAAATTTTCAGTTTCTTGGTAGTAAAAATAAGAGGTAATTTCGAAACTGGTTTGAAACAAATTTTCGAAAACCTCACATTTCATTTTCTAATCATTTTACAATATTAAAACTGAAAATAAAAAACAAATAAATATAAAATTATGATGATTTTATTGAAAATAAGTTTGAAAATTTTAAAAAATACTATATTTGGAAAATGAGATATACAAATTTTGAAAGTTTTTGAAATAGTACCATTAAAACTCGATAAAATATATATATTTTAAAATTTTTTAGAAAATGTGAAAATTTACAAAACTGCGAATATTACAAAAAAAAATTGGATTTTTTTTTTCTAAATGCTAAAAAAATTTTTTTTTTAAATCTATTTTACACAATCAGTTTTGAAATTTTTAGTACGTCATATTTTTGAAATTTTTGCCTATCGGAAAATTTTTTGATATTAATCACACAGTACCTACTCATGAAAAAACTACTTTGCAAAAAAATAAGATTTTTATGATTTTAAACATCCTATTGTTGAAAACTGAGCACACCAAAGTGTATACAGGGACAAGCAGACACACCAACAAAACTGCTTGTCAATCATATATCAAATTTATTAACTTGAATATGTCATTTCAAATTAGCCACTTTGGTATTGATGCTCGGAGCTGACAGCGATAAACAAAAAAACATATTTTTGATGGAGTTTGAAGGCAGAGGGTTAGCTGCCATATGCTACACGCATTTCGAATAAGCTACACAGCAATGTTTTCATGCGACCCTGCGCATGCGCAACAAACCCTCATACCGCATGCGCGTCATTCAGCAAGACCAGAACCATTACTCACTCATTCTTGCAGTTTGTTTATTTGAAATTCTATATTCTTTACGTATTTGCTAGAATGTAAAATGCTTTTATTGTTTGTTGTTGTCATTAAAATGTTTCACTTTCAACTTTTATGTGTTTTGCAAAAATTTTTTTTTTTTTTTTTTTTGTGATTTTTATTGTTTTTGTGCGCATGAAAAATGTCTGCTTCTCACAAAACAACAAACAATTTCAATTTTTAGTCAAGCATTGAAATGGAAATTTGCGCAAATCAAAGTTTATGTTGTACGCACAGTCCAGTACAAGTGAGCTGAGCTCGGCTATTTGGCTACAAAATTTATTGTATTTCTAGCGAAATAGCTAGCAAAACATTTCAACAACAACAAAAAATGTTTCAGCTTTCAACTAACGAACTAAGTAACTAACTAAGCTCAGCTAAATATTGTGTGACTGCTCTCTCATGCGACGTCCCAAGCATTTGCTTTGGTCAACCCATCCCCAAGCGCAATAAATTCAGAGCGTTTAACATACGCACTTGGCTTGCTTGACTAGCTTGACTTTGCTTGACGTTCTTCATATTCTTCACGTGATCCTTAGCAGTCTTCTGTGTATTTGCAGTTCTTAGTTTTTATTTTTCCTTTCATTTATTCGTTAGCTCATCGCTTGTCTCGTATTTTCTATTGATTTGCGTTTTGTGGCATTCGTGCTTTTGCAATGCGCCGACAACGTTCCAGACTTGAGGATAATAAAACATTTTCTATGTGCAATAAATTCAAATCTGTTGATTGTTTAGCTCGTCTCAATGACTCTCGGTGCTGTGCGAGTAGTTGTTAGAGTTTTAGATTTTTACGAGACTCCTCTCCGCCACTTTTTGTGTTGAGGCATCTTCTTTGGTTATTTGTGGCTCAAAAGGAAATGGTCACAATCCGAGGGTTGGCAAGAGAGAGTGTGTAGTAGTGAAAGGTGCCTCATTGGAAAAATTTAAGAGACTAATAGACTATTGGGCTTTTAAACTTTTAGACCGCTTTCAAGCTCCGAATTTGAAAACGCACTTCTGAATAATTTTTTTAGAGTCCTTTATCGGCGCGTGCTGCTTCTACCAGGGATTTAATAGTTAAAGCAGTTTTGATATATTCTGATCTTCAACTCGGTCGTCGTCATACTTAGAGATCAAACCTTTTCAGCTCGCTCTCCTGCATCCAACTCCATCAATTACTTCCATATCAATTTCTATTTGTATTCGTTTGTGCTTTGCATTGTAATTACAAATAATAATTCTAAGCTTGTTCATCTGTTGCGCTTTTATTTATGTTTACGTATAGCGGCGAGTATGTAATGAACTTTAAACAACAAAAACAACAAAATCCACAACAACATAAACATAAACAACGACAAACAAATCGACAAAATGCAATTTATGCGCGTTTCCTGAGCCGTCAGTTGTTGCTACATCGACACAGCTGCAAATCTTTATTTGTTTTTTTTTTTGTTGCCGCTAATTCTTCTGCTGCTTCTTCTTCCTTTTCTTTTTGTTTGCTATTTGCTTTCATTTAATATTTATTATAGTTTTTTTTTTTTTTTTTTTGTTTCTAATAAAATGACCAGCTGTTGTCTCGCATTGCACGTCGGGATGGGCTGTTTTTGTTGCGCAACAATGCAAACATTCATTATTCCCCCCTCCCACCGTCTCGATTTTGTTATTAGATATTTAAGCTTGGTACTTGTTGTTGCACATTGTGCTCGTAGTTGGCCTTCAGCAACACAAGGAAGCATATCTTCCTTGCTGTGCCATTATTTAGTTACCTGTTGGTGGCGGTTGGTGCCCTTCAGCATTTGCTGATCAAAACGATTCGTCGATCACGTGTTGCTGTTGGTATTGGTAGAGGAAGAATGTTTAGCAAAAAAAAAAAAAATTTTGTTGGAAATATAATAAAGCAGATGTTGCATGCTAACAAAGTCGATATTAAGGAAAAGCTCTGGTGGTAGCTTATTTATGTGATTGCGTTTTGAGCAAAGGAGGCTGAAGAGAATTTGAGCTGTGGGAGCGAGGGGAAGTCTGTTGCGAGCTGTTAGGAAAAATGCTTTAAAACTATAGAAAGAAGGTTCATTGAGCGCACTTAGGTCCTACAAAGGGCACGGAAAATGCTGCCTTTGCTTTATTTTATATGTGGTCATAATAGCTTAAGTCGACATACGATAATAATAATTTTGAACTATTTCTTAAAACCTGAGCGGATTATGCCACTTTTCCACTAACATTTTTTTTATTTTTGACTTAGTTAGCTTAAATATTTGGTGTTTTTGTTTTGTTGTTGTTTTTTCTTCTTCTTTTTTTTGTTGATATTTTTTTATGGCTTTTAATAAGCCAACCTCGCCGGACATTGACTGTTGTAGCAAACATGAATAACAATGGCAATGGCAATAGCAAAAGCAAAAACAACAAGAAATATGAGCGCAACAACAACAATACTAAATCAGTAGAAACGCAAAAAAAATACAAGCAATAGCAACAAAAAAATTAAAGCAACAACAACAAACTTAATAACGCTGCAACGACCGCGCATCTCTACAGGGTAGGGCCCGCGCTGCAGCAACCTGTTGTAAGTTGCCATTATTTTTATTGTTATTGTATTGACTGATTCAATGCTGCTATGTTGCTTATGCATTTTTGTTGTCGATTATTTTTTGCTTGAAAATACTGTCTGCGCCATTGCTCCAGCCTCTCCAGCTAGTCAATGACATTTTGGTGCATCTTCAGCGCGTGCGCCCATAGCGACCAAGCGTGCCACTTGAGAATTTAAGATTGCACGTAGCAACGCTTTAGAGCCCTTCATGCCAACCGAATGTTGGAGATTCTTAAGACAGACAGAATGACTGAAGACAGGGCGCCAATATAATAAAGCAACAAACACATGGAGATTTTCTATTTGAGTTTTTTCGAGGAATTAGGCTTGAGCTTGCAATTCAGTCAGCAAGTTTTATGAACTTAATTGAAAACGGAACGTAATTTAACTATTCTTCGGCTAGCTGCATTTAGAAACAATTTTCAATTAATTGTGAGTTATTCTGGCACACTGGATGTAGCAGAAACAGCAGCCGTAAATGTTGCTATGAAATCCTATAAAATTTTTATCTTAATGGCTTTTATGTTTTGTGAAATCCTTAAACAAAAAGTCGACTAATAATAATAACAATAACAACAACAAAAAACATTATCAACAACTACAACAACATAGTAAAGTGCATTGCAAACATTTTTATTGTGATTGCTTATATTGTTTCTTCTTACTTTTGTTGTTGTTGTGAGGATGCTACTCACGCCATAGAGCTAGTGAGCCAGCACAGCATCCGTTTCTGTCATAGCAACAACATGCGCCATTTGGCATAAATTTTCGTGCGCATCGCCTAACGCGCATGCGCAACCTTGCCCTTTTCTTCCTCAATAAATTGCATTTTCTCTTTTTTCTTCATTTTCCTCATTTATTTGCTTCGTTATTGAAAAGTAATCGTTTCAATGGCATCGCCTGCCGTATTAGGAATATTTATCACCTTTAGTTACACACGCAGGTCGCAAGAGGCTTATACTCTTTTCGAGCAAGGCAAGGAAGTAGCAGCAGGAAATTGAAGTTTGTTTATTTTATTTTATTTTAATTTATTTTATTTTATTTTATTTTATTTTATTTTATTTTATTTTATTTTATTTTATTTTATTTTATTTTATTTTGTTTTATTTTATTTTATTTTATTTTATTTTATTTTGTTTTATTTTACGTTATTTTATTTTATTTTATTTTATTTTATTTTATTTTATTTTATTTTATTTTATTTTATTTTATTTTATTTTATTTTATATTGTTTTATTTTATTTTATTTTATTTTATTTTATTTTATTTTATTTTATTTTATTTTATTTTATTTTATTTTATTTTATTTTATTTTATTTTATTTTATTTTATTTTATTTTATTTTATTTTATTTTATTTTATTTTATTTTATTTTATTTTATTTTATTTTATTTTATTTTATTTTATTTTATTTTATTTTATTTTGTTTTATTTTATTTTATTTTATTTTATTTTATTTTATTTTATTTTATTTTATTTTATTTTATTTTATTTTTATTTATTTTATTTTATTTTATTTTATTTTATTTTATTTTATTTTATTTTATTTCATTTCATTTTATTTTATTTTATTTTATTTTATTTTATTTTATTTTATTTTATTTTATTTTATTTTATTTTACTTAATTTTATTTTATTTTATTTTGTTTTATTTTATTTTATTTTATTAGAGATTTTTAGTTCAACTCATTTCACTCTAGTTTCATTTACTTTATTTATTTTTTATTCTACAATACACCAAACGCTACAACTAAAAGTGCAGCGATTTCATTGAAAACGATAGCCGCCAGATTTCATATGTCCATCAGCAGCCAAACACTCCTTCATTCATTCATTCACGACACAATATTGGCGCCTATTTTCTTAGAAAACAACACCCTTTTCTGTTGGTTGCTAGTATCTGCTGAGTTTGTGTGGAAAAATTATAGCAAAGCCATAGAAAAATGGTTAATGGCAGCAACAAGCCGTTGTCACTCAATAAACACGAGACGGACTTATGTGTATGTGTGTGCTTATGTAAGTGTTTTTTTATCCGTTTTTTTTTGTACAAACTTTTATGATGTTTATGCTCTTATTCGGAGCTGTATAACCATAAATGGCGAAAGGGCTTGTCGCCTAAGCAAGTAGGCGCACACTTGTACATCCTTTAACTAGAAAAAGTGTGAAGAAAATAAATAGATTACAAATGTAAAATACATTCATAGTTGTAATCAAAGTATGGTAAAGTGAAGTATGTAGTTACTCTGCTGTGAGTTTTATAAAGCATGAAGTTCGTGTCTTAAGTCTTCTGTTAAAATTTTCATTTTTCCTATTTGTAGGATTTTTTAAGTTTTACCTTAAATACACGTTTTATATAAGTCGAAAATGGGAATACATGATTTTTAACAAGCAACAAATTTTATTTCAGAACCTATAAAAACGGATTCAATCCAAACCAACTTTGCTTTTTTGATGTGCTACTGGCACTTGTTCTAAATATTGTTGAACAAACTAGATTTATATAAAAGAGCTGCATTTCACTGTTTTAAAAAAATATCTTCTATCATGTAATGAAATTTCGGCAGCAAGTTGGTGTTTTGAAAACGCCACTAGCATGAAGTTCGTGTCTTAAGTCTTTCGTTGGTTCAAAATATTTTGTATAGCTTTTCTTTTTTATTTCATTTGTTTGCTTTTCTTGCTTTTTACATCACTTTTGTCTTTGTTTGTTTTGCATTCTTAAACAAACATTAATAGCCTCATCCAACAGGATTTAACTAAGCAAAACGCAGAAAACATGCGCAACCCAACAACTGCTCAAATAGCAGCAGCAACAATAGTAACCACAATGATAGTAAGTCAAATGAGTAGCACAACAAAGAATATTGCAATAAAAGTTAGGCAAAGTAAACAAATAAATGCTTCGCCGTTCTTTTTTAGAGGCTCTCAAGTATGGGGCCCTTTTGCGTTGCCATCAGCTCGTGAAATCTGCTGTTGATTGTCTGTGTTTCGTATTTGCTTACATTACCCTACCATTAGCTACTTGCTATTTGTTTAGATATTTGTGGTTTATTTGTCGCTTTGTTTGATTGTTTGTTTGCTAAAGCTGCTTTCATTGTTGGCGAGCTGCTGTTTGCTGTTGTACTTGCTATATTACAATAAAAACCACAAAGTTGAACAGCAAGTTGAAAGCGTTGCATTCATGAAGAAATGACAACCTGCAGTACACACGAAATCAGGCACATAAACACTTATTGCACGTACGTATGAATGTATGAAGTGAGTTCTAAAAAGCGCCCTACCCAATACAAAAGCAAACACCAGCGCGTGAGACCAATTGGGGCGCGCGTAACGAGGCGAGTCCAGCAAAAAAGCGACCCCTTGAACTAAAAGCCATGCAAGCAAAGCTATGTCAATATGCAGCACTTCCTTAGCTCATATTTTTTGCTGAGTGAGCTCGTACCGAATTGCAAATTTTTCGAGATTTTTCTAGCTTGAAAGTTATTCTGGCTCACTGACTGTAACCACCAAAAAAAGATAAGTCCATACAAAAACGCTGCTTGTTAAACACATGTCGCTCGCTACATATATGTATGTATATGAAAACCAAAAAAAAAAAATGAAATACGCAGCCCATTTTAGCTTCGCTGCGGTACCTTTGCGTAACCAAATTGAGTTTTCAGCGCTGAGGGAGTTGTGCGCCAAAGTTTAAGCTGAAATGTATACCCAAAAAAAGTTGAATTTTGGCAGTGTTTTTTTTACCTTTTTATACTCTCCCTATTTTCGATCAACCCAGCTCCTTTTAAATTTGTTTTCATGCGAAAGCAGTTTGCCACTTCAGGTACCATAAATAAATATTTTGGTTGCCTCGTTTAGGTCACCCGCAGCGCCGGCTTATGTCTCATTTGCTTACGTTGCTTTGCATTTTTGGCGTATTTAATACCTAAATTTCATTTCACTATGGCACTTTGATATGCTTATTAATTTCGCAACTGACTGCATACTTTGATTTATGAAGTGCCAGTTTGATATGCTAATTTTGTAGAAGCTTTTGGTTGCATTGAGCTTAATTTTGTTATGCTGCAAAACTTAAAACTTCTGGCGTGCGGATTTTATTTCGTGTAAGGGAATGTAGATTATCTGCGGATGATGTGACAATTTTTTTTTACAAATTCACCGGACCTCAATTACTTGTGCTTTCTTCTCATCTTCTCTTCTGTTCCCATTTTTGCTTCCCCTTGAATTTTTTCCATTATTTTTTCACAACCTTCTCTTCCTTTTTTCCATCTCTTTCTTTTTTCAGTCTAGTTCTACTTTAACCTCTCTCTTCTTCCTCTAGTTCTAACTCTCCTTCTCCTGCCGCAAGCTATCCTTCTCATTCTTTCTCTGCTGATTATTCTCTTCGGAATTTAATTTTTTCTTCTCATTATAATTCTGCTTCAAAGCTTTCCTTGATAACCACAGTCCTCCAGAAGTTCAAGAGGCCCGTTCAATGACATTTCTGTGTTGAGCTAGGATCTATTGATATTGCAGTCAGAGCTACAGGTCTTCTTGTTTCCCTACAATTTCTTCTCAAAGCTCCCAAACTAAGAGTACCAAGAACCAAGCTCAATCAAATGGAAATTTTTCCAAGCCTTAACTGTTTGGGTTCACCTTTTTATTCTGTCCGCTACTGAACTTGAAATCGTTAGCAAAAGCAACAAACTAAACAACAACTACAGCAACAACAACAACACGATCACTCACTACAACACGCAGCGCAATCAATTGTTAGATAACAACATTGACGACATTGGCACTGTCTTCGGTGGCATTTGTCGAGTATTTTGCTTTACAATCGACTAATGGTGGTAGCTGCTTTTCACTCGCAATTGATAGCTGCTTGTTGTTGTTCTTGTGCTGGTGTATAACTGATGTATTTGCTGCATGCAACATGCAACAGGGAAAACAAAACAACAACAAAAAAAACCATGTCGCCCATTCACATCGGACGCGCCTGTTATATATCGGCGACAATGTCATCAATATCAGCGCGTTAAGCGTCAACAGGGCGGGCCATAGAAGCAACAACAAACTGGCTTAGAATGCGTTGAGTTTATTAATTTAGCAAAACTTAAGAAATGGCCAACAACAAATAGTGGAAAGTTTATAATTTTTTCATCGCCACTGTAGCGCAGACTCGTTTGGCATTACAAATAACTCTACCCATTTCTATTTCTATGTCTGTTGCTGTGCTGCATGTTCAATTGCTATCAACACTTTACTCGTAAGCAATGTTGTTGTTTTTGTTGCCTTTTTTATTGCAGCATCCATGTCTCGTATTGTCCCCGCATGCATTCTCTGTTCTGTTGTCTTTGGCTTTGTACATTTGAAATGGCAGCAATTTTCTGTTTAAAAAAGTGCCGCGCCGCAGCATGTGGCACAAACCACAACAGACAATGTCACACACATACAAAGACACATACACAAACATGCCAGCATACATATGTACATTCCAACACATCTTCCAAGAAGCTTGGCCGTTGTCGGCTTTTTTGCTGTAATCGGCAACTAACAGCCGTTCAAACCAGCAGCAAGCGCCGACGACAACATTTGCCGCCACAGCATGCCGTCGCCGCCACCAGTCGTAGTCAGCACCACAACCACCACCACCACCACCACCATGATTGCATTGTCAACTCTCCGATAGCAGTAGCTGGCAGACGCGCAGCGCATTTTAGCATTGAACTTAAAGACAACAACAAATGCAATGAGCACCCGCAGTTGTAGGTAACTTTTTTCTACTTTCAAGTGATGCTTCAACGTCTGCTTCTTCTTTAAGTCATTCTTCTTCTTAATCAATGTAAGCCCTTGCTGCTGCCTGGTGGCTTCATTTCAGTTCATTTCTTGTCGTCTATGGCTGTCGGCGAGGCGACTTATGGCGTTGCAACGCGTTCAGCACAACGCTTCTGTATGACAATTCGTTTGCCACTGGCTGTTGTTAGCCGAACTTTGCTGGGTTGCCGCCAGAAGGCGCAAGGGGAGTGAAGGGGAAATTTAAAGCAACTAAATTTTGTATTATACCCAACTCAAGTTCAAGCAATGGACCACATTTTCTGGTAGAGGAAACTTGGTTTTACCTCAGTACTAAGACCAACTTCGCCAAATGATGAACTAAGCTTTTGTGGTATTTGGTGAGATCTGGCAGCATTTGTAATCCGAAAAGAAAAGTGGCATTACTCCTCGCACAGACCTTCTATAGCACTTCCTACAATCGCTTGCTGGGTATAATACACCCAGTCCAGCCCTTTTCTGTACCCTGTGTGAGTTCTGCACTTAAAACGGCTGCCTGCATTTTTCACTTCCAGGAGCTAAGGTTAACAACCAACCATTGCTGCTGCGCGTGTTCATGCCACAATCTTGATGTGTATGTTGCCACTGCCATTGCTAAAACACTGCTGCATTGCTAAAGTAGTTACATTGGTGTATACATAAAATACAACAACAAAACAAATACAAGAAATCTGTTGTTGTTTTTCTATGAACCCTTCTTTCTAATGAATGTCGATGGCGAAGCGCTTCCAGATTTGAAATTCAACTTTTCGTGCCACTAACGATACATAGTTGGTGTTGGTGTTTTGTTGGTGAATAACTTAACCCTGGAATGGAAATGAAGTCTGAAATATTTCGAAATGTGGAATTGGCTATCCTTTGTTGTTTTAGGGTCCTCAAGAGATTGGTTCCTTAAACCTTTATGAAAAAAAAAATATTTTTTGGATCGTAGCTAAAGCCTACTTTCAATGAGCAAAAGGCATAGAACTTCCTTTTCTGATAAGGATCATAGCCAATCTAGAGTGGCTAGACAAGAAAGAAAAAAGAAAATGAAGGCTTGATTTTGGGTCCGTGTTGAGAAAACTACTCTGCCAGCAAGTATTGAGATACACACCCGAGAGCGTACCTCCCGTCTCCTTGCGATCCGCATCAAAGTAAACCATGTCCAAATAAGCCCCACATAAGTCAAGGGTTAAAAAATATTTTGAACAAAGCTTCTTTATCTCGACATTTCCTCTTTTCATTGGCGCTGTTGCTTAATTTAGCTTTACAAAACGCTTAATTAAAAGTTCATAAGCATAAAATGAAAATGCAGACTGCTGACTTTGATGAGGTCAATAGCAAAAAAACCAAAAAAACACACAACAACAAGAAAAACAAATATTAGCAAAATGCATGCAAAGTCATTAAAAAGGCGCATAGCGAAATATAGCACAGACCAAGGCAATGGAGGACAACCCAATACCAAGAATAGCAACAAACAACACCAACAACCCACGACACAGCTTAGCAAGCTATAAAACTACCAAAGCAAATACCGAAATTAGATTTTAGCTTCCATGTTGTTGCTATTTTCGTTTTTTTATGTTTTTTTCATTTTACTGCAACCAATTTCCAATTACTCGTTACCCAACACTATTTGTTGTTATGCTGCTTTATCGGTGGCAATTGCTACTGCGCGCTTGCTTAGATACATTTATTTAGCCTTAAAAAGGTTGTTAGTAACCTACACATACACATGCATTTTTATCTACACACACGTGCCAAAAGATAGTCCTTGTCTTATGTAGTCATAATGTGTCACTGGACCACCAATGTGGTGAACTTTTGTAGGTGGCCAGCGTTGATAATTCTTATGCTACGAAGAGTGAAGTGCAATTTTTTTATGATGGCATCAATAAGTGAACTATTAGATAAATATTTTGTGTTTAGAAAAACCAAATAGTGAATTTATGGCAAACTAGTCCGAAAAATACTAGTTTGCAACTAGAATTTACCTACAGCTATGTATTATTTTTATCAGAAAAATTTTTTTCAGCGTACTACTAAATTTTACCAAAAACCCACGCTTTCGCTTGCTGTTTTCTAAATTGAAAATTAAATTTTCATCAAAAATTTTTATCAGTGTAATTATAAGCTCAAGTTTTTATTTTTGTCAACAAATTTTTTTGAGTGTACTGCTAAATTTTACCAAAAACAAATTTTTGTTTTCTAACTTTAAAATTTTCTTTCTATCAAAATTTTTTTTAGTGCAATTTATTAAGCTCAAACTTTTATTTTGGTCAACAAATTTTTTCAGTGTTCTGCTAACTTTACCAAAAACTAATTTTTGTTTTCTAAATTTAAAATTATCTTTCTATCAAAATTTTTTTCAGTGTAATTTTTGAAGCTCAAAATTTTGTTTTGGTCAACAAATTTTTTTCAGTGTTCTGCTAACTTCACCAAAAACAAATTTTCTAAATTTAAAATTTTCTTTCTTCCAAAATTTTTTTCAGTGTAATTTTTCATTTAAAATTTTTATTCTGAGTTATAATTTTATTTTTATCAACAAATTTTTTTTTAGTGTAATACTAAATTTAGTATTAAAGTTGAAAATTGCTTTTTTTTTTTAAATTCCAAAAAAAACCCTTTTTTCTTGCCGCTTTCTAGTTAAAAATTTTATTGTTATAAAAAAATTTTTTTTTAGTGCTGTACTAAATTTAAAAATAATAAAATTTTTAATCTCTCTTGCAATACTAAATTTTTCCAAAAAAAAAAAATTTCAAGCGCTTGCTGTTTTCTTAGTTTAAAATTTAATTTTTTTAAATTTTTTCAGGGTAATTCTTAATTTTTACAGTTTATACCTTGCTTATCAGTTAAGCCGTATTTATAAAATAGTTTGCAACTAGTTAATCCGTCTACTGGGTAATTATGTATACGTTTTTACAGAAATAACCATGTTTCTTTTATTTATGACCAAAGCTATAATTTTTACTATTTGAACATTCTACAATCATTTTCTAATCTTGTAATGACTTCATGTTTAATAAATGTTTTGATTATGCAATGATTGGCTTTTAATGGGCAGCAAAATATTTACTTAAAAAACCCAGATTGAGATGGAAAGAAGAGATATTAAATCATCGTCATGGTAGTAAAAGCTTAAAGTTTAGCTAACTACACTTAACCTACAAAAATGTTAAAATGTGTAGCAAATTTATAAATTCCAGCTTTATACAGAAACTTCAATATTTTTTATTTTTCTTTTTTTTTTGAATTAGCATATTTTTTATTTAAATTTTAGCTATTCTGATATCTACAGCACTTAGAGTAAAGTGTACCCGATTACCACTTTTACTCGTACTTAAATTAAAATATCACTTTGGCAGCACCGATGGCGACATGGTGACAACAATCAGCTGTTTGATGAAAATAAATTTCAAACAAAATCGTAAAAGTGAACAGACGCGTCCATTTTGTGAAAATTTCGATTTTATTAAAAAAAAAGAAGTATTTTTAAAAATGTGGAAGTGGAAGAAACTAGCATAGGTTGCTAAGAAAAAGCAGAAATAAATGTATTTAGATGGGCCAAACAATTTGAGTGATACAACAGCGGCAGCGACAGAGCCCGCGGCAGCAGCGCTTGATGCTTCGCTTGTCGATTTTTAATCGACTATATACTTGAGTAAGTTTATTAAAAACGGATACACAGCGAGAGGAAATTCAGAAAAAAAATTTCCACCACTACCTTCAAATTCAGTTGAGCTTATTATATATATGTTATTGTATATAACTTAAGTCTAAAACTTGGTCGGCGCAATTCTTTGAAAGCAGTCTTATGACATGCTTATGCGACGTTAAAGCTTCGAGCATGTGTCTATTGACATAATCCGCATCCTAATATCTTAAATTTTAAACTAAAATGACATTTGATTTGAACTAAGCCCGTATATTCTTAAAAAAAAATTTAACGTTTCCTAACCCAAAACCTTTGATATTTCTCTCAATTTTTTTTTAATCAATTTTATTTCTGGCATTTGCCAAGTAAACATTTTTGGTGGCACTTTTTTTTTTTTCAGAACATTTCTAATGTCTTACCGATAACGTCATTGACATATTTCGGGGTTAAGATAGCAATCGACATTCAAACGAGCAAGCAACCAACGAAACCAAATAATCAGCAAGTGAAGCACGAAAGCAGCGACGCAAATAAAAAAAATGTTTGTATCCACAACAAAACATAGAAAATCCTGACAGTGACATTAAAGTCAAGTAGCTTAAAATCAACATTGTGTATAGAAAAATAGTGTACAACAACAGCGAGCAAGAGCAATAAAAATGACAATGACACTGGCATTAAAAGTGGCAATGGCAAATCTAAAATCAAAAACAAAAACACAAAAAAAAAAATCTGCCAAGTCAAAGTCAAAGGCGATGGCGTCAAACTGTCAAATAACGACGAGTACGAATATGTTCCTGAAAAGTAGGAGGTTGAAGCCTAATACAGAATGTGGCGTGTGTTGTTGTAGTGAAATGTACAAAACATTTTTAATGACATCACGACAATGACATAACTGACAAAACAACAAGAATAACAATGAGTTTGGGGAAAAGGCTATAGAGCAGTTCAGTGCAATAGTAAATTGAAAAAAAAGAATGGAGAATTAAAATGTTAAGAAAAGAAAACAAAACTAAAATAGAAGCTTTAGGTCGCATATAAATTAAGTAAAAAGTAAGAAAAAAGGAAAGGATGCTGAGCGCGAGCGCCAAGCAATGAAATCAATGAAGAATTTAAAAAACAGTGCTTCCCAATTGTTTATGCAGCGCAGGAGTTCATCGCCTACTGCCCTCTGCAAAAACTGTTAATTTTTTAAGGAATGTTGAGAACAAGCAACAATGCATATTTAGTAGCAACAACACTAACAACAAGCAACAACTTAGTGCATAAATAAATAGTTATTTAATGCTTACATAATGCTTCGTAAAATGCATTGACTTTCAATTAACACGTTGTGTGCTCTTCCCCTGTTTGGTGGCACTGTGTCTTGAATGAGCTCCTGGTGTAATTTATGCATTTCTTTGTTTTTTGCTTTGTTCCGTTACTCAATGTAATATTAAGTATTGCAAAAAAATGTACAGTTAATTAGCTGAAAGCACCGCAAGCAGAAATGTTGTTGCTTGGAAGCTTTCTGAGTTATTCGAAAGGGAAGGAAGGAGAAGACGCAGAAGTGCCTTGAATGAGAGGATCTTTTCACATTGCTGAATCAGGACGTGTTATCGCAATTCCAAAAGTCGCAAAATGTTGCTCAGATTGATGCCATTGACTTATCGGTAAAATGAGTACTATATCGGAGAACCAGTATTTCTCCAATATCAACTGAAAGACATGCCATTATCCAAACTAAAAACCCAGTATTTTCAGAAACGAAAAAGCAGTATTTCTCTGTTTAAAAATATTAAACAAAAATGAAGCCGCAGTCTTTCTACAATATAAAAACTTAAAACCCGTATTTTCCTAAATTCAATAAAAACCCAGTATTTTTCCAATTTCAATAGAATCTAAGTATTTAAGAATATCAATATTTCAATAATATCAGTATGGAAAAACCAGTATTTTTTTATACATCAAAAACCCAGTATTTTTAATTTATCGTTATCAAAAAACCTAATAATCAATAATGAAAAAGGAACATTTCTCCCAAGTTAATATTGGAACCCAGTATTTATTTACACATAAGTCCATATTTCCCTTTTAAAATTAAAACCCAGTATTTCCCAAAAATGAGTACTGAAAAACCAGTAAGAATTCCAATAAACCAATTTAAAAAATATTTTAAAATGCAGTGATTTTCCACTCAGCCGTCGATTTGAAGACAATTACTTCCAACTCAAAGTAAAGCTGGTGATCAAATAAACTTGTCATTTAATAAACTTCTACATAATTACTCATTCAATAAGAGTACCATTACCTATAACGGTAACAAGTTTCGCACTTCACAAAAACAATAACAAATCCATATGATGCTGAACCTGAATCAAAGCAATGACTGCAGCAAATAGAAACAACAACAAAAAGTAGCATATTTTAAAAATAAGTTATTAGAAATACTGTAATTACTAAAGTAAATATGACAAAAACGATACAAAAACAAAAACACCAACCACACTATAAAACTTCAAAAACAATGGCAAGCGAGATCTTAGTGGGCAGCACTTAAGAAGAATATACAAGAATCTTTTACTTGCAACAACAAAGCGCCAAAGTAGTGCCAACAAAGAGCGAACGTTACTGGTTTCTACATAACAACAACACCAACTACCAAACAGCAACAACTACAACAAGCAAGCCATCTCAAGCCATTCACGCACAACTAAGCCTACATATTGAGCTTTTGTATTGTGTTGCTTTGCTACGTGCAATCTAAACAATGTTGCATACATGCTGATTGTGCCACACAAACTGATTGGCGCCAGTAATTACACATTCCGCGTTGTTTGGCCGGCGTTGCGACAAAACATTTAAGGAAGCTGCGCAACACCCCCTAGCCACCAACCGAACGCCACACAACCGCCAATAACAGCGGCGACACAAACCAGCTAAACACTAAAAAGGCAACAACAGGTATGGAAGACAACAACATTTTGCACATAAGCTGCAACTTTTTTGTTTTTGTTGTTGTTGTTGTTCTCCTGTTCAAGTTAGAATCAAAGGAGTTGTTGCGTTTTTGCTTTATCTGCTTCATTGTTGTTGCATTTCCTTGTAGATTTTTCTATGATTATGCCATGTGGCAAGCAAGTACATACATACAACTCGATGGCGTAGTTAACGCTAGCAATGTGACAATATGGCAACACTGTCTTACAGCGCCTAGCCGAGCATGTTCTTTGTTTGTTCTGCTGCTGTTGTTGTCTCCTTTTTTTTGACTCCTCCAACATTTTTGGTTTTGCTTACAACAAGAGCCTCTATTTACTTTGTTCGTTTGTGGTAAGCACATGTCATGTCAAAAAAACAACAACAACAACAACAAATATCAGCTTTGACAACAACAATGTCAAATAAAAATCCTCTGAGATTTACGCCTGTTGTGCGAGAATTTTAATGAGGTGTCCAATACCGAGGAAAGAAATCCCACAACGGCAACAATGAAAATTGTTACTATGTAGCAGTGAAGAATAGACAATAAGAAGAAGAATTGAAGTGGCATAAAATGGAAAAAGAAAAGCGAAGAAGCATAGTTATAAAAAATAGCAACAGCTATAAAGCATGCGCCAAATGCGAGGCGCGGAAATATTATTGGTATTTAAAAGGGTAGTAGCGGGAATGTAATGAAATTGGGAAAAAAATAAATGAAATTAAATTAAATTAAACTGAACTAAATTAAATTAAAATATATTATAGTAAAATAAATGAAATTATATAAATTATAAATAAAATTAAATCAAACTAATTTGAATTAAATAGAATTAAACTAAAATAAATTAAATTATATTAAATAAAATTAGATTAAATCATATATATTAAAAATTGAATTAAATTAAAATAAATAAATTAAAATAAACTGAATTAAATTCTATTAAAATGAATAAAATAAAATTACATCCAATTAAATCAAATTAAATTAAATTAAAATAAATTAAATTAAATTAAATTAAATTAAATTAAATTAAATTAAATTAAACTAACTTAAATTAAATTAAATTAAATTAAAATTAAATTAAATTAAATTAAATTAAATTAAATTAAATTAAATTAAATTAAATTAAATAAAATTAAATTAAATTAAATTAAATTAAGTTAAATTAAATGGAATGTGTAAACATAAACCATAAAAAGGAAAAACACTAAAGTAGTCAAAACGAAATAAAAGAATGAAAATTTAAAAATTGGCCCCGAACCCTTAACATTCCTGCATTTCACCATTTATTTGATTTCTCTTACTCTTAGAGCCAATTTATAACAGCGGACGCGTCGCTGAATCTTATCAACAACCACAATCATTCCTCGTTTAAGAACCATAAACTTTGCAAAAAATGATTGAACGAAAAAGCTTATTCTTTTTTAACGTTCAAATAACATGGAAAGACATAATTTATCTTAAAGAGAAAACACTTACCACAAATTTTTGCTAGCAACCCATTAATAAGAACAACCAAACGGCTTGTAAAATTTCAACATACCTAGAAAGAGAGAAAAAAAATGCAAAAAAAGCAAATTAAAGATGCAGTCACAAATGCATTTTTTGCACAAATAAGAAGAAGAAGAAATCATAAGTCACAACTAATGGCGCAAATTTGAGATTTGATAAATTGACAGCATCAAATAAATGTCACTGGCAGCAGCGAGCGTTGTTCAAATGTTTTGAGGAGCAAGAAATTTGTGCGCTAAATAGCCCGAAGGCAATAATAGAGGATAAGGATAAGTAAAGGGAGGTAGGGAAAAAATTTTAAATTTTAAGGATGAGATGAAAATATAAATGCTTGAAGCGCTCTGTGACCAGTAAGCGCAACATTCGTCGGCAGTGCCAGGTGTAGAGAAGAGCAGGCTTTAGCTGCTGTGATGGCTCTCAAATGCGTTTTGCTTTGTCCAGTTGTTGTTGTTGCGGTTATTGTATTGTTAGCAGAAAGTGCCACACAATATTCATGATCGGCCAGCTAACTATTAGCAATTTTTGTACTGCAAATCATTTTACTTTTGCAGTCATTATTTTTTTCCATGCGGGTACCATTCTTTGGTTACCCAGCAAACACTTTTTAAAAACATGGAGAAAAGATTTTTATGAATCGTTTGTTACTAAGAAACTCCACTACACTATATTCAAGAGCAGTGCTAGAACCCATGGTTACTCATATTCGCGGTTCATAAATCTGCTTTTATTGCTGCGCTTCAATGCCGCCAAACATTTTCTTAATCTCTTTTGTTGCTTATTTTGAATACTTTTTTTTCTTTGATGTTTCGCTCGTTCATCACTTTCGCGCGCACCTCAAACTCATGCCCAGCATCTACACATTCTGAAAAACGATTAAAAAACTAAAATGCCGAATACTATCGAATACTAAACGTTGAGCTACCGCGCAGCTTATTACTCAACCATGCGGCAAGTGCTTTGTTAGCCACTGGTCACCCCACCCTGTTTGTCGTTGTTGCTTTTGTTTTTTGTTCAAACGTTCAACTGTCTGTTCAGCGCCATCTAACCGATCAACGCAAATCGTTTGTCACTTTTTTTTTTTCTTTTTTTTTTTTTGTTGCCGATTCAAAAATAAAACATTAACCGACATCAAACACTGCAATACCAACAACAACAACAACTGCGGCAAACACTAAACACACAATAGCTTTTAGCGCGTGTTTCTGTTGTTGTAGTTGCGATTTCAGTTTTTATTCGTTGACGCAACGACAGCAGCTGGACCTTAACCTTAACCCATCTTTTATTACTGAGCTGCGGCCTTTTTGGATGTGTCTTTGAAGTTTGCGCTACTCTGTCGCTTGCCTGTACCTGTCTCACGACTACAAGTTTGGATTCGTGTAAGCGGCAAGCATGTTGCATTGTCACTGGTCAATTGTTGTCCTTCAGCTTGTCGCTGAGTACATAGCTTCGTTTGTCTGGGGTGCGTTTGGAACTCCAGTTTTCTAGAAGATGTTTGCAAATCAAAGAGATAGCTGACGAGTTTGTTCGACGTGGTCTGCCTATTGAAGTTCCAGATGAGTGACAGGTCCTTCTATCCCCGAGGCTTCTCATCGGGACTAGTATGTATAGTAGTATGGGATTGCCAATGTGACCTCTGAACATTTTTAATTCTTCTTACAACTATTTTCTTAGGCCAGAGAGAGCTCATCATGATAAGGTATCACAATCACCATATACTCTAATCTTAGTTCATAGAACGTCCTTCCCAAACCAGAGCTTAGCAATTCAAGTCGCCTAAAATTTAGTTTTCCCCGCAGAGGAGTCAAGGAAGTCAACCTCTCAGAAATAAGCCCCCTCCAAGTACCAATTTCTCCAATTTCCTTTCCACATGTTAATCCGTTGCGGTTTATGGCCTGTCGCTGCCGATCATTGAGGCTATTACACTCTTCCGATTTTTATTTTCTACAAAGATTTGTGGAGTTTTGTCTTTTTCCAATTTTTTTGTCTTCTTCAACGTTTCTTCCTCTCAGTCGTTTGAGTTGATTGCACTTAAAAATCGAAACTTCACCTTGCTACCAATGAACTTCTCGCGTTCGTGGCGGTCTTTTGCGATTTTTGGTGCACGACAAAAAAAAAAAAAAACAACAACAACAGCACTGCTCAGACCCTAACAAACAATTAAAGAACAGCGGCAAATACAGCAAACAAAAAGAAAATTCGCAGTCAGCTAAGGGATTTTCAACCGAGGCAACAAGTGCAATAGCAGCGAAAGCTTTTTCGGAATCCCTTTGAAGTGGCCACCAAACAAAAAGTGTTGTGTGTGAGCTCGCATGTGTTTAAGCACCTCAACACGTTCATGAGCTTACTTCACTCACAAATGTCAGCTAAAATATTGCTTATTTGGTCGGGTTCAAAATTTAATTTAAAGTTCAAGTTCTTGTCGGATGGTTTCAATTTGAAGAGTATTTTGTAAGCTTAAGAGGCAAGGATACTAAAATTATTTTAGAACGCAACAACAAGACACTGATTAAGTGCATATGATATACATATGACTAAAATAATTGATTTTCTGGGGTGAAGAGGCTTCGAAAGAACCAAGCTCTGGCATGCGATTTTCTAGAAATGGAACGGGTTCAGTGCCGATGCCTGAAATGCAGCTTTCATCCGGGTCCCCCGAGTGACCCAGCTTACACGAAATTGTACGCCGATGACGTACTCAGCATTTCCCTACTATACTTGTTCAACATAAAACTTGCAACAAAGTAACCCAAAGCAAATAGAAGAAGCTGGATTCGCAGTAGCTCAGCAACTATTTACAGCGTCAACAACGCATTGTGTGCGCCACCAACGTGCAACATTTAAGTGGCACATTGTTGGCAGGGCTTGTGGTTAACGTAAGAACAAGAAAAACAACAACAACAAAAAACTTTGCTCAACTAACTTTTTTGTTTGTACAATGGCTTTAGAGTTATTTATGTTTGTTTTTAGACTTGTTGCTCTTCAAAGTTTTTTTACTATTTTCCATTGTTTTGTGGTTGTCTGCTATAGCAAGCATCGCAGCTTTGTAGGGTTCTAGGGACTTAAATTGTTGTTTTTATGGTTTTGTGTAGTTTTTTTTTAATTTATTTTTTTACTCATTCTTAAATGTTTTTTAAATATTTATACGCTTGTTCTACCACCCAGGCGTTGAATTGCTGTTATCCAGCCATCCATCACTGCTTGCGAGTTCGCACCTCCAAGAAAGTGTCTTTTTATATGACGATGTGCCACTCTTTCTCTTAATTCCTCTAGCTTAGCTAAAGGTAAGGTAGTGTTGTTGCTCCAATTGAGCTTAAGAAGCTTTTGAAATGCGGTTTGGGGAGAATTTATTGCAGAAGAAGTGTTTTTTTTCGCACTTTTGAACAAATTTGACCATTCACCAAAACTAAAAACATAAAAATAAAAATAAAAAAAAAAAACAAAAAAAAACTATAGAACTGAATTTTCCCATTTTCATCACCACCGAAAGCAGTCAATTCAATTTACATATATGGTATTGAAAACGACCGGAAAAGTTCTCAAACAAATACCTTTTAAAAATATTGCCTACTTTTAGGCGCTTTGTGAATAAACTACGAATTCCGGCAAAAGCTCGGAGCTTTTAATATTTTTATGGCGTCCAAAATGGACGGCCTGCCTAAGCCAGAACTTTTATCCATCAAAAAAATTTCTTATTTTTACCTGCAAAGGAAAGCGAAATGTCAGCTATCACACAACAACAAAAAACAAGAAAGAGAGGACCCATCTTATAAAGCAGGCGAGACAGCAAAAAAAAAAAAATAAAAAATAAAACAAAGTGACAAATTGATTTGAATTTAATTGCTGTCACACACAGATATCACAAGCCAAGGGCAGTGACGCTGCACAAACCAACTAAAAATGCCGACGAAGCATTTCAAGTTCTTAGGCTTCTTTTAGTAGTTGACGTTCTTGTGTCTGACGTTTTTGTATCTGCAGTTGCTTGTTAGTTTTAAGCGACTCATTAATTTTATCATCACCTTTTGTCTACCTTTGTGGCAGACAGATGTCGCAATGAATTCCTTTTTTTAATTAGCAAATTTGCTTTTTCGCTTTGCAAAACTCAGTGCGTTCTGTGGTTCGGAAAAAAATATTAAAAAAAATTATTAAGTCGCAGCTTTGTCATTTTTATCTCACATGTGCTTACTACGTAGTCTATTACCGCCACAACGCACTAAATGAGTTGCTTAAATTTGCATGGATAATTAGTGCAGCCAAAAGCATAGAAAAACCACCAAACTGACAATTTGAGAATTTGTAGCATGCGATTAGAGCAGCTGGCTGGTCGGTTACTAAAAGTTACATTGCGAAGATAAAAGGATTACAGCAGCGACTTGCACTCGCATAAGTCCATACAAACAAATTGTTCTTGGTGTTTTTTTATTTCCCTTACACCATTAGTCAGTTAGCATACCAATCTGGTACTTTTTTTGCAGTTTAAGCTCCTGCGCATGCGCGCGCACGCACAATCCTCAAGTCGCACCGATTTGCCCAACTTTAGCTGATATGTTAGTTGGCTGCCTGGATGGCTGTCGTCGTGCCCGATATGCCACATACAAAATGCTATTCGACAGTAGGCTTAGATTAGGCGCTCAAGTTATCTAATTTAAGCTGTCAAGCATAGCCGGCGCTGCCAGTCAACCAGTTATCCCTGCTTTCGCTGCTGGGGTTAGAAACTTAGATTCGGTAGTGCAACTACAACTTCGCATTCCAAGTGCAGTTCTTAACTAAAATCAAAGTCAGCTAAACTGAAGCGAAACGTTGTCAGTTTTACTTTCTGGAGTGTCTTCATGAAATTATTAATGAGATGAGGCTAGTTTTGCAACAATGGAAGGTAAAGCGCTGGTAAGTTGAGCCACCCTGTATCGATATTCCTATTATGTTTTGGAATTTTTTTTTAACTTCCAGCTATTGAATTTCTTGAAGCTATTTTTTTAGTTGAGCAGTCATTTCAATGATATAAAGAATACTTTACGTCTTGCTGAACATAAAGAATATATTTTTGACAATTCGGATAATTTTATCCAAGTTATCCGCCTTTATCCGAAAGGTATAAAACGAATTTTTTATGAACAGTGCAACAATTTTTTGCAAAATTGATTACAAAAGTTATCTCTGCACAAAATTTTTTTTTATTTTAAAATTTTTTATTATATACGTTAAAAACGTTCAAAAAAATTACAGCAATGTGAACATTATTTAGCAAACGGCATACATTTGAAAATTGAGATAAATATCCATGCTATCCATTTCTATTCGGATAACCCGAAGATATTTATTTTCCTTAACTCAAGACCCTTCCTTGGCAATAAACAGCGGAATAATGTTCCTCATTAAAAGCAACAACTAGATTGAGTTTCTTGAAAATAAAAGCGTGGGTGTCGACTGGTTTTTAGTTAATAGGTTAGATAATTTCTTCAAAAACGCTTATCCGCTTGTGATATTCTATAAAGTAACACCAGCAAATAGCTTTGTGAGGTGTTAGTTGTCACAAAAAATACTTCGGATAATCCGGATAAATATTATTCGAGTTATTCGTTTTATCCGAAAGACTAAAAGGATGATCCTTTTCACCCTAGCACTAGTCTGTATAAAATTAAATTTTTTTTTTTATTTTTGCTGTTTACGGCCTTCAAATATACTTATTATTTGTATTGTTGTAACGAGCTCAAGGCCAAAGGTCAAATAAAAGTAAATACACTTTATTCTTGTTGACACGTTTATTTTTGAGTTGGTCGATATTTCGACTTCAATCTGAAGTCATCTTCAGGAACTCTTGGCTGTGAGTTATAACATAACCGATTTATTTTTTAATTTGTTTAAAATTCAATGCGTGGTTTTTGTTTTTTTTTATCACAGTAATTTCCACAAATTTTTTCCTTTTTTCTGCCAACGTATGATTTGAATATTTTTAGTTGCCATTACAGCCAATTTTCCCTAAGCCTTCAAATTTCCCAGTACAACCCTCCTGTCGGATTAGTGCTTATCGCTCTTTGATGCCCATACACCATACACCTCAACCACCTCAATGTAACCGCCTTTTAGCCTTAAGTGTTGTTTAGTGCCATCATGCCACTTCAAAGTTGAAAAGCGCAGTCAAAAAAGCGATAAATAAATGGCAAAAGTTAATTGGTTTATGTCAATCTGCAGGGCAGAAAATTGCCCGCATGGCAAAACATACATTTCTATACAAATCTAGTGTTGCCTTGCCTTCAAATCAACATACGAACCCTCGCTTAGCTTATACAAGTGCCAAGACTTTTCCGCAAGTCCGGCTGCTATCGCACATGCCACATCCGCCTATACTTGAGGCTCATCCTGTTTGTTGAACGTAAGGAATTTTTATGCAGAATAAAGACATTACATGAACATGGCATGGCCAGGCATGCAGATGAACTCAGCAAAAGTATTTTCATAGCATTTCTGCTTTCCCTGCAGGTTGGCAAATTGGACGTATTTAGTCATTCGCTGATACCGTGAACTTGTTGAAATTCTACTTGCTTCTTGAATGATTTACATACGTTCATTGGCATTAAAATATTTTTGAGAAAACATTCTGCTGGTTAAATGACAGATTATCGAACGAAAGAATGTGATTTATGTTTGCGGTGTCTTAGAGCCAAAAGGAAACTAGAGTATTAGAGCGAGTTTATATGTACATATCTAAGTTAAAATTGAAAAATGCTGGAAGTTGCAAGTCGTTTCAAATTTCAAATCTTAAATTTCGATTCTCTTTTTATAGATAACTGAATAAATTTTATCCACTTTATCCGACACAAGCTTTAAGCTCCCTGCGCTGAATAAAAATATTATAAACAAATCAAAATAAAGAAATGAATGCGCTTGCTACGAAAAACTTCATAACTTGTTGAAAATAAGTCTTTTTCCGCTAAGTCGTTCAACGGATAATCACGGATAACTACTTTTTTGTTAAATATCGTTAAACCTACTTCATCTGAGTTGTTTTCATCCACTGGATAACAACGCATACTTTTATCCGATTTATCCGTTTTATCCGAAAAGTGTTTAGAGCTCAAAAACCTCTCTAAAAATATTTCTAAATCGAAAAAAGTGTGATTCTTCAAAGTAGGCAAATTTTGAAAGCCTCTGCAAATAATATTCTTCAATTAAAAAAGCTTCAAAATAATATTTTAGTGTTTTGAAATTTATATTCCTAGCCTTTATTACATTGTTTTCTATTTTTGCTACCATCTTGTTTTGTTTTTAATTTTTTTTTTTGCTTTGCCACAATTATAACTTTTGCATTTTTTTTATGAATTTTATCGCCTTGAAAATTTCCTAGTAAATTGCAATTGTAGTACAAGTGTGAAGTGTCACATAGTAAACATAAACTATATGAGACCATTCCTGAACTCACGGCTTCATACATCTTCGCTTAATGTTCTACGTTTTTTTGCACATAAATATGTAAAGACGAATATGTATGTAGGTATATACGACATTTGCCTGATTTACTGGCTGCCTGCAAGTCTGCTCGCTTGACTTTCAGTCGCTTTTTGTATATTTTCCCAGATATCTAAACATGCTGTGGGTATAGAATTCTCTCATCAGTTGGCGTTCAAGCGCAAGCCAGCAATGCCCCAAGTGCTCAGCTGCGACAAACGGGACTGTTTGTCAAATAGTAAATTTTTCTGGGAAGTCAAAAACATAAAAAATACAGAAACAGAAACTGAGCTGCGAAAAATAAATCAAAGGTATTTGCTCCACCAAACAATCTCATATCGCACAAAGCTACCATCTGCACATACCCGCCACTTGAAGCATCGTTGGAAAACTCATTAGAGCTCTGCAACTGTTGATTGCTTATTTTTTTTTTTTTTTACTAGCGAGTAGTCGTTTTACTACAATTATCACATTTCAGAAATGGTCACGGACCACGAAATTTAACCTAACGATAAGCGAAGTGATAAAATGGCGAGATGGCGAGATGGCGAGATGACGAAATGCCAAAATGGGTGGCAATGCTGGAAAGCTGCTGAGCACATTTGGGTCATTCCATGTTAAAGTTGAATGAGTTTCATTTAAAATCTTATTTACTTTCTTTTTAACGTAGATCTGATTTCCTTAAATAAATAAAAGAACAAGGTGTCACAGGAATCGAAAAACAGATTTAAAAATATTTGAGACCTGGTTCAGAGGGACCATACCAAGAGAGAACAGAAAGCAAGGTATTTTCCTCTACTTAATGATTTTGTGGAGATATGCTAATAATTGGAATTTTGTAATATGGAACACCCTGTTAAAAGACAAAAAGAAACCAGCAATCAACCCTGTTTTTAGGTACGTAAAATTTTCGGCGAATTTAACTTTCGAAACCGAAACTCCAAAAACCTTTTAGATAACAAATCGAACTTGTTATTTTCCATGGAATGACCCACACGCATTAGGCTGACAATGAGGTTAAGGTTCTGCAAGAACACACGGCATGCAGCGATAGCTTTAACACAAACAACCTCGCGTTACTTCTATGTAACTAATCAAATCCAGTAGCAGAGTTATCCAGCGCTTCACATGGAAATGTAATGAAAACCCTCACTCCGCCACTACATCAGCAAGCAAGCCCGTTAAAGTAACATTGCGGTCGCTGCTGTTGACAGCATTAGGCGACACAAGAACGTGGAGTGCCCTCAAACAGACAGCATATGAATACGTTGATGAACTGTCATACAGACTTTAGTATAACCTCAAGTCAAATGTTGATAGTAGTGGTGGCATAACTAGTTGCCACTTTGTTGTCACAATTCTCGTTTGTTGACATTTATGACATGTGCACATGCGATTTGACAGTTTGTACTTTACATGTGCCCCCCTCCCTCTTGCTCAGCGATGGTTGCGAAAAAACAATGTATGCAGCAGCTGTGCAAATGTTGCTAATGTCTACTTGTTTTTGTAATTGTTTTTTTTTTTCACACGAAAAGCTAGTAAATAAGACAAGACATTGACATTCAGCGATCATCTCTTGTTGTGAATTTGCAAAACAAAAATTCAGACTCTAATGAATTCCATAGAAATTTGGCAATAGTAAGCATGCTAGAATTTGATGACGCCATTGTGGCTGAGTATTTTCATGGAATTGTTTCTGCTTCTAATTCAAGCTAAAAATGTTTATTTGAAGTATGTTGCCAAGAAAATTTAAAAGATTTAAAATAATCTATCTATTTATTAAGTAAGTAATAGCTGTTTGTAACCTTTCAGCTATTTCGGATAAACCGGATAATATCAATTTCTTTATCCGAATACATTGAAACCACTGATTTGAGCTTAGAAAGTTGTCTAAGACGGCTACGCTTAAAATGGCACTAATCGGATAAAAAAAATTATCCGTGTTATCCGCGATAGCAATTTTAATTTTTTTTCTTAGTAAAAGAGCTGTTAAAAGCAGTATGAGTACATATTTTTCTAAATACAATGCCTAATTTTGGAAAAACTACTACTTTTATGATTTGAAACCCAAGTTTTATAATTTTTTCTAAATGGTATAGTTAGCATACAAATATCCATAATTTCTATAAAAAAAATTAGAAATTATTAGAGTAGTTTCCTTGCATCGGATAATATCGGATAACCATTTTTACTCTACACATACTATGTACTTTGAAGTTATACTTTGTTCCTAAGTTTTCTTAAAACCCCAAAAACTCTAAAAAAAATTTAAAAGAATGCAATAAATTTTATCCGAAAGGCTTTTAAAATACAGAATACACTTTATAAATGTGTTTCTAGTATTTTTAATGCAACGGATAATTTCGGATAATTTTATCCGGCTTATCCGAAAAGCGGAAAACTAATTTTTAACTCATAAGCTTGCAATCACCTTTCAATTTCAGAGCAATAAATGTGGCGGATAAACACTAACTTCGTTTTTTAATTCAACTAAGAAAGAATTATAAATTTCAAGCTTATGTCTGATATACAATTCAGATCAAAAAGAATTGGCAATTTAAATATTTATGAAGCATCTAGAATTCGATCAGCAAGTTATGTACCTTATTAAAAAATTTAAATGTGATCTAATGAAAACATTGACATAACTGACTGATACTGAGTTATTGATCAATATATCAGTAAAGCTGAAATACTGAATATTCTATCAAACGCTCGACCACAAGCGTTTGTGCCATATTTCTTGATTATCTGAAATTTTGTTTTGCAATCTCTTTGTATATTTTCTGTTTTTATTCTCTTTTAAGATACCTGCCAATTTAACACTCGTTTAGCGTTGAAAGTGCCTTCGAGTAGTAGAAATGAGGCAGCATGCCAAAGGGTAAATGTGTCACATGTTGGAAAATACATTTCTCATTTCACATTTCAAATTCGTTTTTTTTTCTGCTGTTTTTTTTTTGTGGTTAATTATTTCTTTATCTGCCATTTGCCACTTTTTCACTTAATCCATTCCAGTATAAGTGTGACGTTTGAACGTGTACGTCTGGCTGAAAGTGGCAAAATTAAGTTTACGGATGCGCTTGTTACCTTCACATTGGAGTATTCCCAGTGTTGTTGTCTATGTCACCGTTGTCCCATTGGCGCTTCTGAATTTAAACAAGCTTGGCCTGTACAACAGCTGCCGCCGTGACATGTCAACAGCATTTAAAATTGATTGATTGTCAGTTGGAAAAAATTTTCAGGTTTTAATGATTTAGCTTTCAGAATTTTTTTGTTTTTTTGCGGTTTTTGTTTTTTGCAGATTTTTTTTTTTGTAATTTTTTTTTCGTTGGTGTTTTATATAAATTTTTGTGTGAGTATTTTTCGGTCATCTGCTGCTGCTACCTTTCATTTCCTATATCACTGGGCTACAGTTACTTTGGGAACAGCCAGAGCCACTTACTTTTAAAAGTTTCTCATTTTATTTTTATTTTGTTAGTTTTTTTTTGTTGCCTTGCCCTTTTGACACATTTGACCGATTAATTGGCAAGTGAAAGCTGTTAGCCAAAATTTGGGACAAGGAACTACATATGTATGTACATACATACATACATATAGTTTGTGAATATTTTTGGTTCTCTCCCGTTTTGGTCTTTGTGATTGTCACCTAAATTCGAAAATGTGTCCAAAAAAATGAATTTTTTATTTAAAATCAAATTGGAATCTTTATCTGGTCCTTTAGACTTTGAAAGCAGGCCCTAGATAACACAATCGACCTTTTTATTACAAAAATAAATTATCCGGATATATCCGGAATTATCCGATTTTATCCGAGTGTAACCAAATACCATATCTAGCAAACTAGGCTCTTACAAGTTTTATGCTACTAACAAAACTTGTTGAAAAATTAAATTTGTTTTATCCGAACTTATCCGAAGCAGATAAATATATATTTTGATGCATTTGCAGTGTGTACTTGTATCACACCTTAATTTGATGCACATAATTTCTATTACACTCATTATCCACGCATCACAAGCCAATGCTAATGCACATTTTCTGCCACTTCTAACTCACTTAAAAATCACACATTAGGAGTTGCATGTGGGTTTGGATAAAAAAATATATACTTTAACTGTGTTGATGCATTTTGATATGCGTCTGAGAATCATATGTATGCACATGGGATGGCCAAAGAAAATTGGCATTACAATGCAACCAATTATAAAACATCCATCACAACGATTTACAATGGTACACTTTATTAGCTGCGCTTGCCACTGATGTGGTGGCCCTGTATACACGATTTGCAACAACAAAAGCCAACACAAACATCACCAGTAATAGCAAAATCAAATAGCACTATGAATGCAGTAATCAAATAGGCTGCAAAGGCAGCTGAATAAAATAAATGAAATAAAAAAATGTAATATGAAGCACATAAATGAGTTTGTCAGCCACTGACAGCTAAAGGGTTATTATCCAGCACGGCAACATAATAATAGGCATCAGCAGGCAATAGCGTGGCAAAGTACTTGTAAGAATGTGCTTACTTACGAGCATGCCCCGTAAGCTGGGCAGAAGCAAAACAATGCGAACAGCAGCCGCAGCAGAAGCTTCGCACATTAACACCTTACAAAAACGCAAATTAACAACGCTTCAAGGTGATTTTTTAACCTACGAAAGATTCTCAATTTTTTAACGTTTAGTTTTTAGGGGCCAAATATGACCCATGCATACTTCAAAGGCATGTCAACACAATATTTTTAAATAAAATAATTTGGAAAAACAACTTTCGAAAAATTATTAGAAATTGTTATTTGAAATTTGAAAAAAAAAAACACATATAAAAAAATTTTGAAACAAAAAAAAGTTTAAAAAAAATTTAAAACAAGTTTCGAAATAAAGTTTCAATGCTGCATCAAGTTTTCAAGAAACCTTCTAAAAATTTTCGAGAAAATTTCAATGCAGATGTCTTTTTAAGAAATAGTTCAAAATCGAAAACGATTCAATTATTTTCAAAAAAAAAATATTTGAGGAAAAATATTTAAAATTTGCTTAAAAGTTATGCGGGGAAATTCAAAAAAAAGCTAATCAATATAATATGCAATTAAAAAAATACAATCGATATTTTCGGGAAAATTTCTATGAAAAAAATAAAAAAAACACATCAAAGTTTTTAAAAATGTTTAAAAAAAAAATATATTAAAAAAATCTCAGTTTTAGAAAAAAAAGAAAATTTCAAATTTTCAACAAAATTTGTGTGAAGATTTTACAAAAAAATTCAATTCAAATGGGATTTTCGTAAACAGTTTTCGAAATATTTTTAAAAATTTCGAAAAATTTCAAATAATTCATCCGAAAAAACTTGAAAACCAGCTATTTTGTTTTGGCAGCTCGATTTCTCTTCTGAATTAATAAAAAAATAAGGCAATTTAACTTTTTCACACATGGGTCAAATTTGACCCAAGCACATTTTAAAGGTTAAGAATTTTTTTTTTTTCAACTTAATTTTTATTCGTTTTATGCATTTCGTTTTCATTTCGCTTGAAGGCGTTTTTCAGCTCTTTTCGATTGTTACTAAGAACTTTTTAGCCTTTTAGTGTTGTCAACATGTTGATTGCATTACATGTCTTAATCCTCATCACAGACTGGGGCAATCTTATGACTTTTTTCTTCATGCAAAAAAAAAAAGATGAAATTACGAGTACCAGATACAGAGTACCAGCACAACTAGAATCAGAAGCCGAGTTCAAGATTGCATGCACATTTTATACTAAGCGAATGCCTTCATTCACGCTGCGCCCAGTGCTTCCGCTTCAAAATCGCATATAAACGTGAGTCGCATCGTTCACAAGCTGCGTGATTGACATATACTATTTGTACATAATTGCATATATGTGTGTATGTAGAGGGTCGTATGTATGTATGTATTTAAAACTTCAATCTAGAAACATTAAGTAAATATATTGTTGACAGAGGGTGTTAGCAGCAGATAATTACAGTCGGTTGAAGTTGAAGGGATGAGCACTTTTTTTTAGATGTGGGAACTTTTTTGTTATCCCGAAGACAAAAAATCCCACAAAAACGCCGATTTTTTCTTTTATAAAAATTTAGTATAATGCAAGCAAAGTATTTTGATTTAATTAAACAGATTTTAAATAAATAAAACTGTCATATAACGCAGACCTTAATAAAAAAACATGGATTTTATTCCTTCCTTCGCGCAGCCGAACGGTCTTAATGGCATTCTTTCCACTTCCAAACCGCAATCACGTACAATTACACTGAACGCACATCCATTAACACATGGAAAAAACAACAGAAGTCATGAGAATGAGTTTAATGTGCCAGCAACGCGGTTGATGTATCAAAATGCACAATCATAATGCTATTTGGAAGTTTGTATAGCTACCCTGCAGGAAAATTCAAAGTTGTTGAACGATATTTTTTGAAGTAAAGCGGCAGTAGAACCTCTTGCGAAGGAGAGTACAGATTTCGATTGCATAAAATGCTCATCACTTCAGAACTAAATATTTCCTACAGGGTATCTATGCATTCACAATTATTACTGTACGTGCTGCAAAACAGTTATCCTTCCTTACACGCATTACTTTTACACACTGCAAGGCGTAAAGCCATCAACAGCCGCCGTTATTACACAGTCCTGATATTATTGTTGCTACCAATTTTGCATGCCATTTGGCCTAAAGTGCCAAAGGCCTAGGGGCCTTCAAAAATTTTATAATAGCTTTAGCTATATGGAAATATATGTGCGTATCATTGATTTCTTCTTCTTACTCTACGCTCATTCATATGCAAGTAGCATCAGAGCTTGGGTAGTGTGCAAGCAAATGATATCGCACTCAGATCAAGTGGCAGTGGAGCATAATTGCTGGCAGGCGTTGGACAATAAATGCACTGAAAAGTTGATATGTCCGTACATGGAACTGTATGACAGTTTATTTGCTCTGAGAATTATGCTTTGAGGGGGTATGTATGTATGTTATTATCTGTTGCAGCACATCTTTGCAATACTTTCGCACGCAAATTTTCGTTTAGCTGCTGCACGAAACGCCAACACATTGCGGTTTTTTAAACCGCTGCTGCGCCTCACACCCTTTTCTCTCTCACATTTATTATAAATCTCTGTAAGCGATTCATAAAATTTATTAGCGATGCACGAATTGAATGAGGGCTTGCCATATGTGGCTCATAATATTTTTAAAAAGTACTTACACTGGTGGTCAAATAATGTGTTCAGTATAATACTTCTTAGGGAGAAGTAGAAAGGCAGTGATATGGAGAGGTAGAGAGACACTTTCTAAGCTAAACTAGCCCTTCAACTCTTTTGATGGTCCTAAATTAGCCAATGATATATTTTGAATGAAAACATAAATTAAAGAACACAAGAAACAATGCTTTGGGTGACTTTGGGAAATTTCGGGCTATTAACAGAACACACCTATTTACGCAATTTACAGCAAACGAATGCTAGAATGCATAAAGTATCAGAATTTCACTATTTACCTTTAAAATATAGTTGACAACGCAACTTCAGATTTTCTAAATTTTGAATAGTTATCAAATAAACCTAGCCACGACTGTAACTACCGTCTCAACTTCACTGAATTAAGTGCGCTGTGTATTCGTATTTAATAATTAAGTTTTTTAGGCACTTTTTTTACGCCAACTGCGGTCAATGTAGCTGATTTTCCCTACTGCAGTGTTTCGAAATTTTTTTTTGTCCTCGACCACGCATGCGTTGTAGCTTAGTATTGCATTCTGTTTAGTTGGTTGTATTTGTTTTTGTGAAGGTGAAAAATTGCGAAATGCTGTGGATAAATGACTTTTGCGGTTGTAAAATATTTGCTTCTTTTCTGAAGAATTTTTTTAGTTGCTTTTTGTTGCAATATTTAAAATCACTCACGCACGCAGTCTCATATTCGCCGCAACGTGAGAGGTCATGGGTATAGCTTGGGTGAAAATATGGAAATGCGTGGCTTTTTTACTTGGTCGATTGCGTGGTTGCGCAAAGCAGAAAATATTTTTGGAGTTGATCTGTAGGACCCCCTATAGATGTGGAAATTTGAAAAAAAATTATTTTGTATTATTTTTGACCAAATAAAATTTTTTATTGAAACTTTTTTTATTTTTTTTTAAATTTGAGTGAGCTTTTGAGTAAAAAAATAAGCTGAAAAAAAATTATTTTGTATTATTTTCGACCGAAAAGAATTTTTTATTGAAGCTTTTAATTGTTTAAAAAAAAAATTATTTCGTATTATTTTCTCCCAAAAAAAATTTTTTTTATTAAAACTTAAAAAAAAAAAAAATTTCGTATTATTTTGGAACAAAAAAAAATTTGATTGAAACTTAATTATTTAAAAAAAAAAAAATATTGAAACTTTTATTATTTAAAAAAAAAAAATAGGTTAAAAAAAATTAAAAAAAAAAAAAAATAGGGTAAAAAAAATTTTTTTTTTTGTTTTAATTACAAATTTTAGTTCTGTTATTTAAAGTATCTACTACTGTTATTTCTGTTATTTAAGTACTCTACTCTTATCAAGAGCGCAAGCATTAAAAGCTAACCTAACCTAACTTTATTTTCATGACATCTAATTTAAGTTCTCTTCTGAATTTAGAACGCGATTTCCGCAATTTTTTTTTGCGCCTTCCCACTTTTTTCGCCTCCTCATTAACGTTTCTATTGACATTAGCTTCCGTGACGTAGTATGCATTTCATTTTTGGTCAACACGCGCCGGCCGAATTTAATTAAAACTGCAGCGAAGCGGGTAAATCAAACACGCACGCAGCCAGTGGCAGAGGAAAGCATGCAAAAGCCGCTCGGCAGATTGGTCAAAGAGATACATGAGTAACTTTGATGCATTCTATATACATATGTATAAGTAAATAACTCTGTTACAGTAAATATTTGTTTGTTTTTTAAATTTTGGTCGGCGATTCATTGATTTAAAATAGGAAAATGCAGCATCGCATGCTAAGCCAACACAAACCTCGAAACTGCCATGCTAAATGGATAAATAAATGTTGACGAAGTATTTAAGAACACTTCCCAACAAGCAATAAGTTTTATTTTGAAGAAGGTTTTTTTCTCTTTTTTCTTTGAAATTACTGAATCACCTTTATTTTTAATTTTTTTTTTGGAAGCTACTGAATCCATTATATTTTCAAATAATGAAATTTTTTTTAATTAATTGAATGAATTTTATTTAACAAAAAAATTTTCTTGGAATTTACTGAATTAATTTTACTTTTTAGGTATTATTTTTTCAAATTTGTAAGTTATGAGCAAGCTCGAGACCAGTAAACAATAATTCTAAACGAATTAATATTGTCAGTTTTTGAGAAAAATTGATAATTGGAGAAAAATTACAAAGAAAAATCAACAGCGATGGATAGGATTACATGTTTCAGAGTATTATTTTTTTTTAATTTACTGAATCAATTTTATATTCAAGAATTTTTTTGTTTTAATTTTGGTGAATCCATTTTATTTTAAAGTAATTTTTTTGTTTTTTTCATTTTTTTTTTTCAGTTTTATTTTGAAATAGAATTTTATTTTTTTTGAATTTACTAAATCAATCTTATTTAAAAAAAAAAAATTTTTTTTGGAATTTACTGAATCATGTTTATTTTGAAATATAATTTTTTTTTTAGTTCACTAAACCCAATTTTTTTTTTTTTTGAGTTTACTGAATTAATTTTGTATTTAAGAATTTATTTTTTTATTTTACTGAATTCATTTTATTTTCAAGTTTTTTTTTTTTTAATTTACCGATAAATTTAAATTTCAAGTATTTTTTTTTAATTGTTGAAACAATTTTATTTAAAAGAAATTATTTTTGGAATTTACTGCATGAATATTTTTTTCAAATATTTTTTGTTAATTACTGAAGCAAGTTTATTTTGAAATATATATTTTTTTCTTTACTAAATCAATATTTTTTTTTTGGAATTTAATTAATCAATTTTCAATTTTTTTTTTTTTATTTCCTTGTTGGGTTTTTCGAGCATTGAGTTCATACGGGTGAATCTCTTTATTTGAATTTCCAACCAGCTGAGCTCGTTTGCACAGATTTTAATTTGTGTACTGTTAGTGTTTTAATTAAAAAAAGAACCATGGCTCCGAGATGAATGTATGAACATACATACATACATATGTGACACAGCATTAAGAACAAAAATTCATTTACTCCTTACTACCGTCATTCAATTGGTAACAGACAATAAATACGTTGAAAGCAATTGATGCACGGCAATACAAACAAATGCAATTACACAGTATTGAGCAATAAATTAACAATGGGTAGCAGATGTTTTGTGACAAATCCAAATTAGTAGGGCATTGTCTTATTAATAAATGGCTGTACTACACGCTTTATGAACAGAACTGTAGGCAGAACTTTTGTTTACAAAAAACAATTTTAAAGAAATTTTCTAAAATCAAAATTTTGCTTAACTATTCGTTTTTATAGAAAATTTTTCAAAAAGAATTCAGTGCAAACTACAATTAGTAAAATTTTTTTGTCCAAAAATATGCTGCTTTTTTACTACACAACACTGTACACACCACTATTTAGCGGTGTATGGCAATGCCGAACATGCAACTGCACTTTACCACATGCAAATGGTGGAATACAAAAACAAAAAAAATAGCATTCATTTAAATTAAAAACCAGAAGAGTATTGTAAACTAATATATGTATGTCCGAGTAGTATGCGCCAGCCAACAAAAATCAATCGCCTTAAAAGCAACTCAAACAATGCGAAAATTGCACGCAATGGCTGCTGCTGTTCTGGCCGCTCTTGCTCTCATTACTGCCGACCGCTTCCTGCCATTTAAATACAAAAATTCGTCTGGCACATGCCAACCATTGCGCCACATGCCACTGCAGTCGTTTTGCTCTCGAATGCGAATGCGAATGTTTGTTTGTATGTCTTTCGCCTATGTAAATCACAGCGTATCATCATCGCTTGTCTGTCTGACCTGAAAATTTATAGCTTTTAGGGCATTTATAACTCTCGACCGTTGGCAATGATGCGAGCTTATTGATTTTCCACTTTTGGCTTTGTGCTGCACATACATACAAACATTCATACATATGTGGCATGCAACACTTTACTTACTTGTTACTATGTTGCATGCCAACTAACTAGAGATCTCAATTTTATTATAGAATGGAATAATTTTCTGCGATTTTTTATTTATTTCCTTTTTTTTATAATTTTTTTTTTTTGCTATTATTTGCTACACGTTTATGCTCTTATACATAGAAGGAGCGTTTAGCTAAAGTCAATGTTGGTTGGATTTTTTTTGTTGTTGTTTCGTCTGATATGCAAATATGTCTTGCTAGATTTCTTAATGCATTTGCATTGCATGAAGCTATTAAGAAATGTAAAATGGAAGAAACGAAGCTAGAGCTAAACATTTTTGTGAACTAAACGTTCATTAGGTTGAGAGAGAGAGAGAAATATGTCGTATAACAAAGAGCTTCCTACGTTCCCACAACAGTCAGTTCTATGTAGCAGAATCGGTAGAACTTTAGGGCTATTATTACGATATAACCATGTCGAACGGGTCTTGATGCACCCAGCACTTTAGCGAATCGCTGAGTATCCATCTGGCAAGAGATGGTAACCACCCAGCGACTGCTAGCTGACCCGAAGTTATTCTGTCCAGAAATAGAAAACGAGAAGTCAAATAATGTTGCTCCTACATTAGTTCGAGGCAACCCCAAGGGACATCAGACAGTCTCTAACTGTTCTACATCAAACAGTGTTTGCTCTCAGCCAGTGGCAGATCCAGGATTTTGGGAGGGGGAGATTTCCAAATTTTTTTTAATAAAATTTCAAGGACATCTTTTACCCACAGCTCCTGAAAAATATGATTTTTTGGATTCCGGAGGGAGGGTTGAACCCGGAAACCCCCCATGGATCCGCCCACTGCTCTCAGCTCTCTAATTGATTACAATGCCTGTGAATTCAGTCTCTACTGACACGACTAATCCTGATTTGACCAATGAAAAATAGCAAGGCAATGTCGACTAATGTCTTTTCGATTTTTTTTTACCCAAAAAACTTTTCTCGAATGTTTCGGGTACTAAAAAATAGTTTGGGGTACTAAAAATAGCAACATTTTTTTTCGATTTTTTTAACATAAGTACATATAAAACTTTTCTCGAATGTTTCGGGTACTAAAAAATAGTTTTGGGTACTAAATATAGCAAAATTTTTTTTCAAGTTTATTAACACAAAAAAACTCTTCCCGAATGTTTCGGGTACTAAAAAATAGTTCAGGGTACTAAAAATGGCAACATTTTTTTTTTCGATTTTTTAAGACAAAAAAACTCTTTCCGAATGTTTCGGGTACTAAAAAATAGCTCAGGGTACTTAAAATAGCAACATTTTTTTTCGATTTTTTTAAGACAAAAAAACTCTTTCCGAATGTTTCGGGTACTAAAAAATAGTTCAGGGTACTTAAAATAGCAACATTTTTTTCGATTTTTTAAGACAAAAAACTCTCCTCGAATGTTTCGGGTACCAGCCTGACTATCTCGTGAACGATTTCTTTGACCCCTTGACCCTTGGGGTCAACAGTAAATATGTATATATACATACGAATATCTGCACTCACCTTCTTGACTGCCATTTGTCGCTACGCCTCCACGCTCCACTTCATCCTCGGACGGTGATTCCACAATGCCACCTACTTCGATGACACTTTGCATCGAATCGGCTGAAGATGATGTTGACACAAATGTCGTAGTTGTGCTGTCGCTTGTTGTTGTTGTTGCTGCAGGACTTGTTGTTGTTGCATTTGACATTTGCATGCCATCACCAACCCATTCTGATTTCTTCAATTTCTCCGTAGCTTTGGTTGTCACATTTTGTGGCTCATTTGGCAAATTAATAGTCTCCAAATGCAGTTCGGCCACCAGCGCTCCAGCGCTACCAACTTTGCCGCCCTGAACCACATTCGAGACAACTTCTTTCAATGCGTTAACCGTCTTTTCGTTGGGTAAATCTTCGCTGGCAAAGGTAATTATTGTCGAATCTTTGTTGTTTTTCGCATCATCAAATTGTTGTTCTTCTACACCAACAATAATGCGCTCCATCCGCTGTTGTTCTTGTTGTTGTTGCGCTTCTGTAGCTGTCGGTTGTGGGAGTTGTTGACTATTTTGAATTGTTTGTGTTTGTTGTGTTTGCGCGCTGTTTTGTTGGAATTTTGTTTTCGTGTTAATTGGCATTTCTAATTTAGACGTTTGCGCATTGTCGTCAGCGTTCGGCGTCGTCGTTGTGTGGTCGCCTACGGCGGCGTTGTGCTGCATGTCGATTGAGCCACGTTTCTTGGGTGTTGGTGTGTGGTCGTTGGCCGCATGTGTGGCTTCGGGCGTTAGTTTCTTGCTCCCCGTTTGCTCTGTAGTTTTGAGCTCACGTTTTTGTGGGATGGGTGGGGGTGTCGGTTTTGTCGCCTTCTTTGTTACTGTTTCACCAGTTTTGGGTTTCCGCATGCTTTTGGGTGTTGGCAGCTTTTCTTTGATCTGGATCTCGACCGTTTCCCTAGGGTGCGCTGGTTGTGGGAATTGCGTGTTAGCGCGAATGGGGTCTGTGTCTTCTTTTATTTCAATCGTTTCACTCAACTCGGGCGGTGCGGGCGTCGCATCTAGATCTGGCAGCTCTGCAAGTTCTATTTGAGTTTTCGGTTGCTCAATAATATTTTTGTGCAGCACATAAATCGGCTCGATGTCCAACAAGTCGGGCGCTAGTCCATTCTCTGTGACGATCTTCTTTTTACTTTCTTCTTTTTGGACCTCTTCTGCTCGTTCTTGCCTGCGCTTTTCGGCCTTCTCTTTGTGCATTTTTTCCTGTTCCATAAAACCACGTTCTTCCTCCAAGAAGCCAGCAGTGAGCTTAGAGATATCGCGCTTACCTAGCACTGGGCTCAACTCGCTACTAACCACTTCCGGTGTCTTCGCCACTAGCTTCCTTATATCACTTTCCTCTGCATTCTTCACGATAATCTTCATCTGTTCTGCCGACTGCTCTATCTCTACTTTATCATCATCTGCGCCCTTCGTTTGTGTTTCTTTCTTACCCTGTTGCCCTTCCGCTTCCTTCAGGCTCTCTTGAATCTTAGCGCTTGCTTCTTGCACTATTTCATTTATCTCCTCTTTCAGTGTCCCTTCCTTCTTTCCACCCTCTACCTTTATTTGCTTCTCATCACCAAAATCGAATCCATCTTCATCCGACAACTGATGCTGAAACAACTTTTCCGCCTCCTTCTTCACCTTCTGATAGCTTTCAATCAACTTTTGCGCTTCCAACTCCAGTCGACGTTCATCCTCTGACTTCTTCATAAGTTTAACACCCTTCTTGGGCGTCTCTTTTGTGGTCTCACTGTGGTGCGTCACTTGCTTCTCACCATCCTTGGTGACAGTCAGCGTTTCACTCAACTCACGCAGCAACGACGGCTCCTTACCCGCATCCACGCTGTTAGCTTCTACGCCACCACTCAACACCTGCTCCATATCTTCATACGAGTCCTGCACATGATGCTCACATTCCATATAGTCCACACCGCCTGCGTCATTGCGTTGCAATTGCTTACCACTTTCCGATAAATTCAAAATACCCCTTTCAATACTTTGTTTATCTTGTGGATTCTCGGTTAATTCCAATATACGCGTCTCCGCACTAGCGGTGACCGTCATCGGTTTCAATTTGTCGCTTGCCACATCAATGCACGCTTCGTCCACCGCAATACCGAGCCGATCCAATTCGTCTTCGTGGCTCTGCACCTTCTTGAGCTTGGCGCGTTCTTTATGCGTTTCTGCGCTCGTTTGTACTTTTTCCTCGCCTGCGGCATCACGTGTGCGTATCTCGGTGTAGGCATTCTGTTTCGTCTCATATTGACGTTCCTCAAAAACGGTTATACGTGGCGTCCCAGCGGTGCTCACGCGCTCCGTATATGGTTGTAACGTGAATGCGATGGGTTTGCTGGACTTTGGTGTTGTTGGGCTACTAACCTTGCCACCGGATTCAAGCAATTTGCGCATTTCTTCGTTCAGGCCATCGAGCGCATCGAAGTTGGTGTTCTCGATTAACTGCGTGCTAGTTGAGCTCGATTTGATTACTTGTTTTTTTGTTGTTGTTGTTGTGGTCGTAGTGTGCTCCACTTTCTGCGTTGTCGACTCGGACTTTTGCTCTGTCTTTTCTTCCAACTTTTGCTCTGTGTGCGCCTCACTGGTTTGGCTCGTGCTGCTGCTCGTACTACAACTGCTTGTTGTTGTACTCGTCGACTCTGCGGTTTCGCTTTTCGACTCGCTCCTTTCGGACTTCAACTCGCTGAGTTTATGGGGCTCCGCTTCTAGATCACTTTCTCGTTTCATGCTTTTAGTTGTCTCAAGCTCCGTTTTCGTTTCATTTGCTGTTGCCTCATTGGCTTTTTGGCTCACTTGGTTTGTCGCTGCTTGCTTGGACGCTTCTTTAAATATTAGCTCTGCGTCATTGTTGTCATAACTCTCTGCCCCATTAGCCTTGTTAAATTGCATACCATCAGCTCGCCCCTCTTTTGTCTCCATATCGCTTGTTTGGTAATTAACGTCGGTCGCTATTTTGACGGCACCGTCTGTTATCTTATCATCCATATTCACCGGTTTTGCTGTTGTTGTATTTGATATGGTCACATTCTCTTTCAATGTCCCATTGTCATTAGTGATTTCTGTAGCCAAAGCTGCTAAGTTCTCAGTGGCCTTCGTTTTTGTTTGTACAGCATTTGTCTGCGCGGCCTCCATTGTGGGCACTGAGGGTGGCTTTACGGCTAGGCCAATGTATGGCGTTTTCTTGATTTTGCTTGTCGCTGAAGGAGAAGTGTTTGGAGATTTAGGTTGATCCGTGCTTGTGGTACCTTTTAGGGTATCGAGAGTTGTTTCTTCACTGGCTTGCGCACCTTGGTTCTTTTCCTTCTTCGCCTCAGCTCTGTTCTTTGTCTCTTGCCCGTTTATGTCCTTTGACGCTTCCTTTTTCTCTTTTAATATTTCGTCACTTCTTTCCAAATGAGTTTTCTCTATTCTCTTTTCTGTTTGTGCGTTATTCGAGTGCTGCTTTGTTTGTTGGCTCAAATCATCGACAATTACAATTGGTCTGAAAGTAGCAGAAAATCGTTTTAGAAAAATTAATTTTTCAAACTTTTCCATTTTTTTATTTTTTTGATTCTATCAAAAACAGCTGATTTCGAATTATTAAGGAATAACAGAGTGATTCGTATGAAAAAAAAATTATTAATAATAAATACCCTTAACCCTTGCATAAACATAGTGTCTTCAGTTAAGATAACCTACAAAACGCCTTTTAAAAACTTGTGAATAACTCCTCAGAAAGTGTTGAACACTTCCTCTGCAGTAGCCCCGCACTGGCTAGAACTCGTTTGGAGTGTCTAGGCTAGTGATTGTTCATTAGTTCAATGGAGCAGGCTGCGCGTTAAGGGGTTAAAATATTGTGGGCTAGGTGCTGTTACAATAATAAGAAGAAGAGTAAAATTCACCCGTAGCGTAATCCAGCTATAAGCCGTAGGCACTCAGAATTGCAAAATAGTCAACGTTGGCCCTACAAGGGTTAACTTCGCCCTATTTAGCAAATGCTTTTACGTTGATTTTTTTATTTTTGTTTAATTTTTTTTTTATTCTCCCCAAACAACAACCTCAACAACAATCGGAAATTACATTTTTTGCTCAATTTTTAATATTCTAATATTTATTAACAACAAGTTGCACCACACTCACAGAACTTCCTTGGCTCTTTTAATTTCCTATCGCCACCACGATCACTAACTAACAACTCGTAGAGAGAGCTTCTCAACTGAACTGTGCTAAATTGAAACTTGTACTAATTACTTTTGTCTACAATGCAGCGCGTTCGGTTAGGAGTATTCATATACAATGGCATTCCGTTTAACCCCTTGAACGTCCCTTCCAGCCCATCTTTGTGTATCTAAGTTTGCTACTTTATCTACATTTTACCGGCATTTGCGCGCCCTTCGCTGCTCCACTCTCTACTGTTGTGCCCGTAATCAGTTTGCCTACTGCCGCTTATCATTTTTTTTTCTAGTTCCATTTCGACACCATTTTTCATGCCCGCTCGGCCCTGCATCGATAAGCTTACGACTGCGTTAAGTGTTATTTTGGCTTCTACTCCTCATTTCGGCCAATTTCGTTTGCAGTTTTTTTTTTTTTGCATTGTGCCGGTTGTTGTTTTTTATTGTTGTTATTTTTGCTTTTATTGCTGTTTTGTTAATATTCATACTTTTTGCTTCACACAATTTCGCTTCGTTGATTATTTTACTGTTTTGTTTATTTTTATTTTTTTATTTTTTGTTGTTGTTTTTTTAACTTATCTCTCCCTGCATATGCTTATCACATTTACTGATTTGTGGTGTAACTAATTGTTTTTTTTAAATAGTTTCTAGTTAATGAATGCGATTGTGTGGCATTTTTTTCTTACGGCAATATTTATCAGCTGCGAATTTCCGAAAACGCCTAAAAGTATGTGAAGCATCTTGCAGAGAAGTGTGGCTGACAGAGCTGTCAGATATAATCGTATATTGGTTCAGGGGTACATATTATATTTTTCCGGTTTTTTTTAAATTAAAAATGCTTAGCGGGTTCTTTCGTTCTTATAAATCCGTTGCGAATTACAGACAATGAATGAAAATGGAATAAATAAAGAATTCCTGGCTTTCTATGTTATACTGAATTAACACCCATCGTAAAAATAAAGCGGAACCGAGGCGGGCTCGATTTTATCTTCCTGATGATGGAATATGGGCTAGAACGTTCCAAAAAACTTGTCGACTGCAATTCTAACCCGGGTCAGGCATATTACCCGGTTCAGGCATATACCCCTCTCCCTAGTTTCAACCAAGCACCCTTGAAGCCAGTGACTTTAATGGGGTGTCAGGAATTTGTGGAGCATACTGTGAAAGGACCTGCAACTGACCCCTTATAAGGAAATTTTTCTAACCAAGCTATCCTAACCTCATCCGGCTCAAAGTATCAACGAGCCAGTTAAAATATACCTATGATGGCTTATCCTATACACATTTTAATTTCCAAACTTACCCATTTGGCAAAGATTGTGGCTCCAACGATGAGAATTCCTCCTCGACCTCGCCAATAGTGGGCAGCATATTTGAGTGCCAATAAAGATTGAAGTATGCCTCCGAAGGTCCTGGGCCATTTATAACTTCTGGCGGTCCCAATTTCTCACCATCTTCACAATCATAATCACGCTCACCATCATTATCCACCACAACGCCACCACCACCCTCCTCATCATCATCCTCACTCGAGCTTGAGTAATATGTGGGCTGTGAATCATTCACCTTAATACATTTACCAACAACAGCCGGTGGCGTATCCTCATCATCAACAATACTTTCCAAATGTTGCGCTGGCTTGGCAGCAACAGCAGCAGCAGCGGCAGGTGGCTTGAAGGAGGTGAGCGTTGTTGTAGTTTCATCTTTGCGTTGCGCCTCTGGACTATGTTTGCGTACCAAATCAAAGAGACTGGGCATTTTAGCCGCTTCATTGTCATTGACATCTGTGAAAGGTGTGCGTGGCTCTTGAGCCTTGCTCTCGTAGGTTTGTATTTTGAAACGTATCTCACGATTGGGTGAAGACGCTGCCGCTGCCGCTGGTGCTGATGGTGGTGTTGGTGTTTGTTGTTTGAAAGTTTGCATTGTGGGCACGCTGTGGTGTGTTGTTGGTGGAGTGTGTGGTTGTGGAGCGCTGCGATCAACCACTGCTACCGTAACCGCACCACTTGCTGGTGAGCTTTGTAGTTTGGGTATATGCGTCGGTGGGGTTTTAGCTAAAGATTGTACACGCTCTGGTGGTTTTGGTTTGGGACCCTTCACCTTTGTCGGTGTGCTGGGTGTAGTTGGTGTCAGTATAGCATCTGCGGATGTGGACTGACCACTAAATTTGGGTATGAGCGTGCGCTCGGGACTGTTTAGTTTGGATTCAACCGAGTTTGTGCGTTGTAGTGGTATTCTGAGACTCAAAGGTGGACTCGCTTCCTTCGATTTGCTGCGATAGAGACCGAGCTTCAAATCAGTCTCGGACTTTTGTTTGTGTGTCAGGAAGCGCGGTATGCTGGAGGGACTAGCGCTTAGCTTGCGCTCACTATGTGCATCCAGCTCGAGTGAACGTTTTGGCGTGAGCACCACCGGTATGCGAGACTTGGGTGGTGGCGTTAATTTACTCACTTCCGTTGGCTTGATTTTCTCAGCCGTTGTGGGTTTGCGTATTGTGCTTGCCACGCTATCCGACGAGCTATGACATTCTTTATCCAGAAACATGGCAGTTTGTTGTTTAATTGAGGATGACATATCCGCTGACTGCTTCAGCTTGATCTCACCTTCGGTCTTGGCGCGCTCAAATGCGCGTTGTGAGTTAGGGCCAAAGACGGAGGCGATAGCTTTTGGTATCTTTGTGATAAACTCTTTCGTCGTTTGCGTGGGATCGTATGAGGGTGTGGTGGGTGTATTTGCTGGCGTGGGCGCATTATTTGTTGGTGTTGACGGTGTCACTGGTGTGCTTTGCTTGGACGCCATTTTTGGCGTGTTTGGCGCTCTTAACACTGTCTTAGCCTGCATGACCTCCACAGGCACCACTGGTGGCGCAACTTGTATGGGCAGCTTGGTAGGCGTCGCAATCTTACGTGGCGTCGGTATTATTGAGCGTTTCTTGGGCTCCAGCGCGTTTGATGCGCCACCCACTTGACGCGGTTTCGGCGTAGGCAACACCACCAACTGTGGACCCTGTAGCTGCGGCTTAAGCTCCACATTCTCATAAGTATTGATCTTCTCTGTTTTAAATTCGACATTCTCATAGTTGTTGCCGGGTATAAATGTCATTGGCTTCTTGGAGTGCGTGTGCGCTGTCATTGCACTCGCCAACAAATCTGGCATTACATCCCCTGTCGACGCGACCACTTCCTTCAAACATTCATCTAGTTCTGCTGTCACATTACCATTCACATTAACATTGAACTCTTGCTCGAGCATCGTAAATGGCTTAAGCACCTTCGCCAACTCTGATTTATTAATTACACTCTGTCCATTAGTCAACGATGTGTAGCTGGACAAGTCTGATTCAGACGAATAATTCGAACTCATAGAAAATTTATCAATCACTGTCGAAATTGTGCTGCCGGTGTCATCCGATTCGGATTCGGTCTTAAGCGATTGTCCATCTGCAAAGAGATTTATGTAATACTCAGCGTCTGGCGGCGGTGTAAAAGGTTTTTCCGTCTCATTACTCTGTGTGGCGCTTGCGGCGGTGAATGTGATGGTTGGTGTTGCGCTTGTGTTGTTGTTGTTATTGCTTTCAGTCGACATAACTTTACTTTCGCCATTCAAGGACTTGCGCTTCACCAGCTTACGCGGTGGTACAGGTGGCGGTGGTGGTGGACTGCCCTTCATTTGTCCATTGCTCAAAGTCACGGTTGTTGCGCCACCTCCACCACCAGTGTCATTGCTTAGCACGCGCATTCCCCCCACATCGACACCATTATTCACACCATCTACAGTCGTCACGCTAGTCAACACCACCTCTTCCTCTGCATCCGGTTTGCGTCCATAACCATTACGCACCTGCAGCTCTATAGCCACATTATCTTTCAAGCAGCGCACGCATTCTATGCGCGTCAACTCACAAACTCGCTGCCCATCGATGCTCACAATTTCATCGCCTTCGCGTAGTGCGCCCCAGCTGGCGCGCACTTTCGATGCTGGACTCTCAGCAGCGCAGGATTGTATAAAAAGTTTGTGCACCTTTTCGGCGCTTCGCGTGCCACCTTGAAATTTCAAACCAAAACCTAAACGTTCACCAGGCTGCCGGTGCACAATCAAAAGTTCAGTTGCTGTTTCCGCTTCTGTTGTGTTGGCATCAGCGCCATCTCCCATTTGTTCACCATTAACACTAATACTTCCGTCGACATTTCTTTTGCCATCACTGTGGTTGTGCAATTGTTGTGTTTGATTGTTGATCGTTAGCACAGTTATATACGAAGAATCTTCTTCAACTGAGCTTTGTCTTTGCTTGACTAGTTGTCTGGGGTTTGTGTCTTTGGATGCCGGATCGTCTACTTCAACAACTGTTATATAGTCATCATCAGCGTTAGGCGTTGTTGTCGTTGTCGTTGTATTCGTTGTATTGCTAGTCGTCGCCATATTGTTGTCGTTGTATATTTGCTACTCAACACAGTTGGTGTATTTGTACGTGTGTTGAGTTGTTGTGCGCTTGCAGTTCTGCTGTGGTGAATATCAAACATTCAATTGTTGATTTAGCTACTTTCAGCAGTGGTTTGTGCATTGGATAAAGCTGAGCTTAGCACCTGCGCTTTTTGTTGGTGAAATGTGGTGATCGTGTGGTGTAATTTTTGTCAAGCTCGTGGTGACGCTGAAAAGAGTAGAGAAAATGGCTTTTAATGGAAAGAAATACAAAACTGTATAAACAAATAAAAAAATTTAAAAATACATCGTAAACTAGGATGGGTTACAAAAGGAAAAAAAATTAAAATTTGTTACTCTAAATTTTGAACGAAATTTGGGTTCGAATCTTTTCGGGCTGATTTATTAAATTTTGCAGCACGATTTCGGAACTTTTTCAAAATCAGTTCGAAATTGTTTTCTAAACTTCTTTGCGATCACTTCAGGTTTTTGGGGATCATTTTGGATATCTTTCAGGACTATTTCGGGATTGTTCCCTTAACTTTTTCGGGACATTTTAGAAGGTTTTGGATCCTTTCGGAACATTTTCTTTAGCTATTTCAGGGTGTTTTTTCGGTGTTAATTCGGATCGTTACGGAATTTTAAGCGATCGTTGCTTTATGTTTTAGGATTTGTCATCGCCCTCTATGACTTCATTTTTCGTATTTTTCGAGATCTGTTCGAAATTATTTTCAGGATCATGTAGCCATAGTGTTGGGAATGTTATCAAATCTTCTCAGGATTTTTTAAAGATATTTTGGGATAATTTCGGGACCACTTTTGAGTGTTTTTCTGGATAAACTCGGGATTGTTATCGCTTTATTTCAGGGTCGTGTTAGAGTTTTTCTGGATCATCACATTAAAGATGATTAAAAAATCGTTTTCGATAGGTTTTGGATGTTTTCCAGGGGATTCGAAACAACAAATTTCATCCTTAAAAAACCGAAGCTACGCCATAATTACGAAACCACCTTGAACTTTTATACATCCAACCATAAACCTTCCGAACTATTGGCCTCATATGTTCGCTAAGCTTATAAAGCGATAACCCAAGCAAAAATTCAATGAAGTATTTTATTATTTTATGCACCACTTCCTTATTATCCACCTTAAACGAGCCACCACCACCACCGCATGTTATTCGATCTTCCAAACAAAAGACTTAAGCAACAAACTTGCTTGTGATAAAGTGTTGGAAAAAATATCTGCACTGCATTTACAAGCCACACAAACATACAAACGCACTTTAGCAGTAGCTCGATGGTAAATATGTTTGCGGCTATTAGTGCTGATAGGAGTTTTTACGAGCAATGATATGGCTGCCAACATACAAGAATTGCGGTTAACGACAATGACATGCAGTTAGAACCTGCTCTTGAAGACTTACATGAATACAAAAACTACATGAAATGTCACTCAATAGCAAAATCACTCAATAAGGTACTGGCCACATTCCTATCGAGCACCTCGTAGGTGCACATGCGCAACAACAACAAGCCGGCGACGTTCAAATAATTGTCTGACATACTTTTTCGTATTGCAGCGGCGTCGGTGTGACTTGTAGTTATTGGTTTTAGTTGCCATGCTGAACCTAAGCCACTTTCATCAACTATTCACAGCTGATTCTATGGCTGCTTAGGCTGTTTTTATTTTGTTTCATTTTGTTTTATTTTATTTTATTATATTTTATTTTATTTTATTTTATTTTATTTTATTTTATTTTATTTTATTTTATTTTATTTTATTTTATTTTATTTTATTTTACTCTATTTTATTTTATTTTATTTTATTTTATTTTATTTTATTTTATTTTATTTTATTTTATTTTATTTTATTTTATTTTATTTTATTTTATTTTATTTTATTTTATTTTATTTTATTTTATTTTATTTTATTTTATTTTATAATTGCATTGTACTTATTTCACTTTAGCGAAGCCAGCACAAAGGTTAATTTAAAGCGAAAGTTAACAAACTCTACTTCCAAAAATAAAAATTAAAACCAAGTATTTATTTATTCAAAAGCATTGAGATTTTCTGCATCGCCACTAACACTCACACTGGGACAGCAAAGGCATGAAATGAAATTGTTATCTGCACTGAAATGAATATGCCACCAACACCAACCAATTACTAAGTACAAACACAAAGATATTTATAAAACTTCAAATACACATACACACACGCACACACATACAAAGTCTGCATTACAGTTCACTCACACTCTTCGTTCGGATGCTGTTTGCTTTGGTATTTCTGGTATGCGGTCACCTGTAAAAATGCAGTTTTCCAGTTTTCAATTGCAATTGAAAGGTGTTTTAGTATTTTTAGTTGTTGTTATTATTGTTATTAGAGCAAAAGTACTAAACAACCAAAAGTCATGGTGGTACGAGTCAAATAAAAATACACTACATTACTGTAAAACTTGTTGTACAAGGCGATGAATGTGAATGGCGAATGTGGCAGATCAGTGCAAAGCACAAAATCTAACTGAAAAGCAACAACCGGCTTCAACCGGAAAATTGCCTATGCAAGAGAAGTCATGCCGTGCTGTGCGGTTATTTGGAGGCTGCTGTAATTGAAGACTGTGAGTTGCCAAAAGAAGGCAAAATGAAATGCGACAACGGTAGGAAGGCGTAAAAATCAAAAACAGAAACGAAAAAATTGTTAAAAAAATAAAAAAAAAAAAGAGCTTTGGAGCAAGAAAAAAAATCGAGCGCAAAAAATAGTTTTGCAAGTTCCAAGGCAAACATTGTTTTTGGTGTGAACAATTATTTGGAAAACTCGAAACTTATGTGGTGTGAAATAAAGTGAGTAAATTCATATATTTTTAGTAGTGTGGGCTAGATAAAAAAAAATTTTTTTATAAATAAATTTTTTTATAAATAAAAAAATGTTTTTTTTTTAATTAGATTGCAAAAAATTTTTTTTTTTTTGTAGTTAAAAAAAATTTCGTCCAGTCTAGTTATAATTTTGTGAACCATTTTCATTCAGACATTCTCTAGTTTGGCTATCTTTTCGGTACCATCAGAATATAATACCAAAATGATCTCGAATAATCCCTTAAACACTCAATATATGATGATGCAATGGTCCCGAAAATATTACGACAACAACCCCGGACTGATTTTAGAAAATACACAAAATAATCCGAAAAAATATACAAAAAGAGCCAAAAACGAATTTGAAATGGTTCCGAAAATGTCCTTAAACTACCCAAAAGCGATCCTGAACTTAATCGGAAAAAGTGCTGAAACAGTCCCAAAAGCAAATCCAAAGTTATCATTATTGGAATCCTTGCCATCTTTGACTTTTCTGGTGATCATTTTTATTGAGATATAAAATAATTTTTTTTTACATTTTTAGGCAGGTCTGGAATTTTTAATTCAAGAAAACCGAATGGTATTCGCTTCGAAGACTTTCAAAAAGAAGCGAAAATACTTTAAATACATATTATCTCTTTGGAGTTCGTAAACTCCTCGTAAAAAAATTTCCTTTTCCAAAAGCTTTTGGAGTAATTCCACACACTTTGAAAATAAAATTTACAATTCACCACCGGAAATGAGTTTTACTTTCATTTGAATTATCAGACTGTATCTTAAGCACTGAAAATCGCATACCAAAATCTTGTTTAAATTTTCATTGTCAAAAACACAACGAAATTCCTTCCCACGTCACAGCCATATTTTATGCTCCTAAATCAACAGACCACATTACATTTTGCTTTACAATGCTTTTGAGTAGACTTAACCTTTAGCCGCTAGTCAGTCACACGCTAAAACCAACCAACCACATAAATTATGTAAATAAATTAGTTTCATTGCAAACTTGACTCCTCACTCAGGTGGCACCCTCAACGGCGCTCGCGCTGAGAAAATTGTAGGCGAACAACCGTGAAAGGTAGTTGTGGTCACTAAAAATTTTAAATTATATTTTTTTTTTTTTTTAGCTTTTTGGCTGCCGGTTATGTTTGTCATGGCTAGCGCGCGCCTGTAAAGTACGTTGGAGATCACTTCTGCTTTCATTGGTTTTTTTTTTTGTTGGATTTTTTTTTGTGGGAGTAAAAAATCTGCCCCCCAAGTGAAATTGTGTATGTGGTGTGAAAATTAAAATAAAAAATAAATAATGTAAAAAATTTTGTTTTTTGGTGTTGGAATTTTATTTGACTGCAAGTGTACTTTTTCTTTAGTAGTCCCATTTTTGCACTTATTTCTTACTTTTTACTAAAACATTCCAAAGTCTTAAAGTTAAATGAGGCAATAAATGACATTTAGTGAAAATTGAAATTTGTCGCTAACAGAGAGGTGCATAGCTTAAGCTTTTTCAAATAGTTTACTTGGTCTCGAAAAAAACAGTTTAATTTCAACCGGTAATAACTGTTGCACTGAGCATAATAATGTTGGCAGTAACAACAATTGCTTTGCATTTTTATTTCAAGTGAACACAGCATTAGTAAATATTATTATTAACTGTTTTATTAGCTACATAGTTACACATAACTACGTACACTCAACTCATTAACTACCGACAACAAGAAAGTTGGTAATTAAAGTGGCGCATAAATTAACATAATTTTTGCGATTAACACACAAACAAGAAATTTGCAAAATAAATTAGCAGTAGTATTATGCTATAAGTGTTTATACTAGGGTGGTGCTTGGCAAATGGAAGAATTTTAATTATGAAGTACAGTGCCGGACATGACTATAGATACAGTTATTTTGTGCGATTGACAGAAATTTTGGCCTCAATAAAAATATTTTAACATAGACTATGTATATAAATGAATGTGTCAATGTTTAATAGAAAAACTATTAATTTTGTTTCAAAAACGTATGTAAAATGGCAGAAATTCAAAGTAAATTAAAAAAAAAATTATAAAAAAAATTTATAGAACTTTGAAAATTTTTTGGAGTATGTAGTTTTAAAACACATTAAATTTTAGTTTAATAAGGTGTTAGTCTTAAGTTTGTGAAACATTTTTCTGTCTTCAAAAAAATTGCCAAAAATCAATAAATGTTGTCACGGACTTAGAATTAGCACCTTATAATTCTAAAATTTAATATTTTTTTTTTAATTTTGTGAAAAAAAATCCCAAAATTTTATAAAATTTCTATGAATTTTTGCGAACTATTTTATTATTTTGCTTTTCAGATGGTGTGCAAGGATACGAAAAAAATGGTGTCATATCTCAAGGGGAAGTCCGATTTTTTTTTTAGTATCAAAAAATAAGTTCAGTTCAGGTCAGCCAGAGGATAAAATTAATGACGACTATTTGTATGTCAGTGTAGCAAATTATTTTAAAAATTGTGCGAACTATAAACATCAGTTATAACAAAATGAGGAGCACCCTAGTGTATTTACGAACATTTTTTTCCGTTATATGTATATTTAAATTGCATTCATATTAAGTCTATAAAAAGTCAACTTCTACGACCGCAAAACGAAAAATTGTCTGCAAGCGCCTTTTCACACAAAACAACAAAAACAAAAAGCACATATGTATTTGCAGTATAATTTAAAAAGACAAAAAACACAATTACAATCACAAAATAAATACACATTTTTTCTGATATAATTGAAGCAACAAGAAGGCCAACAGCAACTACTAACTTTAAGCGCTTTAATTCATGCAAATGATCTATTATAATCCGTGTTAAAGTTAGCGCTTAAGTATTGTTTGTATGTAATTGCATGAGATTATGATTTGTTGGTAATTATTAATGCTTTAAAGTTTAAACATTTGCATATGTTAATAGCAGCAAAACAGTTTTGATTATCATATTTTTTTTTATTATTTACTTCTTTTTTTTAAGCAAAAATGTGTCATTGGCAGGGTGGTAAAAAAATAAATAAAAAATATATGTAACGAATTTTTTTAATTTTGCGTAAGAAAATTAAATTTTTTTGTTTAATTTTCAAAAAAAAGACACATGTATATTTTTTTTAATAGTAATATTCAAAAAAAAAATTTTTCTCTAAAATCTCGAGAGAAAGTATTTGCAAAAAAAATTTAATTTTTTTTAATTAAAATTTAAAAAAGTCATATTTTTCCAAAAAACATTATTTTTTCTCTAAAAAATTTCAAAATTGTTTTTTCAAAAAAAAAATGAATATACATATATATGTATGTACATATGTATGTACATATGTGTATATATTAAGTAATATTAAAAAAAAAACTTTCTCAAAAATCTCGAAAAAAAAGTACATATTTGCAAAAAAAATTTTTTTTATTTAAAATTTAAAAAAAAAATCATATTTTTTTCCAAAAAAATTATTTTTTTTTTCTCTAAAAAATTTCAAAATTGTTTTTGCAAAAAAAAAAAATAAAAATGTGAATACATTTAATAATATAAAAAAACAAAAAATTTTCTCAAAAATCTCAAAAAAAAGTTTTTTAGGAAAATTATTTTTTTTCCCTAAAAAATTACAAAATTGTTTTTTCAGTATTTATCAAGACTAACAATTTGTCAAGAACACAGAATCGGCGGGTTAAAGTGCTTCGAATTATGATTTTTTTTTCTCACAACTTTTCTAGAAATGAGAAACCAGTTTTTTTATATGCACTTTCAGTTAAAAATAGCAACCTTCAATAAAAATTGATTAAAAAAATTGTTAGCGGACACCAGATTGATTTGTTAAATTGACTGTTTTTATGTCTAAACGCAGCGAGCAAATCAGCCAAAAAAAAAACAAAAAAAAAATTCACGCAATTAAAATCAACAAAGCAAAATACATATAAAATATAAATAAAACCAAAAGACATGCCATAACTTAATCTCTCGCTATCGGAAAATCGATCGAATGCGCTAAACGGCAGTTCATGGTCACATCATATCTGGAGCAACTAAAGCGATTAATAAAGAAAAAAATCAAAAACGAAAAGCGTATAAAAAAGCATAAAAGAGAATAAAATATTGATAAAAAAAATTTATTGCGTCTAGTATTTACTACAGCTTGATTTTATTGATAGCAATTTATACAAGCGTTTAATTAATTTTTTCATAAATTTTTTTTTTAGGAAATTGTCCACCAAAAAAAATTTAACAACTAAAAGTCCACGCCGGAATCATGCCACGCTGCTGCTTAGTACGCATAACAAAGCTGTTTCTAGTTGCCCAAGTTTCTTCTCAAGCATCTTACTCTACTTGCCATCTGCGTCACATTGCCTTTACCTTCTTCTTCACGTTCGTTGTCTGATGCGTTCAAGGACATTGACTAAGTGCCGTCACATTTTTATCGCTTGTAAACTGTCAACGCAACGAATTTTCCAACTACCTTCGACAACAACTATGTACTGTCACAAGTTGTAACAACTGTTGTAATTATTGCAATGTTTGTTGTTGCAATTTTTTTGTTTTTGTTTTTTTGTTGTTGTAAGACGGTAGCTTTTGATGTTGTGTTGGCGTGCAGCGGTTCATATCCTTTGCGACAATGGAATGTTGACTTGTTAGTGAAGGCAGAAATGCTTTTATTTGCTATAGATAATGGTCACTGGGTAAGTTGTTGGTAGTAAATCGAAAAATTGTTGTCGCATAATTGTCACATATTTTATTGTAGGCAATTATTTGCTATTGTCAAAAGCCGCCAGACGACGAATTCTTTTTTGAGATACATAAGTTGGGATTGCCGATGAGTAGCAGAAGAAGACTAAGCAAACGCTTTTGAGTGGCTTTTGTAGGGATCTTAGGGGTTTTAGGGATACTAGGAATGCCCATCCGGGTACAGGGTTCATTATAGATATACCTAGGAACTATAAAGGGCTCCCTCAAGAAAAACACTCCACTCCATTTTGATATAAAAAACTAGATTTTATTAAAAAAATTTATAAATAAATGTAATTATAATTAACTTATTTATTAAACTATTTCGTACAATAGCATGCATCCCTCGTATTCATCGAGATCCATTGCAAATAGCGACTGACACGTGTGTAGATGCCAGGCGCATTAGGCTTAGCGCAACCGTAGCCAAAGGAAACGACACCAGCCAGCTGATGAGTGCGTTCACGAACAGTCAATGGTCCACCGCTATCGCCCTGAGAGAAAAAAAGGGAACACAGCATATAACGGTAAAAGGTGATGAATAAGAGAGAGCTTAGAGATTAAAAATATGTAAAAGTAACAGAGTGAGAGCGAATTACTTGAGAGAGAATGCAGATGATTCTCTATCCTACCCGCTCTTAAATATTGCTGTCTCGTTCATTTGCTCACCTGACACGCATCCTTGCCACCTTTTTCAACAAAACCAGCACACAACATTGTATCGACGATCATCGTTTTATATGCTGTGGCACGACATTGACTATTCGTAATGATCGGTACCGACACCTCTCTCAACACACTCGAAGCCATGCCATCCTCAGCGGTTAAACCCCAGCCAGCAACAATGCCCTACAATTTGAATTAAAAAGAGAACGACAGACGAGTTTACAAAAAAAAAATATTATTTAGTAACATACCTCCTTAAAATCATAATTCTGATTCCAACGACTTGGCAAGCAAGCTGGACGCATGGGATCCAATAGCTCTATAGGCGTAGACATACCCACCAAAGCTATATCATTGACCAAGGTATGCGGATTATATTTACTATGCATTAGCAAAGATTTGACACGCCTCGTTATACCCATGCTCTTTGTGGAACGATTAAGTTGCAATAGGCGTACAGAGAGTAACTTTGCGCTCTGTCCATAAACACAATGAGCAGCTGTGAGTATATAACGATCATTGATGAGCGTACCACCGCAGTAGACGAAGTCATCTTTGAGTAGCTGTGCGGTCCAAGGATATTTGTTGAATGGGACAACGGTGCCGCCAACAATGCGATTCACGTTCGGAACACCGCAAGCTGAGTAGATATTATAGCGAGAAGAGAGCGCATGGGAGAGGTGAGAAAAAAAAGATATTATTCTTTGTAAAGCTGGCAGCACTAAATTCTCCAAATACTTACTACACTCAGCACATTTATTGTAGCGTCCCGCTTTTGAGTCATCATCATCATCCGCGCCAAATGCACTCACCGCTTCGCTATTGCCCAGCAGTGATGTAAGTATTTGCTCTTTTTGTGCATTGATAATGTCATCGATGAAGTCACCCATTATGAGTGGCGCTTCTGTGACAGTTGATGCGTTATTGCTGGATTCGTAGTTTGCGTTTTCTGCTTGTAAGGGTGGCAGCCGTGAAGGTGGTTTTGGGTAATGGTAGCCGCCGAATGTTTGTTGAGGTGAATTTGGTGCTACAGCGAGTGGTGGTTGATAGTAGTAACCCTTGTTGGGGACGCCATTTTCTTCTGGTAAAGCGGGAAACTGATTGTTTGGTGGTTCATATGAGTAGCCCGATTCCTTGGGAAAGAAGTTTGATTTAAGTGTAGCTGTATTTCAAGTTAAAGCGCTTTCATATAAGAATACAAACTTGAGCACGTGCTAGGAAATACGCATGATAGTGCTTGCTCGAGTATTTCTTTTGCATTTAAATAAATAATTTATTTAATATTTTAGGCATTTTACACCAACATTACATTATAAAATTTTTTTATTTTTTTTTTTATTTTTTTATGAAGAAATTTTTTTTTCGTATTCCTTTATTTTTTATATAAAGAAAAAAAAATTTTTGGAATTTTTTTATTATTCTCTTTTTGATTTTTTTTTTATCGAAAAAAATTTTTTTTTTGTAACTTTAAAAAAATGTATTTAATTTTTTATAAAGAAAAAAAAAATTTTTTTAACTTTTTTATTATTCTGTTTTATATTTTTTTTATAGAGAAAAATTGTTTTTTTTATCGAAAAAAATTTTTTTTTTTATTTTTTTTTTGTAACTCCCTAGTTTTTTTAATTTTCACTTAAAAAAATTTATTTCACTTTTTTCACCCACTCACCTCTTTCCCAGCACTTAAGTGCACCAAGATTACAATCCCCACCATCTTAAAAATGTAAGTTTTTAAGTTATTTGCTAACATTTTGTTTCTTGTTCTCTCTCCCCTGATAACTCTATAAAATTGATTTGTTCCCATACAACTTAATCAAAGCCTTTACTTCATCAACATCTAACTGATCTTTAGAGCCCTTCTGTTCTACGCCAGACTCGTGCTACAACTAAAGGAGAAAGTTATCTTCCACCGCTTCTTATACGTCAGCCGGTGTTCTTTTGTCCAGTGTCTGCGTACAAAAGTTCATTGCAAAAAAATCTGACATATTTTTGTGTAATCAATTAAATGATTTGTGTTGCCTTCTGTGGACAGACTTCAACTCTCATTCAGCTCGTGTTTATTTTTATTTTTTTTGATTGCATAGTTTCATTTTTTTCTGTGTTCGTTTCGTTCTATTTCGGCGGCTTTATTTTCTGAAACTATTTTGTACGAATTAAAGTTGAAAGAGATTATGCAGAAAAATATCTGCACTCGTGCTTTGTCTGCGTATTAATTTTATAATTTCGTAATATTTTTTTACACTTTACTTTATACAAAAATATGAGTTGAGGGAAAACTAATAACAAATTTATGGAACGAAGTTTTTATTTCAAGAAATACTTTTTTTTAAGAGAGAGAGAGAGAATTATAAAAAATTATTTTTGACGGAAGTGGGAACAAATAGTCCACAAATCTATAAAAATAGCTACAAAATCATCCACCTCTATTAAGGTCTTCGAACTTGCTCTCTCTGGCACACATCTTGCATCGTCAGCTGAAGCAATTGAGTATCAAAACTATTTAGATAGAAAAACGCCTCTTAAAAAATTCCAATCAGCTGATTATGTGAATTAATGTTTCTGTGAAAAATGGGCCGTTAAATTTATCAAGAATTAACAAAGCATGCTTAAGCATGATGCGCCTCAAAGCAAAACATTTAAACAAATATAGGTCAGCGGACCAAAAGCGCTTACCAGCTGAGCACACACGAAATACCACGCTACTTAGCAACATTTAACATTTTCTCAACACACTAATCACATTCTACACCAGATATCATTATCAATTTTATAGCTTCAGGCATCAAAAGAATTCGAAAGTAACTTAAGTGGCAGCAAAAGTTACAGCTCGCAATCAAGCAGAAGTTCAAAGTAATAGAAAAGCAAAAATATGTATAATTAGAGGAATATCTCGAGAAGAAAAAAATAAAGCAAGAAAATAACAACAAATTTTAAATAAACCTGTTTCAATTTAATGACGCGTGCGCGCTTTCAAGCTTAGCTGCTATGCCAGTAAACCAAGGTGGCATAGATATTTACACGTCGCAACTTAAGCTGACCACTAACCAACGCGCTCATACAGCAGCGACTGTGCTAATTCAGTGACTTAGTCAAGCTGACAGGTGATGAGATTAAGGTTAATCGCTAGCGCATAAATAACATTAATAGTCAGTGAATTTTCTTTAATAAATAACAACGACAACAAAGAGATAACAGCAGCTAGCTTCAAAGAAGCAGCAAAGCCAAACAAAAGACTCAAGCGACGAACTTGCTTTTAAACACAATTTTCACTTTGAATTTTGTTAGCAAAAAAAAAGTATTTTTTCCACGCTTTACACTCATAAAAATTGTCATAATTTTTTCATTGTCGTTTAGAAATGGTAATAAAAATTTATGTGAAAAATTAACGCTTGGAGGAAAAAAAATAAAAAGTTGACCGACGGAAGTGAAGCGTCCAAGATTTGGGCAAATTCAAGCAGTTTAACGCCATTCTAATGTAGCAAGTGCCTTAAGCTTTTAGCACTAATGGCCACATTGCATGTTGTTGGTAGTGTTTTTGTTTTTTTGCTTTTTTGCTTTTTTTGTTTTAATTTCTGTTTTGCTTTTCTTCTTTTGCGCGCGGCGTACATGCTGTTGGCCAATTCGTTCCACTTGCTTTCAACTGGGTCAGCACGAAGATGTTGAGATAAAGCTTTGGCAAAAGCAAAAAAAATAAACACTTTTGAAAAATACTGAAAACAGATAAGAGCAGCTAGCAATCTTTAGTAAATGAGTTGCGAAAAGACCGAGCAGAATAATAAAAAAACAACAAAAATAGTTTAAAAAAAATTAGGCAAAATCGATCGCTGAGACTTTTGTGTTTTATTCTCCGATGAAAAAAAGTTTCAGCAAAAAGCTATTTGCTATACCGAGTTGGCGACTGAGTGGGTGCTTTTTCAAAATATTTTTTAAAATCGCCTCACAGCATTTTTTTTACCCAACAACGTATCTTAACTCTATATTTGTTAAGTTCTAGCATCCAATTTCATTCCAACAACAACTCGAGTTAGTGTAGTTGGTGTTCTGTAATGTTTTTTTGCAACTCGCTGGCAAAAGATAAAGCTCAATGTAACAACATTTCAAGTCTGAGGAGAAACAAAAAAAAGTTTCCTTTTTTTTCCTTTTGCTCGTTAGTTGTCAGCCGAATTGCAAAGTAAGTAGCAACAATTACAAGCTCAGTAGCAGTCGCTTATCGCTAGCGATTGATCAGTGCTCTGCAGCGCTCGATTTCCTAAGCAAACGGAGACTAAGAAAACACTTAGAGCATGTACAAAAACAACAAGCGATATGCAGCAGAACAAGCTGTTGAGCAAAGTTGCAGCGAAGTGAGTTATTTTTTTAATGCAACAACAACAACTTTTTATCAACATTGCCATCAGGCATGACAGCTGGCTGTTACCGTGCAAAATAAAAAAAAATCACTCAATATCAGCCCCTCGTCATTTAAGTACATAAACAACAAACGCAAAGTGTTATAAAAACCAAAACAAAACACTTTTTGGATTTGCAATGTTGCTGCATAATTTGTCGATTTAATTATTAAATTTGTTTGCCGGCTATGCCATGAAAAATTGCGAATCAGCTTGCAAAGCAAAATCAAAAAAAAAACGAACAACATCAAACTTCATAACGTAAGCGTTGCTGTGAATTGCTGCAATGTGTATTTGTTGTTGCAGTTCGCCATGCATGTAATAGCAGTTTTGATTTTTACTAATTGCAAACGTTTTTGAAAAACAAAAACAAATCTGAAAAAAATTTTGTGGTTTTTATGACGGACTCATACGCTATAGTTGCTGAGTTCGATTAAAATTTTAATTTGGAATATTAAAAAATTTTGTATTCATGGCTTCAGTGCCAAGAAAATTAATTTTTTTTTTTTTACATATTTGTAAATTTTGCAAGCTCGAGACCATTTAAAAATATTATTTTTTTAATAAAAATAAATTATAAATAAAAATTCTAAATTGAATAGAAAAGAAAAATTTTAGGAACCATCACCAAATCTTTTTATATCGATTAGTTTTTGAAGAAGCATTTTTTTTATCTTTTCTGAGAAAAATTTATTTTTTTCTGAAGTAAAATTTACCATTCTGAAATACATTTTACACTTTCTGAAGTACAATTGACTATTCTGAAATAAATTTAATTTTTTCTGAAGTACAATTGACTATTCTGAAATAAATTTATTTTTTTCTGAAGTACAATTCACAATTCTGAAATACATTTTACACTTTCTGAAGTACAATTGACTATTCTGAAATACATTTTACGCTTTCTGAAGTACAATGGCCTACTCTGAAATACTTTTTACACTTTCTGAAATACAATGGTCCACTCTGAAATAGATTACATTTTTTCTGAAGTAAAATTTACCACTCTGAAATACATTTTACACTTTCTGAAGTTCAATTGACTATTCTGAAATAAATTTTACGCTTTCTGAAGCACAATTGACTATTCTGAAATAAATTTATTTTTTTCTGAAGTACAAATGATTATTCTGAAATTCATTTTACACTTTCTGAAGTACAATTGACAGTTCTGAAATACATTTTACGCTTTCTGAAAAAGAATTGACCATTCTAAAAAACATTTTACACTTTCTAAAACTCAATTTACTGCATACCTCAGACACTTTATGCTCTTTTTTGTGTGCTCCTTTCACTTCACCCCTCTTCATTTCTTTGTTCTATAATTTCACTCATTCTTCTGCCCGAAAGCATGTCAACGCGCCTCAAAGTGAGATATTAAAAATTTCTCAGGCATATTAATAACAACATCATCATTGTTATCATCATCAATCATTGTTATTTTAATTAATTCTCATTTATAATTGTCTACTGATTTGCGGTAACTGAGTTTGCGGTTGTAAAATATTCATACTGTCACTCTGAGAGATATTAAAATTCTTTAAAACCGCAGTCAGATTTGCTAAAGTTCATAAATCACGTTGGTTGCTTCATTGATGTACTTGAAAGCTTTTATCTAAACGTTGAATTGAAAAAACGGCATTTGCAAACATAGATAAATATATTAATTCACTACAAAAAGTTTTTGATTTCAATTTTCTGTGTAATAAACTCGCTACCGGACATAAGTTTGTGTTATAAAGTTGTTTATTTTTTTTTTTCAGTTTCGTTTCTTTTCTCATATATTCCATTTCAAAATATTGATGTCATCGGAATAAATTTCAATTTTTATTGGAAAACCAGTCAGCTTTATTAATTAGCACTAAATATTATATTGCTACGCTTTTTGTTGTTTTTATTTTATTTTATTCTGTTTTAACCTGACACTCCCATTAAGGGCGCTATTCTACACAAATTCTGGTTTTATTTTTCTACTATTTCTGTATGATCATTACTAAATTTCAATAGTACAATGTTTGGCAGTATCAAAAATATACATATCTACGTTTAGCTATATAATATATTAATTTCAATGTGTTGCTTTACGAATTTTCAACTGGAAGTGTGAGAAAAAAAATGATGAGTAATCGTTTATAGTTTGGGAAGGAAAGAAATTTGTTATAGCAAAAAAAAGTATACATAACCGTTGCTTTCAATTCGAACCTATCACATTTCAAATTAGAGTTATTCACTGAGATCATTATAAAATTGCAATAAATAGAACCAAATATGGCATTCGCTTTTAGACACGTTTTTGCATATTTAATTAAATAAGTAGATATTATAAATGAGTAATACTTTTTTAGTCATAAAATTTTATCGCCCACTCACGAACAAATTAAATACTTGTATGCAAATTTGTTGCAATAACAGTAAATACTAAAAAGAGAATATGAACAGTTATTCCAACAACCAATTAATAAAATTTTTAAATAAAAAAGGTATTTCGAAAATCAAGCATATTTTACGGTAATGAGATATATTTATTTTGGTAGCTAAAACAAGAGATATAAAAGCAGTAAAGTATCTAAGCGTGAATTTAAATAAAAATTAGGTAAGGTTTCTAATTTCGATTTATATTTTTATTTTATAACAGTCCTAAGTTTACTACTTTTGTTATTCAAATAATTTTTTGCATTTTTGCGAATTTTGTATTATTAGTTACAACACTTTATCTTAAAAGTAAGTTTTTTGTTGTTGTTTGTAATACAACGCTTTTGGCTTTTATTGTTACTCAGCTATTTTGCTTATTAATTACCAACAAACACCTAACAGCAGTGCTACCGAATAACACTCAAGATAATGAAACAGTATTGTTGTAACTGTTATCATTATATTTGTAATTTTCTTTAACTTTATTATTTTCTTTACATTTACATATCTCTACCAAAATGATCCTCGTTCTATTCACCTTTATCTTCATCTTTAGCTTTAGTCCCATGAACTTACTTTTATCTTTCTCAAAATCTTTTGGTTTTTCTTTACGTTTATTTATCTTTTTTTATTTTTATCTGTACCTTTTCCTCCATCATTAACTTGTAGTTCTCTATCTTTATTTTATTTTTATGATTTTTTTTGAGTCTCTTTCCGTACCTTGACTTTTTTCTTTATCTTTATTTTTATCTCCAGCTGTGCCATGTACCTTATTTATAACTTTGTTATTATCTTTATATTCTTGTTAATCCAGGGTATCTCTTCATCTGTAATTCATCTTTATGTTAACTTTTATCTCTATCTTTACGTTATCTTTTTATTTATTTTATATTTCTTACTTGTCGTTCAGAATTAATTCTATCTCCATGTTCCCTTTCATCTTCCCCGCTCCTCAGCTTTTTCTTTTCTCCTCTTCTTCCCGTCCCACTCTCTCTCCTTATTTCTAACGCTAGTCCATTCAGACTATTTTATATATAGAATCACTGTACCAAAAATTTAAAAGCTGGGTAGTTTCGAAGCTAAAGTTAATTAATTCAGCTTTTTCCGAGTAGAGGAAGTAGAGAAAGAAACCGTTATGATTTCCAGTTCACACTTATTTTGGATCACTGACTAAAAGTGAGTTCATTACATAGCCCAAACACGCTCCTACAACTCAGTACACGCCCCTCCTCACAACAACACACCACACACACACCTTAAGCTTGAAGACTTGACGAGGTTGTCGACTGCTTGGTGGTCGCATTTGCTCGCATTTCTATGACTATTTATTGCAGTTTGCTGGCAGCACTGCCGTTTGCTTTGCCATAAACACGTTCTTGCCACATTTGTGTAATATGAGCCACCATAAATGGACCGGGACACGTACATACAAATGAAGTAAGTGCGCCACGTCGTGTGGAGTAACTAATGAGAGCGACGTACTGTGGCAATGGCTAACTCGCTTGATATTTACATACATCAATTTTGTTGGTACATTATGAGGGCCGGCCGGTAGACTGGTTGACTAACAGCTCGCCGTTTTGTTGCTCACATTGAATGGTTGCGTTAACGACGTTGTTGCTCGACTTGGCTCGATTATATTACAAGCGTTGGCAGCAATTGCTCAACTACGTGTACTACACGCTGCCCTTAATGAATGGCGAAAATTTAAAAAGTCGCTGTGGTAAATGTTGGCGTAAGCGTTTTTCTTTTCTAAAACGATTTTGTACGTATGATATTTGTTGTTTTCTTATGTGCCGTTTTGTTGGCCGCTAGCAAGTGTCCGTTGTTATTGATACAAAATATAAGTTTACAGTTGTTCGTTCGTTTGTATATTGAAAATGTAATGTGAGTAAGTGCAAAAATAAAAGTGACTACACTTTTATGGATTTATGGTGTAAATGAGTGTGATACCTACAACAATAACAAGAAAGGAGTTGAGTCAGGACTGTCTTTAGGTTTCTGTTAAAGCGTTGAAGGAATGAAGTTTCGGAACTCGAATTTAAAGTGAAAATTTCGTAGAAGCGGTCTGAGTTTTTTTATTTTCTTTTATTGCAAGCTATCACTATGATTTGCAAAGGAAAAGGCGGGCCAAAGCAATAGCTTTTAGAATTTTTGTCGGTATATCTATATGTTTGCGCGCATATCACTCAAAAACTGCTGAATAGAATTTAATGCAATTTTCACTATTCTATTACTAGATAGCTAACTTAAAATTTAAGATACTCCTTATTTCGATAGCTTGAGTGGTTTTGGAGCTATCATCCAATACTTGGCACAGGGTGACCCAAATTTTCTAGTACAATATGGGTATCAAACGAAAGGTGCTCAAAAATGCTGCTGGAGGTATTTAATGTATCTAAATTGTATATCTCAGCTGGTGTTCGAGATACAATAATTAAAAACAAACTCTATCTATTATAAGTTCTGTAACACAACGAGCGTGGCATGATGTTTTCTAGTGAAATAATAAAATTTTTCCCCATACATATTTTTCTCCGGTTAACATTCGTGTTCTCTTTGTTCACTATAAACTTTTGTTTCAAATTCAAGCGCATTGTTTCATTGTGTCATTTTCTAATTGCTAACTTTTTTGTATAGCTAATTGTAAGTTACTGACTCATTTGTGAGCTGACTCGTTGCTTATTCACCTAAATACAAATATCCGTTACCAGCCTCAATATTATCTGACTCGCCAACCATTGCAATTGTTAATCTAACTCGCTATTCATGAGCTAAGCATTTGTTTGTTAGTAAATAAATAGAAAATTTAAATAAAAAAATTTGCATAAACCGCATGGAAAATTAATTCTGACTGACATTAAGCGAGTGGACACAGCGAAAATCCGTTTTACAGAGGAAAAAGTGCAATGAAACTTGTGTGCAAAGTGAGCTTTTTGTTGCTGTTGATTGGTGTTTAATGTGTATGTATTAGGGTGGTTGGAATTTTTATTTTTATTTTTTTTATGGATGAACTTTTTTGTAATAAAAATAGAAAAATTGTACACAAAATTTGACTCAATATTTTGGAGAGAAATTTTTAGATTATAAAATGTAAAATTAAAATTAAAAAATGCGAAGTTTTATTCTTTATTTATTTTAGTACAAAAAAGATTGCATTTAATATTTTTTTTGTTTTTTTATTTGAATTAAGATTTTTTTAATAACATAACTTTCATCTTCTGACTTTTCATTAGCTTTTTTGGAGAACCCTTCACAATCTGGAACAACTTTAAAAAAAATAAAAAATAAAAAAATTAATTATATATGTATTTAAAAATCGAGTAGTTAATCTTAAAGTGTTAAGTAAATTTTTTTTATTTTTTTAATAAACTTTCTTTGTTTTATAGTAAAAGTTCTAAACCCCTTTTTTCCTATATATTATTTTTATCCCACCCTAATGCGCTTGCAACATACATATGTAACAGTTTATATTTTTAAATGTTAATGTCGAATAGACAACTAGTCAGGCATAGTGAAACTAGTTTTCCAACACAACATATGTATGTAAATATGTACATATATCAGGCTTTGTATTATGTTTTATACCTGTTCATTAGTGCATACGTGTTTTGTGTCTCTTTCGAGTTCTTGTCTAACTTACCATGAACTCAAAATGGGTCACTGGTCTCACATTCTAATCATTTCATTACATAAATTCTACATCGATTTTCATTAAAACGAGCTGCAACAATGCACTTTCTAGTGAGCATTTTATGTGGCAAGCATTGGTGGTTTATATATGATCTATATACATATGTATCGGAATATATACATATATATGTTTTTATATGCATTTTGAAGTGTAGGCATACAATATTTTTAACAACAACAATGGATTCAGGTTTGTCATATCGTGGACTGTCGGTTGCCATTTTTGGTATCTTAGAATATTTACTCATGGCATGGGAAGGGGACCGAAGGAACTATGAGAGAGGTGTAAATAGTGGAAAAGCACGAGCTATGGCAAAGAATTTAACAGCGACCTTGAAGGAAAGAACCGACTGCTACCTGAACATTAAATATAAAAAACCTTAACAGTGACCTGCACAGGAAGAAGGAAACCAACCTTAACAATGATACTAGGCGATCCATTATAATTGACCGGAACGCTGCTCAGGAAGCCAAAAATGACAGTGAAAGTAACAGTGACGGGAACAGTGACCACGAAAGGAACCGCAATAGTGACCGAAACCATAACCACAGCATTGATCATGAACTATAGCGAGAATGAGCATTAACGCTACCATGACTGGATAAAAATCAAGAAAGGAGCAATTGCAGTGACAGCACCACCATAAAAGTCAGCTGAGCAGTGACGAGTACAGTGATAACGAGTACAGTGAAATACACAAAATCAAGCCATTTACTATTTCCGCAGCCGTTTCAATAATAGTTCTAATCAAATTGACAATGATAGTGTTGATCACAGTGACCACGACAGTGACAGTGCTATGGCAGTCGCAACTTCAGTGATATGTGACTGTCGCAGTTACCGTGACAATGCAGTTTCCACTTAAAGTGCCGTTCAAAATGACCATGAAAATATGAGCCGACAACCTGGCAAAAATTTTGGCGAGCTGAACTTTTTGTTTTGTTTTGTCCAAATTTGATTTGAATATAAATCGGTATCCAGACTTTTTGCAGGGATTATTCCATAGTTTTATACCAATTCACTACCACTCACTAAATCTACAGTTAATTTAAAGTTCACTGAACTTTATTGCAGTTTTTATGACAAACGTTTAGTATGCCTTTTAGTGACTTAAGTAACTAGCAGTTTGGGGCTGTTAGTTTTTAATATTCTTTCTACCTTCATGCTAGCAGTTGTTCTATGTCCAAATGAGTTTAAATGTAGTCTGCAATGTAACCAAGCATTTACTTTCGAAGTGGAGACAACTCGTGTTCGTACTCGACTTTTAAGTAGCTTCTTAGCGGCGTTGTACTTTAGTTGGTATCGTGTGAAATATCGTATGCTCTCTGTTGTCTTATGCAACATAACTTTTTACGATGTCATTAAATTATGTAATTTTGTGCAAAAGAAAAGTGAGCAAGCCGTCCACTAAGTTAATGTAGGGTTTCAGCACAAATGAGTTAATTTATTAGTTACTAAAGTATTGTTGTAGTTAAAACCCTTCGCAATTTTTTTAATTCAATCTTTCCCTCTTCCAAACCTCTTATTCTGTCTTCTTTGACATCGTTTTCGAATCTCGAATATCTACTTCGGAGAACTTTATCAATTAGATGTACATATTTGGCTTCTGAGTTATCAGAGCTTTACCCTTATAGGCATAGAAGTGATCATAGAAGTTGGATGTTGAACTCACGGAGGCAGTTAGGATAGTGCTAAATGAAATTATTTATGCTCGCTTAAAAAATTTTTTTTCAATAAAAGACAAACTAAGCAAGCATTAAAATCTAAGCGTCTACAATTTTTTCTGCTGGTTGTAAGTTCAAATGTAATTTTCAAAGTAATTTTCAAGTTATTTTATTTATAAGTCTTTAACTTTTTACCAAAAAAAAATTGCCTATATCTGCTAGCTTAGATTTTTTAGGACTGATTTCAATATCTATTTTTTTGTAGCTGCCTAACAAATGTATTAAAAAGATTTAGATAAAAAATTAACATGAGCACAAAGAAATTCTTTATTAAAAATTTTCGTCAAAGTGTCACTCCAGAGTAAACAACCTTTAAACGTTGGTGTGGTTTTGCGTTTCATTTTGAAAGTTTCGGAGAAATGTTAGACTCTGTGTAGAAGCAGCCATATCAAACAATAATATCTATATAATTTAAAAAAAAAAAATAATTTTGCACAGTCTAATGTCTAACTTTTTTCACCACTGAAAAATGATCAAAAAACATACTCACATAATTTTTCGTTTAAACAAGACAATGCATTCCCGTGCAGATTGTGTGAAGATTTACACGATTCATTTTGCAATTACATACTTAAAGTCACTGAAGAATGAGGACTGTTGTGCTGAGAAAGCGGCATGACTAGCTTTTAATTTGCTTTAATAGCTTTGGCAACAATTAAGAAATGATTCTGAATGGCGGCGAGTGAGTAGTTTTTTATTGGGAAAGCAAACAAGCAAAATAGCGGAAAAGAACATAAAGTGAGCCAGCCACAAAGGCAACAACACAAGTAACGTAGTTAAATATTCCAACCGGTAGTAGACAGACGTTCAAGCAGACGAGTCACACGAGTTAACGCTCAAACGGCTTGTCAGTCGAACTCTGTGCCCCTTTCTGTGGTAGCCTCACTGTCTGGCTGCTGGCAACACATCTTTGTCGTGCAAAATGTATGGACATTTATTTGGATCAGCTGCGTACAGTGCCTCAAAATTGTGCATCAAGAATAAACAATTTTTTTATTATTAAAAAATTTATTCAAAACTAAATTAAAGATTTATAAAACTAAAATATTGAGTAAGAATTTTTGAACAACAACTTTGTAGTGAAGGATTACTCATTCAATTATGGCAAGCACTGTTTAAAATTTTGTAAATAATTACTTTAGTATTTTGTTAAGCGCATAATAATTGTTCTGCTTGGCTGCCTTTTCTCTCAACCCAGGCATTCGTACATACAAAATTGACCGTTTTGGCATTGTATGGTTAAATTGTTGTTGTTGATTTATGTAAGTACTTGCGCTTGTAATCTTACTGAGCAGTGAATGTCAAGGTTGTGGCATTGGATTTAAATTGAGCCATGTAATTATTTTGATTTTCAAGTTAAGTTACTGACTAAGCTTATGAAAGGATTGTATAGTAGAAAATATCTGGAAATTGTTGATTGTGACTTTTTATAAAAAAAAAATACTTTTTATTTTTTTTAATTTTTACTTATTTAAGAAAAATCATTTAAAAATATTTTAGTGGAACTATCAAATCTTCTACTCTTTATAAAAAATATTTAAAAAAAATTTCTTTTTAGTTTCAGTACAAAAAAGAATATTTTTAAGCCACCCTGTTTTGTATCAAAACTACCATTATCTGCCATAAACCGAAAAGCGCTTAAGAGTCAAACAATATAAGCAACTTTTTGTAATTTTTTTTTTTTTTTACTAAAAAATTAGCAGCCCGCAAAAAAGCAACAGATAACCAGTTTCTATTTTTGGCTCAAACTTAAGACGCATCATTATTCATTTACTGATTTGAAGATTTAAGATAGACAAAGCCAGTTTCTGTTAAATAGTTACTAAAAAAATATAGAACGAAGAAATTCGTGATGTTGTTGACAAGGTGAACGGGTTAAAAGATTTTATGAAATTTCAAATAAAAATCAAACTGAAAATAATAACAAGCAATCTTGACCTACTACCAACTATTTCAAATTTGATTTTTGAATTTCGAAAAAAAAATTATTTTGTTATTTTATTCACAAGTAGCTAAGTGTGTACGAAAAAAAATCATAAAATTTAAGCATGCAAAAGTACTCACAGTTTGCTGTTTTTCTGCTTTGCTCTGTGCTGTTTGCAACTCCTTCGTTTATTTCTGACACTTGACTTGGTCGTTCTCTGCTAAGTTTTATTAGTTCTTTTTATTGGATCACTTTTTCTCACTTATTTGTAATTAAACATTTGCTCTTTCTATACTACATAATAAATACTTAGTATGTACTAAACTTAAATTTTTTTCTCACATTTAAGTATGCTTAGCTAAAAACTGCAAAAGATTTTTTAATATTATTTTATTAAAGCTGTAATAGATTTTGAGTTATTATTTTTTATTTTATTTTTTTATTTAAGTGAACATCAGTTATTATCTCTTTAACTTGATTTGTATACTCTTGCACCAACATATAGCCTTAACATAATATGTTTTGCTTTCTATTTTTGCTTATTTCCTCACCATCGCCTGTTTCGCAAAAAAATCGCACGATTTCCTGTCACTCACTGAACTGTGACCGAATTTTTTTATTTTTTATTTTTTTTGCGCAGTTTTTAGTTTTCTTATCTTTCGTGTATTTTCATTTTCATAATAAGTATTCCAATATTTTAAATTTTTTTTTTCATTTCTTCTGTTGTTACTTAATTACTGAAATCACTTTCGGTTTCACTTAATTTTAGTTTGGTTGTTTCTCCATCCAATAAGTCTGTCCAATAAGTCAGTAAATTTTTCAGTCAAACAGTTGCATATTTCCTGTATTTTACATAATAAAGTAAATGATTAATTACCGTTATTACGCAACAAAAATTTTTTTTAGTTTTTACTATTTTCTTGCCAAAATTTGTTAGATAGTGATGGCACCAGGGAATTGCTCAAAACCAGAAAAAAAAAAATAAAAATTAAAAAAATACAAAAACGAAATAAAACTGAAAAATTGTTGAAATTCAAATAAATCAACTTCAAACGCCGCTCTTCATTGCATAAACCTTTTAGTACATTTTTCTTGTACTTAATTTAATTATTTAACAAAATTTTTCCGTCTTGTAAATAAAAATTTATTATCAACTCAAATTTTTCAAATAATAACATTATTTATTTTGCAGCTTTTCCCACACCGCACGCTATCCAAATCGCTACTAATTGACTGCTAAATGTTTTGGTTTCTTGCCAACATACATTTTACAAATTAATCACTAAAGTTCGCACACCGGTAGCATTTTTCGCACACGCACTTTTTATTGTTTTTGTTGTTATCTGCATTTATTTAACTTAATTATTATTATATTTGTTGGATATTTTGCTTGCATGCGAGTAAACGCAAGTACAATTCCAGTGTTTGAATTGCAATCAGCTCATCAGCAACAACTTGTAATTGCTGTCCAGTAGAAAGGCTAAGACACAATTGTTGTCTGTAAGCGTTTAGCGTTTAGAAATCGGCGCTTGCTGCTTGTAGATTGTCGACACAGCGTGCAACGACCGCGCCACGCAGGTATTTTCACATTGAACAGCAATGATTTTCCTATTTTTTTTTTTTTGCTATGCAATTAACGGCAGCCGACAATTCGACAGAAATAGGCACACATTTGAAAGGCATTTAAATTTAGCTCTATGCTCTGTGCGACAAAGTGCTTATCTGTCGTTGACCGGCCGGCATTCTTTTTTGTTCGATTTTATTTGTTTTGGTTTTAAGAGGAATTTTTGTGCGTTTGAAGAGAATGCAAACTAAGTTCCGGGTTAGTTTGTTCAACGTTTTGTTAGCAGAATAGAGGAGAGCACCAGGCCAGATTTTTTTGTGTTACACTCGTTTTACGCTTAAAGTCCTCTATCGATAAGCAGAGATCTGATATGAGAGAGGATATATCAAACTAACAGCCCTTGGTAGGGTAAAACCCCAGATATTTCGGTAAGACATAACCGACTGTCGTGGGAATGTAGTATCCGAAGTTCCTCCTAATACCAGTTCAAAAGCATATGAAAGAATACCCCCTTAAACTGTTAAAGTGAAAAAGTTTCCGGAAGATGTCGGCCCCTTGCAGCGTCTTAAAGGAAGAAAAAAGGCGAGTCTGTTCAGGGTTCAAAAGACAAAGGATTAATTTTGCTGGCTTCTTTCTTTGCTTCTTTTTCTATATACCTGTCTCTCTCCCTCTGTGTCTATATCTCTTCTTATGTATATCTATCCCTGTCTTTCTATATATATGTCTATCTCTCTATATCTCTCTCTCTCCATATCTATCTATCTCTATCTATCCCTGTCTCTTTTTATGTATATCTAACTATGCCTGCCTCTCTCTCTACCTATCTACCTCTTTTTATCCCTGTCTCTTTTTATGTATATCTATCCCTGTCTCTCTCTATGTCTATCTAACACTCCCTGTCTCTCTCTCTCTCTCTATCTATCTACCTCTTTTTGTGTATATCTAGACCTATACTTCTCTATATCTATCTAGCTCTCTCTGGCTTTCTCTCTCTCTATCTATCTATTTTATATTTTTAGGACCCATCGCAGTAGGCATTACGCAGGCTTACAAATGCACTAGATCATATCCTTGTATCTACAGCTCTCTCTCTCTTTTCGCTTTTTCTTTACTTGCTGTTTTTGCCATTTCTCCTAGGACCGTCTGTGAGGGTGAAATTGTTTTTTAGGATAGTTCATACAGCCACGTTCTACTAGATTAATAATTAAAGTTCCATTAAAAATTTCATTGGAAAGCAGACACCACTTCACTCGGCTCGCTTCATTAACACAATAACAACCACAAACATTTACGAAAACACCAACAATTAATGTGTCATTTAAAGCCTTCATCAATGCATGAAAACATATCGAATTGTTCACAGTTCATATGAAAAGTTAAAATGTGTGTGGCAAGTGCATTCGCCATACTGATTATTGACTACGTTTGTGAAAGTCGACGACAATAATAAAAAAACAACAACTGTGAAAGCAAACAGTGATTACAATGCAACAACAATGAAGAGAAATGTTGGACAATAATCAAAAAGAAATAAAAACTGTCGATATTGTCAACGCACAATGAACTTGATCGAACAGTAAATGTGTGGCATGCAGCATGAAGCAATGATGCACGTAGCACATACAACAAACGCACACATGACATATACACATTCAATGCAAGCCAAAGCGTTGAATGTATAAAAAACATCGAAAAATGAGCAAGAAAAAACTCTGAAGTGAAATAAAAATTCCATGCGCATAACAACAACAACAACAAACTGTGAAATGCACTTGGATGCTGTTACACGTTCGGCACACGCGAGACACTCACTGAGCACAAATGAGCACAGCAGCAGCGCGCGCGTGTTCCCGACCAGTGATGCTAAAAAACAGCAACAAAAAAGCGTCGAAGAAAAAACTGAAATGCAAACAACAACTGACCCGACAACATTGTACCTACATAAATTTACAGTTACTTGCAGCAAGTGGCTGTCACTTGCTGGTAAACAAAAAAAACTTAATAAGCGAACACAGCGGCATGAGAGAAAGGGAGATGTTGGTAGCATTCTTTAAGAGCAAGATATTTCAATGAAGAAAGACTGAACTTGGGTGGAGCTCATGAGCAGTTTTGAAAGAATTAATGTCACCATCATTATAGCATTTTCTAAGACAAGATTTTTATTTCTTTTACTTCTCTTTAAAAAATTTATTAATTTTTAATTTTTTTTATAACTTTTTTTTCTTCATTAACGCTTTTTATTTTATTTTATTTTCCTTTAATTTATTTTATTTTATTTTATATTATTTTATTTTATTTTATTTTATTTTATTTTATTTCATTTTATTTTATTTTATTTTATTTTATTTTATTTTATTTTATTTATTTAATTTAATTTTATTTTATTTTATTTTATTTTATTTTATTTTATTTTATTTTATTTTATTTTATATTATTTTGTTTTATTTCATTTCATTTTATTTTATTTTATATTATTTTGTTTTATTTCATTTTATTTTATTTTATTTTATTTTATTTTATTTTATTTTATGTTATTTTATTTTATTTTATTTTATTTTATTTTATTTTATTTTATTTTATTTTATGTTATTTTATTTTATTTTATTTTATTTTATTTTATTTTATTTTATTTTATTTTATTTTATTTTATTTATTTTATTTTATTTTATTTTATTTTGTTTTATATTATTTTGTTTTATTTAATTTCATTTTATTTTATTTTATTCATTTTATTTTATTTTATTTTATTTTATTTTATTTTATTTTATTTTATTTTATTTTATTTATTTTATATTATTTTATTTTATTTTATTTTATTTTATTTTATTTTATTTTATTTTATTTTATTTTATTTTATTTTATTTTATTTTATTTTATTTTATTTTATTTTATTTTATTTTATTTATTTTATTTTATTTTATTTTATTTTATTTTATATTATTTTATTTTATTTTATTTTATTTTATTTTATTTTATTTCTTTTTTTATTATGTTTTTTTTTTTTGTTTGATTTTATTTTATTTTGTTATATTAATTTTTCTTTTTTGTGTTTCGAACTTCCCTCAATAAATTTGCCAAACACATGCGCATTTTTCATTGTATTTTCCTGTTTATTCTGCTCATTGCTACAACGCATCGCTTTTGCAACTTTTATCTTAGTCGAGATATTCGTGTTTCACGTTTAGTTGGCAACTATTTTTTGTTGTTGTTTATTATTAGCAAATTTTTCGGTGTTGTTTTTTTTGTTTGCTTTTTTATTTCTTAGATTTTTCGTGTTATTTTCCCAATTTACACTCATACGTCGAGTTAAGTGAATGGTGAACGGAAAGTGGTTGGTTTTTCTTTTTTTTTTTTTGCACCAACGAAGCTGCAAACAACTAATCACTAGTAATCAAATCGACAGCAACATCAACATAAACATGCAACAAGCAACATCTCCACTGCCGCATTGCAACAGTGAAATTTTTTAATGGATTTATCAATGCGAATAGTAAATATCGTCGCGGTCTTTGGCAATACGACCGCATGTCGATGTTGTTGTTGTGCTGCCAATTTCGATGCCTAACGCTGCCAAAACTGACGCTAAAACCGCTGCCAATGCAGATGCCGTTGTTGCTGTTTTGCCGTTATTACAACTGCTGTTTGTGTGAGGCTAGAGTTAATATTGCTGGCAATATGTGAGGTTAGATGTGTGTCCATGTTGGTGTATGGATTTCTACATTGTGTATAGATAGATGTATGTATGTGTATTTGTGTTTAGATATGCAAATTTTTAATTACGTGTTGTTGCTATTTTTCGCTCAATTACACACATTCACACTTTTCGCAATGGTTTTCCAATCGAAGCCTCCAAAAGATGTGCGGACATTATGCTTTGGAGGAAAATTCAGCAATATATCGGCTTAAAATATACATATATCGAGACGAGTTATGCAAAAAAAAAAAAACTATTTGGATTTAGACAATTTCTACTGTCAAGAAGAAGCAACGTTGAAAATAGTTAGAGCTTTATTTTACTTTTGAATATTTTTTAAGTTTCATAAGGAATGGGTAAAACTGGATTGTTGTAACATTTTTTTTTATTATTTTGTTTAAATTTTTTATTATTTTGTTTAAATTTATTTTTTTCATAAATGTTAAACTTTTTAAGTAGTGAAAAATATTTTATTATTTATTTTATACAATAAAAAAAAAAATTTTATACAATAAATAAATATTTTAATTTTTTTTTTTTTTGTTTTTTTTTTTTGGTTTTTTTGTTTGTTATCAATATTGAGTACAAGTCTACATGTGTGATACGGTTTTGAGGAGTATGGAAAAAAAATATTTTTTTAATTTTATTTTCTAATTTTTGAATTTTTTTAATTTATGAAATTTTGACCACTTCATTTATATTTCAGAAAATTTGAAATTTGAATTTTTAAGCCATAACGTTGATTGTCAAAGACACGAAGCTTTATATAGTTTCAAATTTGAAATAGATTTTCTTACTCTTTTATAATTTTTAACAATTTTTTTTTTTCGGTGGATATGTGTATATATCGTACTCACATATTAGTTCAAACGTGTATAAATTTTATTGCACAATAAACAAGTAATTGAAAGTAATTAAAAACAACAACTTTAATATTTTTTTAAACTGGAACAGTTTTGTAATTTTATTAAATTTCTATTGAAGAGGTTTCAACACAGCAAACAAATTGTGTTTGAACACAAAAAACTTTATAAATTATTATTCCATATTATAAGAGGGTAGATTTATATTTTATACGCGCACAATATCGATTGCTTAGCAACGTAAAGTTTTATGCGAGCGCGCGTTCGATACCAAACATGGTGACGTAAACAAAACGCAAAATAGTATGAAAAAACATAAAACAAAAACAATTACACGTCTTTATACATATGTTATAAACAAAAAGTCAAAAAACTATATAACAAAACGCAAAAAATTATAAAAATTTTAAGCGAACAACGAACGCGTCTTGCACGCGCAACGTACCAAACTCTAACTGCGCGCAATGGCCTAAACAAAACTCAAAAACACACCGCACTTGATTGGAGCGTTAGTGGTGTGCTCTACAACAACAAACGCTTACCGCTTACCCGACAAATGTGAGACGCGCTTCACCTTGTGTATTGTTGGCTAGCAAGTTGACTTGCATTGAGACTGGCTAACAAACTCAGACACACACACAAACACATAGCAACAAAGAAGAGTAAAGTAAAAAAAAAAATAAACAAAAAAACTATACAAAAGAGCAAGCAACGTACGACCAAACGCTATGCCAAAGTTGTTGTTGAGACTTCAAGTCTCGTTGCTAACAAAGTCAACGTAAGCGGCTTAAGAAACGAGTTAGCCACACCGGTGTGCGGAGTGTGCAGAGAGCGCGAGAGCGTACTTAAGCAGGCCACCAAAGCCTGAGCGCCAGTCACAATCTAATACAAGCAAACAAACGCAAAACAAATAAAAACGAAAAAAAATCATTTAACCAAGTTTAAAAATAGAAAACATAAATAAATAATTGTACGCATTTGATATTGTGAAAGCGTTGCGCCATGCGGCGGTGCTGTGCGGTGTTGGTGCGCCGTCTGTTGGCTGGCAAAACTTGAATGAAAATATGCTACACCCCACCCGCCGCCTTGCGAACTATTTCTATTTGAGTGTTTGAAACTGATTTTGTTTGAGAGCTGAGCGCTGTGGAGCGTTGCTTAGTTATTCAATAAACAAAAAATAGCACTCCACTCACTCAAAGTGCTGAGCGTGAGCAAAATGTGCCACTTGGCGCTCAATTAGCTCATTAACAACTCGTAAAGAGCGACTTGCTCGTATGGAGAGTGATTGCCGTTTTTCGTTGTTGTTTGCGTGAAGTTTTTAATTCAATTTTTTTTTTTTACCTTTTTTTAATTTAGTGATTTTTTTTTTTTCAATGTTTATTAATTGTTTTTGTGATGTTATCACAATTTTAATGAGCATGTTTTATTTGATTTTATTACACGCCTTCTTTCTTCGTGTGAAGCGTATTGGTAGATTATGTCCCAATTACACATATTTTGTAGTTATTTTTAATTTTTTATTAATGAAAAGAATTCCAAAATGCTGAATCATCTGTTGATAAAGCAAACAAGCAAATTTTACAAGATTTTTGGAAAATGAAGGTAAGTAATACATCGATCGAATTTACTAAGATTCCAGACATGCCTCCAGCTTTGCTTTAGGTGGAAATTTCGAAAGCTCAAATAGCAACCAAGCGTAGAGTAGAGATGGGAGCTCGAGTTCGGGAAATTAGTTGCCTGATCATGTGGTTTATAATTGTATACAGAAAATCGATTTTTAAATAAAATATTAGATTTAGATCAAGTTTAGATTTTTCGATATGAAAAAAACGATTATTTTTTGTTAAACCCAATTATCGATTTTTTTTTTGTTCAGACATAGATCGATTTTTAGGGAAAATAATCAAGTTCCGATTTCTCTTTTAAACTCGATTTATCTTTAACAAAAAGAAAACGATCACTGAGTTTTAATGTGAATAATCGTTTTTGTTCGAACTGCTATTTTTTCATTGAAAAATACTTTATTCGATAGAATATGAATAATTAATATTATCGATTAAAATAAAAATCGATTATTGTATTTTTATATTGGTTTGAGTTAGACAAAACTGTTTCAGAGTATAGACGAAGAATTTTTACTTGATAAGAAACTAAAATGTAAAAAATGAATAAAAAAAAAAAGTTTTTTAAATAAAAAATTCGTCAAATGGATTAGTTTTAACGGAAAAAAATCGTGATAGTTACATATCATTTCTGTAATTCACGTAAAAAAAATATTAAGCAGGAAGTTTAAAAAAAATTTCAAATTTAAAAAAATTTACACTGCTCAAAATTTAGAGAAGAGAATTAAACAAAAATTCTAAAAAAAAATTTATTTTTTAAATGTGGAAAAAAAATTTTTTTCTGTCATATTATTGGAAAAATATTTTAATTTTTGAAAAATAAAATTATAATTTAAAAAAAAGTTTTAATTTTTGAAAAATAAAATTTCAATTTTTAAAAAACAATATTTAATTTAATTTGAAACGAAAATTCAAAATTTATAAAAATTTAACGTTTCAGCTTACTTTTTTTCTAAATATGTGGGTCTGTGCTAAAAATTCATATCAGCTGAAAAATTTGTTTATTACAGTTACTTGACATGCAAGTAAAATAATTAATCGCTTAGCGTGTCAAACTGTATATGCAGAGAAAAAAGGCAAAAAAAATAGATAAAATATAGTCATTAAAAAAACTATATAAAAAACCTATAAGAAGTAATGCAAAATACGTTTGTTGCACAAGAAAACATAAACGCGCTGATTTCAAGGTCTACCAGCAAGCTGACGTTAGTTCATAACAAGTCTATAGACCATTTCAACTTCATTCGAAATGTCTTAGAGCAGTTAAAACTATAGAAAACTGCATACCAATGAATACAAGAAATAAAAAATAAATAAACACGAATGCATGTCATAAAAATCTGCAACACAAAAAATTTAGGTGTGCTGCTGCGGTTTCTTTTGTAAAGCAAAATGAAAAATTAATAAACAAAAATAAATACAAATATTTGTAAGAGTTGAACTGCTGACACAAAAAAAGAGGAATTCATAATAAAAAATTTAAAACCAATTAAAAAAAGTAAAACAAAAGAAAACAAATTTTAAAATTTAAAAAATTTAAAAATAAAATTTTAAAAAATAAATAAAAAATTAAAAAAAAAAACATAATAACAACTAACAAAATGGTTTACAAACCGAAGCAAATTAAACAAACCAACATCTAACATGTGTGCCGCCAAGCAAATGCAGCAAAACAAATCACTGCTGCTTGGAGTGCTGCGAAAGCTTTGCAATTTTCAAAATAAGCGAAGTATTAAATTGTGCATTATTGATTTTATATAATCAATTTGTTTGAAAATTGTTGCTCTAATCGCATGCAAATGCTTAATGCCAAAGCTCTGAGCAAACTTTCATAGAAAGTGCTGTAAAATTAATAAATAAATAAAAACGTTTTATGAGCAAAAATTATAGGCTTTTAATGAAAAGCATGCAAACTAATATTAAACGCCAACCATTTTTTTTTTAATAATTAATTTGTGCATGAAATTGCAAAAATAGAAAATTATGTTAGTAGTAATTAACAGCAAATTGTACGAAAGACTTAAGCAACGAACCTGCTCTGTGTGTGCGTACTGCGACTAACATCAAACAATACGCGCTGCTGCTGGCATGTTTAATGCAAGTCACATTAATTACGTTTTGATAAAATCAAGATTCTACATTGATCAAGAGGACGCTTTCTCTGTAATTCAAATAAAAGCAGCAACAACAACAAATGTAATTAAAGTTATTTATTTTTGCAAAGATGTTGCTTAGCTTCTTTTTATTTTGCATTTCGCAATTGAACTCACTTGAACTTTGGTGATTCGCTAAAATAAATATAAAAATGCATACACTTACATGTGCACACACCCACTTGAAGTAATAAATTATTTTTTATCAATAAACAAACACCTAATTAGCTACATATTTTAAAATATTTTTTTTTTAAGTCTTTAAAGCAATCACAAATCACATTGAAAAGTAATAAATTAACCATTGATTATTGTGTTATCTCCAAAATCAAATAAATAAAAATCATAACGCCAAACGTCTAAAATTTTTAAAACAAATAAATATTAAAATCGAAAGGAAAGGTAATTGAAAAATCTGAAAATAAATATTAAAATGGAGGCTCTTATGACCATCAGATAAAACTTATAAATAAGTAAAAATAAAATAAATTTTCATCGAAATCCATTCAAACTCCAAAACAAAAATTTTAATTCTTTTTTTAAATTTTTTCTCTCTTTGTTTTCATCATTTCTTGCACTTTTTCAATAACAATCTGACCAGTTTAAGCTATTTTTTTTTATCAGCAGCGTAAAGTGTCTACTTCAATAGCATTTCAAGTTTTACTTTGTTACTTTTTAGAATAAATAATTCAATGTATGGCCAAGTAACCAATTGCCACACCTTTGGGCGAAATAAACTTATTATTTTGTCCGCAAAGATTTATTGTTTCTTGCGCGCTATGGTGGCTTTGTGGTATGTAGCCGAAGCAAATTGAAATCTCAGCCAGCAACTGTGCTTGAATAGAGGAAGATTTTACTTACCTTTGTACATACGCATGCGCCTGTGTAAAACTTGGTTGAGTTTTTTATGTGAGCAACATGAAAAAAGATATTGCGCTAGGCGAATTCTCATGTGAATGGCATGCGCGTTTCAGATTTTTTATAGTCTGGAGTAATGTGGATTTTATAGAATTTTTTTTTTAATTTTATATGGTGGTGTTTAACGCTTATTTGACAAATATTTTAAATGGTAATATATGCAATTAAAGGTTAATTTAATTAAAAATGTTTTTTAACATTCTCAGAAAAAATATCGCAAAATTTATAAGAGCCCGATTCAATATGAAAATACCCATTGAAAGGTTATTCGAATTTTTTTTTGGCTCATTTAAAAAATTTTTTTATTTATTTACAAATAAGTGGCTATCCGATTTCCACTTGTTTCATGTCTTAGTTTCATTTATTTTTAGGTGACAGGTAATAGTGTCACTGGTAATAGTGTCAATTGACACTATTTCCAGGGTAACTTGGAAATAGTGTCAATTGACACTATTGCGCTTTTGGAAATGGAAATAGTGTCAATTGACACTATTGCTATTTTAGGCAGCGGTTGTCTGCGCAGCGCAGTGTTGTAAGAGATAGATTTTTATTATTCCAAGTCCTTCTGCGTAGTACACCATTCTGCGTAGGCGGCCTTCGGCCGCGCTTATTATAAATAACCCTGGGCTACGCCATTCCAACTCCGGGTGGTTGCCCTGAACGGTGGCAACATGCCACCGTTCCCACTCTATGGGCGGGATCCATGGTATTTTTTTAATTTTTATTATCACCTGAAACTAATGATTATTATATCGCGCGATTTTTTATTTCAAATTTTCATCTTATGTTATTAGCTATTCACATATGTATATTAAGCTGTTCGTTATTTAAATTTTTTTTGCAAATTGTAAGTTCGCCGGGCGGAATATGATGCGTTATGCTGTAAAAATAAGCTGTGCAAAATTTCACTCGAATTGGATAACTCTTAGAACTGGCGCGTTGCATTTGAAAATTTTAAAAACCATATGCACTCAGGTTGCAGCAGATCATATAAAAAACTTGATAGCCGTAAACTTGGTTCACATTTATCACGTGAAAAAACTTGGAGATTGCGATTCTAAAGACAAAAATTTAAAAAAAGCCATAGGTTTTGAGATTTTGCGAAGTTATCGTTTCTTACAAAGTGGGAAAACGGCATTTTCGTATTGTTCAAAAAATCTGCAGTTCTACATATCCGATGAAAAAACTTTTTTCATCTTATTAAAGATCTTTCATTGCCCTAACAACCTACCATATAAATCTTTCCAATTAGATTATGAGTTTAAGAGTTAATTGCAAATGAATTTCAGAAATCAGACACATTTTCCATCAGCTTCGCCATTAACATTAAATAACACTTAGAAGCACTAACCTTTTTGCATTTATTTTGATGTAGTATTGGAGATGGATCTATTGCAAATAATATATGTTCAAACCATTTCCAAATCGGTTAACAAATATAGAAATTATAGCAAGTTTATCAAGTGTTATTTTTTCATTCGGTATATCGATACTGTATTTTCAGATCCAATCGAAAAATTTATTTGAAAGTTTAGTTAAAATTCAGTTGAAGAATTCAAACAAGTTTTTCGATTATTTTTGAAAATACAGTATCGATATACCGAATGAAAAAATAACACTTGATAAACTTGCTATAACTTTTATATTTGTTAACCGATTTGGAAATGGTTTGAACATATATTATTTGCAATAGATCCATCTCCAATACTACATCAAAATAAATGCAAAAAGGTTAGTGTTTCTAAGTGTTATTTAATGTTAATGACGAAGCTGATGCAAAATGTGTCTGATTTCTGAAATTCATTTGCAATTAACTCTTAAACTCATAATCTAATTGGAAAAATTTATATGGTAGGTTGTTAGGGCAATGAAGGATCTTTAATAAGATGAAAAAAGTTTTTTCATCGGATATGTAGAACTGGAGATTTTTTGAACAATACGAAAATGGCGTTTTCTGACTTTGTAAGAAACGATAACTTCGCGAAATCTCAAAACCTATGGCTTTTTTAAAATTTTTGTCTTTAGAATCGTAATCTGCAAGTTTTTTCACGTAATAAATGTGAACCAAGTTTAAGGCTATTAAGTTTTTTATATGATCTGCTGCAACCTGAGTACATATGGTTTTTAAAATTTTCAAATGCAACGCGCCAGTTCTAAGAGTTATCCAATTCGAGTGAAATTTTGCACAGCTTATTTTTACAGCATAACGCATCATATTCCGCCTGGCGAAAAAAAATTTTTTTCTTAACGAACAGCTTAATGTATATGCATGTACACTATATTTTTATTCCCTTTATGTTATCTTTATTGCCAATTCAGAAAGGTGTTCTGCACAAAAATACCTTGGATCCCGCCCTTAGAGTGGGAACGGTGGCATGTTGCCACCGTTCAGGGCAACCACCCGGAGTTGGAATGGCGTAGCCCAGGGTTATTTATAATAAGCGCGGCCGAAGGCCGCCTACGCAGAAGGACTTGGAATAATGTAGCCCAGGGTTGTTTTTTAAATTAAATTTAAAATTTTGCACATACGCGGTTTTGCGCCCACAACAGTGGTACCTCACATGAAAGGTAGCATAATTACCTATCCAATACATAATTTGAATTTATTTCACACATAAAATGGGGATTTCGTGTTGGGGATTCTGATTTTAGGGATTTTTCCTTTGCGGATTTTGATTTTGGGGATAATGTGGTAGACCCGTGTTTAGCACTTTTGACACTATTTCCATTTCAGTTTGGAAATAGTGTCAATGACTTATTTTCCATTTTCTTGTTGACACTAATTCCATTTCGAAAGCGCAATAGTGTCAATTGACACTATTTCCAATTTAGAACGGAAATAGTGTCAATTGACACTATTACCAGTGACACTATTACCTGTCACCTTATTTTTAATATGACCACTTTGCAAAAACTTTCTCAAATTACGCATGATTATGGATAGCCAAATACAAAAGACTTAAGCAACAAACTTGCTACTTCTTTTAATGAGACGCCCACCTTAATTTCTCTTTATAATAGATTTTCCTCTATAAATTACTTTTTGGTATGCAAAAGTTTAGTTTGCTTGCATACAGCATGAAATCTGTGCAGGTGAACAAAAGACTTAAGCGACGAACTTTTTTTTTTTTTTTTTTTTTCTTACCAATAAATATCAAAATTTTTTTCAATTCAAGTATCCAACACTAAATTCGAATTTTAAGCTTGCATTGATCACATCTATAGGTTCTCGATATTCATAATTTATTTGCTGCGTAGGTGCCATCATCATCCGGTTGCTCTCAATCAAGTCAACCACTTGACCAATGCAGCATTAACCATTTTCCAACACATTTTAATAACGTGCTTGGTTTTCCGTACAAAAAACTAGCCACTTATGTCACAATCACAAGTGCACAAATATGGCTACTTGAACTCGCATAATTTCATTTATTTTATTTTTTTCTACTTTTATTTACTTAAATTGTTGTTTTTGTTTATTTCTTTTTAAGCGCAATAAATTTCAACTTTTCCACCAAACAAGTTAAAAATCTCGTTTGTTGTTCGATACTCAAACTGCAGGCATTGACGTGTCGCTTGATTCGGTTTTTTTGGCCATATTTAGCTACGACTTGGCTAACTTGTTGGCATGCGGTCGTCGTCGCAGCCATCAACCAAAACCATATGCGCCCATACTGTGGAGCTAAAAGAAGCTGTACTTGCCAGCTACGAGTAACTGCTTAACGAATTGCAATGCCAACAAATAAGCCGTTAGACTGGTTATGATTGCAATAAGCTTGCGCCACTTGCCCGCCAGCTATGACCCTTCTCGCCCTCACTTCCGTTTGTATGCTGCAGGTGTCTATGGAATGCGGTTGTAGATTTTGGGCCACACGCTCATAAACCGGCGACGTACCCATGAAAATTTGCCAGCATGAAAATTTTGCCAATTGAAAAGTGCGCTGTCTGAAGCGGTGCTGTCATCGTTGGGGAGAAATTTTTTTGGGTTTCGAAGCTTAGATTTCTTGGGAAGATATTGGTAATTAGCTGTGATGTCTCCATGGATCAGGAGCATTAGCTTTGAAGCTTCAACTAGGTCTGTGATTAGTCGACACATGCTCAGTAGACCCTGCAAATAAGTATTAAAGGTTAGGTTAGGTGAGAAGGGACTTTCCTTCATAATTTTCTCTGAAAAAAAAATTTCATAAATTCTTGGAAGACAGTAGGTAAGTGGCCTTCAGACTCCTTGTTGGCTCCTCAGCTCGTGAATTTCCACCAAAAATAAATTTCCTAAAAATCCCAATAACTTTTACTTTCAATCATTTTTAATTTGTTGCTGCTGTTTTTTTTTTTTTTGTTTTTTTTTTTTTTGTTAGGCGCCAAATAAATTTCCCATTGCAAATTAAACACGACAACGCGTGCAGTGTTGTTGTGCACGATTGTCACTTGCAATTTAAAAATATTGCCATTTTTGAACATCTGTAAGCAAATTTTGTTGTCATTTTCCGCAGCAAACACGTGAAAACAACAACAACAAAAGTATTCAGATACACAGACACACTTACAAAGTCAGCAAAAAAAGATGCGACGCTCCAACCGCAAATGCGAATTTCACTTTTTCCCCAGCTCAATGAGTGAAGTGTGGAAAATATTTGGAAAATTGCCTAGTACAAAAGGAAAAAGTGAAACAAAATCATGATGAAATGGCTAAATGTGAATGTCAATAAAAAATTTGCGCTAAAAATAATTATTTATTTATTAATATTTTTAGTTTTTTTTTATTGCTTTAATAATTTCGCGCATAACCAATTAACTTTCGATTTCGTTGCAATTTTTTTTAATGTATGCAATTGACTGTATAAAGAGACGTTTATGTATGTACATTAGGGTGTATCAATTTCGTTTTCGACAGTGTGGTTAGGAGATTCGAAGGAGCACGCAGTTTAATTTAGACTTGCGTAATTTCACAGCGCAACATAAGTTGTGAATTAATTACTTATAAACCAAGTAGTTTCGCATGGAAACTAAGTAGTTTCATCTGTAGTGTGAACATAGTTTTAGCCTATAACAAATTAGAATAAACTAGCAACTGATCAGAAAAAGATTTTAAATTCTTTTAGGAGTAGCAGAATTTCACAGATTCAAAAAATATATTTTATTAGTACGTACTTGCGAATTTAAATGAAATTGAGTACCTAAATTAGGCCTTAGTGTGAACATAGTTTTAGGATATAATAACTAAAAATGAGCTTCGAACAAGTCTGGAAACGATTTCAATTACAGTCAAGAGCAGTAAATTAAAAAAAAACGTATCTAATAGGAACGCAGTTGTTAATTTAATTAAAATAAATCAATTTAAGCAGTAGTGTGAACATAGTTTAAGGTTATAAAAAATAAAGAACAGATCGTTTGTACATATATGTATTGAAGTCGCTTTCCAGATTAACACATTGTTGTAAAACATGAAAATATATATCTCTTAAATCAGCTCACTTGCTAATTCAAACGAAAATAAGTAATTAAAGCTGTAATGTGAACATAGTTTTAGACCCGTTCATGATTATTTTTTTTTTTTTTCACAACTTTTTTTGTTTCTTGATAATATAAATCTTTAAATTTAAATTATTTATAAAAATTTTCCCTTCAAGTTAATAAAAATTTAATATTAAAGTTTAAATAACATCTAAAAACGACCATTACACTTAGCCTATCTACTTCAAGTTATTTAAAAAAAAAAACAAAACAACATTAACAACAATGCTAGTTGAGTAAAAAAATTTGATAAATTTTAAGTTTAAAAAAAAGTTTTAACTTAATTTATATTTGAAAATAATTTTAAAAATTTTAAATGAAATTTTTAAATTTTTTTTCAACTTATAATTTTTTACATTTTCTATGAACATTTCTACATAAAATTTAATTTAAAAAAAAAATTATTTTCATTTAAATTTCTACATACTAATTTTTTTTTTGGAGTTTATATAAACAATTCTACCCACCCTATTCAAACATTTTTGTCTAACTTGTAATTTTTCAAATTTTTTTTGTAAACATTTCTACATACATAAAATTTAAATTAAAACTTTTTTTTTTTTTAAATTTTTAAAATTTTTTTCATAAAAATTTCTACATACCCTTTTTTTTTGGGAGTTTTTATAAACAAATTTTCCCACCCTAATGTGCATATAAAGTCATGTATGTGCACTTATGCATACGAAATTTCTTCATTAAAAAGCAAAATTGCGTATAGCCTTGACCAGTCAGTCAGTTGCGGATGGCCCAGAAGACAGCTGCTTACAAAATAAATGCAAATCAACATGAGCGTACGCACTCATTTATTATGTAGATACATATGTATGTAACAAATTGTGACGTAGCAAGCAAAAGAAATGGCAAACAATTACATTTCGCAAAATTATTTTGATTGCATTTGCAATTTTTTGTTTATTTTATAATAAAAAAAAAACTTTGCAAAACTTACAAATATGTAAAAAAAAACTTTGAAAAAAGTAAAAAGTACTTTAATAACAAATAAGGGGCAAGTCCAAATTCACAAATTGGCAAAATCACGTTCTCTCGTTTAAAATTCCGTGCGCGTAGGCAAATTTAATGTCACTTTCAAACTCAGTCGACAACATAAGCGACAATTCGTATAAGCGCGGCAAAGCAAAAAGGTAGTCAACTGACGGCTAGCTGGAGACAAAAGTGAAGTTAATATTTATGAGTTGACAAGAACAAAGCGAGCTCTTTATTCTTGACTGGCTGAGTAAAATAGTAGTTTGTAGTTTTTGAAGCTGCTGTCTGCATGGAAATTGCTAGTAAATAGTTTATTGAACAAAAAAACTGGCGACAGAACTCAGTGAAGTATTTTTGTTGACAGTGTGACCCTGTAATTCACCACAATAATCGATTACAGTGGTGAGTTAGACAGGCACGAAGGAAAGAGCTTTCGCTTTGTTCCACTTCTGAATTTGATTTTTTTTAAATTTAATCAAATTGCAATCAAAGTAGTCAAATGCAATCATGGATGAATTTGAGTTAGAATGAATTAAATAAATATAAATCCAAAGCAACTACGAAATCCTGAAAGCATAAATCAAAACAAATACGTTAGGCCAGCAACTAAGTCATATCTACAAAATAAATAAAATTAAAACAAGAAAATCAGCAGTAGCACAGCGGTAAATGAATAATGATTTTAGCATAGAAAACGAATAAGATGAAAACAACAACAAAAAAGAATGTTGCAACTGACCTAATAACATTCGTATTAACTGTTCGACAACGCCATCAATATGTATGAATGAATCACAGAAGAAGAAGAGTTGGCTAAACAAAAACACTAACTCACTGACTGCCTGCACTGACGCTTTGACTGTTTCGTCAGCGCTAGCGACTGACTGCGAATCAGAATTGCTAACATAAACTCATGAAGAATATCTCAAATTAAGATGAGTTAGATGAAATGCTAGAATTGATGAAATATTTATGGCACACAAGTGAGGAAAGAGATGTCTGTATGTATGTAGTCAAATGCACAAAGATAAAAATGAGGTAAAACATGAACGAACAAGCTCGTGTGCGCTACAAAATGCAAGCGAGAAAGCGCCAACGAATGCAAGCAAGGAATTAATGGGAAAAAGAAATTGAAATATGTACGGGAAAAAAAGTAATCGAGCAATTATTATTAGCTTTTTGTTGTTGTTATTGTTGATGCTTTAAGCAGACAATGGCGTGGCAGGTGTAGACAGATGAACCAGCAATAATAATAATAATACATGTATAACCGTGACACACTTCCACGCGATGCAACGGCGATGGGAATATGTATGTTAGTTATGGCTTAATGCTTATGGGAAGCTTTGGGAGAGGCTGTGGCAGCATTTAAGCGATTGAGGGAATTTATTATAGAGGATCATATTTTTCTACTGAGATATGCATACAATTGTATTTAATTTTTTTTTATTTTATTTTATTTTATTTTTTTATTTTTATTTTGTTTTATTTTATTTTATTTTATTTCATTTTATTTTATTTTATTTTATTTTATTTTATTTTATTTTATTTCATTTTATTTTATTTTATCTTATTTTATTTTATTTTATTTTATTTTATTTTATTTCATTTTATTTTATTTTATTTTATTTTATTTTATTTTACTTTATTTTATTTTATTTTATTTTATTTTATTTTATTTTATTTTATCTTATTTTATTTTATTTTATTTTATTTTATTTTATTTTATTTTATTTTATTTTATTTTATTTTATTTTATTTTATTTTATTTTATTTTATTTTATTTTATTTTATTATATCCATATGAGCTATTAGATCAAAGAAAGACAGCTAAATAAAAAATGAAATAAAGAAAAGCAGCCACATCATTAGTGCAACTCTTATGTGAGAGAATATCAGCGCTTCTTTTTTAAAAGCATTAGTAGCCATAATTGCTCAGTTAACCAAGAAAATACGAAATCTTCATACGACGCCTTCTTTATTCCCTCCAGCATCAAGAATTGTAAGTGCTTGCAGTCTAGTTGCATTGGCATAAATAAAATCCATAAACAACCCAAAAGTGGAATAACATTTACTTTTACTTCATTGAGACTTCATTTAGCCCCCTCCAGCTTTACAGAAATTGATTTCGCTTCACTTCTTTGATTTTTTCCATAACTTACCGTATTGAACCCCTAAAATTTTTTCTTTTTCCCAAATTTTTACTGTTTTTGTACTTCTATGTAAATATTATTATATGTTAAGGAAGCCAAAAGCATTTCATGGCGTATTAGGTCAATCACCTCAAGTGGTTGAGAAAAATTGTATGTGCAAATGAAGATAATTAAAACTTAACAGCGAGAGAAAACCAATGTAAATAGAGATGATATACCAGTTGGTAGCCAAATACTTCTTTTGGAAATGACTAAACATGTTAGTTTTGTTTGTAGTATCTAAATAAATAACGTAACTGTTATTCAATAAGTAAACATGTACGGAAAATGCGTGAAGTTGCTCGCTTAAGTCTTTCGTTTCGAGTATTGGATGTACTTGTATAAGAGATTACTTGGTTAGCACAATTTCAAACTCGGATGAGTTAGTTCGCTTTAAAGTGAAATCAGTCAAAATTTTATACATTTTCCGGCACATATTAAATTACACAACGGGGTTCGGCAAAAAAAAATTGTACTACAAATTTTTTTATGTTATATTAGTTAACGAAAATTTCATGGGCTGAAATTTGTGGGATTGAACAATTGCGTAACATCCTCAGATTTAGAAATAATTTCAACTTGCAAAAATATTCGAACTTCGAAAATGTTTCGAATTTAAATATCTACTGCGAATTTCTTATAAAATTCGACTTTTGGAAAATATAACTCACTATTCTATCTGTTCTTAAATTTTTGGTTCCAAATATATATATTTTTTTTCAGTCTAAAAAATAATACGATTTTCGAAAATTGTTCGAAGTACTATTTTTCTATCGCTGTGAAGTGGGAAAACTTATGTGTAAATATGCAGGAATTTAGAAACATGTTTTTAAAAATAATGGGCATTTCAAAAAATTTCGAATTTCGAAAATTTTTCGAAATTAAATATTTTGAATTTTTATTTAAATTATCTTTTTGGTAGAAATGCAGAATTGTAATAGATATGCTTTTAAATATTTTTCGCAAATACAATTTTTTTTTGTTAAATTTCAATAGTAATATGGCTTTCGAAAATTATTCGAAGTATTATTTCTCTAAAAAAATAAAATAGTTTCCACAAAGCTTTATTTTATTATTTTTTCTATTTTTAAATAACAAAAAAAAAAACAAAAGAAAATTTGTTTTCGAAAAATATTCGAACATGGAAAATATTTTAAACTTTGAAAAGAATCAAACTTTGAAATAAGTTAAATCTTGGAAAATATTTTAAACTTACTTTCTAGGCTGGAAAATTTGTTTCACACCATTTGCGGACTAGCTCAGCTGAGTATTCTTGCCAACTTGTCACATGTTCAAACAATCACACCCTCCTATGCAATACACATCTCTAACGCAAGCTTAGCATTAAGCAGAAATGCCTCAGACTGTATAAAAACTGTCTGGCCCATTGATGATATGCTTGATTGCAAGCAAGAAGACATGCTTAAACGACGCAACGTCGAACACACAATAACAACAACAACAATGTCAAAATATATTAACCGTTAGCAATGCAGTCCATACAGGTTTTATACCATGCTGTCCAAAATAGGAAGCAGCATTTGACGTGGTAGGGAATCTGCCATCAACTCGTCGGTACGCACAACTGTCAAACAATTCGGACAGCGTCGACTTGAGCAAACCGAACAAACACAATAAATACCGAAAGGCAGTTATTACATAAAACCGTACATAACTACATGTTAATGTTTGCCCAACAGCAAAATTGGCATCAGTTACCAACAACAACAACAAACCCACTAAATTCTTTTGCGTCACTCGCTCCCATCAACGCAAGCGTGTTCGTGAGCTCATAAGATATGTTTGTAAGCGCGCTAAGTGGCAAGTGTGCGAAATGAAAAGAGCAAAAACAAAAAAGAAAAGCTTCAGAAAATAAGAGGAAGGCAAAAAAAAAAGCCGCTAGCGGCCTATTCCATACGAAGATGCTTAACAAACAACCGGTTCAAATAACTGTTGTTTACGCTTTGGCCCGTTTTGGTCGATTATGCGCTGAGATGCGACTCAGTGGCTGACTTTGACTTGATGGCAATTGCTTTGGGACAAATTCTTGGCTTACATATTTTCTAGTTGTGATATTAATTTTGTGTTGCTTGTTGTTGTTGCAGTTAATTTTTTTTTTTTTGTAATTTGTCTGCTTTCTTGTCATTGGGTTCTGTCAATAATTTCTCTTCTTCTTCTTTGTTTTTGCTAATTTTTCTATTAGCTGTGTAACAGTGTTAACGGGTTGTGAGGTCAATTCGCATATGTGACTTTGAAAATTATAATCAATGTTGAGTTTGATGTTCAGCAAAAAGTCATCTGCCTTCGCACATGCCGTTCGGGGTCGACAGTAATCAAGTAGGTTCCGCGAATATGTAGAAGAAAACTAGATGCAGCGCACCACAAATTCGAAGAGAATCTTGGCCGTAATCTCCTCAGCGCTACATCACGCCAAATTTTTAATTTTTATTTTATGTCTGCGGGGTTTGCTATTAAACTCGGTCATTTTCATTAATTTTGTAACTATTAGCGATAAAAGTTTGTTGCTTAAGTCTTTCGTTTTACTTGCAATAATTGAAAGAAGTCAAGCTAAGTATACATAATTGGTGTAGATAATTGTTTATATTTAGCACAATATTTATGAAATATACATATGTATGTAGTACATTGGGTTGTGTAGTGGTCTTCTATACCGGAGGTCTCATAATCGATCGCCAGGTGAATTACCATTGCTACCATTAAAACTCGTAGGTCAACAGTCATGTAAATCCTGTAAAAAAATGTGTCCATAACCTCAAAAATATTTCGAACTACGAAAGCGTTTTCAAATTTTTCGTTGTAAACAGCAAACTTTTTAAATTAAAAATCAATTATTGAAAAATAAATTTTCGATGATAATTTTTTTAGTGTATTGTAATAACCTAACCTAAGAACGGAGCTAACTTCGAATAGAATAAAACGTCCTCAATCTGCGAAAATTGAATTTACAGTAGTGGTACCAACAGCTACTAAACTTTTGACTATAATTTATATTTGGTTCGAATTTCGAATGTCGAAAAATTTTCGAAGTTCGAAATTTGTGGCAATAAATGTCGAATGTCGAATATTTTTCGAAGTTCGAAATTTTTAGAAATAAATTTTTAAGTTTGTTTTTCGACTAATCTTTTACAATTTTCTTTTCGGACGGTTCGGCATTCGAACACCTGTGTTTTGTCTACACTGATACAATTTTTTCCTTTTTTGCTAAATAATAGAACCCCTGGTCAAATCCTGATTTGGGGACCCAATCCATGTTTTTTATGTACAGTACACCGTTCCTAACTCTCAGCCGGTCCCACACCGGCTACGCGATCCGAAGTATTTCTGCGCAGAGTACCTTTTGCAGTTTTTCTAACACCTTATATCTGTGTCTACAACAACCACATCAAAATGACAGAAAATTTTCAACTTTATTTACAAATATCTCTTGAACGAAATAAAATATCGAATTTCCACCTCCGGATTATTGTACCCGAGGTCAAGACTCATCTTTTGATACCTCTCCCGACATTTTTAGACGTATTTTAGCAGGTTACATGCAATGTAAAGTTTTACCACAAGATCTTCTATAAAAAATCATAATGCTTAATAAACACAGCTAGACAACTTGTTGTCAAATTAGTAAATGCAACCATGGGCTGCCAATCAGCTGTTGGGCCACACGTGTTGACATATTTTTGTTAGCGCAACAAATTTGTACGAAATTCCATAAAATTCTCACTTCGCAATTGGTAAAACGTAATAAAAACTATAAAATACGGTAGTTAAAGTAAGGAAAGTTTGTAAAAGTGTTTCACCAATTAATCGGTTAATATCAAGATGCGCGTACTCCAAGAAAATACGCCACCACATCCTAGCGAAATTGAAGATGATGAAGCCGAAGAAATTCTGTTTGACCACGATATTCCACCAGATGCCGATGATGAGCTGGAAATGGAAGAAATCACCATGGAAGAGTTAGAGGCACGCTATGGCTATTTGTCGGAAGACGATGATGGACCAGATAATCCTAATGATACCGTATTCTTTCCACCGGAACGTGATGATGCCGTTCTCACATTTATGAAACACAAATGGGCTGTTTTCGGTTGTTCATTACATCCCAGTCGTCCGTTTGCTGCCACCGGTGGTCAGGATGATCGTGCTTATGTTTGGAATATAAACACTTGCGAACTTATATATGAAGTTACAGAACATAAAGACACAGTTACAGATGTACACTTCAGTTATGATGGCACATATTTAGCGACGGGTGATATGGCTGGTGAATTGTTTGTACATAAATTACAGGAAAGTGAATCGGGTGGATCACCATTGACATTACGCAAAGTATGGGAGTATTCGATGGGCGATTTGACATGGATGCATTGGCATCGTGCAGCAAATGTTCTCTTGGCTGGCAGTGAGAATGGTGAAGTTTATATATGGCGTATACCATCGGGTGATTGTAAAATATTACCTGGTGATGGTGTACGTTGTGGTGTCGGCGAATTAACTGGTGATGGCAAGAAGCTCTTTGCTGGTTATAGCAATGGTGCAGTGAAACTTTGGGATCTAAAGAGTTGTACAGTTGCCATGGATGTAGATGCGCAGCATCCTATGGCGCATCAGTCGCTTGTGTTGGCAGTTGCGTGTGACAAGGACTCGCCATTGTATGCGGCAGGAGCTCTAGATGGTAGGTATATCCACATAGAAATAGCATTACAATAGAATACTTATATTGAATACTTTTTAAAGGTAAAATTGTATTCTGCACGAATAATGGTCCAGTGGGAACTGTAGAAGCTGATGGTTCGGTTGAATGTATAGCATTTCCGCCATCTAATGAACTTAAAGTGGTAGCCAGTGGCACTTTACAGGGGCAAATTGCTATATGGGACTATACAAAGTATGGACTACGTACATTATGCGATTATACATTTGAGGAAGGTTATAAAGGAGGCATAACAAGGTATGTGAAACAACTAATATTTGATAAGACGCAATGACCACTTAAGTCGACATAAGCGTAGTGGCCTATAGATATTGGTTTGATATCTGTGGTTAATCGTTTAAACCTGTAGATATTAATATCGACGGGACGACATGTATTGAATTTGCGTTTAGAAAGGGCTTTTTAGACTCAATAACAACATTCTTCAAGCAATCCCTAAAATAGAAGTTTGTTAAAAATATTGTGAAATAGAGTAATCTGCCACAAAGCCATATTTATAGCTTCGTAGCATAATGTCGAATTTATATCGTTTAACTCATGACCACATTTTTTTTTAAGTAATCGAAAAAAGAAACCTTACTAAATATTTTCTTATACTCCCACAGACTCAAATGGCTTACCGATCACACTCTAATTGCAGCGACAATGGATGGTAGTGTAATTGGATTTGATGCGCGGTCTGGTACGCGCAAATTCACACTCGAAGGGCATGTGGCGGAAATCTATGAAATGTGCTACCATCCACAGGAAAATATATTGTTGACAGTATCCGAAGATCGTCGAGCGAAAATATTCAATATTCCACAATTGGGTGATTAGTTTTGTTAACAAATTTGTAGTTGGAAATAAAGGTTTTCTATAATATACTATATACATGAGTAGATATTACTGTTTAGCTAAAAATAGAATGTGACTGTATTTTATAATAAAATATTATTTAATAATTCTTTATATGAATGCTTTTCAAAAAATATCGTATTTCCATAGAGCAGTTAGTAGTAGGAAGAGGAAATGTTGTTATGTATGTATATCGGAAAAACAAGTCCAGAAAATTGTAGCCGCTCTTTAAAGGTGCAGGTAAATGCGAATAGAAATTATTCAGAATTGGTTTATTGCATTTCATAACAAAAATTATTATAATATTTTACAATTTAAGCCACTGTGCAAAAATCATCTGCAAGCTGCATAACTGCAGTCTCTAATGCAAACAGAACCTTCACGAGCATGACAATGCGTTGTTGGAGCACGTGCTATTCCAAGCGCCACACAGCCTAACAAAAGGTGATACATGGAGGAAGACCTTCGAAATATTTATGCTAAAACAAGGAAAAGAGAAAAAAAACTTATAAACCATTGAATGAGCAGTGCGGAAATTCATTGACCGACAGCAAAGCTATATATGTATCTATACATATACATATATGTATGTATTTGTATGCATAGATGTCGTTGTACGCTTTATAATCTTTGTTAACTTATGAATATACATATAGCATATTTTTTGTTATTTATGGGGTGGCAAACGAAGACATCCAACAACAATGGGCGCAATAACACTCTTGCACAAAAATACACACATACATAGCACAGAGCAAAGAAAAGGGGTTGCACACTCACTTTCGCTCAAACGCTCGTGCAGCTCACAACACCACCCCACTATTTGCTCAGTTGCGCATTTTAGTATATGTAAGTTGAGTGCACACTTTTGTTTTCATTGCTCAGCAATTGCATTTGTTTAGCTGAGCGATATAATTTTGTACCATCATGTCGCATACTCGTCTTTGTTGAGTCAAATTTAAGGTTTGGTTAAATATTCTATTCGGCATATCTACACATTTATCTACTGTGTCCACTTATTTAATATATTAAATATTTTTTTTTTTTTGCCTCATTTACGCTTGTTTTATGCCTCTCAATGTTCATAAACATTTTTGTACACATTTGCACTGCAGGGAACGTAACTATTATGACTTTTAGCGAAAGAGGGGAGGGATTACGTATTTTTTATGTCGATAAGCTGATGGAAATTAGACAAACTTTCGTTTTTAGGTTACAAAAAAAAAATTTTTTTTTTTAATATAAATGTTCCTAGTATTTTACAAACTAGCTCACCTTAAACTTTGATTTTCGGTATTCAAAAAATAAGACGTTTGGCTTCATAAATATTTCCTTAATTGTAAAATTTTGTTAACAACTATTTTACTCGCTCCCTGATTTGGTCACAATCCATGCATCAAATGCTTTCTGCATTCAACTTTTTCCATATTTCCGAATTACATTTCAGTGCTTTCATATTTCTCCCCGTGTGCGGTTAAATAAAATTTTCGAATAAATCGCTGCGGTTCAAAAACCTAGAAAATGTTTAATATTAAATGAAATGTGTTATTAATGCAAACAAATTGTGTGTGAAAAAAAAATAAAAACCAAACGTGTTGTGGTTAGCACAGTATTTAAGTGTTTTTTATCCAAAAATTTTGTTTATATTTTATGAGTTTATTGAAAGACTGTGATGAAGAGAAGACAAAAAAAATGTATTGAAAATTAATTCGAATGAACTTTCTTCCATTCAAACGATATTCAGCGAAATTCCAGAATTTTATCGGGTTAGGCACAGATCTAAGAAACACCTCGTTTGATACGTTGACTGGTTTTCTAAAGTTTAATTTCAAAAATATCGACAAGAATAATATTAAATTTTAGCTCTAAATAACCACTTGCTATAACTGGGATATTTCCATCAAAAATCTTGACTTAATTGAATAACAACTCAAGTTGAATTAACAAAACACTAAAATCTTACAGAGTGAGAATAATAAATCCCAGTTGTATTTGTCAACTACTCGCACATGTCTACATTAGGGCGTGTCAGTGTTTGGTGGTTTTTATTTAATAAAAAAGAAAAAATTAAAGATAAACTAAAATTTTACAGCATTTTAAATTTATTTCGATTAAAATATAAAAAATTTACAACTAAAAGAAACTTTTTTAAAATAAAAAAAATTCTATATAATAATAATAATATATTTTTTTAACGGAAAAATTTAACAATCAAAAAATATCAAGAGGCTAAAAAGAAATTAACTGAAACAAAAATAAATATTTAATATTAATAAATATCAACCCGAAAACCAGCAAAACAAATATTTCGCCAAAAACATTGCACACCCTAATGATTGTTTCCTGGCTATTGTAATAAGTCTGCGAAAGCCTAATATGTGCTTAGTAATAAAATTAATGAATAATAAAAGAAGAATATCAAAATAACGAAGTGACCATATTAGTAATAAAGCTTAGTAATGCCAGCCTCGAAGCACACAGTGGATAAGAAGATGTTAGATATTTCAGAAAAAAGCTATTCTTTCATGAATTTGAAATGAAGTGAGACAAAGAAATTAAATTTGAATATAAAGATGTACGCTACGTGAGGAATAATAATAAAGCTAGTTTCCGGTAAAATATTCAAATTCTACTGCTTGCACCTTATATAAGGCTTATATATAATTTTAGCATGAGAACTGAAATTTTGAATTAGGACATCATGAGACTCTCTCTGAGAGACAACCTATGTAAGGATAGGAGTGATTGATTTGAAAAATATTATAATGCGATACTGGAAAAATTATGAAAATTGTATTATAAGGTTGTTCACAAAATTTTTTTTTTTTTTTGGCGAAATTCCTAAAACGTCAAAACCCACGTAAATCTCAGTTCTTTTTGATACTTACAACATTTAATATTTTTAATATAAAAGGTTGACATTTTTTTTCAAAGCACCCTAATGTGCATACATGTGCGATTAGTGTATATTTTTAATGTAATTGTTTTAAAGGGTGGAAGTGATCCATCATATTTATTTACGTTTATCAGTCACAGCTAAATCAACACTGATTTTGGGTTATTGAAAAGCTTAATTCGGGCGAACAAACTGTATTCATATTCCACGAAACTGAGTGTAAAGGAAGATAATTATGTGTATGCATGAGAGTGGGTTTTCGAAAGAAATCAAAGAAAGCTAGGTAGAGCCTAGCACTTTTCATACAAACATACATTTTACTATGTAGCTGGTGGGAATTTCTTTCATAAGTCTGGTGATCGGTTCCAACGATATGAGGGTGACTGAGATAAGTTTCACAGCCAAGGGTGTTAACAGAACGACAGATTGATTTTAATTTGACCATCCCTTTAGTTTCTTTAGATTATTGAAATGCTTTGGAAGTGGTATAAGATACGGCCCTATTAAAACAAATTCTGAGATGGAAAGCTGTTAAGCGGTTCCGTTAAACTCTTTTCTATATCTTACATCCACATTTAAATTTCGCATCAATTTTCGAAAAGTTTATTTCATTTCCTTTTCCAAGACTAATATCGAGTTACTGTACCAAAAAGAGTTTGATTAAACTAGTTTTCACCGAATTTATTGCAGCTGATTGAAGTAAATTGAAATAATATGATTAATGATTAAATTATCTCACCGTAAAAGCAAAGATAAATAAACTCGTTTGAAAACAGTAAACATAAAACCAAAAACAAAAGAATGAAAAATAGAGCGAAAAAATTCTAAAAACACAATTTACTATACACATACATATGTATGTACATATGTATACAGTAAATTTGAAAACAAAAATATTATGGAAAATAAGCAAAGAAAAATAAGAAATAAAACAAAAGACAATGCAAAAATAATGATTAAAACAAAAGCAAAAAGGAAAGATAAACAATAACAAACAACAAGTAGATACTTATTAGATATTTGCTTGAAACAAAACGCATATTTACTATAAATTTCATTTTAGACATGCATAAATAGAATTTTTCAAAAGTTCCAAAGAATTTTTATTACTTTTTTGTTCTTGTTTTTTGTATTTCATTTGAAGCCATTCGTTATATCCACCCTCGTCGCTGCTCTTAAAAGTCACATTTTCAATTGTCATTTGTCAATTACACAGTCGGTGTTTTGTTTTGCTATTTCATTATACACCTTCCACTAGGCGCGATCAGCAGTGCTACGAGTACACCCCGCTACGCCTTTATTTGAGCATTTTTTTATATTATTTTTGTTTTATTCTGAGGGGATATTCAGCGCATATTCAGCAGTACACTGAGATACTAAATATTGTACTAAGCAAATAGTGTGATGAGACTGCTGTTAGTTGGTGCCGGGGGGTAAAATGAAAGTTCAAATTTTAGCAAGGTTTCAGTCCCATATCTCGAAGGTAATGATCATACATAGCATGAAAGCAGAAAAAAATAAATTAATTAAAAAAAAAAATCTGAAAAGGTACATTTTTACAAATATTTTGAAACAATTTACTATTCCACTCTGCCCTCAATTTTTTTTCTCTTAACTTTATTTCCTACGCACTTTTATTAATCTCTCCACATGTGCTTGACGTTTTCTTCTAGCTTTTCAATGTTATTTTCTGATTGTTGACACTTGCGCAAATTGGATTATAGTTTGCTTATAATTCGTGTTTATTACCTGCACTTAAAGTTATTTGCTGCTTTTTGCTTTCTCATTCTCATTCACATACACGCAGCATTCTCAAATCAAATTTTATGTGTTTCGGGATTTTACTTAGAAGATCAACAATTACCTTAAGTGTCCTTAATTGTGCAACAAAAGGTTAAAATTAAATCTAATTTAAATTGTATGTAATAAGAATTTCGTCATTTATTTGAAGCTTTGTTAGAAAATTTTAATTTTTATAAAAAAAAAACAAATATCATGCTTTGTTTGCTTTTGTGCAACAATTTAATAAACAATATTTACTAATGAAATAGATCATGAGCGTAGCCAATATAAAAATTTAGAAGTTATTTTATAAAAAAGAATGTATGTGGGTCTTTTATAGGCGTTAAATAGTTAAAATGGAAATTTAATTAATAACATATCGTGTAGGTACAATCGAAAAGTATACGTACCGCGCTACCCAAATAAATAGCACAATTTTAAGTACTTTTTAATACCAACAGCTGGTGTTGTATTTTAAGTTTTTTTTTAGTTTTTAAGTAAATTAAATTAAATTAATTATTAATTTTGATATGCAAGTAAGTAAAAATATAAGTTAAAAAGTGGATAATATTTCAGCGGGATTTTAATTAATTTCAAATCTTAAGGAGCTACTTAAAAACATTATTTTTCACAAACCACGGCGTTCTGAGGCTATGACAAACTCTACTTTGATTTATTCACCACCCTTTTCCAATGGCATCAGGCTTGATATTAATTGACACATACAGCATTCAAATACAAAATAAGGGTTTCTTATCGCCAAAGTAGAAAACACACGGACGTAATAAAAATGCAATAAAGAAAAAAGGACCAACTACACAACTCACACGGCAAGATTAAAATGAATCCCTTCATATGTATAAACATTCACACAATCATGCATGGAACATAGGTTTATGAATTTCTATATAAACTTTAGTAAAATGTTGAAAAAAAAAACAGTTCATATCAAATAATTTATCCAAATTCCCCCACCTAAGTTAAAGACTAAACAGTTTAATTTATAGCTGCACAGGTTACTCATTTATTTAAAATAAAAAGAAGAATTATTTAGCAGTGATATATGGATAGTTCTAATATTCATACATTCAAATTTTTTTTTTTTTATATTTTTTTTATTAAAGTTTTCAAAGTGAATTCCAAAATTTTGTTCTCCTCTTTTGCTTGAAAATTTCTTCCACAAAGTTTGATTTCAGTTTGAAAAGCCTTGGAGTTATTTTTAAAGTGTACCGAAGTTTTTACAAACTGGCAGCACTCGTATTTTCTTTCACATCTGACAACAACCAATAATCAAAATATTTGAGTGAACGAAAAATGCCAAAACAATAAAAAGAAGAAAGAAATAAAATTATATATATTTTTAGAACAAAAGGTGGTATTTATATTACAAATAAATTAAATAGAAGAACATTGCCCATTGTTTTTTAATATAATTAATGATATTCCCCAGAAATAAGTAGAAGCTGAAGATTGATTTCAGCAGAAATATTGATGGAATTCAAGTTAGAATAAGTGGAGAAATAAGAATATTTTCATATCAAAAGTGTTCCTTTTCGCTGGAGAATAGACTTGCTATCGCAATATAAAAATCAATGTTGGAAACTGATGGACTCAAACTTAAATGTTATTTAGTTGGATAACTGGTGTTCCCGTCATCTCTTGTCAAATTTGGTTTGGAGATAAGGCGGAGTGTCATTTGCAATGGCGTTTTCCTTATTGAAGCCGCATACTTTCACATTGCAAAGTTGCCAATTTTTCGTATCCACGAAATTTCTCAGTGCTGTCAAACTTAAAAAATGGTCATAGTTTAATCTGACATTTTATGACAGAAATGCGCCAAGTTAAACGTGTTTTCAAACATACTTACTAATATGCGCGTAAGCTGAACGCACGAGAAACTAATAGCCTCTTAGGCACGTTTACTGCGTCTGATACAGGTGTATCGAGTGAACCACCATGTTGTTGTGTTTATTTTTTATAATTTATTCATTTTTATGCATTTTACAATGCTTTTAGTTTTTTATTTGCATTATGGCAATGCAGTTATGATTACTGTTTATTGAAAAGTTAATGGCCTAGACTGGGGTAACACCGCTTCGCACTAGAAATATACTTTTTGAGAAGCAAATATTACGCTTTAGGTATGGTCAAGCTAACTAAGTTTATTCAGAATTTGGAATACAATCCATACAATCTAAAATTAACGTCCAAACTCTCTTTATCAAAGTTTCTAATATATTTTGAAACCCCAACAGCGACTCTGGCTAGATCATATTATGGCAACAAAGCAGCTATTTGTTTACAAATAAAGCCAATGAAGCATTTAAGTCGCATGTGTGCACAACTGTTCATTCGAATTTAAATAACGTCTTATCAATGACAGAAAAAATCTATACATGTGTATTTACATATTTTACACTCGAATAAATTTTTTGTTGAATATTTTTAATGAGGAAATCTTTTTAAAAATTTTTTTTTCTTGAACAAACTATTTCGCTGCAGTAAAAGTGATTCTAAACTTAAGATTAAACACTTAGCAATGGGAAGTCAAAAGTTGCATTCAATTTCGGGAAGCAGTTTTCCCGTGATGAGCGTACAAACATACAAACATACAGACAAAAATTCTAAAAACTGTTAATTGGGATTAAATTTTCTCAATGATTCTGCAGACCATTCTGAATCTGCAGACCATTCTAGACTAAATTCAAATTTTCTCACATTTTTATGGTTGTTTTTCTTATTTTTAGGATTTTTTTTTTTTGGGTGTACACTTATTTCAGCTGATAACCTAACAATTAACAGTAATCAATTAATTAGCGCTAAATTACTCATAAAATGATTGAGATTAGTGTAGGCACTCGGAGCCCAATAAATATTTTTAATCTTATCTTGTTAAGCGGCTGCCTACTACCTGATTACTGATTTGATTTTTCTTTTAGATGGAAGCTCAGCTACTGTTTATCAAGCAAGTGGTGGACAACACTTCAATCCAGGGGTGGATACACGGGGAGCTTTTCGGGTCTAACCCCCTTCGGAGTGCAAGAAGTGAAATTTGTGTTCTTTTGTTGTTGCGGTGTGACTCGTTTAAGTAAATATTTTTATACCTCTCAAGAACGCTCACACATTCTAAAATATTCATGAAGGGCATAAGAGCTCCAAGATAACAAAAATAGTTTGCGACTTTATCTCAACTCCAACAGACCTCATGTAGCTTTCGGTAACACATGTTAGCTGGAATGCAAGCGCTAAGACAAGACTTTTATGTGGCGCGCTTGCAGCTAAAAAACATTAACTCAAAAAAGACGCATTTACAGAAAACAACAAAATATTTTGAGACACACTTTCATAGGTACTTATGCGCTCCGAATGTTTTCCCTCTTTTTGACATGGCGTTATTCTTCAAGTTGTAGGGCCGTTCACACCAAAGATGACATCTTTGGTTCACACCCAGGTCGGGTAGTTTTCGAAACAGCTGAGACTAAATTCAACTCAAAAACTAAGAATTTTGAGTTAACTTTCTTGCAATTAAAGTTGTATGATATGTGCCCATGTATGTATGTACATATGTGTGTATGTATGTTTATCTGATTCAGCTCCGGCTTATTGTGCTATTGTGGTTGTAGCAAAAGTTTGGCGCTGTTATCGTTTCACTACGCATTCATAACATTCTGTTTGATTTAAGTTGAATATCGTCATCCACCGAACTCTGACTCTGGTCGGAGCAACCAGACAGCTGTGCATATTTCGATATACATACGTACAAGCACAAAGCTACATACATACATATATAGTAGATATTAGAGCGATTTCCAACGTTTCTTTTTAGTATGAATTGAGCGCGCGAATTGTGTTGACGTATGAAATAAGGCGGTGCTGGTCGATGGGAGGCAATTTTTAGAATTGAAATTTTTTTTTTTTTTCGAAACTTGAAATAAAAGTGGGTTTTACTATAAAATAGAATTGTTTGTATTGTTTTGATCTGAATAAATAATTTAAAAATAAAATAACTTATTTAAATAAACGACCAAAAAATCATAAAAATTTGGAGCAAACACTTTGCAAGCACAATCTAACTTTAAAGCGCGACCACGTGTACAGCAAGCAGTTTGAAGTAAGAGCGATAGAAGTGCGAGTGCGAGGTTAAAATGGAACAATTTGACACATTTTATGCAACGAAATATAAAAGTTGTAAAAGCTAAAAATTTCAACTAGGTATAAGACAAACATGTGCTCGTTTAGTAAGAACTTTTCACGCATGATAAAAAAAAATTAGTTTAAAAAATTTAACTACAGGGGAATGTGTAGCAAAATGCATTTTGTTAAAAATTGTAAAAAAAAATATCAAAAACAACAACATTAGAGAGCCTCATTTATTTAGAATTCCTACGCCAAACACGCCTTGTTTTTGATTTATTTTTTATTTAACCCTCTAATATTTTTGTGTTTGTTTTGTTACTCATTGCTAGGGTGTGCCTTAATTTGACAATTAATTTTAAAACATCAAATCAAGAAAAATTGATTATATTTTTTTTTTAATGCTCTTATGTATTTTTTATCAACCCAGTACCTGAATTCAATTTCAGTAAAAAAAAATATAAAAATATACCAAAAAAGAGGTGGCCCTGGCTTGCATACTTCCTTTTAAAATGTTTTTCAAGCCTCTCTCATTCGATACCAAATTTATTGAATTAATAAATGGTTGCCTGGTTATTGACAAAGGACTTCTATTGCGAACACAAAAAAAGTTCTTATTTAAAAAAAAAAATTTAAAATTGGTGGCAACCTTGGTTAAAATATGCTAATGTCAAAGTTTTTTGAATGCTCCTTCATATGTTACCAAATTTATTTAATTCAGATAACCATTTTGGTAGCATTAATAATTTTGTTCGCCATAGAAATAAGGCTCACCCTAATGCCCATACTCCGCTCAGTTAGCTTTTTCATCGTAAGTATTTGTGAGTACAACAATGCTTGTTTTTGTATTCGAAATGCAAATTTTGTCTACGTAGACAAACTGATAACGCACTGTTAGGTGTACGATCTAATAGGCGATTAAACTGCACAGTGGGGCAAAGCATCACACATTTTGAGTTCACTGTTTCTATTTTATTTCTCGTTTTTAACAAGTCAATATATGTATGCACATTGAAGATATTAAAGAATAATTAGCATAACGGTCCTCATCAGAGCTACAGCAGCCAAATCAGCATTTTTTAAAATTTCTGTCTATCTGTTTGTATGTTTGTACGCGCATCACTCAATAACTACTCTATGGAATCGAATCAAATTTCGCCAAAACATTGTTAAAGGTCTAACTAGAAATATTGTACCCAACTCTGTGACTTAGGGCGCATTACAAAGCTTCGCACAACCGCCGACATGTGATCTCAAAATTATTCTGACGAGTATTTAAAAATATATACATATGTATATTTTTTTAATTTTTTTTCCACACTCAAGCACTGTGCGCTACCGTAACAGAACAATACATTTATGAACGTGAAAAAGAGCATGAATGGCGAGTACTGTGCCGCCACCCACAAATATAACTCAAGCAAACAAACTAAAAACAAAAGTTATATTAAACAAAAGGGAACAACATAAAAATAAAATCGTCAAAAAACCGGCTATTTAGCGGACAACAAATACGGTGAACAGTGAAGGAGAAAAGTGAAAACCAAAAACGAGTGAGCGCACAGCTTTTCAACGGCTACAGCCGGCTGATGCAATAGTGTTCTGTGGTTACTAGCAGACAAACAATAAGCAAAGACAAGACAAAGCAGCAAACACAAAAAATAAAAAATAAAAAGTTTTTAACAAAGCAGCAAACACGATATTTACGCATGCGCTCAACAACTCACAAACACACCCTTAAATGAGCACCCTTAAATCCTACAAAATTTAACTCAAAACGTGTAGTCCTACACAAAGAGCGCATTTACCTCGTAATATAATACCACTCAATGCCAACACGCTCATTTATAAAACTACTATAACGAATGACTCAAATTGAGTTCAGAAAAAAAAAAAACAACAAAATATTCAAAACTAAAAAATAGAAGAAAAACAATAATTATTTGAAAAAAAAAATTAAAAAAGGACAAAATCAAACTACACAATGGCACGCATTAAGGCTAGTGAATCTCATTCACCACGTCACATCATACCCACACCGGTCAATTCCACTATAGACTTTCACGCACAACAACAAAATATATCCACAGACAGTTCAAGTCAAGGTTCGGGTGTTAAATTAAAAAAAGAAATTGGTCTACTCGATGGTGTGGCTATTATTGTGGGCGTCATCGTTGGCGCTGGTATATTTGTGAGTCCAAAGGGAGTTTTACTCTATTCCGGTTCAATTGGTCAATCGTTGATCGTTTGGATTCTTTGTGGTATATTGAGTATGGTTGGTGCGCTTTGTTATGCAGAATTGGGTAAGTGAATGAAAGCAAAGAAACTTGTATTTTTTGTTACCTACTCAAACATAATTTTTAGACCTTTTGCTTTTTTGTTCTTTCTATTCATCTTCTTGTTTAACCTGCTGAGAGATGATGCAATTTTAATTTGGATTGGCAAATCAATTTCGTAATGATCCTTTACCTGATTTAGCTTCATTTCTTTGAGAAGGTCATGGATCTCATCTTTTGCAGGGTAGAGAGCTCCATATGACCCCAGGTGGAAGACAAATGTTCAATCGTACTCATTTGGCTTACTAAGCCTCATTTGGAACATCGTCTTGTAAGAGTCCATAGTATGCTTATCAACATTTTGGAAAGTCCTTTCTTCTCTTAATGCCCGACTGTCCTACTTTTGTTGGGCTAACTCGAAAGAAGTTCGCTTTCAGTCACATTAACATACTTTTATTATCACTGTTAGTTTACCAGCCTCTTTGTCTCATATGGTGAATACCCTTAATCAATTCTTATAATCATTTTTACTGATTACTTATAAATGCTAATTGCTAATTAGATTAAAATAGTAGACAAAATTTAATTATTGATAATAGAATTTTCTGTCTGTACAAAAACGCACCTGCGTTATCTAGCACAACAATAAGTTAGATAAATGTGATAATACTCAAAAATCAATTAGAATTCAATAAAATAAAGAAGCAAGTAAATATAAAAAAAAAAAAAATTATTGACCAAAGATTTCACTTCAGATTATACTTAATAGAATAATTTTAAGTATTTCTTAAAAGAACTAAAATTTGGAAAAGTTTCGCTTACTTTTCTTATGAAAGTGAATATTCGTCACCTCGCTCTCTAAAGGGTTAATGACTTGAACGTAATATATCTTCACTTTTATCGCTGTATCTTCTTTATTATACGCACACATACACAGGCACATAAGAACACACCTGAGAGTGACTGACGCAACTTCCTGCACGCATTGAATTTGAAAATTTACATCAGCCAAAAAACAAAATGTTTGGCGTTGGTTAATCGCTATCACACTTTCATGCAATCTATTTACTTCAAGATAGACACAAACAGATAGCTTTCTTGCTACAAAACTATAAAGCGTCTGAAATTCCTAATTTCTGTTGGGTACAAATGGAAGTAATTTTGTTTTGAATTTTGACTACAACAAAGTGATTTGTTTGAGAATAAAAAGTTTGTTTACAGTAAAGAAAAAAACCAGAACTAAATAAGGTAGCTGCCAAATATGTTTACTTTAGCAGGAAAAACATTTTATTGATAGCAATTAACATTTCTTTGTACAATGCTTTCTTTTAAAGTTCAACTTTCAGTGACATCAAAGCCATTAAAAATATTTTGTGATCTCAACTTGAAACAGCTGAGTAAATTTTTTTTTTTGATAAAATTTTTTCTTACACATTATCAGACCCATTTTTGAGTAATTGGAAGCTCCTCATAATCCCCTTTGGTGTCACCAGGCCTAAGAATTTTGAAATCAAAGTTCTTCAGTAGTCTTGAAAATATTTCATAAGTCCACTATGAATTACAGAATTGTGTCAAAGCAAACGAACTTAACGGTTCATATACCACTTCTGCTTTTAAATATTTAATTTCACTCAAAAAAAGTACACAACATTGATATTAAAACACTTCCAAAAATATTTTCCATGTTACATACTGTAAGGCAATGTTAATAGGTATTGGGCCAGCCGGCTTTTACGTATTGCTTTGTTATGTTTTTGCTTTCGCTTGATGTTTATCGCCTTTATGTTTGTACATGCGCACATTGAGCAAAACAAGGTTAGTACCAAAGTAAACTCACTCACCTCGAAATACGCTCATACTGAGTGAGTGCTCACTTTGTTTATCTTTCTCTTTGTTAATGTAGCGTTGCCAAATACATATCGTCGGCTTAGGTCGCAAAGGTGCTAAGTCCACCTTTTGGGTTTTTTCCGGTTTTGATGCAGAATGCTAGAAACAGTTAATATACACTACTTACATCATGAATTGCATAACAATTCTGTTTTTAAATGCGTTTTTTGCATTGATTAGAAAAAGTGCTAAGTCCACCAATGAAAGGAAAAGGTGCTAAGTCCAAGCGAATTTGAAAATTTAAAGTTAAAGTATATGTGGCATATTCATATTCGAAAAATAGTAGCTAATAAAGTTATCGTGGGTTTTTTGACACAATTTCCAACGCCCTATATGTCATAAAAACCGACATAAACTTAAGTACCTACTTTATTTCGACTATGAATGCATATGTTAAATGGGATCATCTACGTCAGCTGACCTCACTTCTCCTTTTTAACTGACACATAACTTTTTGACCTTGATTAGTAAAGACAAATGTTTGGGCTATCATATTCAGACTTCCAAGAACCTAAATCACATTTACTTGTCGACTTTCACAAAAGTCCATTTTCGTCAAAAGTTGTGCAATAAAATCTACTCCTGCTTTTCTGCTATGAATCGGCGATAGTAAAACGCTGTTGTGTGATAAAAAGAAACGCCTAGGGTTTTAGAATAATGTATTTTGATCCAAATATTGCTACTAATTGCAGAGTAACAGAGCTTCAAAAAATAGGTCATTTGAGCTTTAAGCGCGGATTGTGGTAGAACTAGGCTTAATATAAGAAATCTAAGACCAGGTAAAAATTCTACGGAAGAACCTCTAAGAACCCTCATACTCAGAAAATTGCTTTGGTTCACTCGCAGGTGTTTTGATTTGGGAAAAGGTGCTAAGTCCAGTGAAAAAAATTAAAAGTAGCTGGCAAAAAGGTGCTAAGTCCCAAAAATGCATATAACTCGGCGAAAATTAAAATTTTTTGTTTTTTTATCAGCGTCCACTTATTGTACTCTAAAATTGAGTAACATGACGTAAAAAAACGAAATCCCTAATTTAAATTTATGTTTTTATATTGTTTTTTGTCTCTCCTGTAAAATTTGAAATATGGTACTTAGCACCGTTGCGACCTAAGCCGACGATATATATAGAGTTTTTTTGCCATTATCATTCTTCTTCGTACATTACCTATCAACATCATTATTTCGCCATCTCAGATAGTTTAGCGCCTGTTTTCTATATGTCAGTCAGACTTCTATCTCTAATACACTCCTCTCTAAGCTACCACTTTTCTGCTCTTCTTTCTAAAAATTTTCCTTGGAAATATATCAATACAAATGTCCTCTTTTTTTTCTCCTACAGGCACTATGATCCCAAAATCTGGCGGCGATTACGCTTACATCGGCACAGCATTTGGTCCACTACCCGCCTTCCTCTATCTCTGGGTGGCGTTGCTTGTGATCGTGCCCACCGGCAATGCTATAACGGCGCTCACATTTGCACAATATTTACTACAACCATTTTGGCCATCCTGTGATGCGCCCGTAGTGGCAGTACAGCTATTGGCAGCAGTGATGACATGTAAGTTGACATTTCATACGTAACGTGTTTAGAATTCGCAACCCAATTATAATAACTAAATTCATTTTCTCCCACTCTCTCTCTCTCTCTCTTCCACACACAGGTTTTCTCACAGTCATCAATTGCTACAACGTACGTTGGGTTACGCGCGTCACTGACGTCTTTACCGGCACCAAAGTATTCGCGCTACTTGTCATTGTTGCTGCAGGTGTTTGGTATATTTGCGCTGGCAACACCGAACAATGGAATGAACCAATGCGTGGCACATTGACTGCACCTGGTTTGATAGCGCTTGCCTTCTACAATGGTCTCTTTTCATATTCTGGTTGGAATTATTTGAATTTTGTTACGGAGGAGTTAAAGGATCCTTATAAGAATCTGCCGCGCGCCATTTGCATCTCAATGCCGGTGGTCACATTGATTTATGTCATCACAAATGTTGCATACTTTACGGTGCTCTCAACAGAGGAAATGCTCTCCTCGGAGGCGGTGGCAGTAACTTTTGGTGATAAGATGCTTGGGTTTATGTCTTGGCTTATGCCATTCTTTGTCGCTTGCTCCACGTTCGGTTCGTTGAATGGTGCCATATTTGCTTCTTCGCGTCTCTTCTTTGTGGGCGCACGTAATGGCCATTTGCCAGCGGCTATTTCACTCATTAATGTACATTGCTTGACGCCAGTGCCATCTTTGATATTTTTGGTGAGCTTTTGTTATAATTTGAAATTGTTAAAACTATCTAATTATTTGTATTTCAATATCTTCAAACAGTGCGTTATTACTTTGGTGTTGCTGTTTATCAAAGATGTCTATGCGCTCATCAACTATGTCAGCTATGTGGAAGCGCTTTTTACGCTACTCTCCGTATCGGGTCTACTATGGTTGCGTTATAAGCAGCCGAAGACAGAGCGTCCTATACGCGTTAGCCTCGTTTTGCCGGCTATTTATTTGATGACGTGTCTTTTCCTTGTGATCTCATCCGTCTTCCAATCACCCATCGAAGTTGGTGTAGGTACAACGATTATAATCTCTGGCATTCCCGTTTATTATTTAACGATACATCGACCAGTTCAATGGTTAACAAATTTGTCGCAGTCAATTAATCTTTGGTGTTCGAAATTCTTTATTTGTATGCCAAATCAAGAAAAGTTTGACTAGCTTAGGGTTTAGCATACATATCAAATTATGTTAAGTTAAAGTAGGAGCACGCATACATAAGGACAAAGTGCCATTGGCCATCAGAGCCAGTCAACTTACCGCACAGTGCTCTCACTCATTTCAATCTCGAAAGGGAAGATCATTCTATGCAGGTACCCATATCACAGAGTAATTTTGAAGAGTGCCCTCTATCGGAATTTGTCTCAAAATCCTGCCACTGAGCTCAAAATGTATTGAGTTTTCGTTGGGATGGTAACGGATTTCAATTGTTTGCTGAGATAAGGAGCTATCGAACCGGCAGTCAAAATAGGCTGATCTTTCTCCCACTCAACTATAGAGACGTGACTAGAATATGTAAATATACATAAATATATACAATGTGCCTTGTCAGAACCGATTTACAATTGCGAAGACAATCATATAAACTTACCTCCATTACTCCTAAGAGATACAAATAAATGAAACAACCATAGAATATTACAAATTAAACAAAAATAATAACTTGAAATGATGTTGTCAACAAATAAGTCACATTTTTTTTTTAATTTTAAGTGAATTAATTATTAAATAGAAGTTAAGTTAACCAGTGTCGTCATTTTTAATCATGCGAATTATTCATAAAATTTGACTAATGCGAAATTCGCAATGTTCTATCGTGTCATTAGTCACTAATCCTATTAGTCTAGACCTTTAACTAAGCTCAAATCATTTGAAGATACACTCGAATTGGTTTATAATTTATTTAATTCAATTAATAATTAATTTTTTATCAGCCGATATTTTTATTGTTTTTCCTTAATGTTTTATTTTGCATTTTACTTGAAGTTTTCTATTCTTTAAGCATGATTGCAATCACCAAATCTCAGTGATAGGCGTAAATAATCATGTAAAAATAAGAATTGTATTAGTTCATAGCACAAGCTATATCTAAATAATTAGTTTGATTACTTAATTTTCAAATTCTTTATAAAATGTATGAATTAAACAATTTGATTTAATTACATTGAATTGAATGCACGCAAATTGAATTAAATTGATCAAGATTTGTTGATTATGAAATCACATTCCAACTAAACGAATTAAATGACAAAAACTAATTATTTCAGTTCAAAATTGATCAAGATTTGCTGATTATGAAAAAAACTAATTCTTATTTCGATTCCAAAAATTTTAAATTTACAATTTAACAGAAACGGATTTTATTTCTAGCGCCTAAAAATATGCAACACATATCTGATACTGCTACTGGAAGCAGTTAACATATTATACATTGTTTGTTATAAACAAAGTAGTTTTGTTGTTAATTTATGTCTAAATTTTACAAACGCAAACTACTTAGCTTTTTTAAAATTTCACTGAATTTCTGAAATACCTAGCTACCATATCCTACATAGCAGTGTAAAATTTCAAATGAATGCGCATCACTGGTTATTATTATACATCACAACTCTTTTCTAAGTCCTCCTTAGTGGTATTGTAAATACATTTAAGCAACGATATTTAACTATACAAGCATACACTTTTTAGTATATAAGGAAAATATTTTTTTAAGATCAAAATGAATTAATGAAAAGACAAAAAAATCGTATTATTGTAAGGAAAATATATTTTTAGTTTTGCGAATTATGAGACGCAGTTTTCCGGAAAACAATTTATATTAGCTATAAATTATGAATAAAAGGAATATATTACTTGCTAATAATAAAAACATTTTTTTTAAATCAAATGATAAATCGTGTCACCAAGAATAATTTTGAAATGTAATTACATACTATGTAGGCTATGATTAATATTAAAAATTATTTTTTTTAATATTATTAATACAATAAAAGCGACAGACAATTTTGTTTATTAAATAAATAGTTGAAGGAAATTTTTTTGATTTACTAAGAAGTGAATAAGGATTATTTTTTTTATTTGAATAAAATCGTTACAAAATATCCGGCAACACATTACAAATCTCCCGGCATGAAGGAAAATGGGTCCTTGAAGATTTAATGGTAAGTTATCGACGTGGAAGGTCCTTTGCCGGATATCTTGTTAGGCCCAATCGAACTATTAACTTGTCACATATAACTAACTGTTTTCCAAAATATTTCTCGATGTAACATTAAAATATAATATAAATAGAAGTAGGGTTATTAATGCCTTCGAAAAGTGTTATATTTTTGGCCCATTTTTATTGCCGAATAAAATATTCACTTGAATAAAAATGTTTTCTAAGCTTTAAGTTGGGCAGCTAGCAATAAAACAGTGAAAATTTCATTCAATTTTATAAAGCGCCTATTGAGTGATGTGCGAACAAATGTACAAACAGAAAAACAAAAATACGGAAGCGTGTTGTTTTGATCTGTATTACTAAACTTGTATACCTACGATGTGTAATCAAAGATCTGTTACAAATTTCAACACATGTAAATTGACTTTTTTTGAGTTCGAAGAGTGAAAGCGGCAGCAAATTCTGACACGATAAAATTCATTTTTCCTATCACACCAACAACAATTTTCCTCTGCGCTAACTTACTTTCTTTTTCTAGTTAATAATGCAGTATAAACATTGTTTAATGTTATCAGCAAAACTATAAATGTCTTTAATCAATAATACAATGTAATATGAACTACTTAAGAATGAACTCATGGTGCGTAAACAAGAAAGAAAACTTGTAAAGTTGCTAAGTAAGCAAAAAAAAATAAATAAAAATCGAAAAACTTATTAGTGATAACTTTGCGTGTAAAGCGCGAATACGGGATTTTTCAAACTATGACTCGGGATTCTCAAATTGAAGCAATACGCTTTTTGTAGTTGTCAGAGTGAGATCGATCTATGCACTCACTATTCACCCACAACGAGCGCTTCAACGTTACTCATACGCCACCGTGTCTCGTAGTTAAATACCTTGCGCTCTCACTCATTGCGCTTTTAATACAATCAAATTTAAATATAACCGCAAAATTCTTTTAAAGCTTTTTTGCAACATTAAAAGCTGCACACACTACACGCGCCACCTCTCTCTTCCCCTGAGCGTACCCAACGTAACACAGACGCTTACGCCCACCAGCAACAAATAACGAAAACTCGTTCCTAAAAACTCGTTATGTGTGTGTGCGCACATGCAGTCGTGTTGATCAGTAAACAAACTCGTTACTAAATTAAAATAGCTTGCTCTATAGAGTAAACCATTTAATAGTCCGTCAACCGTTCAACGGTATAAAACGGATCAGAAAACGTGAGCGCGTAAAATAAGTGTTAAGCGACGATAAAAAAGAAGTGTGTATCAAAGTGCGAGACAAGAAAAATTGATAATAAATGTTAAAAAAAAAAAAATTAATAAATAACTCGAGCAATAACAACAACAATCAAGTGACAGTGACAACGGACTGGCGCGCGTTCAAGTGCGAGCGTTCAACGACTAAATTAAATACTTCAAGCGCAGCGACATTTAGTGCAACAACAAACCAAAAATATATTGAAAGAAAAGAGAAAGGCAAATAAACCCAAAAAGGCAGACACCAAAAAACGTGAAATATTTTTTATTAAATTTTGCAACGTTGCTACGCGCATTTGAGTGCAAGGTTTCGCATGAATTTTTTCCAACAAGTCTCCTACAAAATTCACAGAAACAATTAAACTTTTTAATAAAAATACTTGTACTCGTACCAGTTTTGAAAAAAAAAAAATTCAATAAATCACAGCAAATCGATAATTACAGCCATACATTGCTTACACCGAAATCTTGCAAAATTACTTAATACAAAAATTAAAACCGCATTTGGAAATAAATTTTTTCTTTTGTTTTATGCAAAAAAAAAAATAAATTGTTGCTTTTCTGGTGAAGTATCAATAAACACAAGCAATATTGTAAACCACATTATTGTTGCTATTGGTTTTTTTTTTGTGAAATATCTGCTGCTTGCCAGGTCTTCAGGTCTCGCCTTACCTTACGATGGCTAAGTCTACGCGTGCGCAACTTTTGTGTTGTGTGTTTTTTGTTGTTATTTCGATTTGTTGCCAAACCCAGCCATCATATGCGGCTACGGAATACAATCGTTATTTGGCGCATATATTCCAAAAATATGGCACTGGTGGAACGATCTCATTCGAGGTGAGTTTTGGTGATACATATTAAGTTTTTATTCGAATTTAGTTTTGGAGAGAAGTTTTTTGTGTGGTCAAATTTAAAAAAAAAATGTGTTGGTTGTAGTTTTGTGTTTTTTTTTTTTTGAGATGAGATCAAAAATAATAGTTTTATGAATTTTTTTTATTGGAAACAACTCATGTTCTTTAAAAATGATTTTTGAGAAAATGTAAAAATATTAAAAAAAAAGACATAAATATTGTTCAACAACAGTAATTTTGGAAATATTAACTTTAAAAGTATTCAAAACCAAACATGAAACAAGTTTAAAAAACTTGAATGAAAAGGAAGAGTTTTCAAAACAAAGGTTAAAAAAATATTTGTATGAAAAGACAAATTTTATTCAATATTTTTTAGAACTAATTTTATTATGATTAAGTTTAATTATTTTTATTAAAAGTTTTATGGAATTTTTTGCTATATTTTTCTTTTTGGTAAAAAATTCAAACTAAATTTTTATTTTTTTTAGAGAAATACCAAAATTTATTCGAAATAGATAATTTTACAAAAGCAGAGAAAAAATGGAAACAAATTTAAAATCAAAATGTTTTGCAAATAAATTTTGAAAATTTTCGACAATATTTTTTATGAAATTTTTTTTTAAGAACCAGTGTAAACATTTTTTATAATTAAGGTTAATTGTTCTTAATAAAAATTATATTTTTATTGAATTTTTAACCACCGCTATAATTGCAAGCAAATTTTTTTTTATGAAATATAAATAGATTTCCAACATAAGCGGAAAAATGAAAAAAACATTAAAAAAGGAATTTTTCTTTTCAGTCAAACACAAAAAAATATGTATTAATTAAATTATTTAAAAAATAAAAAACAACAAAAATTATTATACTTGACTATACTTTTTCTAAGCAAATTAAATTTTTTTTTCATTTTTTGAATACTACGTTTAATGCAGTCATAACAAAACGAAGAGATCAAATTTGTAAAGCTATTACTGATGGTTATAGGTTATAGGTTGAGAAAATTATGAATATAAATGATTAGAGAAATTGGCTATGCTAGTTCTCCTTTCAACATTTTTTTCATAAAAGTTTCTAGATTACACGGAAAGAATAATAATACAAAATTGTGTTTTATAATTTCTATTATTTTTATTTTAAACAGCTGATAGCCGAGTTGAGACTATTTTTATAGCACTAAAAACTTGAACTAACCTCTTTTTAATCATAAATCAAATACAATGTGTTCATATTTAAACCATAAACAGTATATTACCTTGCCATCAGTGACACATTAATCATCCATATGTCATTCACATTAATCTAATTATTTACTATCAAGGAACACTGATTTTTAAAGTTTTGATTAACAAGTACATACATATGTACATACATACATATATGATTAGGTTTCAGCACGTGTTAATTAATTTAAAATTTTAAATTAGATATTTACTCAGTTTTTATCTGCTTTTGCTGTTTCTTTGTGTAAAAAAAATCGGTGGTTCTTTTGATTGCTCACCACAGGCGAATTTCTTAATAATGCTAAAAACTTGCAAATAAATTGTACAAATATTATCGCACAAAAATCTCACCTTTTCTAAGCAAAGAAGTGTCAACACTGCATAAATTAGCAATGAATGGTTGAGTAAGTGGTTCGATTATTACCAAATTTCCATGGTAACAAAACGACGAAATATTTTTTTTTAATTTAAATTTGTTTTTTAAGAAATTTATATGATATGCAAACGAGTTTTTTTAATCCCGAAAATTTCTTCAGTCTGACTTTTTTGTTGAACACAGAAACACTTCTTTGTTTGTGACATTTTTCGCCACTCAAAATGTTTCAACGCTCGCAACAAATACTCTGCTCACCTGATTTGCTTCTTGTTTTGTGATAACTTATCTTGGTTTGAATTTATTGTGAGATTTTTAAAAGTAACATGTCTAAGTATGAGCAAATCGTGACGCACCAAATACTAAATTAGTGTGAACTAGTGACGTTGCGAATACCGATATTCGCTTAAATGTTCGCATAGTCTAATCGAAGCTTATGCTAATGGGAGTGCTGAGCAAGCTGAAACAGCACACAAAATTATTGCTGTAGAGTAAAGACGACTGCTAGTAAGCACTTTTTAATTAGATTCGGTATTCAAACATTACCTCTGCCTACTTAAAAAATATCATAACCTCAATATCGAAAAAAAGTACCGTCGTACCACTAGTTTTTAGTGACATTGTTAGTAGTAAAGTGACCATCGATAATAAAAACTAATTTAAGCACAAGCTACCCACCACCAACAGACGCCAATGCACTTCACTTTATAGGTATGGATGGAAATCAGATCCCCCTTTTTGACCTACAGTAAGAAAAAATAATATTTGAAACATATTTAAATTCTTACAAATCTCCAGATTTGTTTAAAAACCAGGTTTAAAATGAAATAATTGGACTTAAGTGGCATTTAGCGATTTGTAGTAAATATTACTCCAAAGTTCCATATCGTCAGTAGTGGTCACTATCATTAAGTTCTAGTTATTCTGATGTGTTTTTTGTTTGTGCTTTCTTTTCTGTATTTTTAGTGTTACTTCTCGTAGCGTGCGCAATTTTTCTGGCAAAAAAAAATCATCCCCAATAAATAAACCAAATTAAATTTTATCTCTTTGACATTTTATTATTCACACTTAATTTAAGACGCACAATATTTTAATTCTACTACTATTGAGGGACAGCAAAAAAATAAAGTTTATTTACGTCTAGCACGCAATTTCCTATTTTTTAATAAAATACTGACATTTTAATAGCACATTGTCAAATTCGGACTTATTACAAATATGTATGTATATATTTGAAAATAATTTTAAAAATAAAATACTACTTCTTAAGCAAAAAATTATCGCAATACATTCATTATTTTCATATTTATTGAGAGCACATTTAAATCGGTTTCTAGTAACTGAAGTAGCTGCATAAATAAAGCAAGATAAATGTAAAAGCACTTTACAAATAAAAATGAAATAAATATAGCAAACTTATCAGCTAGATAAAGCAAGCAATAAATTTTAAAGCGAGATAGGTATAGTATGCACAGTTTACAGCGCAAATGTCCCGAATCAACCCATAAAGAACCGACGTAAATTTTCATAGCAATAAAATATTGAAAAGATAACAAAGCTCTCCGCAGCACTACGAACATATTCAGTCGATGTGAAGCGTTGGCACAACGATCAGCTCAACCTAACCTAATTTTTTGAAAAAAGCAGCCATTATCCAGCGTATCAACTTATATATACATGTTTTAAGCTCGCACAAGCTTAACTTAATAGCAGTTGTCACCATTTTAAAACTTATCTAAAAATAGTATTTTCCAAAACCCTTTCAAATAAATGATTCAATTTAAGATCCCGTCACTAGATCGTTAAAATTCATTCACTACAGACACATGTCTGGTAAATTTGTAAATTTAATATGCATTTGTTTCTTATAATACTTCCTTTATGCAATTTCCTCTTTAATTTTCTTTATACGAAAGCATCACTGTCTCGATGAATGAATTAATAAAAATACAGTTACTTGACATGTCGCGTAATGTATAAATGTACCTACTTTACATTAGGTTGGGTTGAAAAAAGTGAGGTTAGAATTTATATTTTATGAAAAATCAATGAAAATATTAATCAAATAATAATGCTTTTACTATAATTGTTTTTTTTATTTTTTAATAATTTTTATTTGTAACAATATTCATTTCAATAGGAAGGGAAAGTTTACTATTTCGAAAGCTTTTTAATTTCAACAAGCTTTATTTTTTTTTCGTAGCTTTTTTCGATTCTTAAGGAGTCCTAACAATGTTTACTAAACACATTTTTTTGTGTAAAGTTGTAGCTTTTTTCATAAAAAAATCTTCCGAACCCGACCTCCTAAAATTAAACGAGCGATTGAGGTTAGAATTTTACTTTAATACCATGCAGGCATCACTCCCATGATTCATATCGGAAATCTAGTACCCGGTACCCATACACATTTCTACAAGGCTTCAACATATGATTCTTACTACACGTGGATATTGCTCACTTTTAAGTCGTTGAACAAAACTGACGGCTCATCAGAATATTTTTACTTGATCTTTAAATCTACATCAGTACTCGTATTATCAACTTCTAGTATATCAGTCACTGCTTAATCTTCTTGATTCTTCTACATTTTTTTTGTTTTTGAGTAAACTGACATTCTTTGATAACACAACTATAACGGTGTATATGTCTGTATGTATTTGATGGGATTTTATTAAATTTATGATTGTGTGTAGAATTGCACATTGTATGTGTGTTTATATGTATGTATATATTTATTTCTGTATATATATATATATATGTATGTAAATAATAATAAAGTGCGATGTCTTGTGAAATATCTCGCCGTAAATGATGCTACGTTTAACGGTGCACAAACGTAATAATTGCAAGTAAGGTAGTCTAAGCACGGTTGAAACCACATGATATATAACTAGTTGTGAGAGTTTGTGAGGAACTACCTCAAGAAGAGAATTTTACAGGTTACATAATAATAATAATTTTTACATAATAACGTGTCGAGAACGGAGAAGAAGATTTGGAATGATTTTGCTTTCAAATAAACGACCAAAAAAGGCTCTAAGCAACTTAACCTATTTCCAAATATTTGACAAATTATTTTTCAAGAGCAAAAAATCAATAATTGCGTTGCTCTTGTTAGGATCTCAGTTATTCCTCGAACTAAAGCGCTGTCTATTTCTCTCAAGCACTCTCCCTGATAAGCTAATATGACAGTGATTTGTATACAAAAATTTTAATATTCTAATTTGTTTATAAATCCGCAACTAATTAAGCCGCAATAAATTGAAAATATTTAATATAAACACTTAATATTAGTTCTTTGTAAATTAGCTGCCTAGCTAATTTAAATTTAAAATATATTTTAATGCATACAAAAAAACAGCCTAAGCTTCTTTAAATAGCATTTCGATTTGCGAAAAACCCCGCCTTAAAGCTCGGATTAATCAAAAGTATTAATCATCAACTACATTCAAAAGCTAACAAATTTAAAAATGTTCAATTAAAATTAAAATGAATTAACCGTTTTCCCGATTCCGACTCACATTTCACATCACGAATTATTCTTGAAATATTAGAAATACTCGTGCCAGTGCAATACGTGCCATATACGGCTATTGATAATTGCTATGTTTTAATTAAGTAAACGTTACTTAGTTGTGAATTCTTTTAACTAACAATAGGCCGGAAACTGTGTATTTATTAAACAATTTATATTTTTAAGAAGAAAAATCTCGCAGCAATAACATTGAGTAATTATAACAACATTGCAAGTATCTACACTGTGGTGGAAAATTATAGAATACAAGTTTTGACGTCTCGATTTTATTTGCAATCATTCATGCATGAGTATCAATTTTATAATGTAAATATTTCAGTTGAAAATTAATAAACAAATAATCAAAAAGCCACTAGACTGGTCGACAATTTTTTTTTATTATATCTCTTGATATTCTCTTTTAGAATGGTGAAAATAATTGTTTAAAAGTTTCGGTTAAGTTTAAAAAAATTAAGAAATACAATTTTCCACACAAAAAAAATGTCAGCTCACTCACTTACACTTGTGTTCAATATAATAGTAGTGATATTAAATTGGCTATCGTTTGCCGAAAGAAAAAGAATTTGTGTTTTCAAAATATAAAAAATTCCATAACAGAAACCACATATAAAAGAAATTTCAAACTTAACACAAAGTCCCGGAAAGTCAATTAAACTTTTTTCAAAATTTACACCAAAATTGCAATAATTTTGGGCAGAATTCCTAAAAAAAATTTAAGTGCACAGCTTTATCGCTCATTCAGTTTAATGAGCAAATTAGAACACGTGTAAAAATTTTCTGTGAATTTTGAGAATTTTTTTTTTAACAAGAATTTTGGGTATTTTTTTTCCATACAAAATTAATTTTTCATTATGCGTTGTATGAAAAAAAAGGAAATTTTGTGAAAGTTTTGTGCGAGCTCTAACTTGCACAATGTTATATTGAAATTGACTGGTCTACAAAATTGCATACTTAAAAATTTTCTAGAAATTCTGAAAAAAAAAGATTTTCAGCTGCTACTTTTTATGGTAATAAGACTATACATATATTATACTTTATCTGTGAAAGTTACTTAGAAAGGTATTCTTCCATCAAAATCCTTAAAAAAGGCATGCTGCCATAATTTTGCACTTTAGTGTAGACTTGTTGTAAACTTAAAAATAGACAATTGTTTGGTATGGCCATTTTAGAAGGCATTTCAAATTCCGCTTATTGTTAATGAATTGTGGCTTTAACTACAAATATTCACGTTTTTTTCATTGTTTTTTAAGCAGTCATTGGCGAGGTGAGGCTGCCATTAAACAGGTTTCTAACATATTTCTCACATGCAAACAATCATACATAACTACGCGCCAGATTTGTATGTTAAGAGCAAGACCACAACTTTTTAGTAATTTCGAGAAGCATGCTGGCTGGTTTACTAAATTTGCATAGAGGCGTTAATAAATCTACATACATAAGTGAATTGGTAATAAAAATTTAATGACTACCACATACCAGTGCATAAATTTCATAAAATTATACAAAAGACGTGAGTGGCTTGGATTAGCGTAAACAAGTTTAATCATTTAAATTAATCTAAGAGAATAATCAAATGTTTTTTGAATTTTCGCATTTTCTATTACCTTTCCTTTGTGAAAGAACAAGTTAACCGGCAACTGGCTAAAAGCAAACATCTTCAATTTACGCGAGCGACTCTGACACATACATACATTTTTATGTTTTTATAGGAACGTGTCTATGTAGCTAGAATATTGGCAGTTAAATGACATTTTAAGAATCCAGTTAAGCAACTATTGCTGTTAAGCTCAACTACAATTGACCAAAAACAAAAATAAAAATAAAAGCATAAATTATGATGACAAAGTTTGCATGCAAATATGCTATTCTATCGGCGAGTGCAAACAACAAAAGCATTTTAATTTGTTAAGAACATAGCGCTAGTGTGTTGAGGAGGTACGTATTAGAGATGTGAAAGCTGTATATTACAGCAAAGGCGATAATGAATACGAATTCTATTAAGAATAAACATTTAAAAGTGATTTTGAAAACGATAACAATATCGGATATTAGAGAAAACGTATATCGAGTATTATAGAGAAACGCATATCGATTATTATAGAGAAACGTATATCGATTATTTTGGAGAAAGGTATTTCGATTATTATAGGAAAACGTATATCGATTATTTTAGAGTGATATACATCGATTATTATAGCGAATCGTATATCGATTATTATTTTGACAAGAATATCGATTATTAAAATAATAGTGATGAAGTCAAAATATCGACATAATTTTAATTAAGAACTCAAAACCAATTCCAAAAGCCGAATAAAATAAAAGCAACTTGTATTATATATACAAACATTTTAACAATACCGATAACGATTTTTTTGAACGATAAAAATTATGATTACAATAACTTGAAGTGCTTAAAGAGAGTATTATAAAAAAAAATTAAATTTAATTTTCAAACTCCCAAAAGGTAAATAAATAAATGCATAAAAATATTTTGCTAAAAAATTATTTCGAAAGTTGCCATAATGCTTTTAAATCTTGGATCTGAGCTCTGAGCTCTGAGGATCGACAACGGTAGCACGCATATTTCCGATACTCAAAAATAAGGACCCATCTAATATCCACCCTAATATTTTTACACGTATACATACATACGTCAGCACAAACAATGCAATGCGATTTCAAAAACCTAAAAAAATAACAACTTACTAAAAACTATGCGAATTTGTATGCGATACGCATAGATTTTGCTGTCGCCAATGTCTAGTCAACGCTTCTAAAGCGGATGGGTGGTTTCGCAGGCAAAATATGCGAGTACGTTCACATAATCCGTATGAATGAATATGTCAATGATTTGTCTGTTCAAAAGTAGTATACACCTGTGTGTCTGGAAAACATACAGATAAAATTCTAAGTAGACTGATGTGAAGCAAGTTATAATCCGCCGAGATCTACATACATACAACCATGAGATATCATGCACACAGCGCTGTGGTCTTTATGAAATTTGTTGGTGTTTGTGTGTAATTTGTATAAGTTTTTGGTTCTTCGTTTACCCTAAACAAACATTACAATGTACTTGAAATCTATGCTAATTAGCCAAACTCAGTTAACACGCTTTCGCCTCATTTGTGTGCCAAATTCGTGTATCCGTCCGCCCATATGCTGCGCATTCATTTATTTATAACAAACTGGGCGTGCTTATGTTGTACGTAACGCGTGCGTGATCGCGTTAAAATGTTGCTGCCAATAAACTTTTAAATATTTTTTTTTGTTTTACTTTTTTGTAATTGTTTTTTAACGTGTTGTGCAACTTTTATAATTTTTTTTTTTGTATTTGGCTTATGAGTTGGTTAGATTGCATTTTAAAGTTGTTAAAGTGTTTTTCAATAATCGATTTTTTCATAAATCAATCAAGTCGTTGGGTATAAAAGGAAATTGTATGTAGCTTTGTTTTAGCTATTTATTAGTTATATAACCAATTTAGCAAGTACATGCTAAAAAGGCAATTAATATTTCAATGCAAACAGTGGCGAACGCATAAAGTTGCAGTGCAAGCGCGATATTTGAAGCGCGAAATCAAACTCAGAATGATTCATAAAGGCAAACTTGCATCACTTTTTTCATATGACCCAAGCGGAAAGTAACCAAATTCATAAATACTGCGCTCTCATAGATTAACTATTTCTTTTTAAAGTGACATGAGTCCCATTTTGTTAAAGACCAAAGTAAAGGAGAAAGTTTGTAACTGTCTTATCGATATGTATGGTTTACTTTCTCGATTTTTATAGATTTTTTGAATAATTTTATACATTTTTGTTGATTACCTACAAATTGTATAGATATTCCACTCACTCTATAATTATCGATTATCGTCGATTACTATGGGTCAGCACTTTAGATTTTGAGACTTTTCTAATCGACTAATGGACTTGTCAATTAATTGATTTACAATACCCGTAAAAAAAAATTATGGATTTCGGTTATCGTTTAGTCGATTTTTCTAATCGATTTTTGAAGAGTTCGATAGTTCTTAGAAAACTGGACTTAACTATTCGGAAGATAACTGATTGTAGATAGGGGTTCTATAATATTTATAATTTTTTTTGAATTTATGTCGACGAGATTTTTATTGCACCCATTTTCATTGTTTTCTCCAAATATTTTTTTTTCAATTTTATCGATTTATTAACGAGGATAGACTCTTGAAAAATATATTTACTCATATGTGGTACAATATTTTGTTAATTAGCCGAGTTCGCATCACTAGATTGCTTAGTAAAAATAGTCGATTGCTTTACTCAAATCTAAAATTGGTGTGTCTCTCTTTCAGTTTAACTGAACAAAACTTTGATTACAATAAATATATAAAAGTATCGATATTCCACGTAACCGATTGTTTCGATATTATTGAGAAAATGTATCGATAAAAAAACAGATCAAAGTTTCGCATGCCAATAATATTTTAATGAAAGGTCAAATTTTTTCCAGAGCAGAATTTTAAAAATCTTTTGAGCTCATGACTTTCGATAAATTTGGAAAAAAATTTTCCAACCGAAATAGTTTTTCATGAAAACATCAAACTTTTCAATCAGAATTTTTTTTAATTTTGTGAACTCAATTAATCTCAGTAGATTCAAAAGAAATTTTGAAGCTTTTCATAGTAAAAAAAAAATCGAAATCGGCACAAAAACCGCAAAATCGATATATCGATATTAACATCGAAACTTTGCAGCTTTCTATATTTTTGCTTAACACCTGTTTGTATTTGCCAACAGCTGCCTAAGAAACTCCTAAGCAATATTGTGTTCGTGAATATGCATTTAATATTATATTTAATTACTCACTCTATACCATTGCCCATTATAAACATTAATTAACCCACAAGCTGTTGGCCGTACCCATGGTATGGGGCGTATACGTAACATTTATTTAACAACCAGCTCTTTGTGTGTAATTTTTATTCTTTCCGCACTATTTCGTACTCTAGCCAAGCATTCATTTTCAAAAATTCAATTATCTGCATTGTGCTAGTAGTGTTAACGTTTGACTTGAAGGTCAGCGGTGTAGTGGAAAGGTGTTTGAATACAATTGGACAGCTTTAGGCAAATATTTACAAGGTTGATTGGAATTGAAAAGTGGGCTTTAGCAGCGCTTAATATTTTTTAGCATTTTATTGTTGAAATTTGTTATTTGAAATTTTTATGGCGAAAATAATTAATAGACAATAATTAGCAACTTTTATAAAATCGTTAAAATTATGACTTAATTAGTATGTGAGAAATTGATAATGATGACGTGTTGCATATGCGCAGTTATTAGATAGCTTTGGGCAGTTAATTTTGGGAAGGGCTTTTGCAAAACGGCCTGCAAGCCTACCTAATCACCTAGTCACGTGGAATTATCTTTTAAAGCATTTTTTTATGGCAAAAATATGGTAAAGTCACAATGGGCACGATTCGTATATAAGGAATTTGAGTATGCTTGGAGTATGTGAAGTAAATTAAACCCTGAATTAAACACCAAAAGCTCCACTGTCTGTGTCTAGTTCTGCGAATGAAAAAAGGCTTTTCCCGTCCACACCCGAATTCGTTAGCAAAGGAAAACCCGACCCAATGAAAAATTTATTTATTGGAGGACTTCTCTTTTCTTGATTTTTTTTCACTATCTTCTGGTTTCACTAAGAAAGTTCTTGAAGTATGATGACATAATTTAAAAAAAACTTTGCTTATCATCCAGGTGTCGCTCTTGTCATTTGAAGTGTTTTTTCAAGTGATTTTTTTTTATCTTTACATGACAAAGCATTTAGAGAAATAATTATGTTAAATAATATTGTGCAACAGTTTCTAAGTTCCTTATTTAATGCTAATTCTTTCTTGCACTCAAAAGGCTCTATCTTCTTACGTGTGTAATTAATTTTGTAGCTGTGATAACAATTTTGAAATAACATTATTAGTTTACTAGTTTTTCTATTGACGTAAACAAAATATTGATTTTTCAAAAGTGAGAATTTTTAAACAAATGAAGTCAAACGTTTTAAGCAAATAATTGGATATGTGAGAAAATAATCGATACATCGAAAATATCGTTAATTATCTTAGGTGAAGCGAAAAATCGTCCCACGAATGAAGATCAATTAATCAGACAAATACCGAATGAATATTTTAGTGTTTGAATTGTGCTCAAGAAATATGCAATTTGTTCAAAAATTTTCATTACTACAAATGTTTAAACATTTAGTTAGAAAATATTTATAAATTTTAGCAATAAGCTAATTTTTATTAGAAAGCACCACGATCCACTGCAAATCGTTGTCTGCTTCATTGCATTGCGAGAAAAATATTTCAAATGGGTGCAACATATCAAAGCAAGACATCGATTTATTTCCAACACCTCAATACTGCCATCCCTAAAACCAATCAATTTTTGTTTTGTATTTGAACAAATTATTTACACCTACGTAAATAAACTCGGTCACGCTTTCATATTGACAAATTTGCTTTACAACTTCGACAAACGATTGCAAAAACATTTATTTAGCAAGAATTTGAAATGGGCTGCGGTTTAATTAGTTCTTATTTTTGTGCACATCTTAGCAAAAAGGAATTAGTAATGCATGACTTCAATGTATTATTAACGGAATTTATTGCTAAAGTTTACTGCTTTTTTATGATGAAAAAAAAACTGAGTAGATGTTGTCCCTTCTAAAAAAAATTATTTATAAATGTTTTTTCTTCTTGATCATCTCCTCTCCCCTTGTTTTCTCTTTTCTCCTATCTCTCTTTCGCATTCGTTCTTACTCCTCCTCTAAAGTTCTTTTATGCTCTATCCTATTTCTTTTGTTTGCCCTTTTTCCTTTAAACAGCCTCTACTTCTTCATATTCCTGTTCCTTCATTAAACTATTTATTTACATCTTCCTCTCTCTACTCCTTTTATGTACTCTATGTAAGATCTATATCACACAAAATCTCATTCTCCATCCATCTCTTTACAGGGTCTCGAACATTTGATGTACAATCTAGGCATTGGGCAAATCGAATTCGAGCCTGAACATACAGTCGATAAACATCGTCCGAAGGGCTTCAAAACATTGGATAAAGAGGATGATTCGAAGTTAGTGGAATATTTCGAACAACAAATTTTGAGTTTATCGCCAACAAACCAAGCAGATGTGCAATTAGTAGCACAAGGTGACGCGCCGAAAAAGAATATAGACGAACTAGACATACTTATTAAGGAAGAAGGAAAAGATGTTTTGTTGGAATTTAAAGAGATGCATGATCCAAAGCATAGACATCCAAGGGAAAGTGGTAAGAAACATAATTTTAAAAATCAAAAAAAAAAAAAATGAAGACGATAGAAGATAATTTCTGGAGCGGATTTTAACAAAACAAAAAAAAATTGTATTCCTAATAAACGAATTTAGCTCGAAACTTCAATATCACAGAATTTCATAAATGTTTTGAGCTCTCCACCTTTCAACTCAAAACCACTTCATAACCTAGTTTTCAAATACTTGTTCATTAGATTGCTAACTAAGGTGGCCAACCTTGGCTAAAATGGCCTTCAAATATTAAAACGCTTTCTTCCACTTATGCCAGTTATTAGTTATAATTAGTTTGACCTCCACTTTGACAGCGAATATATGTAAGTACGTACATAATCATAATAAGCAGCTCCACAGAAGTTTTGTTCGGCAAAGAGCAAGCAATTCAAATGTCAATTAAGTGTTGCACAATTGTAGTGCAAGTGCACATTTCACACATGTTCATGCATGTAAGTTGTGTGAGAAAAGTTGCCCTGTAGGACAGTAGAACTATTTTGAAATGTAAAAAATGTTCGACGTCTCTCGCCCATGGTAAATATACAGAGAACAAGCGCTCTCTGACGAGTACTAAATAAAATTTTAGACCAATTCAGAACTAGGTCGATTAGATTTTTTGTTGACTGAGTGAAATAAAATAAGCTAAAAAATTATAATTAAATACCCATAATCTTAAACATGATTCTAAAATAAACATCAAGTATGTCATAGTCAACCTAAAATACATTTTATGTCTAGGAGTTTTAAATTTAAAATGTCGAAGTTGTCATTTTAACATTTTGTAATGGCGGTTCGTGTCTATGGTTGTGGGATGTCACAAAGCTTACTCCAAACTAGAGTTTGGCTTTTTTTGCTTATTGTCACAGCTATGCTTTGGTTTTCGAATAAAATAGTTGACACAGGGTGACTTTGCAAAACATAAAAAATTTCTTCATACCACAAACCAACTTAATTTTTTTTCATAAGGGGACGCTGTTACTTTTTATTTAAGCTAAAATCCTTGCTAAAGATGAAAATGATTGGCCAACATTGTAAATGTCTTTTTAAGTTAATTAAAGATTTTAACTAAAACGCGTGTTAAGCAACGACTATGAAAATGGGCCTTTGATTTTCTTGAGGTTAGTTGAATCAGCTGTTTTGTATCATTAAGACTATGTCACTTTTAACTCAGCTTTAATTCAAAATCAGCTACTGAAACGTGACATTGCGGTCAAACATTTCCAAAGAAAAAATTCCGAGTTGAAGTCATACCGAGAAGCGGTGGTTTTTCTTACTGGGGGGATTCACAAACTTCATAAACATGTCTAAGCTGTTTTTAAGCGGATGCGGTCAACTTTTTATTAGATCATACACAATAATGTATTTATGAAAAATACAAATATTGACCTAATATGCATAATAATAAGCAAATTATCTGTTGCCAGTTCGACTTTTACTTTTCAATTTAGAATCAATGAAGATTAGCTAAAACTGAAATTTATTGCTACTCATCAAAATTATTGTACGCAGACCGAGAACTTGAGCAGCCAGCATGACGTCTATATTTTGCTTATTTAAATTCGCTTTTGTAGAAATATTTGTCAATTAAAAAAAAAAAAGTAAAGTGCGCCTCCCGTTATTTTCTTGTTATTTCATGTCGCAAATGTCTCCGAGTAAGCTTAATTAGTTAGAATGCTTAAATGTATTTGAATGGGGAATACAATAGATTTGTTGGCATGTGAGTTTATATTTTGAGAATAACAAATGCTTTTGCTATACAATACAATTATAATTATTATGATAAAACCTTGTTTTTGTGAAATGCTTCAAAAAGGTTAGTTGAAGTGCCTGGGTAAACGCAAGCTGATTTTTTATTTCAATTCAATTAACAATTTGTGTACTTATTCTTAGATATTCACATAAGATAAGTAGATTACCAGTAATGAATTAAATTCATTCATAGTACTAGGTACACCGAAACTTTTTCACAATTTTTGAGAATACACTTGAAGTACCGTTTGATTGGGGAGCTGCAAATGTGATATCTAGGGCATAAACGTCAAAATGAGAATCAGCCTTAGACATCTGTAACTGGACACGACGCCATATTGAAGTGAAGCCCACTTGAAGTACCTGTCAGTCAATAGCTATGTATGTTCAGCGAGAAAGCTTGCTAGTATTGTGAGTAACGGAAGAGTTGCGCAAAACTCTCTTGAATCCATAAACGTAAACTTTTTTCGCTGTATAGAAAGTTTTAAAGATTTGCAAACAAAACAGCTGTTAAGTCTCTCATTGTTAAACACCTGCCAAAATTTTAATTCTTTGTTGGTGTTTTAATATGCCACTTCCAAAATGAGCGCTCTCCCTGCAAGTGTTTTGTGCCGCTGAAAACTATCCAGTCAAAATTTTTAAAAACTAGGTCACTTCTACCTCCTATTCTAAACAACAAAGTGGTTAATTTTGTTGAATTCTACCACTTTTCGTTAAACCCACCATGGTTTTTTGGAAGTGTATACGGGTTCCGTACAAAATGAACTGATCCGTATAAAATGTACGGAAGTGACCGTATTTTATACGGTCATGTGCAAATAGCCACAGCCTGGTTTTTGACAACTCGCTGAAATTCAATATAACCTTACTTAAATTTAAATTACTGCAAAATCTTAACAGAAAGTAGTTACAATTTCAATCTAATGCGGAAGCTTGTAGACTCCATAAAATTTATCTAAATCAAATAGAAAATTTTGTTTAATTACAGTAACAGTTATGTAAACAATACAAAATACATATTTACGCCATAAAATATAACTTGTATGTACATTACAAAATACTATGTTCTAAATTTGATTACTTAACGCAGTCTAATTACAAAGCAAATGCAATAAAATTACAATAAAATTTATTTAGATGTCATATCTCCCAAAGCCAACCCCAACCTAACCAATTTTGATGCCAACAGCATGCAATTTAATGGCTGAAAACAGGTGTTTTTATTACCCGAATAACTGTCAACAATGGCTGGAGTACGGTCATTTGCCTTGAGACATATTGAATATGGCGTTAAACCAAAAGAGGCCGTGTCATGTTTTTACACACATTAGAGTGTGACTTATTTCTGTGTTGACAAATTCCCAACAACAGTAACACTTCATTTGGAGTGCTTGAAAGCTTAAATGAATCTCCTATAATGATATGGCATCCTTGCCTTTTCACTCGTCACTTTCCTTTCCTTCAATACCCAAAAGGGATCAAAAGTGTTGTTTATCCATTAAAAATGTTTATTTAAATTTTATTCTTCTTCATCATCTTTAAAATGTTAAAAGCTTTACAAATTCATAAATCAGTGTTACTCCGCCAGCTCACTTGCTGTTTTTTTTTTTTCAATTTTGATTGTCTTACATATTCACAGCACAGTTAATTCTTTACCTTCCTTACGATTTTATGAGTTGGTTTATAATTTTTTTATAAATTTTTTATTTTATATTTACTTCTGTGCATTGTTTACTTGGGTTTTGTTTACACTTTTTATGCATTCTTTTGTGTCACATGCTACGTCGGGACTTTCAGATTGTGGGCATGAATGCACTGAATTTCTCAACGTACTGGTCAACTTTTTCATATGCTGCACACGTCGTATTCGCAACTGTGGCTATGTATGTGCATTAGGGTGGGGCGTTTTTGTTTGAAATTTGCTTATAGTTCCTCTCAGAAGACGGTCACTCTCATGGTCAGTGTTCTTATAGTATACAAATTTTTTAAAGGTACTTTTCAGACGACTTTTTTCCCTGTCCTACATGAAATAATTTTTTTTGACTTTTTTTGGTGAGTGGTAAATTTTGCGCTCTAAACAGCTGTTTACTATTTCCATTCAAAAACTTTGCTAAGTACCACAAAATCTAATAAAAGTCTGAAATATGATTTTTTTATAATTTTAATTCTTTTTAATTTTCATTTGGTTAATGACAATTTTTCTTTTTCTATTATTTTTTATAGCGTCAAAAATAATGCATTCGCACACCCTAATGCACATATTTGCATAATTATTTACAAATGGAAATATGCCTTTTTTACAATTTTTTCTAACCTGCTTAAAAAGCATGTGCGTCAATTTTTCAGGGCAAACTTCAACACTTAACGAGATATCAATCGAAAATATAGATAAGCAAGTGAAGCGCTGAGATATTGCTGTAATAGTAACAACACACGCGCCAAAGGCATTAAAGCGAGGATTTTTTTAATTTAACTAAATATTTTTATTATTCCAGTTTCTATTGCGTATTAACCACAAAAATCTATAAAATGTAGTATTTTTATCTCTAAAGATTCCCCTTTTGTTTTTTTTATTTATTTAAATCTTTGCTTAGTTCCAGGAAATATTTACCATTTTTGTTTAGTTGAGAGTTCTTTTTTGCTAATTCTGTTATTTATCTGGTATTTAAATTGACGCTGAGGTGATTTTTGCAAAGAACAATGAAAAAAATTCACCTTATCTGTCATTGTTTAGAATACAAGCATAACAAAAACTAATTTACCTTCAACTTGCTACAATTTAAGAACACAAACTTGGAGATTAGATTTTGCAGTGCAAATAAAAGTTTTTAAAAAGAAATTACTTATACAAATACAAAGTATCAATAAAGCTCAGACGGAAAAAAGCTGTAAAATTTATGATAATTTGTGGTTTAGAATTTCGGGGAAATTGTGGTAGGTCGTGAAATGTAGATACAAATAGAATTTGCTCCAGTACTTCGCCAAATTTGCCCAGTGTACATGAGGTGAACATGTGAATGCGAGAATAACGAGTTTAAAAATTATCGTTATACGCCGTATGAGCTATTTCTATATTAAAAAGGAAAATATGTATGTTAGGAATTAAGAGCTCATTATTTAAATCCCTAGCCTTAAGACTTGCATTTATAAAATGCTTAAACCTCCACTCAACTCGTTTTTTATTTAATTTCAGATGATTTTCTAGATGCGCCTTCACTTTCAGCCAATGTCTGCTTATCCCCAAAATCAATGCTACGCCTTGTGGTTGATCATGATGATTTACATAGACGTAAACTATACAAGACCTTCACATCCGATGCAGCAAGAGATGCACACAATTCCCAGGAGGAATACAATGAATTTCTCAATCGCGTACAGCTGACACCTGTGGCCTTTATGAAACTGTGTCCCGCGCTATTGGCACAAGTGGATCAACATGTTTGTGCGCGCCCGGCGCCACTAACGCACGGCGATGATCCCAAACAGGCGCTGTGGAATGGTGTGTTAATGACACTTTAAAATATCTCATAGAAGACTTATGCGCTTTTATTTATTTATTTACAGCTTGGATATACGCTAGCATTTCCATCTTGATACTCTCCGCATGTGGCCTATTGGGCATATTACTAGTGCCACTTATGAAAACAGTGGCTTATCAAGAGATTTTGAAATTTCTTGTCGCTATTGCTGTGGGCACATTAGCTGGTGATGCTTTGATGCATTTACTGCCACACGCGCTAGTGCCCGACCATCATGGACACGATTCACATGACGTGGGAGCAGCAGAGCCCGATGATCATCATGACTCGCATGATTCACATCAAGCTGTTTGGATTTGTGCATGCGCCTTTTTCACATGCATTTTCATGTACATAGTGGAACACATCGTGCCGTTGCTGAAGGGCGATAATGCGCATGGGCATGGGCATGGTCACTCGCATGGCGGTCATGCACACTCACACGAACACCAACACACGCACCCGCATACACACTCAGATCATATGAAGAAAGCAGATAAGATGATCGGTGGTGTTAATCCTGCTGCCAACAATGGCGCAACACTGTCCAACGTAGAGGCAAGAGAAATCAATATCATGCTGAATGAAACGAAGAAGGATGAGAAGACCCCCACGCCTCCACTTACACCAGTCGCTTTCATGGTAATCATTGGCGATGGGCTGCACAATCTCACAGATGGTTTAGCAATTGGCGCTGCTTTTGCTAGTGATCCTGTAACGGGTATGGCTACCGCTTTGGCCGTACTTTGCCATGAATTACCACATGAACTGGGTGACTTTGCGCTTCTTCTGCAGACCGGTGTGTCATTGCGACGTGCTGTCTATTTAAATATTGTTAGTTCGGTGCTGAGTTTTGTGGGAATGGCTATTGGACTACTTATAGCTGGTGCGCATGAGAATACGACTCAATGGATTTATGCGTGTACTGCCGGTTCTTTTCTATACATTGCACTGGCGGATCTTGTGCCGGCTATGAGTGAGGTTGAAAACCATGCGGGTGATTCGTGGAGCAAACTCAAAGCTACGCTAATACAAATTACAGGCATGCTTATCGGTGGTTTCATAATGCTGGCCATTGCGCTTTATGAGCATTCACTGGAAAGTCTTTTTCAATGAAGTGAACGATGTTAAAAGCAGTTTTATTTAGAAAACCATTTTCATGAATCAAAAACATAACTTCACAAGCATAAACTGAAGAGGAAAACATAGCAGAATTTACCATATTTGAATTTAGAGTTTTATCATATAGAACTTCATTATCTGTGGAACAGAGCTTTCAAGGCCAATTGCCTTTTAAAGGCTGCTTTCTTATTATCTACGATTTTCGTATATGTTAAAGTATTATTAACTACATCAAACATTATACATATCTATGTTGTTTTTGTAATATACTTAAGTATTTAGTAATAGATATTATAAACGAGGGTGGAGATGAATAATTTATATAATTATGTAAAAATTGAGTTGCCAATTATTTCTAATTTACAATTTTAAAATAAAAACGAAATTTGAATTAAGAAATAACTCAAAACTTCTGACTTCGAGCATAATTTGTTTGAGAAGCTTATAGAAGATTGAAAAAAAACAACCGTAGATCTCATAAATAATCCGATTTCCTGAGACCTATGGTTTAAATTAGTTATGCTTTAGAAATTTCTTTTAAAAGGTGCAAATATCTTCAACGTTAGGCTATATTAAACGACTACATTTACTGGCGGTAGACGCTAACTACGGCCTCTGGCCTACATGCCCACAGCAGAACATGAATTTTTCAGTAAGTCTGCGCTACAATGAAAATGGAAATAGCAAATATATTTGCCTACATTTAGGCGCAACCTAACCTTTAACACCAAAACATATTTTAACGAATACAGTCATAATAACTATATTTGCATTTGTTTACAATATAAAACAACAAAAACTTACATTTTATTTGTATATTTATTATTTATGCAATTTGCTGTTGTGACTCCTCAAATGGTTCGTTAGGCAATCGCGCAGGGTTCTAGAAATGCAAAAAATTAAATTAAATAAAAATAGATCTTCATAAAAAACGATCAACAATATTTACCAGCTTCTTAGCACGTTCCTCCAGAGTTTGGTACGCAACGTGACTCAACGTGAATCCAGCTGGCAAACCAACACCTTGTACTCTATAGAGCGCGTCTTTTTCGCCTTCATCAGCAAGCTTATGCGCCACTGTTATAGTACATTTGCCAAGAAAACGTGATGAGACTACCATAGGACCACGTGATATATCGATATGTGTGCCCATGCGATAAAGTGTAACACGGCCTTGACTTTGCTGTGCGACGCTCGGTAATTGTTCGTGTTTGTAATGTGAATTGGCAAACATTTCCAATGCAAGTTCTTCACTTACATCGAGACGTTCAATTTTCAAATCTTTTGCTGCTAATTTAACCATTTCGCCGGAGATAGCTCGCAGCTCTGCTTTATTAGGCTGCCAGGATTGGGAACGTATTACTATGTCGTATACAAAACTGCCGGATTTAACTAAAAAGTGATTGAAGTGTGTAAAATATTTTGGCTAGAAGTAGTAAACTGTTTTTAGTACTTACTATTTGGACCAGGGAAACTATGGAGCTGCAATTGTGCTTCTTCAGTAAAACAGTTTTCCAATGCTGCACCTAACATGAAACTGCATGTGCGCCAGAAGGCTCTGCAAAGGAAGCAATAAAAATTAAGTTGTAATTACCCGATTCTTAACATTCGATACTTCCGTTTATTGTACTTACTTATTTATAATATGTGGATCAGCTACGTTGAAATTCAACAGCTGCAATGTGCATGATTCGTTTAGCGGACGATGCATATCCCAAGGAACATTGCCATCGATCAATGCTAGTGCCGAGCGCTTGCAATGTCCGTCACTTAAATGCTGTGCACAATTGTAGGGTGTTGATATTGAAGCATTCATAGCTAGGGTAACATCCTCCGGCAGCCCTAAATAACGCACCTCAATTTTCTCCACTCTACCAACGGCTTCTTTCTGACGTCGTTGCTCCTGAGAGAATAGCTCATTGCGTTTAGCTACAGCTGGGCTAATAGTGGTTGTGTTTCCGGCTGAGTATTTACCTAGGAAATTTGTGTAAAGCGAAGTAAGTCATAAATACCATGCAATGTTTATGTAAAGCTTGATGCTTCTTGCAATGACACCGTAAATTATGCGCTTCATCAGATACTCACGTAGGTTTGCCAATCCATTAAAACGATTTGCGATATTTAATACTGCTTTTGAAAGCTTTGTAGTGCCGCTCATTTTTATAAGATTTTGACAAATTTTCTTTTAACTTTTAATGTAAATTTCCTCAAATTTTTAAAGCGGCACGAAAAGTGTTATCAAATCAAAGCGAACAGCTGATGAAAACGTGTTTGAATACTGCCACGCTATTGAAAAAAAAAATCCATCACCTTCTGACTAAAATTGGGTAGACACGTTTGTATTAACCCGAAGCTAACCATGGCCTGTGCCAGTATAGCACCTTTGTCCGGATGTGTTTTACGAGTTCTTCCCTAAAAGCCTTTGAATCACAGAAACCCACGCCACACAGCTATTCTCGAGAATGTTTCTTCTTAAATCTTGTCTGTTATATTCTCAAAATTCGCCAATTGAAATTAGCCGAATCTTAATCTACAGATTAATTTTTGGTATACAAAAAAAGACCTTATCTAGATATATCATATCGCCTCTCTGTCTGACTATTTTTGCAACAATTTTCTCTCAACTCTTATCATTATTAACATTAATGCCAAAATTTGATGGTTTCTAGTAATGATGGCTATGCAATAGGTTAAGCTAGTTAAACTTGTTTCGCCATTGTGAATGCATACTGGCAGTAGAAGAAGAATAGAAAAAACGTCGCTGTCATAATTTTGTTGGTCATCTTACATTGGCAAACCATTTATAATTTCGCACAGTAACTTTTATACAAAATAAAGAGTTTTTAACTTAGCTAGAACCGAAGAAATGCATCTGGAACAAGTACGTGATGTGCCCAAAGGTGGCTTCAATTTCGATAACTGCAAACGGTAAGAAACTTTTCGTACTTTGAAGACCCAAATACTTAACGTGTTCCCTTTCATAGCAATGAAATGCTGCTAAACTCTGGATTCCAGCAACCGAGAACAGTAAAAACCGGCACAACCATTGCAGGCATCATATTCAAGGATGGTGTAATCTTGGGAGCTGATACGCGTGCCACCGAAGGACCAATTGTTTCAGACAAAAACTGTTCCAAAATCCATTACCTAGCCAAAAATATGTAGTAAGTATAGATATTTGATATTACTAAACAACTAATATATTATTATTGCCTGGTATAACTTAAGAGAAGGAAGGTCAGGTACATTTAAAAATCACCCAGTGACAAAATAAAAAACCTTGTTTGTTTGCTTAAGTAGCGACAAAAACTACTATTGTTTCCCACTCTAAAAACATGTGTACTCTCTCCTGAACAGTTGTTGTGGTGCTGGTACCGCTGCTGATACTGAGATGACCACTGATTTGATTGCCTCCCAATTGGAAATGCATCGCCTAAACACTGGTCGTCAGGTGCCTGTAGTGGCAGCCAACACATTGTTAAAACAATTTCTTTTCCGCTATCAAGGCCACATTAGCGCCGCTTTGGTACTGGGTGGTGTTGATAAGACAGGTTCATACATATACTGCATACATCCACATGGTTCCACAGATAAATTACCTTATGCTACAATGGGTTCTGGTAGTTTAGCTGCTATGTCTGTTTTTGAGTCACGCTGGAAACCCGATATGACTGAGGAAGAAGGAAAACTATTGGTACGTGATGCGATTGCAGCTGGTGTTTTCAATGATTTGGGTTCCGGTTCCAATATTGATTTATGTGTTATACGCAAAGATTCTGTAGATTATTTGCGTAATTACGAGTTGGCCAATTTGAAGGGTAAACGACATGTAAGTTATTGTAATTCACTGCAATGAATCGTGGAATAATTTGTAAATTTTCTTACAGGGTGATTACCGTTTCAAGCCTGGTACAACTGAACTCGTTGGTACAGAGCAATTCATCGAAGTTATACCTTTTGAAGCTTTCCACAAGAAATTGTCGTCAGATGAAAGCACTGAAGCAATGGAAGTTGGTGCTTAAAGTATGCATTAGCGCAGAATGTGGTGGATTATAAATCTAATATAACTTTTCTTTATTTGAAAATAAACCTAGCTTTTACTTAATTGTATGCGACAGTAGCTGTTTTAATTTTTGAAATGAATGAACATTTGTGCCATAAAATTGGCAGGCAGGTGAACCGTTTCAGTGATTTCTTTTTGAGCTGGAACGACTAGTATGACCCCCGTACAAAGTTGAGCATTCACGTCGTCACCTTGCTTAACTGTTCCTTACAATGGGAATGTTGGGTCTCTTTTCTAAGATTGTCATTTATTCTGCCGTATAACGCAAACGACAACGAGATCAGAAACAAATTAAGGTTCATATGAAAAATTTATTTATATTTTGAGAACTTAGTTCAGTATCAGCCAAAATAGAGTTTGTTTAAAAGAACAAGCATTTTATTAAAATAAATTCTCACCCTTCTTAATTAAGCTTACATACTTCTGTGATTAAAAACAAAAACTGACGATATGTTTTCATATGTATTTTTGAATATTGATATTTTAGTTATTCAACTCCTAAATGTATGCAAACACTTTTTACATCTCGACGTAAGTTGGCATGGTCATGACACCACAATTATTCTTACGTGTCGACATCAAAATGTAACCATCATTACCCCAATACGTGGACCATGAATTCTTAACCAACCAATATTCCTCGCCATTTATTGTACCATAGCCCACAGCCAGAACCGCATGATCCAATTCATCTAAACCATTTTTACATGTCGGCTCATAATACACGCCATGTGAATAGAAACTGAATGTACGTGGTGAAGCATCAATAGCCACCGAGAGTGGTCCATGCTTGAGCATTGCAATCTTGAAGGCATTCGAATCGCCTGATGTCACATTCACGAATCCAGTAATTGGTGCGACGAGCGTTAGATTATTGGCATGACAATAACCATCTTGGCCTAAATAGGGACCATACGCCTCCTCTGTTGGTACGCCACCCATTTTCATCATCCATTGATAAACGCGGAAGTCTTCGCCACCATCACAACCATTATTTCCATATTGCCATGAACAATCGATGAGCGCTTGCTGCGAAAGACGTACCAGATTGCCGCCATTTTTCAGGAAATATGCGCCTTCAATGTGTCCAATGGTGCCAAATGACCAGCAAGAGCCACAAACGGATTGATCTGAGAGTCGAAGGTGAAATTAGAACTAGAAAAAAATTCATTAAAACTCCATAAAAACTCCACTCACCTTTTACCGGTGTTACAGCGCCATACAAACGCCAATCATACTGATCTGGTAGATTGTCTTTTACCTTTTCCACATTATATGGGAATGGTTTGCCTGTATTGAATACACCCGATGACTTATAACCACGTCTTGCGCGCAACTCCTCATCTGTCTTATCGGCCAAATGATTCACAGCCAAAGTGTAACTCAAACTTGCGCGATTCTTCGAATTTATAAAACGTAAATTTTGTCTAAAAATATTCTTGCGATATTCATGCTCATCGTCGGTCTTATATTTGATACCATGCTTGTGCTTGAAATGATCAAATGCATGCTCAACATGATGTTCTACAGCGGGATGAATGAATTCTTGCATTGGATTGAAAGTGGCGTAATGACCAGCACCGGGGCCTGGGAAGGCTACACAAACCATGTCTACAAGTAAACAATACAAATTTACATAAAAGTTGTGTACAAAAAAATTTCCCATGCCAACTCACCCTCATCCAATTCGAAGACCTCATTTGGTATATCATCCTTTTCATAGCTATCATAATCCAAGTAATAATGATCGAAATGTGAACCAAGCAACGAATTGTAACCACGCATCTCATAACGCACCGGTATGGGTTGACGTGCAGCTGGATAATGTGGTGATTTCTTATAGCGCACCCACAAAGTGTAGACATTACGTTTTTGTCCGATCACTTCCTCCAAACGGAATTTATCACAAGTAAAACCAAGAAAGCTTTCAGTGCCCAAGAGTGTAAAGTTTATAGCATTCGGTAGTATGGTTTGTATGCCGACACGATTTTCATCTGTGCCATTCAATTGCAAGCAGGTGATTTTGTTCAACTCTTTGTCGGTGGACACCGGTGCTAGTTTGAGTGAGGTACCATAAGGCATAACACCAGCCAGCTGATAAGTCTTCACCATGCCACCATAATAGTCAATACGTGAACGGCGTGTGTGCTTATCATACCAGGCGTAGAAGGGTTCTGCAATCTCGGCATAGGGAATGTAAAGTGTACCCTTTGTTATATAGGTATCATCCCATCTTGGTGGTTTTGTGGCTGAAAATGAAAGAGATTGAGTATGAAATGTATCTTGAATAGAGTGTTCTGGCTTATGGGAATATATTGCCATATACGGAAGACCAATCTGATCCCGAATGTTTTTTCTTCGTATTCCTGTATACATTTTTTTTGATACCGTCTAATGTACAACCATACACAAGCGCATGTGTGCATGTGTTTACCGCTTATTAGACTCAAATCGAAAACAAAGTGCAGAATCAAAAGTCGAAATGGCGGATTTTGACAATACTTAGCTCCAAACAAAAACAAAAATTAACCGCAAAACTAAGCAAAAACAAAGTGGGTGAAAGTTGAAATTAAGTTTTAGGTAAATCAATTTGAATTGCAACAACAACTAATTCGAGTATGCGAAAAGTAACTCGCCTCTAAAATACAAAAACAAAAATTATACATTTTTCACAAACACGCCTTGAAACAAGTATTAAAAGAAAGCGCAAAATCAGATTAAATTTCAATTTCGCAGAATTAATTAAAATTCACTTACCCTCCACACTCAGACCGCAAAACACCACCACCAACAAAAACACAGCAAAACGCATTCTGTGCACGGTAATCGAAACCCAACTGGTTGGTTTCTCACAAAGAGCTTTTTGCAATAATTTTATTGATATTTCAACTTTGATTATTTTTGCTGTAAATGATTTATGTAATTTATTACTTCTTTGTTATACCTATTCGCTCAACTAATTTAATGAAATAAATATTTTTATGAAACCAAAATTGCGTGTTCTATCGACCGCTATGAGCGGCTAACTAAAAGCTGTGCTCAACTTAAATCCCAACAAAACCTGCATGAGGCAATAGATTTCGTGTTGTGTGCCGGTTATTCTATGTGAGAAGACGAATGATTTTTGTATTTTTGTATGTACAAATACATATGTATGTTCACTTACCCAGTTGACCAGCGGAGGCCACAAGCTGCATCATTAGGACTAAAGAGATGATGTGCTCACGCGACTAGGAAGTCCGGATGGCAGGATAACAGGGCAGGTAATTATATTTCCCAAACAATTTGAGCCTAAAGAACACTTCAAATTAAATTTAGAACAAAATGTGGTGTAGCCGGAAACCTGTTTTTCGAACCCAAATGTCTAGGAAACATATGTATGTACATACTTGACGGAACTCTAAAAATAGTCCACCAAAAAACAAGAGCTTTCATCGCCTGTAACCGACTTGCTTCGAAGCGGTCAGTATTTGGCTAATTGGGTTATGTCTATAAATATAAATACATACACATGTACATCCCCATCTGTTTACATACATATGTAGGCATACAAATACAACTGGGGGCATGATTATCAGCAGAGGCAATCCAAGCCCAAGTCAAAGGCTTATATAGAATAAAAAGCATAACAAACTTTTTTCAACTTTCATAAGTTCAAGCAAGTAGATAAGGTTTCGTGCAACGTCTAAAACAATCAGAAACTCCGTCTTTTCGGAATAGGACTCGAAACTGAAATGGAGTCCAATAAACAGATACAGAGGTGGTGGGATGATGAATGAAGGGTCCTCTAAGCACCTTAATCAAGCAATGCGATATGACTACAATTGGACCCTCTCAAAAACCTCCTGGAATACACGCCCCTGATCTTTACATAAATAATTCCCTATTCAACTCCTTACAGCGACTTTATCAAACTGGCATATAGTATTGATCTATTATCACTCATTCGGTTCTGGGTTATTGGACTTGACTGTTTGTTGATTTTTATGCGAAATGTAAATATAATAGATATGTATTATTTAAACAACATATGTATGTATGTATGTACTTATATAGTATTTATTATATAGTCAAGTGAGATAACGGTAGGCAGATGGCAAAAGGCCGGCGACCAGTCAAACGACAATAAGAAAAACAACCGTCAAATAAGCTCTTAGAGTAGATTGAGCTAGTCAACAATTTTTAAGAGAGGCATTTAGGAGAGAGGGAAAGTAAATCCAGAGCTCCACAGCAAGTCACTGGTTCCTAACAAGGGCTTCGCAATTTGTTCTTCCTTTCTTCTATAAAAATGAAATATTTTGCTCTGCTACAGAATTTTATCAAAATTAAAAACCAAATATTAAAAAAAATAATAACAACTACATTATTATTTACATTTTTATTTTTTATATATTTTATTTTTTTTTAATATTTTTATTTATATTATGAAACAATATTCATATAATGAGTATATACATATCTATAATTACTATTAAAATATATATGCACGCGTGCCTTCCTTAAAATTATTAGACTAGACTAGACTATGTATAGCATGAACAGACCTGTTAAATTATAATTAGGATTTGATTGAATGCTTCTTTTAATTGACAATGATTATTTGAATAGTTGTTGGAAAATAATGAAAATTAATCATTACTTTTGATTATATCTAACAAGGTTTTTTCATTATTTTTCATTATGGAAAGAGTATTCAGTAGCCATAGAAAACAGGAAAGGAACAATAAAAAATAAATAAAAAATTCATAAAAAATTTTGTGATTGTTTTTAATTCATAGGATTTTTTTTGAGGAGTATTTAATATTTAAAAAAAACTTTAAGTATGAAAAGTAATCAAATATAAAAATTTTTGGAGCTTAAAGGAATTGTCAAAATTTTATTTCATTTTTTTTTATTTTTATTTTACAGTACCGTTGTGAGAGTAATGCAATAAAAAAAATCTGATATAAAAAAAAATTTAAATAATGAAAAATGATAATTATGTTTTCATTTTTGAGTTCTTTTACTATAATAGAATTTTTTTATAATAATGAAATCTTTTTCGTTACACCTAAATTTTTTGACTTAATAAGGATGCAAAATTACAAAAAAAAAAAAAACAAGGAAACAATGCACTTCTTCTTTAGTTATTCGAAAAAAGTAATCAAATGTAATCACTATATTTTACACGGAAATCTAAAATAATAATAGAGAAATATCAGAAGTATCCAAAAAAAAAAACAACAAAATACTAACTAGTCATTAACTTTGATTATTATTCATTTGTTCTGATTTTTTTTTAGATTTTCTTAAATATATTTATTAACCAAAAAATTGTTATTTAATTTTTTTAATTAATTAATTAATAAATAGAAAATATAGTTATTCATCATCAAGAGCATTTTTACGTGAAAATCGTGTTCTAAAGAGAGCGGCTAATCAAATAGGCTGCTCTTCTTTTCAGCCATCAACGTGTAACTATATTTAATAATAATTTTTCTATTTACTAACAAAATGCTTTGGCCTTAATGATTTATGCAATAAATCATATATTATTCTTTAAAATACTAAATAGTTGATTAATTTATTTAACTAATAATAAAGAGTATTTAAAATAATTTCTTTAAAGTTTAACATCCAAATTCATAAAAAAATAAAAAATGTTTATAAAACTCTTATAATTGAAAATATTGGTTTACAAAGCATTATAAACACTTTTTTAATTTTCATTAATATGAATGTAAGTGTTTTTTTTTACAAATATTAAAAGATTTCGTTTAAATAATTAATTACATTACATTAAATTTTATAATAATACTAATTATCATTATGTCAGCATTACAGTCGGTTATAATAATAATTTAATATATTCATTATTAATGGCTTAGAAAGTACGAGTATATGTCTTGAGTTTAAGTCTAATTGAATATTTAAATTTTATGGCCCTCATTTGCTCTAATATCACAAATTTTACTAAGTCTAAGTAATGTTTTATTTATTTGTTATTTTATATTTATTATTTATGATTTCTACTTTAAAGCTAAATATATGGGGGGATGAGAAGTTTACAGAGGACTATCGATAATAGTGATTCATAAAAAAAATTCGTTGAGTATTTTTGTTGTAACTGCAAGAAACGCTACACTTTTTAAATTTTATTTATGTACATCAAGGGGAACTTTTAGGCACATTTTTATTGATACAATTTGGTTTTTAGTAGTGCTGGAAAAAATTTGTATAATATGAATATATCGATGTTTTTTTATTTATTGTGGTGTTAATTTTTTGATAAGTATACGATTTTCCATAATTTTAGTGGATTCATCAATTTACGCCAAACAAAATCGTTATATTTCCAGCACTAGTTTCTAGATATAACAATATAAAAAAAATTATTACTCTGGCCAACTATTCTAATTTCAACTAATTTTCAGAATTAGGTTTCAAAACAAAATAGCAGATAAAAGCGCATCAAACATTACTTTAGACAATTTTAAATAAATTGAGTTTCAACTTCTTGCTGAGTTCAGTTCTGCTTAAAACTAATTCTGCGACAGCACGTTCTTCCACTAAGCAGACGAATTCGAAACTATTTCAGTTCCAATTTAAGTTAAGCTATATTTTTCCAAATCATAAATATTTACAATATTATAGCAGTTCATGGCACTAATGAAAAAAGATACTTAAAAAAAGTTCGGAACCAATCCGAGTGTTGCACAAAACGCTTAACTGAAATATTTAAGTTTTGAAACTTCAATATAAATATCTATTAACTACTATATACATTTTGGCATATTTTTTTCTATAATAAAATTAAAATAAATTTGTTAACTAACAACTAAACTGGCACTAAGAATTCACTCAGCTGATTTACAAAAACATTTTTTCATCTTCCATTTAACCCACAGCAAATAACAACTTAAATGCTATAACTATAAAACACGTCGACACTGCAGCGTCCATAGCACCAACGATACGATAATCGTTATACTTGGTATCACCAATATGCGCCCACCACTGCCATCGCTATTCACCTCCACCAAATGTGAAACCGTTAAACCAGACAACAATAAATTTGTAGTGATTTCATGCGCCTGCGCATCTATCAACGTCGAAATACGTTCCGCTTCACGCGCGCACGCTTCGATTTGTATGCGCGCTGGTGTGTTGGAACGCGGTATGAGCGCCACAAATATACCCACCTCCATGGTGAGAAAACCCGTCAATTGACACTCGGATAATTGCACAAGTGCATCCAACGCTCTCAATACGCTATTCAATGTTAATAAATCCTTATGCTGACCACGCACTGCATACAAAGCGCGATCGATCTGCTTGCGTGAGTAGACAACACGAAATGCGCCCGCACATATGGGACAACAAGCGCCTGGCGGTATGATGCCACGACAGTGCGTAGATGTTAGGCGCGCGCATTTAACAGTGCGACAACGGCGTCCCATATCAGCAACTAGCAAACCAACCTCACGACAACGGCCGGCATAGTCAACGAGTATGTAGTCGGCCCAGGCGGCGCATTCGTGTGGATAGGTGACGCCATTGATGCCACACACTGGACCTTGCCAAGTGCAACTGCGAAAACAAGAGCCCCAATGGGCCAGAGTTGAGCGCGCTGCAAGCAGGTCACAAGCGCTCGCATGTGTGCGACGTTGCGTATCGCAAACGGGTTGAAGTTCGGCGTTAACGCAGCCACCCGTTAAATTAACTGGAAAGACAGAGAAGGTTAGGCGTCGAGTGAGATGAATACGCGAATTGCACCTTACCACATTGATACTGCACGCAAGGTCGATGCATGGACGATAAGCAAATTTTGCGCTGCTCCATACATTGCTGACCACTCGCGCAACTGAAGGCGCCCTCACGACAAGGGCTCAACGTGGCGCACGAGCCATATTCTATTTCGTTATCTTGCAAGCCGAGGCACTTGGCGATGCAGGCCGAGGGATAGGTGTTGCCATTATTGCCGCACACGGGCACAAAGTGTGTGGGACAATTGCAGGGCAGACTAGTGTAGGACGGGTCGCTATAGCCTGTGGGGAATTGTAAAAAATCAAATTTAGTGGACTTACATTTGGGTTTGGATACGCGCGCTTACCTGCCAAACGACACTGCTTCTTCGTGCACGTGATCTCGCCTGCAAAACAGCTACACAAATTACACTCCAAATAGAAAGAGGTGCCATGTCGAAAACTTCTGCCACCCGGCAACTTGCAGCTTGCATATGAAAAGCTTGGCAGCGGTTGACAATGTTCAATGCGTCCCTGCGCGCCACAGCGACACACTTTGAAAGCGCCCACAGCACCATCGCCATTGATGCCAACTTCCTTCACACTTTGCAGGACTGGTATGCGCACATAAGCACCAAAGGGCACCACATAATTGGACGCTTCGCCGAGACTACAACCCGGCACGCATGCATATGCGCTACTCTCATTACGCTGCGCCAGACATACTTGACTGCCATTACAAGGATGTCCCTTGCAGGGCGCCGTTATGCCATGATGTCCGCCCGTCTCCTTAGGCGCATCACTTTCTTCACGATAGGGACGCAACGACACGCATGGTACATCATCACCATCCGGATGCAAACGCGCACACACCGCCTCCGCATTGAGCGCCGAACTCATGCGCGTCCAATCCATGCATTCGCTCAGTATTTCATAGCAATCCTCGCGACAAATGTGATTGTAATGCCGCTGGCGCGTGCAAGGTTTGATTTGTAAAGCGCAAGCGATGGCCTTCCATTGTTCGGGTGCGCAGCGCGTCATATTTTTGATGGGTAACTCGAAACCGTCCAAGCTCACTGAACCATTTTGTTGCCACAATTTCAAATCAGAACGCGCTGCCACATCAGCGACGGCATTGCAGCTACGAAAAAGTTCCGTTGGACGATTATTAAAGTTGGTGCAAAAGCTCAGACCATCACAACCCAGTTCGCAGGGTTCATCCACTTCGTCCACACATTGACGCAGCTCGAGTTCGTTACGTTCCTGCAAGCATGAGCTCTCGAAAAGCGCGCGCGTTGCTGTCCAATCATTCGAGTATGTTTGCACGCAGAGACGTTTGCACTTGGGCGTGGTCGCCTTCTCACAACAATGCAATTTAGCCGAATCAATGCCGATTTGATTGATTTGTGAGAGCTCATTGGTGCTCTTGGTGGCTGGCACAAAAATTTTGCGTTCAGCTGTTAAAAAGCACTGCCAAAGTGGCAGATATGGTAGCATTGTGCCGCAACCGCCCGCCTTCAGCTCGGCAAGGATGATGTCAATGCTTTCGGTGGTATTGAGCACTGAGCGACAGGTGCGTCGACAGCTATCAAGGCTAGAAAACTCACAGCATGGTAAATCTGTAAAGAGTCGAAAAAAAAGCAGTGATGGTTCATAAATCGCAATTAACCCTGTCAGCGCCGAACTAGAAATTAATAGAATTGATCTCAACTTACATTTGTATGAGTTTGTCACCGGCGTCATGCCTGTTATGTTGTGTACGCATTGCAGCAGCTCGGCATCACGTTCCTCTGAGCACATCTCACGTAAACGGTGGCGTCCATTGCGTTTGTGTTTTGTATGCGGCTCGAAGACATCGCGGCAGGCCTGCAACAACAACAAGAAACAAATTTGTCAGCATTTTAATTACATGCGCGTGCCTACGCTGAGAAGAGGCTGTGAAGAGCTCTGCCATAGCATTCAATTAACTGTCAAACCAGTCAGTCAAGTTGAAAATCAATTATGGACTCATATTTCGTGCGCTGCGCTGTTGATTGGTGGTCGAAAAAGTCATCAAATATATGGTCCATTTGGTTATTAATTAAACAATGTTAACGCCTTTGGCTAGTTTTCATGAATGCGGAAAGATTAAACGTGGACTATGCAATCAGGAATGATAGAGAAGACATTGGACAGCAGAGCGGATCTACAAGACGGCAAGTTGAGGAAAAGCGCTAGTTATAGAAGTCGGTTCTTTCAGAAAACGATCTTATAAACTTCTTCATCGGATGAGCTCTCAGTAGAGATCCTCGTTGAGCGCTAATGAAATACATATATCAAATTAAGCTTAGTCAAACCCCCTTTCAGATACCGAGCGACTCAAATTTGTCTGTAAGTATTCTAGTGGCGCCCTGCTCAAACATGATGGGGCTAAAGAAATGGCTTCCATTGCCGAGAATTTTGTGGTCAGCATCAAATCCCATCTAGCTTCCTTCATCCATAGCATTTTCTTTACCTTCTCGCCACTCAAACTCAGCCAGCTGAGCATCGTCCCCCAACACGCAAACACTGTCCCAATTTGTAATTTTCTCATTTGAAAAAATTCCAATTCTTCATTTAACATTCTTCTCCTCTTCTTCCCCTTACCCATTCAACCAAACCCACCTGCAAGCATTCTGATGTGCGCGCCATACTACAACACCGATCACCAGCCTCTTGATGCTCAAAACAAGCAAACATATGTTGTTCATCACTTTGACGGCACGCGTTGATTAGTTGCGGTTGTGCGGTCGATTCGGATGTGGCGCAAGCATTGCGGCAACGCGGCGACAAACCCAAAGCACAACAACGTCTGCCCGACCACTGAGCGCCACGTGCGACAGCTAAAAAAAAAAGAAAGAAGAAGAGAGAAAACAAAATTGGCTGATAAAAATAAAGTTTTGTTGAAGGAGTAGAAAATAGTACCAGGTGATCTACATAAATACATGCAAAAATATATAGAGGAATATAGCAAAACCCAGTCAACCAGCGGAGTATGGAAGTAGAAACTAGAGAACTTCTTGAGTTGCGCGTTTAGCCTCTTTAAGATGCATAGCGCTTGAAGCAAAAAGCCTTCCACAAAAGGTAATGACGGATGGTTGATCTAAGGATATGATGCCTCTCTTCCCTCAACACCAATCTACTCCTTTCTTTAAGAAGCAGTGTATGAGATGATTTAGAAGGCTGCAAGGCTCATGTGAAACCGTTCCCGCGTCAATCGCGCTATTAACGAACTTCACTTAAGATCCTCCATTTCACTCCATATTCGTGGTTAGTTTCTTTTGGGGAGTGCGATTTCATGCACTCCCCATTTGTTTGACTGGGATGTGCGCACATTTGTAGGCGTAAAAATAGGAAGTCTAAAATGTTAGAATTCTTTGCACTGCTTTAGATTAGCCAGATTAAATTTAATTAGATTCGACTGATGTACATATGTGGTTCTGGTGAATATTTTTTTTAGATTTTTGATGCATGTTTTTGCAAGTTTAGTCGTTTTGCTCTCATTCAGTGGTGGGCAAAGTGTACAGTGAGAATTTTTCGTATAACGAAGTCTAGTTTGAATCGTTGAGCTTTACGGAAGTCCAGCAATTTTCAAAGGGCTGGGCGAAAGTTGGAGCAGTTAAAAGGATCACTTGAGTGTGTAGAAAAATTTTGGAGGTGCCCAACGCAAGTCCACACTTTTCGTGCTGATTTTGAATATTTTCATACCAAAGAGATTTTTCCCCCTGAGTTCTGCCAGCTGCCAAAAGCGACCTTTTCACGCATGAATGCAAAATATAAGATTGCCTACGACTGCTCTCTAAATCGTATGCATCTTCCACTCATTTATTTTTGCGTAGTCGCTGACGTGTCATTAATCGAGCACAAAATTGTCGTTAGGCGGCGCTTTTGTAGTATTTTTTTTTTTCTGATTACTCGTTAGACTGTGGAGATGTAATTTTTGTGAGATCAAAGGAAACATTTTGTATGCCGTTTCTTGTTATGAACCATTTTCTTATCAGAGAGCCACGAGCAATTTCGCATTTCTCTAGGATATGTATAAAGGGAAATTAAACGGTCTGAAACCCAAATCGAAGCGGTCCTCGAAATAGGAATAGAGACTAGACTCAAAGGAGGTGATGAACCAAAATATAAATGAAATCGAAACCTTCACTAAAAACCAAAAAAAAAAAGTAAAAATTTATATTTACAAACAAACAAATTTACCTTCCAATGTCCGATTCATGCAGCTCCAAAACCCGATTTGCATTGAGGGACAATATTTTTTCAATTCCAAACGTAAACCACGTCCATTACCATTATCTGTTGTGGCCAGCTGCACTAATGAAAGCTGAAACCAAAAAAAATAAAAAAACCTTTTTTTTTTAAAAACCAAATAGTTTTGGGTGTAGATTAAATTACTTTTTATAAAAAATGATAAACAATAAATTAAAATAAGTGACAGGCGCCAAAACTATATGCTTGCTGATAAATGAAAACACATATATATATATTGCATAGGTATATACATGTGTACATATGTAAATGCAATTGGTGAGTATTGATTAATGATCCTTGCCAAGCGAGTAAAATAGAGCACTTTTGCAAAATAAAAAATACGAAAAAAAATCAAACTGAATTTCCAAAACAAAATATTCGTTATTTCAAAAAAAGGAATTCAAGCGCAAAAGTGATACGAACACAAGCTGCTTGTCTGCTCTCGATAATTTATGGCTATCAACAGCGTGGCGCATGCGTATCGTCGATTGGTCGAATTGACCGCTAGACACACCAGCATAATTCATTGTGCAAGCGCTCTATTAAGTGGTTTTAAGGTGGACGCAAACACATTGCAATTGGAGCACGTTCAAGTATGACAAATGTTCGGACATGTGTTTGCAATCAAGCCGAAAAGGATAAACAAAAACTTTGTGTGAAAATTTAAATGTCGATTTGGTAAATAAAGATTTTCCAACACTTTTTTTTAACGAAAAGTTTTCAATTGACTGCTACTGTATAAATTATAAGGTGTAATGTGTCAAGATATTTATCATGAGCTGGTTTTTTCGTTTTGTAATGCAGGAGAAAAATGCAAATTAGGAGGAAAAGAGAGCAAAGAGGGAGCGGGGAGATGGATAAACGAGTGATAACCAGACCCGTTAAATGTTATTAGTAATTAGTATTCGATTGATCAGAGGGATTTTTTAACTATAAATTGATTAGGATTAAAAAAAATCAAACACACATTTTTACGATTATTAAAAAAATTAAAAACATCAAAGAGAAACTCAAAAAAAAAATTAATAAATTCAAAAAACTAATCAACATGAAGTAAAAATAATTTTAAAATAATTAAAAAAATGTTTAAATCAAAAAAATATCAAAAAAAATTTTAAAATAATCAAACTAAAATAAAAAAAATTCAAAAATAATAGAATTTTTTTTTTTAAATCACAAATAATCAAAAAAAATAAAAAAGAAATCATGATTTTACAAAATTATTGAAAAAATAAAAATATTAAAAAAAATCAGAAATTTTCCAAAAAAAATCACAAAAAATAAAAAATTACCAAATTAAAATCAAAAAATAGTAAAAAAAACTTCAGAAGTACATGAAAAAAACAACAAAAAATCACAAATAGTAAAATAAAAGTTTTAAAATCGGAAAAACCAAAAAATAATAAAAAAAACCAAATCAGAAATAATCGAAACAAAAAACAAAAAAATCACAAATAAACAAAAAATAACAATAAATAAAACAAAACACCAATAAACAAAAATAATCACACAATAATTCAAAATAACCAAAAAAAAAATTAAAAAATCGAAAAAATCAATTAAAGAAAAAAAAAATAGAAATAATCGAAAAAAAAAACAAAAAATTACACATAATTAAAAACGAAAACAAGTAATCAAAAAATCTAAAAAAAAACAACTTGTTTGGATACTTTTGTTTATTTTTCATTATTTTGAATAATTGTGAAGAATCATGACTTTTTTTAATTATTTTCAAATTAACTGGAACTACCCTCCTCCACCCATTTCGGACAACGGCTAGAACATATCAAAAATATATTTATCTATTTGTTAATCCAATGCGCTTTATCGCATTTAGTTTGCCAGTAGCGACAGCTCAATTATTGGAATTGGGACAAATGTCACTGTGTCCAGCCAGCTACTCTTGTCAAGCTTAAGCAATAACAAAAAAATGTAAAATAACGATTTTATGTAAATAACAATGCATACGAGTTTAAATCATTTCAAAAGATATTTATGCTGAATATAAACTTTACGTGCCCAAAACAAGCAAAATGTTTGCAGGTGCCGGACTCTTGGAAACTAAGGCTCCATTTTATGTTGTCCCACTTGTGCAAAGTAATTAATATGTGAACATAAAATAAAATCGTATCTATGCAAAAATCGAATTGATCGTTAACTACACCCAAAAAAAAATTAAAATTGAAAATTTCATAAAACTGGATAAGAAGAATTTTCAAAATAGATGGAGTTTCCTTAATCAAACGTAGTAATGTGCCTAAAAAATTATTTTTTTTCCGGGGGAAAATATCTTACCAAAAAAAAGGAAAGTTGGAAAAAAAGAACTTAAGAATTTTAAAATCGTTCGACCTACATACAACACACAACAAAATTTTTTTCGAAAATATTCCAATTTATCGCAAAATTTCTTTGATCAAAACCAAAATAGATTTTCCAAAAATTTTCTACTTTAAAGCATGTCATTTTTCTCAGTGTAATGCACGGAAATCGGTTAACCATTTGTTTACGACTTTTAAACGTGAAAATATCTACAACAACAAACACTTGCTTACTATTGAGCTTAGCTTTAAGCTATGTATGTACAGATAAGCTGTCGACGAATACTATTTTTAACGAGCCAATATTTGCATGAAAATTTATTCGACTATAAAAAATATTTAATTTCATAAAATGTGTGAGTAAGTTAAAACGTTCATGCATTGACTTGTCAAAATGTAATTGGCATTTTCCAAATAATGAGCTAATAGTAAATATAGAGTGGTTAAAATTGTGGTTTATGATGTGCATTATGACTTGTTAAGTCACGCGCTATTAACCAGTGATGCCAGATGGTAGCTGTGTTCGGAGAGGAAAAATTTTTTGGAAATTTTATAAAAATTTTTAATTTTATTTTATGAAATTTTTACTGAAAAGTGGTTGGCAACAAAACATTTCTCATCTTGCGCTGTCATTAAAATGCTCGGAAAGCAATTTTCTTGATCACTAAAAAGTTAGTCGATATTGCCAATAAGGTGATCGTTATGTTGTTGTTGTTGTAATCCGAAAATACTCACCGGCACTTAATTGAGATTGTATACACCTCACTTATAACTTATTCTCGTATTAGTTACTTAATTAGGATTTACGTCACATCTGTCATGGCTATAAGTGTTTTATTAAATATTTTTAGGTTAACTTTGAAAATTCGAATTTAAATTTAAATTAGGCTCGAAAGCGTGGTCTAAATTAATTTACAAACACTCAGAGACAACAGTTTTCGCCAATACTCATGTTAGATTTTTAAAATTCAGAAACTATTTCTTTTTAGAATCATTCACTTCCGTCGCCACTTCACCACTTCAATAGAATTGTGCACATTATTTTTGTTACCACATTCTACTGATTGTTGTAGATAGTTTTTTAATTTTTTTTTTTTTGTATCCCTCTATCATTTCCAGTACAAAGAACGTGTATTGCATTTTTAATTAATAGCAAGCAGAAGAAGAAGCATACATTAAACGCAATGAGGTATTCACTACGACGCAGGAATTCAATTATTTATTTACAAATAATATTTTTAATAAGTAGCTGGCAACTCCACTCACCTAGTGGAGCGGGACTGTCAAATTTTTAGGTTTTTGGTATGTTTTTATTTTTACGAATTTAATTAATATGCACGATTCATATTTAATAATTCTCTACAAAAAATACGTATTATCACGTAACAAAATAAATTCTGAAAAATGCTCATTTGTAGCTTCATTTAACTGTAATTCTGTATTTATTGCATGTCTTTGACAGTTGTTGGGGGCTTTGAGACGTGCCTGCCTGTTGACATAAACGTTTTTGTCGTTGGCGTTTCCTGTTTGCAACTTGAGTGTGTTTATTTTTATATGCAATAAAACAATTAAAATTAGTGTGCAAATTGACGGCTGACGAGGTGCGAGATGCTTAATGGATCTTTCTAAGCAAATTAGTAATATCAAACGTTTTAGTGTAATAAAACTTTTAGCAAATTGAATTTCGCAGCTATTAAATATTTCAGCAAATTTTTTTTTTTTTTTTGTATTTTAAGTTTGAAATATTTCTATAAGTTAAACTAAATTAAAAATGCAAATATTTTAGTGGCCAACCTGAAATTTGTGCCACATTTTATGAAACACACGCAAATGCAAAAAAAACTCGCATTCACCACTACCTATGTATGTATGTTAAAAAAATATTTCCTAGCCACCCTGGGTTTCAAATTTTACAACTTCGCGGCACTAAAAAAAACTCAAATAGCAAAAATCAAAATCGAGCAAAATATCGCGCGCGCAATAAAATGCAATTTACACCTCACGCAAGAAACAAGAAAAAAGGTGCTCAATAACTGATCATGCGACATCTGATCATGCAGTTTGAAACGCATAAAAAGTTAAGAAAAAAAACAAAACAAAATTAAGTACCCACATATATTTAGCCATATATAAATTTAAAAAAGGTACAGTGAGGCAATGCGACAACCACCCTTCTCCCTGATCGCGCGCACATATCAAGTGATCATCACATCACATTTAGCTATAAATACAATATCGATCGTCACACAACAACAAGTTGAAAGATCGCAGATAAGTAGATTTGTTTAAAGTATGTATGTTTTTACCTTTAAGCTGCATCTTATGAGTAGCATTGTACAAGATTTAATATCAGATTTCTTTAGTAACATAATTTTGTTTCCTTTTCTTACAATTTTCACTCTCTCTTTCATATGTGTGCATGAATTCCACGCTGAATTTTATCCTTTACAAAGCAATCACATATCGTATATGTGATATGCTTAGCATGTTGTTTGGGGTCTGCTTTAATTTACGAGCATGTCTCACATACAGCACAGCAGGTTAACGTGTTTCTTGAATTTTTTTTTTTTTTTGTTTTTTTTTTTTTTTACTTTTTTTATTATCTGCTTAGTTTTGACAATGTTTTCATTTCACACTGTCTACCACACATGATCACAATGTGAGATCTTCAATCTACGTTGCTACGTAATATGATCATGCGATGATGCTGGTGTTGCATGCTTGTTGTTGTTGCAAGTGTTTAATTGTTTTGCAGTTCAATACAATATCAATACAGCAACGATCGAGGTACGAGACTGGGCGTTGTGATCGTGTCGTTGTGATAAAACAGACCACAATGAGTGTTTTTGGTAAATGTATGACACTCAAGCGCTGACAGTTTGGTGGGTGTGAAATTTTCGTCCAAAAACACTTTAATTTTAGGTTTTTGAAATGGGAATTGTTATGCTACCAACAAATTGCGGCAAGTTTTTATTTCAAAGCGTAATTTGGTTGTAATATTTGGCAGGCGAAAAAAAATTTGTTTCAGTTTTGTTATTGTTTCATTAAGTTATCATATTTCTTTTTAATTGAATTTTTACTCGATCTCGATCTTTGCAAAACTCTAAAGTGAATTGCTTTTATTTGTTGGTGCAACATCTGGGAACAAGATTCAATTTTCATAAATTCATTCATAACAGGTAGAATGCCTTGAAGCACTTTGTGTGCGCCTGCTGTGTTGTACATAAATTGAATGTGTTGCTTAGAGGAGCAGGCAGCGTTCGCCAAACTCTGTGGACAAACTTTGAATTGTGAAGACTGTGGGCTGGATAGTTCGAAGATATCGTGGTCTCGCTTAAGACAAGAGTTGGTCTTTCCACGTACTCTCTCCTGACATCGTTTATTAAAACCCGACTGATCTCTGAATAAAAACCTTCTAATAACCTCACCCCGAAATCTCTTGAGTCTACTCTCTCTCAAGATTGAAACAGTCCGGGGAGTTTTGCCCTAACACAGTAACGGTATTTCTTCTCAATCCTCATTACATCGTCTTTAAGCAATCAAGCCCTCCGAATCACCACGTTTGAGTACCACTGCTTGAAAGGTGTAGCTTCTTCAGTCAACCTCCTGCTGTGTTTGAGTGCCAAAAGGCATAAACTAAATTTATTTTTTCTTTGTTTTTGTTTTTGTAATTGTGTCCATGTATGTGACTGATGCAAAAACAAATTAAAAGAGTCGTGCAATTTGTGAATTTCAACCGGAAAGCAAGACGAGGAATGCGTTCGCAAAGGAACAGGAACGAGAGATGGCTAAGCTAAAGCGAGTGTTGGGTACGAGTGTGACTAGTAACTAGTTTATCAATTTATATATTAATCGAGTTTGAAGCAGTTGTTGTGAAAGTGCAAGTTAAACATTTGTTTAAGATTGTGGCACTTTTAATTGAGCAGGTATGGTTTGAGGCATTCTTGATGGAACAAAAAGCCGCCACAAGTTGTATATTTTAGAAGATCTGGAAAGGAGTACAGGAAATATAAGAAAACAAAGCAATGTGAATGATCGGATCATTAAAGATCACTCTGGTGAGCTTGTGAATTTCCCTAGAAGGGTCTAGTCTAAGCTTAACCCCACATGATTGAGCTTATCCTCCTCCGCTCGCTTCTCGGTTGGGATGCCACATTTCACATAATCTCTAGTAATGACAAAAATTAATTAAACTTCACAACGCTGCCCAATCTACAGTTAGGCGCGCTAGCAGCAATCACAGCTAAAATATTTAATACTTATTCGCATAGCCATAGATGAACCGGTTACTCATGATTGATGGTACAAATTTAAATTAAGCTTTTCATTTTTTAGATCTGCATCGCGACAAAATCCGCATATGAAATGAAAAAGTCTTAATGATGCGCCATTTATTGCACTTCTGCACACGCTTTAGAGATGTAGCGAATCTGGAATTTTAGACATGCGGTTGGAATTCCACCGAATTTTTTGAAATTCGAAAAAATAATTTTTTTGCAATTTTTTGAAAGAAATGGATTGGAAATGTATTTGTGCGAACCTTCGACCGAAGCTTTATTTTATTCGACCGGAGTTGATGTTATTGAATCACCACAACTTGCACAAGCTTCGTATTCGCAAAAGCTGCTTTTTTCGTCTGCGAATATTAAAATATATACGAATATTCGCTACAACCCTAGCGCTTTTCTGCATATTTCTATTTATATCTTTCTACCTGTTTATTTATTTTTCACATTCAAATGATCGATCGTTTGGTCAAATGTTTGCTTTTGCTCGGTCAGCATTGCTACACTAATTGCTCTCGCTCGCTTGCTGATAGTCAAATGAATCAACTGTCATGGCGCATGCGCAAATTTTCACGGCAAACAGTTTGTGGGCAGTCAGCTAAACTGATCGCTAACGAGAATTTACGATGCAGCAAGTTCGAAGTGTACGTATGTACATAGATATATGTGAACTAAGCGCATTTTATGAGATTAACTTGATAATATTTATTTAACATTTGACGGACATGCATTTTAGAATGTCAATAGTAGTTAAATCTATAATAAAAAATAATTAACGTTTAACGGTTTAAACATTTTTTGTTGTTTTTTTTTTGATTTTATGTCGATTATATATAATTTTTCGCTAGTGGTAAGATAATAAGTTGTAATATTATGACTCAAGTTGTTAATACCTGTTATACTTAACACACCTTACTACGAAAACATATGTATCTGGTATTTTAAAAGTTGAGCAGTAAAAAAAATACTTCACTAGATTGTGCTAATAAAATGACAGTCTGGGAGTAGAAAAATATGTCTACATCCTTGTGTAGCAGGAAAATAACATTTTAAAATTTATATTAGCGAAATCGGCTTAGTAGATTAGCTGTTTTGGTGTTACAAGAGTTTTGGTGTTATTTTTAATACCGACATTAGACTTGGCCAACTAAAAAAAACATTTTTAAATAATAGTGGTTAAAACAAATTTTGAAAATAAATATCCATAGTTTTGTGTATTGAGTAATTTTTTCGCAATTCAAAACAAAAAAAAGTAATTTAACATATAAATAATTATATTTACACGTTTTTAAAAACTTGAAATTTTTGAAATTATTAACTATTTTTCAAGTTTTTTTTTTTTCTAAAAAATTTCAGAATTGAAAAATTTTTGAAAAATAGTTATTAATTAACTTATCATTCTAAAAAATATTTGGTCTAGCCTAGTATGTAATACCTATGTATGTATATAACCCCTCCATTTAAAATAAGTTTTCAAATTTCAGCAATCACATTCCTTTGATGATATGCTCCGCTAGAGATTACTCAATTAATTATGGAAATAAATACAATTCAACGAACGCCTCTTAAACCCTCGTTAAACGATCCTGCATTGCAGGTCATGCACTGTATATGTGTGCGTTTCGTGTGCATGACGTAGCCCGTAAACGTTCATGCAAATCTATGTCATGCGCCATTTGAATTGAGTGTTCGTAGCGTGCGCACGTAATATGCCGTCGTCGGAAGATGATTTTTTGTGAGGGGGGTTAGGTATTTCAACTATTTTTATTCGATTTTAAACCAGCTTATAACTAATTTTATTCCATTTTTTATTTAAGTTAAATATATATTTAATATTTATAGTAAAAGTTGATTTTTAGTGTAAAATCAATTTATTAAATCTTAGTACAAATTCATTTTCTTCCGCACACTTGTTCATCTCGAATGTCAGCACTCAACTGAGGCACTATTGCATGTCAATCAGGCTGCTAAACGTTCAAGCAAAGCGCAAAAATCAAAAATTTTTGATTTTCATCATGCAAGAACCGACAACAAGTACGTGTGACACGAAGAAAGTACGTGTGTCACACGAAACGCACACATATACATTGCATGACCTGCATGCTGGATCGTTTAAAGAGCGCTTTAATCAAACGCGTAATTGCTGAGCATGTAAATTTTGCACTTTGTAGCGCATGCGCAACACCCAACCGGCTTTTCTAGCAGGACACACAGATTGTATATTTATTCCATTCTATGAAGACTTGCCAACAATCAGGAATAACGCAAAGAAAGCTAGGTAAGCTACAACAACAATAACGACGCTACCAACAATGTCTAGTAGGGGTTTATAACTATCGATAATTTTACTGATAATTTTTACTATGGCTAAATACGAATGTTATCGATTCTATCGTGATTCGCAGAAAAGCTCGTTGAAATTAAAATAGTATATATGTATGTACATATGTAAATATTTTTGTAAAATTTATAATAAATCAAAGCATAGATGAACAAGCCTCGATATAATCGATAACATCGTTGATAGTTTTGGCACCTCTAATATGCCCATAGCATACACCTGCAAATTGCTATCAAAAAAGCAACATGAAGACTTCTTCCTGTTACCAGACATATGCGATTAACTTTGTTGACTGCATAACATGAATTTTATCACATAAACGTCAATTAAGCAACAACATATTATTTTTGCAAATATGGGCGTTAGCATTTAGACATGGCCAGCCTTTTAATTTTATAGCAAAGAAGAAAAGCGAAATAGCAAATTCACGCATGCGCCTAGATACGCTCACATCTTTCCTAATAGACGTTAAAGAAAAGCGAAAAAAAAAATTGAGAATTTAAAATGCACCACCCACACAAAATTTGTTTTAATACTAAATACTAATTTGTAAAAACAAATTGCAAAAAAGCATCACACCTTGCTTGCTAGTGATGTGCAGTTTCGAGTATTTAAGTAATCGGTTTGATCAAGTCCGGAGTATTCAAGTGGGTTTCTGTTGGAAAAGCCGCTTTAAAATAATATTCATTGGCCCTATGTCACTTTATGGGACCAATATTTGCAAGTAGATGCGTTTTCTATCTTCTTAAGAAGTATCTTCAATGCTTTCTCTGAGAGCAAGTTTCAGCTCGAAAAAAGTTTTTATCGCATTTTCTAGAACCGATTTGACTACTCTGTCGCCACGGTACCTGTCTTTTAGACTCGTTTTTCGGTTCCTTTCGACGGTTCTCATAAAAGCAACTCTGGATTTTAACCAACCCGGTTCTTTTTGTCCACTTCCTCACATCTGTGCAGCACTAACGCATATGAATATCGTCTCATGTGTGGGTTGTTATGGCAATTTAAAAATGCAAATTTCACATAATTTTCATTTGGGCTTTGATAATATGCCCACAAAGTCTAAATGACAGCGCTCAATAACGATAAGGATAAAAATTTTAATAAACTTGTCAGTCATTAATGTTGGCCCACATGGCTAAGCTAAAACGACGCTATTTTTTTTATTTCCTTCGGGTGGGTCGAACCGGCAATAAAATTTGCAAAGTTATTTGTTACTTGCAGTCAAGTGAGTTTATAGGCAAAGCTGGTATGGGGCTAGGTCGTAAGTATTTTTTTGTGTTTATTGAATGGAACGACTTAATCGAAGCTGGAAGCGTTGGTCTGGATAGGTCTCCTAATTTGACATAGAAATCATCTCCCCCGAAAAACTCACAAAACATGAACTGTAAAACGCCTGCTACATTTCAACACGTTCCATTGCTACGCGCACGTTTGACGTTTGAACGATGTGGTATGACAGCAAGTACCGTTATCTGTCAAAAATCATGACATATACGCATCCGCAGTAGATAGTTGTACCAACACAAGCTCATGCACTCACTCGTCTGTAAAGTAAAATAAATTGATGTACTTACATTTTCGCATGATGTACGACATGAACCGAAAACTTCACTGCAACAAGTGTAAATGTCTGCAAGAGAGAAATGAGAAACAAAACATAAAAAAATGTTAAAAAATATTATCAGCAAAAAAATTCAGTGAGCAGTGAGTAATGTTCAGAAAAGAAGAAAAAAAAATTGTATTCGACAAAAAACGCACTGCGCTGATTGCAAATGCGTTTGATAAATTGCAGGAAAATAAACAAACGAATGACATAAATACAAGATAAATGGAAAGCTGGAAATGCAAATATCAGTTTAATGGCTGCGTAATCTTTCATTTCTTGACATTTGAAATAATTTATTAAGCGCATGGACGTGGTGGCAATGGGGTACGTAGGTGAACAGCATGTGTGTTGGACTTATGGAAAAATTATTGTTGTTGCTGCAAAGGCAGAAAAAAATCCTCTTAAATCAGGACTGAATATGAGTAAGATTATGTTGTAGATCACCGCTTGACGCATGAGACCTGAGCGAAGCAGTAGTCTATTTGCTTTTAGAGCTTACCACACAACTTACCCAGTAAGCCACTATTTCAGTTGTACCATACCATTGCTTACTCAGCCTGAAAACTCTCTTTTAGGGCCACTTTCATAAAATCCGGTAACCGCTAACCAGAGTTTAATTGACGTATTTTGTATGGTTAGCTGTCAAATGAATCGCCGATTAGGCTTAACCGGCTTTTATGAAAGTGGCCCTTAGTTTGTTATGAAAAGAATTAGGTTAGGTTAGCCATAGTTAAACAGCTGTTGATGTAGACGTAGATCTAAAGTTCGTATATCAAATACTGGACAGTTTTTTTTACTCATTTATAATTACTTAATTTTATTTTCCTTTTGTCATATTTTTCCTTCAGCTCGTTCGTAAAACACTCGTTTTTAGTTTTTTTTCTTTTTTTGTTTGTTTGCCATATTGCGTTTATGCTGTCACATTAACTAATTACCACTTACGCAACGTAAATAAAAAAATGAGACAAATAAATGGAGAGCAATGAGTGCCTGAAAAAAAATTAAATATGAATAAAAATAATTTTCACTTGGAGAGGCCACATATAGGAGAAATTTTGTTGGACAAGCACCGTTGTTAGTGTCGGTAAATGCCAATTCTTTTTACTCTGGCAAGTTTTAATTTTTCTCAATAAAAGAGGACCTTTTGCCGTTCTATTAGTTAAAAACTTTCCGTCGAACCAGAGTCAGTCAAAACTTGCAACCAAAACATCTGTTACCATTTTGATTGGTTAATATTTAAAATTTTTAAATTGTTGTTGCTGCCCTCACTTGTCACAATCAGCTGTTTTCACTTACAAGTTTTGCTGAGTAAAATTTCCTCAGCAGAAGCTTACCACCTCTCTCTGAATAAAATGTCAAAACGCGCTCTCTGGCCGCAAATGTTTTGTGTAACAGAGCATTTTCCCAGTAAAAACTTCATTAAATTTTTTAATTTTTTTTTTCAATTTTTTTTTAATTTCATCCTCACTGAATACAGCTATTTTATGTAAAGATTATATTCCAAATTGCAATTTTTCAAACTATGCTCAATCCTTTTCCGCCTCTTCCACTCCCAGCTTTTCTTGTTCCTTTCATGTTATTTAACCCTCTACCATTTACTCCTACCTTACCCTTGCCCCATTCAGTAGATTATCAGGCAATTTTATATTTTTTTTCAGACTTGTTATTTATGACATAAACTCGTTCTGCCGTATTTCATTGTTGCTATGTATTTACTATAATTAATTTTCGACAATTTCAAGCAAATTAATTTCATTATTTTTTGCAAACCCTTTTCCGGATATTCATTAAAGGCTTATTTTAAAATGAATGTATCAGAAATGTAAAAACAGAAGTACATATGTATTTATGTAGAATAAGCAAAAAGAAGTGTCAAAATAACAACAACGCCCACATGCTGTGGAACACTCATGAAGTGTCACCATTCACACCAGCAAGTGGCACTTGGTAACGACACCAACCACATCTGGACAAGGCACGATCGGTTGCGATCACTTTTAAGGCAGAAGATGATTATACACAAAGCGTTCTACATACATACATATGTATGTATATATATGTATACAAAGATGTACGAGTATATGTATATAATATATATACATTATATCCAACCAGCACCCACAAAACTCAAGCAAAATGAGCAGATGCAAACTTTAGCGATCAAAAGTGATCGCAGGCAAATAAGTACAGGAACAGAGACAGCGATTGTCGCACTGATCTTGTTGTGGCCATTGAATTTGTTGTTTATTTTGTACGACTGACTGAATCGCTGGTGACACTTGTACGCAAGATTAAATTAAGTACTTCAACTTGCAAGCATACACATAAAGACCAACCCACATCTGTGCTTAACTTTGCACGATCCACAGCCACAGCGCCACGAACTTGAGCGCGAAACTCTGGAGGAGTAATGAGTGAGCGCACAAAAAAGAAAAAAGAAAGAAATTAAAATAAATTAAAATTGCGAATTGCTTGACATTAATCACATGGGAAAATTTTATGCAAAATTCATGGATGCTGTTGATCCAACGACTCTGCCCTATCCACATACATATGTGCGGTAAAGGGAAGCAAGAAGCAGCAAGGCATGACGACATTAGACTGCAGCGACATCAAAAAGTCAGTGTCGGGTGATTATGAGTAGACGCATTGGATGATTGAAGATGATTTAGAAGTACTCGTAAGCGTTTGTAGTAGGAGGCAGTAGAATTCTTCGTTGTTTTGGCAGCTGTTTGAGAAAGTCGTGAATGAAGTTGAGAAGCTATAATTCAAGCACGTTGAACGCGTCAGGCTGGAGGCAACATGATGAACGCAAATTTAATGAATACAAAGAAGGAAGAAGAAACTGAAAATAGTACACAAATGAATGAAATTAAATACAACTGGAGAATACAAAAGTAAAATCCCCATTTGTTGGAAAAGCTTTGATTCCTTTCTTGAGATAATTTTAAGAAACCACATTGAAAGTTGAAGAAGAAAAGAAAATCTAAACATAACTTTAAAGATCGTTTTCTTACCTCGCCTTTAATTTTGAAGGTATGTAAGTTTAAACCCTAAAAAATATTGTTTTAGGTACTCTTTTCGAAGACTTACTGGATAGGGAGTAGGATGCTACAAACAAGTTTAACTTATTTATGGGTATGATGTGTCTGGCTAATGTGATACACTGGGTATTAATTGGGATGGTCCTTTCCAACTTTCCAGAGGGATTCAAAACGAGTATCACCACAAAATTAGATATTACGCCAAAGAGCTATCAAACCCTAACCTCGCAATACAAATTTGTAGTAGAGAGGGAATTAAAATAACAACTCGTACGCTTTCAATACAAAAAAAAAATAATAACATAATAACAAAAATCTCTAGCAAAGTCAAAAAATGTCTAATAAAGAAAAAAATAATAAAAAAAAAAAAGATAAAATGGCATTATTAACAACAACTCCTAGTTACTACAAAACAAAAAAAAAATAAAGCAACAACAAATAAGAACAACAACTATACAAAAACAAAAACCAAAAACCAATAAAGACCACATAAAAGCAACACTTAAATGTTAATAACTACAAAACAAAAACAACAAAAGCTAAGAACCATGCACTTGTGAGTGGCAGCAGCTGGTCGCCAACAACAAAAACCAATACACAATAAAGAACAATGCAACAAAAAAATTGCATAGAGAAATGCGGAGGCTCATGCATTTGTGGTGGAGACATGCCAATAGCCAGTGGCTACTCAGCCCACTGGTCGCAACGTGAGAGCTGCTTCGCACAATTTGTGATCAACGCAAATAAGCACAAATATTAATATGCAGACGAGTGCCACTGTGTATGCATGCGTGTGTGTGTGTGTGGAGGTGCAATGCATTTCATTTGTTGGCTGGCCATGGCAGTGCAAGCGCATACTCTGAGCTTGTTGACTCGTTCTTTCGTTTGTGCATTCACTTCGATGATGACAGTTCATCATTATTCAAATGCAATAACACTTTACGGTTAATAGTTTGTTGTTGTTGTATTTCTTTTCTTCTTCTTCTGCGCTAGTCTCAACGGGTAGCAAGTGCAACAATTGCAATTCAATACAAAAATGTTAAACAGGTACAATTACTTATACAGTAATGTTGTTGTTGTTCTTTGGCGACTGTCTTTGCTTGAATTCGTTTGAAAATTAAATATAAGAGGTATTCACAATGTTTGATAATTTATTTGGTTAAATGGTTTCTATGTTTTTCCAGCACTAAATGTCCTTCCAAAGTCAAACAAAAACTGAAAGAAGTTTTCCACTTTTCGTGAATACCCTCAAAGTTGTTAATAGTGCCGTTATGGGGTTGAAAAAACAATGCTTCTGAAGAAGCTAAATTGAAACTAAGACAGTTGCAATTAAGGACACGCGACATAATGATTATTTCTCAATGAGGGCGGAGCTGCGACATCGATAACATTCAAGTGTCTTCAACTCGACCATTAACGATTTCCGCCTTACAACACTCCTCTTTAAAACAAAAACACAGGTTTGCTTTAAATAACATTTATTGCATTAGAAACAAACGTAATTATAGTGTAAGTATGTGGCATTTTCTATTGCGCCGCCCAAAAGCAACGCCCACAATATTAATACAAACATACATACATACTCATAGTATAAACAACAAATACACTTGCAAGTGTGTGAGTGCGTGTTTTATAGTATTTCTAACACCCACAAAATTGACCAATGCCTGCTAAATTATTCACCTGTCGGACATACAATCTTACATATTTATAATTATATAGAAAAGATTTTGCACATAATAAATACATACATATATGTACATATGTGTACCTGACAGAAACTAGCTTTGTATGCGATTTTATAGTCAAGACATTTTCTATTATTATTCTAAGCATTCGCCATTAACGCACATAAATATCAAATTGCCAACAAATGGATAGACAAATGAACAATCTAAGTGACAAACGATCAAAAAGTGCCGCCAAAGCATTTGTATGCGTTTGAATCGACTTTTTATGCTTTATTAAAATGATTCATAAAAATTAATATTCACTATTTGTTAACATAAATAGGCGCGCTATCACGTCCTTACAATATGCAATATTATTAAAGAGAAATTCATGGTATTAATTTCCTGGCATACAAATTAAGATAAGAAAGTTATTATAAATTAGACACGATTTGATATTATAGCTGTGATATGATTTGATACGATAAGTTATCATGTGATATCATGGAGTATATGAAAAAAAAAAAATAATAAAATTATACTACAGGTTATAACATGATAACTGCAATACGTATGATAGCAAAACGTCATAATTTGGTAGTTGGTGTGATGTGATATCATATAATCTATAACATATGAGAGTGTGAGATCATGTGAAGTGATATGGCAATAGATTGAGTAAAGAGTAAGGAATGATCTAAATAATGTAATGACTGTATATCATACCATGAAATGGCAGAAAATAGAATGTTATGCAAAGGTATGATGTGATATGAAGAGCATGTGATATGAATCCAAACAAAGCACGGTGGTTTTTTTTTGGTTTTAATTTTCTAAAATTTTTAATAAAAAAAATAATTTTTTCGGAATATTTTTTAATAATATTTTTTTCTACTTTTTAACTTTTGATTTAAATTTTTTTAATTTTGATTTAGTATTTTTTTATTTTGTTTTTTTTTTTTTTGTTTTAATTTTTTTAAATTTTGAGTAAAATTTTTTTTTGTTTGTAAATTTTTTTAATTATAGGTTTTTTTTGTTTTTGCTAACTTCAGATTTTTAGTTTTTTGAGATTTTGAGTAAAAAAATTAAAATTCCAACATGGACTTTTGGCCGTTTTCTGGCCCGCTTTAAAAAGCAATGTATGGCGAGTCATTACTAATACTAGGTCATATGATATTGGAAAAAAATTGCATATGATGATAGTGAGGTAGTGAAATATGACATGAAGTTATATGATGTGGTGATGTGATAGTTATGGTATTATATAACAATACATATATCACATAAAAATATAAATTAAATGATGTAGTTAGAGATCAAATGATTTGATGCATGATATGATGTGATATGATACGAAAAAACGATATTTTGACGAAATAGACGAAAACCCCACAATATATAGGCATCATATGACGAAACTCTTTTAAAAAAACAAATCCAAAAACAACAAAAATTTAATGTGGAAAACCTATGAAATCATGTGATTTGCAATGGACTGGCGTGATATAACGTGAAATGTTATGCTATGAAATGATGAGTTTTAGCTATAGTAAACATAACTATAGTCCCTATACATACTTTCATCAACATTTCCCAATTTCTCACGCATCATTTTCCCACTTAATTTGTTTGCGTCAAAAAAAAAGCAAAGCCGTCGCTCACTGTGTTGGTGGGCGTTTATTTTTAGCAAAATGTCACAGCTTCTACATATTTTTTTTCTGTTCTATTTTTTTTATTCTTTTATTTTTTTTCTTTGATTTTCACATTTTCTACAAACCCGTCACGCATTCTTTATTGGCCCCTCGACGACGCGTGTCAAATATGCAAATATCATCAAAGTTGAGGCGATGTGATGTTCAACTACTTAAGCTATTTGTTTGTACTTTTCCCGAGATTTATTTTAGAATGTAAAATATTTAGGAATGTTTTGTCGTAACATTTTATGGCATATCAATTTCAATTTGATTTGAGTTTATATATGAAATAAGCAGTTGTATGTACAATAATTTATTGGAGTTTATTTATATGTGTTTGATCTTTTGTGCGGTTGTGGTTTGGCAAATACTGTTCAGAAAATTAAAATAGATCTGATGACGTCACACAATTTTTTATGTAGCTAAAATTTACACTTCTTCGTGTGTATGTGGGACTTTGTTGTGAACAAAATATTTTACTCAAGTTTGAGAACAAAACACTACTCGTACACCCTTCCACAAATATTTTACTATTTTTTTTTTTATAAAAACAAATGAGTTAATCAAGAAGCGAGTGTCCAAGTCAATTGTACACATTCCCCTGAAACTCTAAGCACAATCTGTGAAAGTATTACATACATATGTAAACTGCATGCATATATGTACATATAATGTAATAATATACCCAGTAGTGAAAAAAAGCTGGTCAAAAAAAATTTAAAGCTAAGCAGGCTACTAAAAAAACAGAGCAGCAGAAATTGGTGTCGAGATTTCTTCGAATTTCCAACTAGTTTCTTCGACTGCCTGGTATACATATACATACAAACACATTCTTCGCTTGTATGTACATATGTATATTTACATGGAATTCCATTAGAAAAATATATCTGCATATCTCATGCTCATACTTATTAACTCATCACTTTCAATTAAATTTTAAAGTTCCCATTGCATACGCCGATCACTAATGCGATTACTTTTGCTTAACTAGCATGAGTGCTGAAAATGCATTTTGAAGCTCTGTTTGGATGCAGAGAGCCAGAAAATTATAGCACCGAAATAAAAAATATTTATTTATTTTTTTTTGATATTTTTTAAATATTTTTTTTTAATTAAAAAAAAATTTATTTCAATTCTTTATCTTTTTAAACTTTTATTTTTATTTTTTTTTAATATTTTTAAAATAAATTTTTTTATATGCATCAAAAAAATAATTTACATATATATTTTTTTAATATTAAAATATTTGTTGAAGAATTTTATTATTAATTATTAATTTTTTTTTTATTTTTAAAAAAGTTCATTTAAACTTAAAAAAATGTGTTCAAGCTTTTTTCGATTATTTTTTTAATTTTTTGTTAAATTTTTTTAAGTTGTTTTTTAATATATTTATATCTAATTTATTTTTAATTTTTTTTTTAATTTTTTTTTTAGCACGATCAACCTATTATGAGAATTGATAAAAGCTAATTTATGTAATTAAGAGAGCTCTAAAGTTCTGTTAGTAATAACTCCGCACCATCCCTGCTAACTTTGGAACACAATCAAAGGAACTCTAGAGATTATCCCACTTAAAAATTTCAACAAACTAAAAGTTTCTGCATATTTCCAACTTCTTTTACTTTTACTTGAAGTTGCGAATAAACTTAGGAAACTCCTTGTCTATCAATCTCAACGCATCTGTTGCAAAAATCTTCACTTTCAATTAGCATAAAACTGCAACTTCCAGGCATTTGTATTGCCATCATAACTCCAGCGATTATTAGATATAGAAATATAAATAATTTTTCTACGCAGTCAGCATTCTTGCCATAAGATTTGCTCTTTGTCGCCCGTCTTCATCATATCGTCATTCGTTGCACTTACCATCTGATGATTTCGAAAATTGGCGCACAACTCCATTCTAGCGCGTTTTTGTGTTGTGTTTTTGTTTTACACTTTGTAACGCAAATCTTTGCAAGTACTAGAAACTCATCACTTTAGAGTTTACTTTGATGTGCGTCAAGTGCTTAGTTGCTGCTACTGCTGCATCAGCAATTGCTTTAAAGCAGTGATGCACCGAGGCTGGCTAGGGCTGGCAATTATAAATTCATCAAAGGTCTCTTATAGTAAAGGCGTATCAAGATAATAGGACTAGCGCATGTTGGTTTTGCAGTTCATATCATATGCCTTACTATCAACGTTTGATATCATATCGCACAGCCGCTCTTACCTGATATCACTACAAATACTGAAATAGCACATACGTCTAAAGAATGAGACAACAGCACGTAAGCTATAACTGCATTGAAATTTGCAATTGTCATTAAAAAGTTAGGGTCAAAATTTGAGTCGATTAGGTGTAAAATAAAATGCATGCGATATCACATCATATCCATATGAGTGATACGTTTTCGAGTGCAGCTTGCAATATATGCATGTGTGATATGCGAAAAACAGACAACCATGCGTGTACTACATAAAAACCAAAGAGCTCCCAACATAATCCTGCGTGCCTCACTGCTCTTGATGCACCATCAAGCGAGCTATATAACTTCAACTGGCTTCGAGTAATGTTTCATCAGATCATTGCGCGCCCTATATACAGACGTTTGCACGGATACTTGTTGTTGTTCATACAACTTGAAATTGCCTGTCAGTGAGACACTTTATTTATGGCGTGTTAGAAGTGTCATTAAAAATTTGTAAGTACGATTATGTTGACAGAAATGCCATTTGACTAGCTTCATTATGCATACTTTGTGTTGTGTTGTTGCTTTGTGTCTTCGTTGCATTTGCATGTTTGATGACTGCCGCACTGATCCACTTTGTTTGAATTGACATTTTTGCTTGCTTCTGATAACATTAATCCATAATGACAGTCAATCGATTGTTAAAAAAAAAATATTAATTAAACTGAATAAGCAGAAATTATGCAAAATCTTAGACGGGGTTAAGTCAAATATGCGCTGGGAGCTGTGAATAAATCTCTCTTGTTCATTTATATAGGGCACTGTATGTATTATGAATGAAGTATTCTGATTTGAGTTTTGTAGTTTAGCAATGAATGGATGCTTTTTTAAAACTTTTAACTTTGTGGTTAGAGTAAATAGTCTAATATCGACATGGTATACTGAGAGGCTGAAGCACACCGGAAAAGTCATCTTGAGAACCGATTAATCCAAGAGCGAACTAACTCCACCTAATTCTACCAACATCCTGAGGTAGCTCGACGAATTCACCTTTCTTCATGCAACCGCCCCAAGATTGTGCTGAGTGATGCTTGAGTGACTGCAATAGCGTACAAATTTATGATATTTTTGAATAATTGTCCCCGCGCCATGGCTGTGACAAATTCATAACCTAAAAAAAAATTCAAAGCACTTCAAAGTGAAAAGATCCACTAAAAATAGATATTTTGCGCAAATATGTATGGAAATAATAAATATCAAAAAAATAATAATTTAAGAGGAATGTAATAGCAGAAGTGATGTGTGCGCGTAGCACATGTGCCTACCAACAACAACAACAACCAACAGAGGATCCCAAAGCGGAGAAATGAAACGACAAAGAAATGCCTAAAGGAATTACACACTTAATTAATGAGCGTTTTTGATCTTGCTTGCGCGAATGGGCTGTTGTTGCAAATGTGAATATGTGCGATTTGTGATTCATGGAAAAACTCGGCTGCGGGAACTGTGACTTGACTGTGAAATTACAATAGCTCGGGTCGAAATATCGGTAAACGATTCTCGATAACCGAAAAAACGAGAGACTGAAGAGAACTGAACTATAATTTCTGTTGCTTGTAGTTCCCTATGAGGATCGACAAGCTCTGCTGCTTTCCAACTTCTAATCATATTTTTAGCTGCTCAACGGATCACGACTTTTCTGACAACAAACTTTCTAATCAAACCCGTTTTCTGGGAATTTTGTTTTGAAAGGATTTTTTTCTCATTATCTTTGCCTTAACTCCATAGAATCGAACAACAAACACTGCTTAAACCCGTTCTGGGCAAAAACCGGTTCTTGAAATTGCGTCCTTCACTGACGTGCTGATATGTTAAATGGGAATATCAGTCGTAAAGTGACAAAACTATTTTTTAGAGATTTGTCTTATGATATGAGTTATGTATAATGTTCGTTTTGCAGCAGTCTTCTGATACAGGGTCCGCAATCCACACAGCAGTCCCAGTCCCAGTGCCAGTCACTGAGGAGTTACTTTCGCTACCACGACAATGACCCCTTTTTCTCTAGACCCTCGCTCCATAAACCCGCACCTCATCCCCACTTTGTCTGCCTGTCCAAATCTCTAATTCTGTGGCGGATGACACTGTCACTGTCAGTATGACAACCCACGCCACTGCCGTACTTCCCATACATCATCCAAAACCAAAAAAGAACAAATGTAATCCCCCATTACAAGTGCAGCATATGTGTCAGAGACAGTTTTGTTGTTTTTTTTTTGCGGCACAACTTACGCTTCAAACTGCGTTGGGTGGTAGTGAACATCTCGAAATTGTCACAGACGCAAAAGTGACATTCCAAACGTGGAACAACAACAACAACAAACACAATAAGTCAGACAAGGCTCGAGTAAAGGGGAATGAGTGCGGCGCGAAGATCACACAATGTGACACAACTCCCACAGCAAACACACGCACACACACGCACGCACTCTAATTGATGCTGTCTGTGAGCTTTATTGCGCTAAATAAGAAAAAAAAAACGGAAAGGGAGCCTCGTCGTTGCAGTCAGTGCCGAGTAACGAGGCTAAACATGCAACGAGGCGCAGCACGTTCGCTTTTGTGGGTGTTTGCATGTTTGCCTAATTATTTCATGATTAACTGAAGTTCAAAGTAAAGCGAGAAAATTCAACCACAAAGGTAAATGTAAATGGTTAAAAGAATAAAAGAGACCAGAGGTGAACAGTGCAATAAAATGATAGAGACAAACGACTATCTGTAGAGGTAAAGGGGTGATTGCAGACTAGGCAACAGGCTTACTAAAGCTGGTTTGGTGGGATGATTGTGAAATCGCAGCTAAAGCCTTTGTGGAACACGGAAGAAAGAGATGGGATGGGAAGGGAAGCAGGTAGCGAAATATTATTATTGGATGTCCTTTGATAGTATTTTATTGAGGAAAAGACAAAATGAATGAATATTGGTTCCGGTCTACGGCACGTGCCGGATTCATTGCAGAAATTCTTTAAATATTTGGTAAACAAACTCTAAAATTATAAATAAAATTTTTGAATTAAGAAAATTTTTAATAAATGAAATAAAAAACTATAATAACCTCAAAATTTTGCAGGAATGGTCATGCAAATGAAAGGCTTGGATGAATTGGAATTAAATGAAATGTTGGCCGCAGCTTGAAACAATCAGTGTTTTGTTTACACAATTGCAGCTTAAACAAATATATATTTTAAATATGTATGCGTTGAAAAATATGTATAATAAAAAAGAAATTAAATTTCTCAGAATAATTGTACCGCACAGTCATAACTGATAACATAGCTTGACCTAAGCCCGTAATGGAAGCGGGCGATCAAACAAAAATGCCTCATTGCTACATACGCCAAGTAAAAATAGAAATTCCAAAGTGTAGGAGAATTGCTTTGGAACAAAATAAAATAAAAGTAAATAATAAAAGAAAATAAATGGTGACACCCTATTGAGCCCCATGATAAAGAAGTAACAGTACCCGAGCTTATCACAATTTGCTTTCATAATTCGAATGGGTTTCAATACCGTTAGGAGTGCTTAACAGTCCCCCTCCCTTGTTCTGCCGACACACAATTGATTCGATTAAACCTATTTTGGCACAGATGGTGGATCTGTAATAACACCAACTCAACCACTTACATAATAAATTGTTTATACCCTAGAACAAGTTGTCAACTCACCAAAGGGCACCTTGTCGTCATCCAGCGATATCGCGGACACATCGTCCAACTCGTCGTTAGCCAAATTAGTGGCGTCAGCTTTAGCACCAACAGCAGCAGCTGCTGCAATAACCAACAACGAATCGCTATCACCATTATAATCAGAATTTTCCAATTCTAAAGTAACATCCTCGTCAGCGGGAAATTGATCGTCATCAGAACGCGCAGCAAGATAAGTGGCTGTGCTCAGGGCTGATGCAGCATTTCGTGATTTCTTATTATGACGTTGGCGTTGATGTTTTCGTTGGCGTTTTTGTTGTTGCTTCTCATGTTGTTGCAGTTGTTTTTCTTGTTCTTGCTGTTGTTGTTGTCTACGAAAACGTCGTTGCCGTTGGCTGTCTTGTAACTGTTGTTGTTCTTGTGGTTGCTGTTGCCGCGCATCAACCGCATTGTAACTTCGTCGTATGTTAACGACTGCATCGACGCTATGTCGCTGCAAATGACTAGGCGTTTCACTTGCCAATATTGGCAACATCAAAGTTGTTGGATATTTGTCATCGTCAATGTGCTCGTTGCTATCGTCGCTGACATTGTGGTCGGCGCGTGCCTCCAACTGGCGAGATAGCAACACGACGACACTAATGACGAGCAAAATAATTTGAAGTTGTTGGTGAGGCATTTGACCTTTCGTATGTTTATTTGTTGTTGTGATTTATTTTTATGCACTTCCTATAAATTCTCTTTTTGTTTTTTTTTTTTTTTTCACTTTGTTATCAATTTGTATGCATTTTTGTCTCATTTAGGCATTTTTTGTAGCAACGCCTTGTTGTTGTGGCTTTTTTAATATGTCTACGCACATTTTAACTTCATTCGTATTCACAGTACTCCTCATTGAATTGAAACTATTAAATGCAAATTTATCACCGGAAATGCAGATATGTATGTCCAGTGTGTCGCGTCTTCATTGCACTTTATTCAATTTTATTCGTTGGATTTTTTTCCTTTTCACTTGCGATAAAGTCGCTGTACAGAACGATGCATTTTACGCTATCAACTGAGCTGCCGAACAAACACATATCAATAAAAGGCATGATAATAGATAAATATGTATAAAAATACCGTTAAAGATTTTGTAACCGACGTTCCCCGAAACTGTTTATCGTTTTTTACGATTTTGACCGATAGAAAACTTTTATGTACCAGACAGATAAAAAGGTATATCAAATAAAACCTGCTTATTTAGTTTAACAAAAATTAATGAGCTTACGGTTTTCTAGTCCATTTTACAAGAACCTTCGAAGCAAACAAAATTCTGCCACAAAAAGTGGGAAAGTAAAATTTAAAAGAAAATAATTTGTTTTTAAAAAGCATATTTATTATGGGGAACGAATTGCTAACGGTTTCCTTTTTAAATATTTACTTTAATTTTTGAATCCAGAATTTTTTTTATTTTTTTTTTTTTAGACTAACAACATTTTTTTATTTTTAGTATATATTTTTTTAAAACTAACAACAATTTTTTAATGTACATATATTTTTAACAAATTTTGGTTGTCATTCATATTTTTAATTTTTAAGTTTTTCATGCTTTTTTCTCTATTTCTTCCTTTTTTCTCTATTTAATTTACATACATCTAGTGATTTTAGTTTCGGTATTGGATTTTTTTTTTTTAATCTTTAAACACTTACAGGCTTAATTTGTCTTAGGTCTTCAATTATTTTTAATACACGATTTTTTATTTCACTTATACATAAATACTTCACAAACTAGATGATATAAAGTTAAGGTTTTTTAGTAAATTTATTTTTTCTTTATTTACACTAAATTGTTTTTCCACCCATTTTCTTATAAATATTTCAACACTTTTGTTTTAGTTTCACATTTATATTGAATTGAGGCGAGCGTCACACTTTCTAATCATTTCAACAAACTTCACTCTAACTAGTGATTTTAGCACAAACAGTTGCTTAGTAATCTCTTTTCTAGTATGGCTCTTAATCAAACATTTTTTGTTGTTTTTTATTTGCGCAACATGACATTTGCACATCTGCTTATGCCCACTCGCGCTCAACCCACTCGCCGAATGTGTACAGTTATGTGCATGCACTCGTTGCTCTAGCCATAGACCTCCATATTTTTAAAAGTTTTGAATTTTTTATGCTCTCAAACTGAACTATAACAAATGCGTATTGTTGTTGACACTTTTGTTGCTGGTAAAATTACTCTTAAATTTTATTATTTTTAATACAAATACACACACACACATATATGAATACACATATTAGTCAATTAAATTTTTTAATTGAAATTTGTTGCGGCATATTAAACGCTCGCATTCATTTGGATTTATACGCGCGATTTTAACGTTCTACAAACAGCACATGCAAAAATTCCCTGCAAGAAATCAATAACGAGTTAGTGAAATGTCTATACATATATGCGTTATTTTTTGTACTTTACGGGGCACTATATCTCAAGGGGGTTTTAAACGCTTAGTCTAGATTTCTTTGGTTTTGGTTTTGAAAAACTTCCTTGTTTTAGTCGAATTCCATCACATTTCTTCATTGCACCCAAAAAAAAAATTAGATAATTTGATATATTCGACATTTTGTGTTTTTTTCTAATATCAGAACAAATAAAATATAGTTCTTTTTCGAAGTAGTATATCGACAGCCACACTGCAAATCCCTGTATGTTCCAAACCAAAAAGTTTTCAGGAGAGGGAAAAAACTGTAATAATTATAACGTACATATGTATGTATATGAGTGACGGTTATTATATTTCACCGCTGGAAAGAAACGGGAAGTTGTAACCCGTTCTGACAGCATTTTAATACGGGAAATATCAAGATCTATGGGAAAGGCGTAGAACCTTATTTTTGGAAAAATAGTGACTTACGGGGTTTTGCAGTGTGGCTGTCGATATGTCCTTATTGCACCAGTATCCAACTCATTCGGAACTATGTCGATCTTGACCCTACAGGGTTACTACTTTATCAAGCAATAAAAAATTTTGTGGTATGAGAGTAAATAGCAATACATATTGTGAAACGTCATCTAAATTCTGATTATACATATATACATATCTACATAAATGTATGTATGTATGTGTAAATGTGTTATTTACTGATGAACTCATTGCGCTGAATTATGGCAATTTTTCAGTTTTGCATGTTTTATCATCTTTATTATTGGAACTCATGTCAAGCTGTTAGAAATTATGAAAACTATTTTGGAACTAGCATTGTGTAGTCTATATTTGGACTAAGACAGTGCTCAGGCAGAGAGATGCACTAGCTGTAGGACGCCGTCCTCATTCGCTCACAAGCGGCCAATCGGTAAACGAACAAAGATTTTTTAAGGGATCGGATTTGAAATGTTCACTTCACCGAAACTGAGCTAATTCCCAACCAAACTAACCTAACCTAAAATATAAAAAGTTTTAAATGTCAAGTCAATTTACATACGATCCAATTCGCACACATGCTCGCTTTACACAAACAAACTAAATTAGCTTTATTGCTCTCAAATTAACGAATCCTCACTCAATTTAATCCACCCCCAAAGTTCCCTTCAATACATCCATTTCTGCTTCAAAAGCGTCCAACATTAATTAGTCCAATTGACCTCTATTTCGAAAGTCAAAATTTTAAATCAACAAAATATATACATATATGTACAACAACAACAACAACAAATGACACAGAATGAAAGAGTCGCAAACCAGTAGCGAAAAACTGCAGATAGACAACAAAGCAACAAAAGAACACAAAAACAAATAGAACGCCACTTGTTTGCATACGCACAGAGCAGTGGCGGGTACAGGATTATGAGAAGGGGGGTTCCAAATTTTTTGGTATGAAATTTCGTGGACAACTTTTATCCGCAGCTCCTGAAAATTACTTTTTGGATTCCAAAGGGGGGTTTAAACCCGAAAATAACCCCCGGAATGCGCCCCTGATATAGGATATGGTACAAATATTTCAAAGTAATGAAGAAAGGGGGCATTCTGCACAAATGTATTGTATATCCTTTAAATGAGGAGCATTTTGTCTATACAAATTTGTAGTGACGTATCCACGAACTACAAAGAGTATTATTTTGTTGTTGTTGTAGGTATGTATAACGTGCACTATAGCTTCCCACAGTTGTGCCGTGGGTAATCGAGATTGAGAATGCACTTAAAGATGAGGCTTTCACTTGAAATAGCTAAATGCGGATGCTTTTATCCTTTATACACAGAAAAGTGGTAAACGTATTCCATTACTGCATGTTATCGGGTAAACTACACCTGTATGTGTGTCTGTGTGTATGTGTGTATGTATGCATGTATATAGCACCCATCATAGACTGTGACAACATCAAAGAGAATTCCCACCACACATAAATAAAAATACATACCATACTTTGATGTTTCTAAATTGCACTCAGAGTTGGGCAACAACTACAAAGTCAACAACAAAAACTACATAAAGGCATGCGCGTGGGTAATGATGATGAAAAATATACCACACGAAGATATAAATAGCGGCACGCTATAAACAAAATGTAACCATTTTACTTTTTTTGGGTTGTTTGACAAGGTGCACGCGCGTTTGTATAGCATACTTTGAGGCGCGCAAACACGTTGCTCAAACAACAAAAATACACTCAAATAACATTGTGTCTCTCACTTTCACCTTAGTAAATGTAAATGTGTGTGTGTGTGTGCAGCATACACAGAAAACAAAGGCACACTTTTAACAACTACGCACAGTGGGCCATGATAGTACATATTTGTGCAGAATGTAAGGTATTAACAAAGTTTTTCCGAGCTATCACAATTTCTTCCATTTTCTGAACAACGTCCACTCGAGACTAACTCTTTCTCTCCATGTCTTAATAATTTCGATGGTATTATTTATTATTATGCGCCCATTTGGGCATCCTGCACCTTCCACGGTCGCAAGCCAGAATTTTCAGCCACCTATAAATTTGCTCCAAAAAAAGGTAACACTCTACCACTGTGCGCAGCTTGCACACAATTTAAGAATATAACAAAGTGCCGCTACAAAGGATAACCGACTTTTGAGGTACTTTCAACTCGTTGACAGATAAAACAAGCAGAGATATCCTCAGTGCCATTGTAGACACGGTACAGGTGCTTCACTAGCTGACAGCAACTAAGAGCCGCCAAACCCAACACCACTTTCATCAACAAACTGAGTGAATGAACCAGTTTACCACCCAACTCCTATTTAACAGCTCATCATTCGCGCGCACTTGCTTTGCACTATTACCTCCCAGCATCGCAAACGTTGTTTGTACATATGTATGTATGTGCATAGGTAGGGAACACATCCGGCGTAACGGTGAAATTTTGTAGCGTATACTACCATAAAGAAAGAAAGCACTAGAAAGAGAAACACTTCCAAAAGGAATATGGAGCGATATCAAAGGTTTATTGCAGTCTAGGCGGACAGGTGCCTTTGACAAGCAACACATCTCAAAGGCAAAAGAATACACCCGTGTTGGGGGGTCGGTGGCAACGAGTATTCTTCGTTGCATTAATTATTTATATAGAGGAGTGTGTGTGTATGTATGTTTGTGAACAAATAATATTTGGTAGGAGACGGCAACGTCAAAGTCATTCGCTATTTATTTTGCGCTCACTCATTGAGTGCTTGTTTAAAGGGGGGCGAATAACGAAAAAGGACAAACTATCACAACAAAAAAAGAAAAACGTAACGCGGTGTTGACTTTGCTTTCAAACGACATAAAGTAATCCTTCACTACTCCATGTAGATACATACATACATATGTATATGCAGCTGTGTGTGTGTGTGAGCACAGATATTTCATAGCAGCACCGGAAACAAAGATGTTAACGCGCACTCTTTGTATAGCAACGGTATTTGCTTTGACAATGACAATTTTGCGGAAATGCAGTTTTTTAACAGAGGAAATGCATTAAAACAAAGTATTTGTAGAAAACTATTTCTAAAAGCGTTGATATAATATTTCTCTTTGATTTTTATGCACATCGCCAGTTTTTAAAAAAAAAATTTTTATTTCGAATTTGTCAATGTAGAAATGAAGTTTTGCAAAGGAAATGCATTATTTGGTGCTTAGAAATTTATGTTAAGAACTTTCACTGTTTTTGTATACACAATTTCTTTAAAAACTTTTTTATTTTTTTTTTTATTTCACACTTTCTTAGTTTAATTATATATTTTTATCGTTTCACTAAATTTATGTTTACCCAATTTTTTGTATCTTTTTTTTTCAAATATCTCGCCACATATTGTTATCTCGCGCACATTTTATTTCATTTTTACATTATGCGCACACACCACCCATCAGCAACAATTGATAATGCACAAATGTTTTGAAACGGTCGAAGTATGTCCGAAAACACTCCCGTTTATTTACTACAATTTTTGCTCAAGTAAATTTCAACAATGCAACCCTGTCACAACCAAATCAGAGAGCTGCCACATGTTAAAAATTGGTGCTCGCAGTTAAATGGCCAGCAAAGAGGAAATTTATAGTTTCTAATTATAATTAACGATTATTAATAATAATTAAATAAAAATAAGATCTTGGAACCTTTTCAAATTCAATTGTAACAAAAACATTATATTGACTGACAGTAGCTAGCAACGGCAAAGTCTACGTCAACGATGACGTACTGTATCTGCTTGGCGCTTTAGGAGCCAACCTTATAGTATAAGCGCACTAACATAAACGAATTCTTTAGCTCTAATCAAGGCATATTAAAACAGATAATAACAAGGTAGCCATGCTGGAAATCGTTTCTCTAAACCGTCAAAACAGCAATTTATTATTGATACAGAGGCCAAATCGCATTTTTTTGTACGATTCTCCCGATATTTGTGGACGTGTATTAGCAGTTACGTACGGTCGTAAAGAATTACCGTAGTTATGGGAAGATATAAAGAATTATTAGTATCTGTATTGTTATGGTTATGGAAGGTCATATGCAACTCAACGCTTCTGGGAACTCTCCGCTTTCATAATCCACCAGTTTTAGCTGTCATTGCGTGGTCAATGTTGCTGTTGTCTTTTTCGCTATTGTTTTTCTTCTTCGCTACTTGTCAAATCGCTGCCGTTATTGTCCGTCGTCGTCGTCGTTGTTGCTGCTCCAGCTTCGTACGTTGCTCGTCATTGATTTTTTATTTTTTCCAACGCAGTTCAGCAAACAGTAGTGAAAAAATTTTGTATCAGTTAAATAAAATTCCCTAACATCATTAACTGTTGCAATTAATTGCAAATTTAACGAAAATTTGCAATTATGGGCGACAACGAACAGAAAGCGGTGGCTTTAATGGCTGAGGCCGAAAAGAAATTGACGCAGCAGAAGGGATTTCTCGGTTCGCTTTTCGGGTGAGTGTGTCTATTGAGTGAAACAGAATTTGGACATCGAACTCTATCTTGTACTGTGAAGTGTTTGGAAATAATTGCAAAATAAAGTAGTTTTCTTTGTTATTTGAATAATTCATATGTTATAAAATGCATATGCATCTATGCTAGTAGTTTTGCAATGTTGTGTATGTACCTACGTACATGTGAACATACATACATACATACATCTATCGCAACTACCCTGCAAAAAACCGAAATCCTCCGTTCCATACTCCATAGAGTACTCCTTAAGGAGTATCGGAGTACTCCAACACTTATCCTCGCTCATATAAAAAAGGTGGTCCAATTTACATGGCGATGGCCGGTAATTGGATCACCTAATCCGACTCGGAGTACTCCATTTCTTTGCTTTTGAATACTCTATAGACCACCTACATGAGAGTACTCCCAAAATACTCCTATTGGATTACTCTATGGACTATTCAACAGCAAAGCGAGAGAGGGAGTAGGTGGTCCTCAAAAAGAACACATACTCCCTCTCTCGCTTTACTGCAAAGTACTCTATAGAGTAATATTTTGCCAGCATTTTCAAAGTACTCTCACGTAGGTGTTCCATAGACTATTCAGCAGGGTGCTCCGATATGGATTAGGTGATCCAATCACCGGACATGGGCTTATAAATTGGACCACCTTTTTGTATGAATGAGGATAAATGTTGGAGTACTCCCATACTCCAACGTTTTTTACAGGGTATGTGCAATGGCAAAATTATCGATTTTATGGCTTGCGAAATCTGAGATGTGATGACTAATGTGCGTAAAATCATTGAATACCAAATCCTTAACTTTCTTTGAATCATTTTGAACCAGTTTTTCAAACATTTTCAGTATCAATAAAAGACTTACAAGCTGAAGTTGAGTGCAATTGGCTCTGTCTGCAGCAGCAGCGACGTTGACGGCGAGTTACTACCGTAGTCGTCATCAACTACGACTTCGATTTTTCCCAAAATTCCTATGCTCAAACGCACTATGCAGCTTTGTTGTTGTTTACACTGCATTTGACTTAAACATCTCGCAATGATTCCTTGTTTTTGTGCATTAAGTCCTGTGTATACTGAAAATTGGGGCGCAGAAGCAATGCCACTACCGCACCGAACATTTTTTTAGTCCTACAATCTATGGGCTGACCGTATTTTGCAGATGTTCGCAAGTACATATACATACACACATTTACTACTTATTAAACAGAAGTTCATTGGCTAATATAAGAGGCCAACTACCCCTTTCGAAGTTTTTGCTTGTGTTTTTCATTTGGAAATTACCGAAATGGTCCACGAACAACGGATGTTACGTGTTTCACTTGTTACCATCGCAAGGTAATACTTCAAGTGGCAGGGGTTTTCCGTTCGAGTAATCAGCGTGTTCTGATATTCTACATATCATGAAATTTTTACTATAGAAAGCTTTTGCTCCTCAACTGTTCTAATTTTTATACCATGGTTCTAATGTTTTTTCAAAATATTGCTTACTTCTATGTATATCACCAGTAAACGGCAGCCATCAATTCGTTTGTTTAAGGAACGACATTAACCACCTTTCTTGTGGGAGTGGTGTTTTGACAGATATCTCTTTCATTTATTCTTTAATATTTATTCTGTTCCTCAATTTCAGTGGTTCCAATAAGGTAGAAGATGCTATCGAATGTTATCAACGCGCTGGCAATATGTTTAAAATGTCCAAAAACTGGGCTAAAGCTGGTGAATGCTTCTGTGAGGCTGCTAATTTGCACTCACGCGCGGGCAGTCGTCATGATGCTGGCGTTGCTTATGTAGATGCATCTAATTGTTATAAGAAGGTAAGGGGAAACACATTTATGAACACACTCAATATCAATATATGTTATGTTTTTGTAGCTTGATGTGGAAAGCGCCGTTTCATGTTTGCTAAAAGCAATTGATATCTACACTGATATGGGACGCTTTACTATGGCAGCAAAGCATCACCAGAGCATTGCAGAGATGTATGAGAGTGATCCTGGAACGCTGGTAAGTTGAAATTTATACCTTTCAACAAATCAATGTGGTATGTTATATACTAATTTTTTTATTGAAAAGGCTAAAGCAGTGCAACACTACGAACAAGCTGCTGATTACTTTAAAGGCGAAGAATCGGTGAGTTCGGCCAATAAATGTATGTTGAAAGTAGCTCAATATGCTGCGCAGCTTGAAGATTACGAAAAGGCTATCAATATTTACGAGCAGGTGAGTTTACTAGAGTTACATAATCTCTAGTTTTTCAAATATTTACATATATATTTATTTTATTTTGTTTTAGGTGGCCGCATCGTCACTGGAAAGCTCACTGCTCAAATATAGCGCAAAGGAGTACTTCTTCCGTGCTGCTTTATGCCATTTGAGTGTAGATCTATTAAACGCTCAACATGCTATTGAGAAATATGCACAGCAGTATCCGGCATTCCAAGACTCGCGTGAATTTAAACTTATTAAGGTATATACAAAAACCCCTGCAACTCAGTGAAGTTCTTTGTTAATAATCCTGTTAACTTCGCACCAGTGACCCTTACTTATCTCTTTAAATTCCTGGTTTAACCAGGAATAATCGGAATAGTTCCTAAAAGTGATAGTACCTGAACTTACGTAAATTATATCTCGGCTATGAGTTTCATACCGCTAACAGCAAAATGTGCTAACTATGTGAAGTTGGTGTTGTAATGCGGTTTTAAATTCTTATTAAACAATTACACTCACTACATTAAGGTACGTTAACCCTCGCAATATCTTCAGAGGGAGTTTATCACAATAAATTTTTTGCGATGCATAAACGTTAAATGCAGATACTTCCAATCAAGTTTGGCTCCCGTTAGGAAACATTAAACATTCCATCGTGTTCTTGAATAAATATCGGCGTGGTTTTTTACACAAAATTCCCCCCCTATTTCAGCTGGGTTCGGAAAAGATTTCAGAGTGTTTTCGTTAAACAACATCTTCCACTCAGCCTTTAAAATTGTTGAGACGGTTTTATTTAACCCTTTATCTAATTTCAGGTTCTCTGCGAACACTTGGAGGAGCAAAACATCGAAGGCTTCACAGAAGCGGTCAAAGATTATGATAGCATTTCGCGCCTAGACCAGTGGTATACCACAATATTGCTTAGAATTAAGAAGGCCGCCGATGAGGATCCCGATTTACGATAAATTTATCATTAAAATTATTATAAATATATATTAAAATACAAAAAATAATAATTATTCCAAATAGTAATCGTATATAGCTAAAAACAAGCATAATTTTAAAAAATCCACACACCAATAAGAATTTTTCATAGTTACCTTTTGTTGATTTAGTTTTTGTTTTCTTTTTTTACACAGTTCACTAGCTAAATTTAAATTAAATGCATATATAATAAACAAAAGCAGACTACTCAATCATTGATAGGTAAACTATAATTGTTGTTTTCTTTTTCTTATTTTTGCCATAACACACCCACTACTGAAAAGACATTACACTAAATACAACAACACACAAACAATTCAATTGGTATAAATATTTCATATTTACGTACATACAAAAACAGATGAAAAATAATCAATATTATTGTAATGGAAATGAAGCAATACAGCTTCTGATCAAAAAACAAAGAAAAACATAAAACTTAATTAAAACAATTTCATATTGTGTATTATATAAAATGTATAACAAAATAGCGTAGTGATGAGATTTGGAAAAACGAAATTTTGCATAATTTTTATAGCACAGGCAAACGTATTCAATTAGAAAACTGCTTTCTATGGAATTGGAATGTTTTACGCTTTAATGACATATGCTAAGAAAATTGTTGTGGAAAGAAAATATATGTGTATGCGCTTGCTAGCGACTTAAAGACAAAGGACTAATTGGCGTGGAGAGCTACTCATTCATACATAAGCATTTTGTATAAAATATGTCAAAATGGACGTTGGCGCATTCGTTTGCGCATTGAGGAATTGCAGAGCATATGGTTAAACGTTTTTTGTTAGGATTGATTGATGTAATTGTTATACAGCATTTTAAATGCAATATACATATGTTTATCTGTGAATAATTTTGTATTAGTTTATGTTGTTTATTTTTTGTTTTTTTAATTTAAATAAATAACTTTTGTATATGCACTGAAAATTTGGGTTTGTTTTATTTAATCTTGGTATGTTTTTGTGTTTATTAAGCTTAGAATTAAACTTTTTTTATTTAATGGTATTTTTTATTTATACTGTGTTTAGTACGTTTATAATTTCTTTAATGATTTTTAACTATAACCTATAAAAGTTTCTAAATGTTGAATGTATGTTGTCAAAAATATATATATTTAAAATTATATACTTACGTACTTATAAATGTATGTACATCTATTCCTTAGCTGTTTGTTAAATTGTATTAATTCAATGTTGTTAAGCGTTATTTGAAGCAACTAAAAAAAAATTAAAGCTATAACATTTTATACATTATATAAACACACTACTTATGTATAACTTGGTATATGATTTCTTTGTATAATCATTCGGTGATTGATTTATGGTTTTGTGAAAATAAATTATTATAAAAGCAAAAACACAACAAAAGAACAAGTGAATACAATAACTATGGTAGAAAAATAAATAAGCCAGAAGTTCATGGGCTTTACGAAGTTGGAAGCAAATGCATAAGTTTAAAAGGTAGAAAAAAGCAACCGAAAACTTATGCATACTTAAAAGTAGAAAAGTGTTAGTGTTTAAGAAGAAAAAAACATTTAACAATAATATGTATCTTTAAGTATAATGGCTTAGGTGGCTAAACTGAATACACTAAAAAAAACGCAAATACTGCACCAAAATTATGTTAAACGACATTTGTGCTGCAAATGCAAAATATATATTGTTAAATACAAATTTTATTATTAATTATAAGAAAAGAAAAATATAACAAATATCTATTTAAAAAATTACATATACATATATACATAGTATAGAAAAGAAATTTGAATTATTAAAAATTACCTAATTCCAAACTAATAAAAGCATTAAATAAAGAAAGAAGCAAAGCAAAAACGGCATGCATGCGTAAAAAACAAATAATAAAATATTCTTGGGGAGTAAACAATGTATAACTGTATAATTTTTCAAATATTAATACAAGTTGAAAACAAATTTTAACTATTTGTAATAAACAAATATTCGTTTTTTTTTTGTGTTTAATTTCGTACTATTATTAACATTATTAAATGCCAAACAAATATTAAATGTAAAAGCAAAAGTAAGAAAACACTTTAAACACATACGTACATATTTAAAACCATAAATTCTATTTACTAAACCGCATACTACATACCTATATGAATGCTTTTGCATAGTTGCAACATAACAAAGTTTACTTAACAACTACGCATACGATTTGTAAAAAATATACTTTATAAATGCACTTTTTTTTAAATGTGAAATGCTCAGAAAAAAATTAATTCAACATTTTTGAAAATTTGCCAAAGTCTATATAAAGGTTGTGGACATGTTTTGACATTTGTAAAACGCTTTAAAAGTAGGGCAAATTTATATTTTAAAGAGCGCTATGTTACAAAGCGAATTTCCAACACTGAGCGTAAATAAAAGGCACACAATTAGGGTGTACGCATCTAACGAATAGTGTGTTTATGCAGCACCCTAATGTCTACACATCACAAAAATAAGTGCACATGTGGAGTACCCTAATTAACACATATTTATTGAAACTCACAAATGGGCAACTAAATATTTTATTCGAAAGTCAAGCAACATTCAAGTTTTCAAATGCAACTAAAATTCATTAAATAAATTTGAGAAACAATAAAGTATACATACACAAGCTAAATATATATATATGTATGCTATATGCTTAGATTAGAAACATTTTAAAATATTTAAAAGCAAATAACTTACTTTAAAGAGCTCACAAAGTAATTGTAGCTAATTCAATAAAATATTTCCATTACTAGAAGTTAGTACATAAAAAACAAAAAAATGTAATCATTGAGAGTTGATGCTGAAAAAAAAACTTATTGTTCTTATATTTAATAACATTTGGGAGCTATTTATGTGCATGCGTTTCATGAAAAATAATATATAAAGATAAATAAATGTGTTATTACTGAAACAATTGAGGAGCAAATGATGAAGAAAAGCGAAAAAAACAACAACGCTAGTTAAAACATGAAATATTAAAAGATATTGAAAAATAATATAAAAAAAAATATATGTTTCGATATTAATTAAAAAATGCATGCATACAAATATACGTGATTAAGCGAAAGTGTAACGCCAAATAAGTCCTTAAAATACTTGAAAATCAAAGTGTTGTTCTAAAAGTTGCGCAATTTCAACTTAAAAGTTGTTTCGAAAACGGTTTACGCAAAGGCATCAAAACTGCGGAGGGTCCAGATGTTTCTTGAAAATATTTCAAAAAACCACCCATCTAAAATATCTACAACCAGTTTGGAAATTTATTCAAAACTGCCTAAAACTGTGAGTTGAAATGCTCGAAAACAGTGATAGTCCAAATATTGGTGAATCAATTAAACACGAAACCAAAAAAAATTCGAAAATTTTGTTAAAAACCTAGTGCGACATATTCAAGAACAATAATACACACTTTCGAAAATAAATGTCAAAAGCGCACCAAAACGAACGGATTTTGAAAAAAGAAACACGAAGTGCATTTAATTTTTTTTTTTTTTCTTACAGTTAATTAAATTTTATGCATTTCGTGGTTGGAAAAATTTTGAAATTCAGATACAGCACATTTTATAAACGGCTTGAAATAACATACTAGCTGCATACAAAAACAATAAATATCGGATGTTATCACTAAAAACAATACAACTAACCAAGTAACAAAGTTAATTTCACAACAACAAAAGAAAAACAATATAAAGAAGCTTTGTGCACTTACAAAAACATAACAAATTGAATACACTTGAGGAAGACATTCTAAAGCGCCCTTTTGTGTTCCCAATTGACGTGTAGAAAATAAGGAAAATTTCAAACAAAAATATACATAAAAAACTTAATGATATGTTTTCAAAAATTTTGAATATTTTTTCTTATTTGATATCTTTAGATTCATACAAAACATATTAAATTACTTACCAAAACTACAAAGGGCAATTGATCATCAAATACCTAACATACGCGCCATCTTCGAAAGAAAAATTCTGTAAAACTTTCAAAGGCACAAAAAAAACTTGCATCAATTCAATTCATATAGCTTTTCTTCAAAACTAAGTAGTATTAGTACAGAAATCCCTTAAAAATAAAGCTCAAAACTCATCAAAAAGGCATTACATTGCAATTTCATAACCTAAACATCAACAAAAACACTGCAGTTTCTAGAAATTTTCAAACTTCAAATTTGTGTGTAATTCGTTGAAAAATAGTTGAAATATTAAGCATTAAACAAACAAAAAATCAGGAAATGTTAAATGGTAAATAAACCAAAAATTAATAATAAGAAACAACAAAAAATGTAGTGAAACAAAATTTAGTGAATTTTTAAAAAAACAAAAAAACACAAATAAATCTTTATGTCACCGCCGTAAAATTTAATTAGAAATTTTTAAAAAAGTATTAATGATAAATGTATGCCATTTAAATTTGAAGTGGTTAGTTAATGAGAGGCGCCAAGGATGTGTCAAACTTAAGTAAATACAAAAATGCACGGCAAAGTAATTTTTTTGAAAATTGTATGAATTGTAATGTTGAAATAAACAACCATAAAAAACAAAAAAAAAAAAGTTGAAGATTTTCAAGTTTAAGAAGAAAACAATGAAGAAGACAGCGAAGAAGTCGATGTAAACGGAGTAGAAGATGAAAAGGAAGCAGAAGAAAAAGAAAACCATCAAACAAAAAACAAAAACAAACAGCGTTAAGCCAGCGTTAAATGGATGTGCACACACTTTAGCCATCCGATAATATTAAATTTTGCTTTTGAGGGTCACAAATATCGAAATTTCCATCTCAACTAATATTAATTGTTGATTAGTAAGAATAAAATTTAAATAATACTAATTACAAATAGAAAAAAAAAAAACAAAGAAACAGCAAACAAACAAACAAAAGCGAACTAAATACATATATAAATAGTAAGAAAAAAAATTTAAATGAAATAAAAACAATAAAAAAACACCGTATTAAAATGTAAGCAAACAAGCAAAAAAGTTTAATAATACTACAAAATAACTCAAACACTAATTCTCTAAAAACAAAAACTATTTACTACTAAACACTCATAAACTTAAAACTTAAATAAAAAAAAAAAAAAAAATTCAAACCAAACCACGCGCACATAAAATCACTCATTAACCTACATAAAAACAATTGCCTTTAAGAAAAAAAATACACAAGCCGTTTATAAAAATGTGACGTACTTGCAAACGAAACATCCGTTCGAAACTTATTTTAGTTTATGATCATGGAAACTATCGATTATTTTTGAGCAACAAAAATAAATAAAAGCTAAAATGAGGAAATGAACAAAACTCTAAAGCAGCCAAAATTAAAACAAACAAAAATTATAAAATTAAAAAAAGTTAAAAATCAAATTTAAAAAAATATAAAAATTTTATTGAAATAGAAATCAAGTTAAACCAATTTCAATAACTAAAATAAATAAAAGAAGCTTTAAATAACGAAAATAAAATAACAATACAAATTAAAAGCAAAAATAAAAATAAAATCAAATGTCTTCAATAAAAAAATAAAATTTAATTAAATATAAATTTAAAAGTCAGGATTAAAATTGAAAAAATTGTAAAAATAAATAAGAATTGTTCTCTTTTCTTGTTTATTTTTACAATTTTTTCAATTTTAATCCTCATTTTCAAAAAAAAAAAATATTAAAATAAAATTGAATTATAAATATTTAAAAAAAAGTCGTAATGAAACTATAAAATAAAAAAAAACTATATAAAGAAAATAAATCAGATAAATAAAAAAAAGTGATGATATGAAATAATTTGGAAAATAAAATATGAATAGAATAAAATTCAAAAAAATAAATTACAAAATAAAATTAATAAGAAAAAAATTAAATAATGTAAAAAGTTTACAGCAAGAACTCAATAAAATAAAAATTAAATCAGTAATAAAACTGAAAATAAATTTAAAAAAGTAAAATTAAAACTAAAAAATTAAAAAAGTATAAATATGTAAATAAAAAAGCAAAGAAATAAAATAAAATAAAAAATAATATAAACAAAATGTTAAATTACAATAATCATAAGAAATAAAAGTAAAATATAAAAAAAACAACAATGACTTGCACATAAATCGATAATAATCCAGATATTTCACTACAAAAAACACTAAAAACTTCAAATTGACTACACAAACACAAACAAAGGCAACAACAAAATATCCGCAACCATTCGCTGCCATCACACAAAATTAATCAACTAATGATTTATCAAATTGTATACAAAAGCAAAAAATTCGAAGAAAATTCGCAATAAAAAAGTAAGAACAAATAAAATAGAAGAATGAAGCATGCAAAACAAGGAAAGAACAAAATTCGCAGTCAATATGAAACATTGAATATATTTGCCGTGAGCGCTGAATACAAAAATGTAAAGCGCCATACATCAACCAAAAATTATGCAAAATTCTGTTTTTTAAATATATGTATTATACTATATATAGGTACATATCTATGCATATAAATCTCTTTGCGCATACACAATATGAAACGTTAATAAACAAAAAAACACAAACAAAACTAAATTAAAATTTCGTTTTATTTCAAAGCTTATTTCGCGTCGAATTCGTGTTTCACTGGATATGGATTTTCGAAGTTCATTGTGTTTCCAGTTTTTTAAGATATTTAAAATCAAATAGTCATAGCTTTAGACGAACCATGAAAGCGGGTTCAAAGGCTATCTGCATCAATAAAAAACAAGCCTATGACATGACTTAAAAGCTGCTTCCAGGGAATTCCTAAGTTTACTCATAAGATTGCTAGAAGTGCGGCTTTTACGCGTTATAATTACGAATGTGAACATTTCATTACACATTTTATGGACGAGTACATATTTTAGGGTGGGTTGAAAGAGAATTTTATTGAACGTTTGGGTAGAATTTCTTACTCTATAGAAAATAAAAGTTTTTAAATTTAAAAAAAAAATTTTTTTGCGGTGACCCAATCAATTTTATTTCTTTTTTGTGTTTTAAGTGTTATTTATTTATTTCAAAAAAGGATTGGGCCACCTCAAAATGCAGAGTAAAAACTCTTAGAATCAAAGAAAAGTTATTTTTTAAGAAAAAAATGTATTTTCTAAACCACCCTAACATATTTATATATTAGATACATTTGTGTGAAAGCAGCAAAATAACACGAGCATCCCAACCGCATTTGGGAAAATCCCCTGCAAAAACAAATACACAGTTTATAGCTTCACACACCATTAATAGGAGCAAATCAAATCAGAAGAGAATAAACGAAGTTGCTATTCAAGTTTGTGGTGTCATCGTCATAAGTACTTGGCGCTTAACCGTCTACACGATCTTGATAGTTTCTTGGCGAATGATAAGTGACGGTAAGTGAGAACACATCAAGAGAGATCAAGTCATCTTTTACGACATGCAACTAAAGGAACGCATAACGAGTAAGCGAAGACCCTCGTTCAAGTGATGTCCGACGAATATTTGACATCCGACTATCGATAACGAGTAAAGATCGAACAAGGTATGCATAGTCAATTACGTTTATCTCAAAAAAGGCAGCTGGCTCCCGGGCATTTTCTTAATTCGAATTTTTGCCTATACAATTACTCATCCAAATTAATTTATAATGCATGCTATTGTTTATAAACAACTAAGCAGCAATGAATTAAGTCGCACAGGAGGAAGGAGGCATGTGTAAAAACTCGCACTTGTTAATCAACTGACAGATTCTCACACGGTATTAAAATCATTTACATTAGACTGTTTCAGAATTTTTTTTTTTTTTTAAGTGTGCCCAAACGTTTCTACTATGTACACACTACAGCATAAAACGGTAAGGATTTTGATTTGACTTAGAGCGAACACTGATTGGAACTAGTTTACAATGTTGTTTTGGGTGAAAATTTTACAAAGTGCCACTGTTCTTGTATGAATTTCAAAACCAGTTGATCATTGCAGTGCTGCCTTTTTGAGCTTCTGAATATTCTTAAAAAATAAAACCCAAAGAAAGAGTGACGTCAAGGTAAAAGTTTTATTATTTTTGTATTATTGTAATGTGATCGTGTTTCAAAACTTGTTAAAGAGAAAAAAAACATCTGAAGCGGTTTAATGACAACAAATATACATACATATAGACACGTATAAACTCTCAGAGCCCAGCTTATAATCTCAAAGCGCTACTCAATTCCAGTTGAGAGCGTTAAAGTGAGTTTTAATAGCAAACGCTACAGATTTTGAATTCAGTTTACGAATTCAACTCACAAGCAACGGTTTATCATTGGCTATAGTTCTAAACTAATTTAGTTAATATATGATCGCAGATCGATAAGTGAGTCTAAATACATATATGTACATATATATATAAATGTATAGATGAGATACTCGTACAATGACGTATTTTTTGTTTCGTTTTATTATTTTCGGCTTTGAACATTGAAAGTGTAACGATCTTCGATTTGTAATTATGCATGCGGTGATTTTTAGAATATACACTTATATGTATGTGTGTAAATTTAATATTTGTTTAAAGCTAACACTAAGAGAAAAGAAAGATTTAAATTTTTTTTGAAAAGATGGCATATTAGACTGTTGGATGACTCAAACGATTTTTTTGTTAAAAAATTAATTAAAGTAAATGACATAAATATTATAGTCCTTGATAATCGACATATAACTTCAAAAAATCCATCACCTTCTCATTTTAAAACTGTATTTATCAACACGTCGGTGTTCGAATAGTCGACTAGTCGATTAGGCAAAATCATATATTTGCTATTCTATTTTTAAACAGCTCAATAGTTGCTATTAGACCACACGATTGGCCTGATAATCGATTTAAGACTGAAGGTTGTACTTTGTTGGCACTTTTGAAAATACTAAAACGTGAGAACAATCGTAAAAAAATTTTTTTTCAAAGGGTCTAATGTACCATTCGAAAATATTATATGTAGGTATGTGTGCTTATACTTCTATATACATAGCAGAATAAGGAAAAAAATAACACTGAACTTAAAGCTTATCGTTAGTAAACAAAAACACCAAAAAATTAAAAAAAAAGAAAGGAAAACGGAGTAGTCAGTTAAGCTGTAATCCGGGTTTTAAGCTAAAATTTCGGGAATAGGATACTAGATATATAAAAAGCTTAAAAAAAAACACTGAGCTAAATTTCTACCTAGTCTGTATTTCAAAATCGTCCCAGCACGTGCAAATCTTAGTATTTTTTTAAATAATTTTATTATAGTCAAAATATTTTTTTTTTTTTTTTTATTTAGAGATTGGAAAATTTGCATCATTTTACCATCGTTATCTGTTTGGACATGCATTATTATAACCTATAAATAAATAAAATATTTAACACTAAAAGAAAATCTTTTTTAAGTCTTTAGAATATACAAAATTGCCCGTTCGAGTAGCTAACACAACACCACAAAAAAGCAAGGGCTATAGCATTGAGCTTCTCCCAAAAATTTCAAGATGCTGTTACGTAAGGGTAAGATTTGATTTGTTATTATTTTGTTATCGTGAACTAAATACCCAGCTGTAGGTTTGAGATGCCGGTCCAGACACAAAAAGCTCATGGCTTGTAATAGAATTATGCCAAATTCGTGCAATTTAAGCTTGATACCGTTATAAACGCCTGTTAAATGCATAAAGTTAAAAGAGCAGCTGGGTATAAAAAAATATAACATTTTCAGAAAGACGATTACACATTTCCCTGCATATAATTTAATCAATTGATTTCATATTCTAAATATAATTAACACCAACCTTCTTTACAATTTCCCTAGCATTCCTCCAGTGCCTACCATTCCTCCTATGCAGTTTAATACCTTTAATATCCACTGAAATATGTAGCAAATTGGAAAATACAAGCTCTTTACTGCAAGCTAATAAGACCCAGTTTCTAAGCATTGCCACAGGTGCAGAAAAATTTAGTTTAGAACTTTTCACACAAATTGCCGATGCAGCGGGAAATACAGATTTTATGATTTCACCATTCTCGGTATGGGCATTGTTACTTTTATTGATGGAGGCAGCAGCTGGTAATACGCTGCATGAGTTACGCACTGTGTTGCATATAAATGAAGAACGGCGTGTACTGCGTCAAGCATTCAATATCGTACAACAATTTTTACAGTAAGTATGAATATGTTATTAATAATTTTACAAAAAATTCATGTATATATATATTTCATATACTTTTAGACGCAAAACACCCACTGTTCAGGTGGAGAGTTTACAAGCCATGTACTATGATGCATATGAACAAATTAGTAATGATTACAAAAGTACACTGACATCGTGCTATTCGGCGCGTGTGCAACATTTGCACTTTAACAATACCAAAGCAAGTGTGAATGCCATTAATAATGCGATAAGCACAGAAACAAAGGGTTTAATAACCAATGCTATTACCGAGGACTTTATAAGAGACGCCAATTTATTGTTGACTTCAACGTTATATTTTAAGGGCCAATGGCAGGTACGTAATATTCGTACATATATGTGGGTCATTCCATGTCAATTAGAAACAAAATAATAAAATATGTTCGAAAAAAATTCAGAAAAAATATTTAAGATCAAATTATGAAAAATGTTCCAAAAAATTCAGAAAAAATATTTAAGATCAAATTATGAAAAATGTTCGAAAAAATTCAGAAAAAATATTTACGATCAAATTACGAATAAATTTATAAATCAATATAACAAATGGAAAGATACGGAAAATTGTAAAATGTAAATTACTAAAAAAAATGTAAGACTATGTTCCGACTTGCGTAATTCTACATGGAAAGACCCATATCAAAATTAATCTGTTTTACAATGTATTAAGAAACCTCCATTAATGTACACATCTAGCTTCCTTTCAACAAAAGTGATACACATAGAGAAACATTCTATGATATGAATGGTAATCCCACTGGCGAAGTAGATATGATGTTCCAAATGACGCCATTCAATTATACAAGTATGCCTGGTTTACAAGGACATGTGTTAGAATTGCCCTATGGCAATGAGAACCGACTATGTATGCTGGCTATTTTACCGAACAAAGGCATCTCAGTGAAGCAAGTAGCTCATAATCTGCAATCGCTTGGCGTGCAGTCGATTTTCCGTAAACTTGAAGAGGATGCAATAGACTTTGATGAGCAAGAGGTTGAGGTCTATCTGCCACGTTTTCAAACAGCAACCACATTTCCATTGAGAGGTCCACTAGAACAGGTATAAAATAAATTTGTATACAGCTTTTGTATTTCATATTCTAAGCATTTTTTACCCTTCTCTCTATCTCGTAGTTGGGCTTAAGAGACATTTTCAATCCGCAACTTGTAAATTTCGAAATTTTATCGAAACGTTTGTATGTGAAAGATGTTGTGCAAAGTACTAAGATAATTGTGAATGAAGAGGGCACAGAGGCGGCTGCGGTTGCTGCAGCCATATTAACAAATAAGATTTCACCACCTAAATTCTATTTCAATCGTCCATTCTTATATTTGATTGCAGAAAGGCATTCTGGAGCATTACTATTTGCAGGACAACTTGCAAGTCCAAAAATATGAAATAAAGTTAATGCAAAACTGTATATTCTTGTTCTGTTTTCTTAATCATTATAGTGTAACTATATAGTATATGTAAAGCTAAATGTATAGTATTAGAGTATAATATGTTATTTCTTCGGACGGCCCGCTGTTTTCTTGCCACCTACTGGTTGTTTGTCCTTATTTGTTTTGCTGGAGATTAGTGGATGGGTTTCTGTAAAAATAAACAAAAAAGGTGAATTATTTTTAAACTTTTATGTTTTAAAAAAGCCGACAAAATTTTGAAAAGGTGCAATCTGTTTTTGAAAGCTAATTTAAACATCGACCAGTGTTGGTCAGTTCAACTTACCATCGACTGGTGCATCTGGCAGTGATATATCGTAGTTATTAACTTTATTCTTTTTCGTTCCCACACCATTATCATAATCTTGTGATGCGTTTTCATTATCTTTAGAAAGCGTCGTCTCTACGCCATCTTGCATAGTCCAACCATCCTCAGGATCTTCTACCTCAGGTGCCATAGGTAGAAACTGTAAGGCATTCTCGTCTTCGCCTTCTTCGTCAGAGGAACAAAACGCTGCGACTGGTTCTACTTTTAAAACATCAACTTCAATTTCTTCATCTTGTTTCGCATCAGCATTCAAATCTACCGATTTATCTTCATCGGTTATATCGAATTCCGATTCACGTTCTTCATATTCAACATTTTCGTCCAGCTCTTTGAAATCTGGCGCGAACGCAGACCAGTTTTCTACTTGATTTTGTGCCCATATTGATACGAGTCCGGAACTTATGCTAGCTATTATTGGACGTACAGGATGCCAAACAACATCAAGCAAAAGCTCGCCTTTGGTGCCATGTAAAATTTTTACCAAATTTCCAATGGATTTCTCCCAAATGTAGAGAGCATGCTGACGCGCACTGCCAGCGCAAATGTATTCACCATCGCCTGAGAAACAACATTTCTTCCATGTAGTTCTGTTAAGTAGTTGGTAATGGATTATAATAGTTTGATGTACATACATATTAAATATATTACACTTGACTCACTTATTTACTAAATCTTGTAACTTTTGTATCGGTTCCGGCTCACCCTCTTTTCCTAGTGCTATAATCTCTTTCGAATCATAAACTCGTATAACGCGATCTGAAGTATTTATTAAGAATGCGCTGTAAAAATAAATATAAAATTAAATTATTTAGTCGAACTTATGTATATGTAAGGTGCAGAGTGAAACAGTGCCGTCGGTGGATTTTATTCATAAAAGGTCTTCAGTGTTTTTGTTGTTTGTATCGACAAAAACATTCCTCGGGAGTGTTGTCGACAGTTCCAAAGTTCTGCTCATTGAAATTTAATTATGTGCTTTGACGAGGCTCTAACTTTTTCAAAGTTTCACTCAACAATTTATTTAAAATAATAAATTAAAATATTGATACGTACTCGCCCCTACGAGCAAACTCTATACTTTTTACTGCTGTTGCACTTGAAGATCCCACAATTATACGAAAACTCGCGACAATTTCTAATGATTCGGCATTTAAAACCAAAATTTTTCCTTTCGCATTACCCGTGTATATGTGTTTGCCACGGCGATCAAAAGAAGCTACAATATTAAGGTCACCCTAGAAAAATAAAGCAAACAAGGCTTAATTATAATTTGTTATTTAAGCAAGCAATTGTATAAAGAATACATCGGAATCCAGTGGCAAACATTTATGAGTATCGCCAATTTTCACCAATACACCGGCATAACGCATTGGGCATACAAGAAAGCGTTTATCATTCCGCGGGTCGAACTGCACTTTTAGGACTGGTGAGGGAAAACGATATTTGTGTTCGCAATCGCCACTGAGCACATCCCAAATACAAACATTGTTATCTGTTGAAGCGGATAATAGCTGTCAAATAAAAACTTTAAGTAACAGAGTTGACCTGCTGCAATATAAATTGTATTACTAACTTTGTGTCCATTGCGCGTCCAACTCAGGCTACACACTGGATGTACGTGAGCTGAGATAATTTTTGCTATACCACGCGTTAAAAAATCCCATACTACTATACGTCCATCATTGCATCCCACGGCCAACAGTGTGCCATATTTATTAAAAGCACAAGTAACAGCTAGTGATATGCAATCCAATGAGCCATCAAATTCTTCTGGATAGTTTTGACCAAAGGATTCTACGACAATAAGTTACGGGTATATTAAATCGTATTATTAATTAGAAACGCAAAGGTACTTACCCAATAACTCTAAATTCATATTCGAAATTTAATATGGAGATTTCCGTCTAAAGCTTTCACAAATTGGAAGTTCCTATAATTACGCTTACACTACTTGGACAAAAATGCATAGAATTAAATCAAAACACGCACAATCAAAATAATCCAAAATTCAGACGCTAAACTGCATATCAACAAATTAAAACAGCTGACTGAAATTAGTTCAGATAACCGATTTGATATGACAAATAATTATAGTTATCGTTGTGTATCGGCGTAACGATATTTATGGTCCGCTATTAGTTACTGCCCATGTGTGTTTGATATAAATCATCCCGTAGCAATGATTGTACCGTTAATTCTAATTCTAATTCAAATCTCTGAAAATAACAGAACTGTTACAATAGTGGGCATGGAAGTGTCTTATTATTATTATTATTATGGAAGTCTTACATAGTTTAAATATCCAATGACTAATTTCAATGTTTCTTTTGGATTTTTTTTTTGTTACAATTACTTTCAGAAAAAATTAAACCACGAAAATGCAAATAGAAAAACGAAATTGAAGCAAAACTCAACAATTTCTTCCAAACTACAAGCTCTTGACCCATAACTCATTAGAAATAATTCTAAGCAAATAATCATTAATTTACAATTTTTATCGAATTTAAGTAAGAATTAAGCATTTGAAATAATATAAATTTCTTTTATTTCATATTAAATTTTTTGAAATACCATTTAAACAAAGACACAAAAAAATGCTATGCATTTTCCAAATTTTAGTACAAATTTGCACTTATTAGTGAAATGGAAGGTTAAAGAATACTCAAATTCGAGTGTACATTTTAAAACTCACTGATAATTAACCCGTGCAGACCGTAACATATTATCAAACATAGCAATGCGTTCGATTTTAAAGTTATTGGTCCAAAAGCTAGTACCTATTCCAAAATAGTACTAAAATATCACAATTATACGATGGAACATCAAATTTTTTCGCAAGTCATTTTAAATGAATCAACACTTTGTCATCGTTATCAATGTCATGTCAATTTTAATACAACTCTGTCCTTTCTCCTGTGAAAATTGCACATGGCTTGAAGTCTACGCAGCTGCACGACTCCAATTCATGACAATTTCTTGCATTTCGAGTGTTTATTTTTAATAGATTTTTGTTCGAAAACGTTAAGAAACCATTAAAAGCGACATGTAAGTAAAAATTCCCTGAGTAAATGTGTGAAAAGTTAATGAAAGTATTTCGTAAAGCAACATTACAAAGCCAGCGTTTTGGTGTACATATATAGATAGGTGTGTGTGCATGTGCGCGATAAAACTGTGCGTGTGTGCGCGCTAAAAGAAAAGAGATGGCTTGCCACTTGGCTGCTTGTGCTCTGTAATCCACCAAGTCAGTATACGTCATCAGTGTTTGTAGTAAATGCAAGCAAATATTTCAAACGTACCACTGCTTTTATATGAGCTTATGGCATTTTCCAAGTGTTTGCCGAACAATAGATCGACTTGGAACAGCTTGGCAGGTATTGTGCGAAACGGCACAAATACTGTGGAAGAAAATGAATGCAAAGAGGAAATATAACAGTGTTGCTATTGTGTGATTTTTGAGCACTCGTTCTTAAAATTCTGGTATATGAAGTATCCGTTCTATCATCCTACTATGTTTTGTGGGTATCTCTTTTTGCTTTGATTTTACGAAATGGTACCGAACAATTAAGAAGTGAACTGAATTTGTAAACTAGTCTTCTTGAGTTGGTACGATTATCTTACAAAATAACATCCAAATTTTCGCAAGAAATTTTGTTGCGCTAAAGTACAACTGTACTGCTGTACTGATTTAACTGTACATCTGAGTGTGTAGTACGATTATCGTTCCAAATTTTTATTTATAGCCTACTTGCCATGCACGAACAATAGTACGATACGAGGTCAACGGCATAGCAAGGTACTGTTCTGCTGAGATACAAACTAGTACGAGTACTTTTCGCTATACACATGCAAACGAGTACGATATTCGTCATTTTATTGCGAACCTGCTGACGATGACGTTCGATTTCGTGAATCTTTCATAGTTGTGCAAAAAAAATATTCAGTGAAAGCAGTGAATAGTAGTATAGCATGTATGCTGTGAAATAAAATAGTAAACGTCTTATGTGGATGATATAGTGCGACAGTCAGGCAGGTAGACACGGAACTGAAATTGTATTCGTTTCCAGTTAAACTTGCATTAGAGGTGGTAAATGTTGGGACAACGTACTGTGCATTCGTTATTACAGGTGCAATTTATAAAATTCTCATCGAATAAGCTTAATTATATGAAATACTAAAAATGAATTTCACGAAATGAAAATTTTCATTAGTTTCGTTTTTTTATGTAAATGTCAAAAAAAAAAAAACGAAGCAAAAGAGAAGTAAAGAGAAACGGATGGAATGAATGGAATGAAAAGTGTAAGCAAAAGGAATAGACAAAAGAAATTTGCCACGACATGAAGACATGCGACGAACTAGTATAATTACTTAATTCTTTGTTTGTTTGAATTAAATGTGATTGAAATCAGTACCAAAAGTACGATTTATTGAAAATAAAGTGTGAAGAGTGACATTTCGATATTAGATTCCAGGAAATGTAAACGAAAATGTAAAATTCAAAAAGCAAAGAAAACCCAACCTTGTTTCGTTTCGATTTGCGAATAGAGAATGTGAAAATTGCATAAAAAATAGCATTCGCTATTGCGCTCTCTTTCTTGTGTGCACTGACGTATTTTTGTATAAAAAAGAAGAAAATAAGTTTAAGAAAACTAAAAAAAAAAAAATTGCGAATGCTTCAAAAACTTCAGGAAAAACGTGAATACTTAAACAATTTTGCTATTTAAATGATAAGAAAAGTGAAATTAGCATTTAGACTAGCATAATTCGTTTGCTATTTTTGTTTATGTACATATGCTCTGTATACTCAGTATTATACTAAAATTGTGTATATATTTTTTTGTTTTGCAGAGTACTATTGGATAAAGGTGTAAATAGTGCTACGTTTGGATTGTAAAAGGAGCAGATAAAACAAATTGAATCAAGGATACAATTTACCACATAACGGTTTATGTTTTTAGACTTCAAAAATACAACATTAGGAAAAAGTGTTGAAAGAACACGCACGCACATATACTCCAAACGCCAACGTTACAAATCTAGTTGGTCATTTAAGGAGACGAAAATTTCTATTAAAAATCAGCAGTAAAAAAAAACAACACTCGAAAGCTTGGTCCACCTTAACCAACAGCTAAATCAGGTTGAAGGAGAAAATAGAACAGCAGTAAAATATAAAAACCCATTAACACTAAAAGCAGCAAACATGTCTGGAGAGGAAACGTCCGCTGATCGCAATGTCGAAATTTGGAAAATTAAGAAACTCATCAAGAGTTTGGAAATGGCACGCGGGTGAGTGAAAATTACAATTATGGAACAATTGCTTCAAATTTCAATGACGAGTTGTTGTAACCCTGCCTAAACCTTTCCTTCTCCGTTGCATCCATATGTGGCTTGGTGAAAGCTACATTGAGTAATTTGTGTCCCTCAGCAAAGAACAGTTTCACAGATAAAAATCGGTAGGGGTAGAAAAATTTAATGATTGATGATTTTTCAAGAATAAACAAAGTTCGCAAACCAACCTATTCATGCGTTCATGACGGAAACAAATGTTTGAAAAGTTGGGGAAATACAACCCAAGCTACAGTAGTTTGACGACGAACAAAAATCTGGATAACCTTATTTCCATTTGCCATTGATAGTGGTTTGGTTTTAAGGTATTCTCTTAATTTTTTGTATTCATGTCATGCACAGTTTTTATTTACGTTCCATGTTTGTATGTATATAATAATCATACACGCACCCCACCAAATGTTATGCATTAGAGATGGAACCACCTGCTATCGGGATACCGATATATTAAAATAAACATGACCATAAAACAAATTGCAACAGAATGACCAGAAATTGCCGTTTGCAATATTTTTGGGTGGGAACTTACCCTTGAGTTAGCTAAACTAAGGTTTCCTTTCCATCCTGCAACTCTTCGAATTGGTAATAATGTTTACAACCGGAATTTGTACAAAAACTTTTTATCGAGACGGGATAACATTTTTAGTTCGACGCTGATCTCTATACGCAGTCCCCACAATGCATGCTGTACAGGATTCACAGTCATTGACAGCTGTTTTTAATATGTACCGTTCTCAGTGGGTTTTTTTTACTGAGCTTTACTGCTCTGTATTATAGTTAGAGTCACCTATTTGCTACTCAATAGTTCTTGTGCCTTATGATGCTATGAATTTAACATTTTTACATTGCCTGCTTGTGCACTCTTTTTTTCAAATTATAGGTAATAAGATTAACTGTGAGTGGTTCGATAATGTCCCACCACTGAACAAAGGGCACAAAAGTTTGTTAACAAACTTACCGGATGAGTGTGCCGCCATAGTAGGGGCATCTCTTATTTATCGAAGGCAACAGATTGAAGTTGTAGTACAGAAAACACCAAAAATGGTGTATTTTAAGGTCATTTTAAATTTGACTACCGTTTTTTATTTCGATCGTCATTATTTCTTTTATTTCGATCGTGCATAACAAAGTAAATGCAAAAGTGCTTATTTGTATTTTCGAATGTATAACAAAATTAAATAAAGACAAAATAAAAGTTTAAAAATCCTTTCTAGTAAGTTGACAGCCGCTGTACATATGTATATACATATGTATGCTTTTTTTCTTGTTTTCAATATTCTCTTTATATTACCTACACACAAATATAGAGTTTAGTACCATGATTCATTTAGACTTGGCTATTTTCACTACGTCACTGCTTCGCTTCTTTGTTTTCTATACATATTTTTTTTGTTATTTTTGCTCACCTTTCAAAATTCTCTTGAGCTACTTGCCAACAGCAGCACCATTGCCCAAGCTGTCAACAACAAAAGCTCTGCAAAGACACAGCCAATGCAACCTTTTGGCCGGTTTAAACTGGACATTGTTGGTTACAATTGGCGGCAGCAGGTAGTGGTGGTATTTGGCACCTTAAATTTATTATCTCTTTGTGTCGTCTTTATAGTGATTTCGGTAGTAAAATACTACTGGTTGAGGTGGCCAAATGTTTCGTTTTATATTTTTTATGGTCCAATCTGATCTGAACAAAGACAAGATATATTTTCACAGTTGCCATTAGTCCTCTACACTTGGATAGTATTTGTGTGCTCCATTATATTTTTTGGTCATCATGGTTTTTTGTTATGCTAGTTTAAGGCGGCTATAACTGGATTTGTAGCTTTTTTTGATGCTCTCTTTCTTGTTTTCTTTCTGTTGCAACATTGCTGTGTCTCATATGAACCAACAAACTGGAAAACAACCTTGCTTCTGCTTACCAGCTGTTGTTGGTTATATATTTTTTTGTTTTCACATATTTGTTATTTCAGCTGATAACGTACTAGCTGGTTGTCTGCTTCGTGCTTTGTTGCTTCAAACTTGGTTTGACCAATTCGCACCAGTTTGAAGTTGTGCCAACTCGATTGTAGCGAGTTGTGCTGTGTAGAAAAACAAAAAAACGTAACATAAAAATGAGATCAGTTTGAATGTGTTGGTGAGAAATTGGCCGAAGGTTTGAATCATTCGTGTCTCCGAGTCATTCCATTTATAACTGCTCCACCCCCTTAGGTTTGAAGACTTGTAATCAAAACTTGTCTTTGATTGTACCAAATAATTTGAATTCAGGTGAAAACCCCTTAATTTTCGGTTTGTTGTAGCTATAGAAGATTGTTTGGGTTAAAATAAACTGTAGGATTTCGGTTAGTTAGTTAGTGTGATCTGGAACCTTAGGGCTGAGGTGTTCTTAAACAGTTTCTTAAACCATATTTTGAGCCACTTATTTTCTCTTCATTTCAGTAATGGAACAAGCATGATTTCACTGATTATACCGCCAAAGGATCAAATCTCACGTGTAAGCAAAATGTTAGCCGATGAATTCGGTACAGCGTCGAACATTAAATCACGTGTAAATCGTCTGTCTGTTTTGGGCGCAATTACATCGGTACAACATAGGCTTAAATTATACACCAAAGGTAAGTTTTTGCAATGATCTCGTTATTAGATTACCTCGTTTACGAAGTACACATATTCATTCTCTCATCTTTGAATTGCAGTGCCTCCAAATGGTCTGGTCATCTACTGTGGCACTATTGTCACAGAAGAAGGTAAAGAAAAGAAGGTTAATATTGATTTCGAACCCTTCAAACCAATTAATACGTCGCTTTATTTATGCGACAATAAGTTCCACACTGAAGCGTTGACCGCTTTACTAGCCGATGATAATAAATTCGGTTTCATCGTTATGGATGGTAATGGTGCCCTATTCGGTACACTCCAAGGTAATACACGTGAAGTATTGCACAAATTCACTGTCGATCTGCCGAAAAAGCACGGGCGTGGTGGTCAATCTGCGCTTCGTTTTGCACGTTTACGTATGGAGAAGCGTCACAATTATGTGCGCAAAGTTGCTGAAGTTGCTACACAATTATTTATTACGAATGATAAACCGAATATTGCGGGCCTCATTTTAGCTGGTAGTGCTGACTTTAAAACCGAATTGAGTCAGTCTGATATGTTTGATCCTGTAAGTGATGGTGGAGACATTTTTTTTAAAACTCCACATTTATACATAAATACATAGATATATTATTATAAGTCTGATAACTATACAATACAATACAAATATTATTTTTATGAATTTTCTTAGAGACTGCAAACCAAGGTTATTAAGCTGGTAGATGTTTCTTATGGTGGTGAGAATGGTTTTAACCAAGCGATAGAATTGGCGGCTGAATCATTGCAAAATGTGAAATTCATACAAGAAAAGAAACTCATTGGTCGTTACTTTGATGAAATATCTCAGGTATATTGTATGCATTTTTTATACCCGCTCATATGATTCATATATGTACATATGTATGTATAACAAACATTTGTTTATGTGCGCTTGCAGGACACAGGCAAATATTGTTTTGGTGTTGAGGATACATTGCGCGCCTTGGAATTGGGTTCCGTTGAAACTTTAATCTGCTGGGAAAATTTAGATATACAACGTTATGTATTGAAGAATCATGCGAACTCAACGTCGAACACAGTATTGCATTTGACGCCCGAACAAGAGAAGGATAAGTCACATTTTACCGATAAAGAAGTGAGTTGAAATTATCCTAAAAAAAAAAATTAGAGATTAAAGTTGCACATCTCTTCCAAGTTTTGTTGTGGTGGTTCCAAATTTTTTCAAATTTCCCTTGAGCCTTCTATTTTGAAGATGTTTATGTTATTAACTAGTTTTATTTTCTTTTAGAGCGGCGTTGAAATGGAGTTGATTGAGTCCCAACCACTGCTCGAATGGCTGGCGAACAATTATAAAATGTTCGGAGCTACACTTGAGATTATTACGGACAAATCTCAGGAGGGCAGTCAGTTTGTGCGAGGTTTCGGTGGAATTGGTGGTAAGTCTTATGCAGCTTTTTGTAGATGTTTATTTTTATAATTGTTTAATTACAAACTTCACAGAAATTTAATATTTAAAAGTTTCGAACTGTCGAAATTTTAATTGTATTTTGGAAAACAGAAACCAAAAACAATTTTTTTTTATGATTCAATAAACTTTACTAATTTTTAATTCGATTTGAGAATTCTTAATGTGATTACTGTGAAAGTTATGATATTTGTTTGGCGGGTCACATAGAAAATCGTAATAGATTAATGCCGTAGCTTGAAAGGAAAGGAATTGTATTAAATTTTCGAATGGAAAGGAAATGTATTAAATCTCTGTGAATTTCGCTTTTATAATTTATTGCTTTTTCATAATTATATAGTAATGTTATATTAAGAAAAGTTTGGCTAAATGACGAAATTTCTCTTTCTCTCTTTTTTATTCCTTGTCGCTGCTTATGTAAATGGCTATAATATAAATATGAATTTGAAAAAAAAAAAACATTGTACCCACATTCTCAACATTCCTACTGTCCTTATTTAAATAACTTTTTTTTTAAATTATTTAAAACTCTTTGTGTTGCTATTATTTTTAAATCCTTGTATCAATTTCTTTGGTGCTGTTTTTTTCCTCTTACTAATGGTAGGAATTTTACGTTACAAAGTTGATTTTCAATCACTGCAGGCTGACGAGCCATTAGAAGACGTTGATTTAGATGACTATTAAACGAAACAAACATTTCACTTACATACATATATACATTTCATCTTTACGGTCTAAACACTCAAGTTGCAACAATTTTTGATTTCGCCACAGAAAAAATTAATTTAGAAATATGAAATTGTAGTTACCATACATAGTCTGTTTTATTCATGGCTTCGCTTAAATAACTTAAATCAGTTGATAAGTTAAAATTTGAATTTACGAACAACGTTTCAAGCGAATATAATACATTTTTGATTTCTAACATAGTTACAAAAACACAAATAACATTACTAAAAAATGTAATCATTTTGTTTGCTTCTGATTTGATAGCATTCACTGTGAGGGTCTTTGTTAATAAAACAAAAACAGATGTATTTTCTTTTCGGTAAATAAAATCACTGCAGTTTAATAAAATGCACTTCAAGATTGTGAGCTACTTTTATATGGTTAATGATTGCAAGCAGAAAGTAATTTTAATCTATTTTTAATGGCAATCACATACTTTTAACCGATTTTAGATTTTAGTTTTTGTCGTGAAAATAAAAGCAATCCAATTTTACTTTCAGTCAAAATAGATTGTCGCAAGATTACGAATCTGTTGTGCAAATTTGATTGCAATTTTTTTTATAAAATCAATTTTACAATTGGCGTGTTACCAAAAATAAAGGAGAAAAGCCAGCGTACTTGAGAATAAGAGCGAACTCGTAAAAAGCAAACAATAATACCACATAAATATATTTGTATGATGAAATGCGAAAAGAAATATAGTAGTTAAAAAGAGCCATACGTTGAAATTCAATTTAAAATAATAAATAATTAATGCTTACTAATAAGTGCGAAAATAAGACAAGAATACTGCAAACAAAAAATAAATAAATAATTAAAAAACAAAACCAAACACACATTAGTGTATAGAAGGTGGTCAACAAAAGCTCGCTTAGTTCCTTGATCTGCTCATATAATTTGTCAAACCAATCAAATAATTCTTAAATGTTCAAAGTAGTTTCATAAACTAATAGTTAAACATTTGGGATTTTTGGTGATAAAAACTAAGCGAACTTTTCTTAGTACCTTTTTTACATACAATAATGCAATTATATGCATATATATGTACATACATATATTTCAACTCGTCGGAGCAAAGTATTAAAGTGAATAATTAACTAAAAAATAATAATTCATTTTGAAAGTAGGTAGAAGCGAAATATGTGTATGTAAACTACATGACCAAGACGTAAGCGAACACAGATGTAATACAACAACAATAATAATAATTGAAATAAAACTTAATAAATTGAATTAAAGAGAAAAAAATGATTTACTAATTTAGGAATCCATGGGCTTATGCAAAAGTTATTAGCCTGTTATAATTGTTAGACTAAGTAGGAACTTTTTAAAAATTGATTTGAGCAAAAAGCTGGTTTTAGATACATTTTCAACTTAGTTCAGCTGGTGAAGGTATAAAATTTCTATAGGTACTGTTTAGTACTCAGATTATTGTAACACTGTTCACATATAGGGGAGTTGGATATTTAATGCTCCACCAGAATTTAGACATTTTTTTTTTCTTTTTTACTTTGATACTGACTAATTCGAAATTTAACTTTTGCTTTTAGAAAATATTTCTTTGTTTCATCATTATCCCTTTTTACCTAAAAATTGCCTTTTTGAATTTCCTTCTGTGATCCTTGTGGCTTTTACTTCCCCTCATTGTAAGTGTAAAATTAGCCAGTGCGCTAGTTGAATTATTAAAGCAACCGAATACATGTATATGTATTTATGTACAAGTCTTAGAGGTAAATATTTTTGCGTAAGAATATAATTCACGTTTTTTTTTTTAATAATTTAAAGCACATGTAGTTTTTTCTTGTTTTAGTTAGCTCATATTTTTTTTTTATTTATTTATTTTGTTGTGAAAATGTACGATTGCTATATGTATAGATAGTTAATATTGAAAATAAATACCGATCATTCCATGTTAAAGTGACCATTGTTTGCAATTAATTGCTAAATTCTGAAAACAGCGGCATCAAAGCCAATTTTTGCGTAAATACTCCATTCATCTATACGACTTCGATGTCAGCTATTGGGAATTAAAAAAGGATTTTCCAACACTTACCATGCTCTGTTGGTTTATTACTTTTTTTTCCTATGCAGAACTTTAGAAAAGCTGAAACCATTGGCTGATTTAACATGGGAAAACCAAAACACATGTAAATGGAAGTGCTAAAAAGAATCAACTGTTTTTTTTTTAACTAAATACACATTTTATTTATTTACTTTATAATTATTTAAATTCATTTCCCTTTGTGTTTTTTTTTTTTTTGTATTTTTAAATTTTTACGCATTCATTAAAAAAATAACAATTACAAAAAACATTTACTAACGATATGTTTCTTTTTGTTTTCTCTCTCTTTTACATTTGTTTAGGCATTTTACGCTATAAAGTGGACTTCCAGAGTATGCAACTCGACGAAATTGATAATGAGTACTATGATATCGACGAATATTAGACAATTGTTTTTTGTTTTTTATACATTACAAAAAAAATTTCCCTACCATTTGCAAAAATGATAAGAAAATATATTTAAATTTGAAAACTTTAATCAAGTAAATCGCTTTACACGCCACTTCCAATACAAAAGAGAGAGAAATTGCTGCTGACATCACATAGTGAAACGGCACTTATCGCATACACTAATTGTTTCGAGATGTCAAAATCGATAATTGTTAATTAGCAACTAAAAAAAAATATGTTATTTTATAAGAACAACACTAAGCCCGAATTCAGAAGACATATGAGTATTACCTCAAGCTTAAGTTGGCGTATTGTTTTAGCAAAACTCAAACAAAATGGTCAACTAGTTCCAAATACACGTGCATACAGGACATATCGCATGGAAAACTACTGAAATACAATTAAAAACTCAAACAAAAAAGGAAAAGATATACGAAAAACATTTGTCCAGCTGAAAGATTTCGGTTCCCCACAGCACCTGCGTTTACTGTGTTTGTTCACTTGTTTCTCCAGGATGACTTCATTTTCGTCTGCCTGCGTGTCGCGCTGCCTGCAAAGCATTTGTCATTTAACAAATAATTCTGCGTTTAATAAATGCCGTTAATAAAAAAAAAAAGAAGCGGAAATCAACAAAAAATAAAGTATACAAGGAAAATCTAGATTAAAACACAATTTTGCGCAGAAACAGTTTGTTTAAAACTCCAACAACATAAGCAAATTTGTTGATTTAAATAAATTATATACAAATATACAATTTAGAAATATTATTAATAAAAAAGGTAAATAAAAAAATAGAAGGAATTGGTAATAACATCAGTATGAGAATTCAAGAAAAAATAAACGTGAACTTAACGGCAAATAACAGTTATAAAATAGCAAAGAAAATACTGTTTTTCTTTTTAATAACGTAAAACTCCTCCTTAGGTGTTGAAGAACTTAACCAATTTTGAAATTCTACTTGAACGGCCTAGACGCTAGTTGTGCTACTTTAGATGCACAGAAATAGGAAAACACAACCAATGAATCTTGGGAATGGAATTCACCATTGCAGCTATTGGAATTAGGCAATTCCAGACCCAGCACACATATACATGCCTATTCCGATATCCGACCGATGCCATTCGCAGGGACTGCGGATCGAAAAATCAGTTGCGGATTTGAGTTAGAAAACTTTGAAATATTAATTTTATGGATTACCTTTTAATCTACTATCCTAGTCAACACAAGTAATAGAAGAAAATACTTTGACAATGTCGTTTTTTTTTAATTTTAAAGGTTAAATCCGCAACTGTTTTCTCGCGAATCGATTCGCACTCCCTCCGCAAAGCATCCGTCGGATACCGCACTAAGCATGATAGATTAGAGGACGATTTAGAAAAGTACTCAAATTAAATGTATCTAAAATAGAAGGGCTGCGATCGTAGTAGATAAAGTAGAGAAATGTCACTGCAAATCAGTAGAGATTTTCAGATGGCCATGTCAGCAGCTCTACCAACCAATTATATCCCTAGCAATGCAATTTGCTGTAGACTTTCAACTGTTTGTCACTGGAAGCCCACCAGTCTCCAGACCCGCTTGGAAAATTTGGAACACAGGATCTCACCACAATAGTCGATAACTGAGGCAAGTTTGTTCCAATAAAATATTTCCAACAGACACTTGCATCTTCTTTCCCAATGGAAGTATTTTTTCTCGCCGAGAAAATAACAAACTTTTTGATGTTTGGTACAAAATGTATTTTGTTTATTATTATAGCACTTGAATCCGGCATACGCATCTTGTGGAGCCAGCCGGGCCGGATTACTTCGTTTTCCTTTACCATTTCTATGTTTCTCCGAATTATAATCGAAACGCATTGGATTGCACTATCGGGTTTTTAAATTTGCCCCGTGTAGTTTTGAATAAAAGCACAGCACTGTTCAGCCAATACACCCCTGTATAATAGTCATCAGCTGATAATTTTGACATTTGTATTTTTTACCATTCCAACACAAAAAGTTGTTTACAAACTATCTTGCGTTGCACTTTTTTAACGTTTTCTCCCATCTTTGCACATATAAAGTAATTAAAATAAAATTAAATTCATCATCTATATACCCTACAACTGAAACGCTTTAATCATGGGTCGTGCCGAAGTGGGTACTCCCAAGTACTTGGCCAACAAAATGAAGGCCAAAGGATTGCAAAAGCTACGCTGGTACTGCCAAATGTGTGAAAAGCAATGTCGCGACGAGAATGGTTTCAAGTGTCATACAATGAGTGAATCTCATCAACGGCAACTCCTACTCTTTGCTGATTCACCAGGCAAATTTTTGCATAGTTTCTCCAAGGAGTTTTCTGATGGATATATGGAGCTCTTACGACGACGTTTTGGCACAAAACGGGTAAATGCAAACAAAGTATATCAGGAATATATATCCGTAAAAGATCATATACATATGAATGCAACACGTTGGCTAACCCTTTCCGATTATGTGAAATGGCTTGGACGCACCGGTCAAGTAATGGCCGACGAAACAGAAAAAGGTTGGTATGTCACTTATATCGACCGTAGTCCAGATGCCTTGGAGCGACAGGCAAAAGCAGATAAGAAAGAGAAATTGGAAAAAGATGACGAAGAACGTATGATGGAATTTATACAAAATCAAATAGAAAAAGCACAAAATAAAGAAGGTGCAACGCAGCAAGAAAGAGAATACACCGAGTTGATTCGTGACGAAGAGCAACCACTAAAATTAGATATAAAATTAGAGAAGAAATTTAATCCCGACACAAAGTTAGGACCATCTGCATTGGTATTGAAGTGTTCAAGGGAAGAACGGAGTGGACGTGATAGCGCAAATAGTATCAGGACGGATGAAGACGAAGATTCAGATAGTGTGGAGGAAAAAGTGTTTAAGAAACCAAAAGTACCCAAATTAGAAAAGCGTAAGGAAGGTGGTCGTGGTAGTAGCAAATCAGCTTTGGATGAGTTAATAAAAGAGGAGGAGGCTAAAAAAGAACGCACTAACCGCAAAGATTATTGGCTACATACAGGCATTGTGGTGAAATTTACGAACAAGGCGATGGGTGATAAATTTTACAAACAGAAAGCGGTAGTACAAGATGTCATCGACAATTATCGTGCTAAAATTAAGTTTTTGGATACAGGCGATAAACTTAAAGTGGATCAGGTGAAGCTACTTATTTAATTCCAAAACGAATCGCTCATACAAAGAGGGTCTTTGCAGGACTAGTTGATGACCGATTGTTAGACGAGCACACTCTTCCTCTGTACGGTCTTGCCGTTATATGCGTTCTAGCAATCGGTCAACAATCAGCGGACGCTTAATCTTTTAATTGGTAATTAACTAATAAATATTTTTCTTATATTTTTCAATTTAGGGACATTTGGAAACTGTCATACCGGCTTTGGATAAACCAATTTTGGTCGTAAATGGCGCCTATCGTGGCTGTGAAGCAATATTAAAGAAGTTGGATGAACGTAATTATTGTGTAACCATAGAAATTTCACGTGGTCCTCTCAAAGGCCGAATTGTTGATAAGGTACAATATGAAGACATTTCCAAAATATATCAAAAATGAAAAAAAAAAATTAAGAGACTTTAAAATTGTTCTTTAAGAAAAAAGATAACCCATCCCAGATTAAACCTCTATTTGTCATTAACCATCTCACAAAGTATACAGGTAATCATATTGTTGTTTCAATCATGGGAAGACCGATACACAACTTAACTTTTTTTTTCTTTTACCAGAAACACTGGTTATATACTTACCTACATATTAGTAATAAATAAATAAAATATTTATAATCTTTTATAAAATCACAATTCCATAAAAATTTGCAATTGCCAGAGCTCTATAAACTCTATTTAGTTCTTCTCAATTTAGCAGTTTATCGTTCTTAACTAACCCATTTTAACAATAAAATCAAGCATTCGTTTCTACTGGGGAAACACCAATGCGATACAATGAATTACGCATGCGTTTCCAAAAGCATTTACGCTCTTCCGGTGTAACCTCACGACCTTTGGCACCAGGCCATTTTATATACGTTTTAACTTCCATTAAATATTGTAGTGATTTTGGACGTTTAGCACGTGGTATATCCTCGAGAAATACAACAATTAAATGTTCTTTATTCACTTCAAAAATACTAGAACAAAGAGAGGACAAAATAAGATATTTAAAATTATTGATTTTATTTAAAGCTTATATTTTTATGTTTATATTTTACGTGTGAGTTAAACTTACCGATGTTGCGCTAAATGCATCTCAAACTGACACCAATGGCTAAGTAGAAAATTGGATGATATAATTAACATTAATGCACGTGAACGATCCATGCAAGATATGATATTTTCGAGTATAGCGACACCGATCTGAAAGAAAGAATGATAAGTGCATGTTAACTGTCAGAGACTGATTGAACCCAAATTTTCTTGGAAACTAACTAACTAATTAAAATTTGAAAATGAGAAATTCGGGCTAGTTATGGATCTAGTAGCTTTTTTTAGGTGAAAGGGGAGACGGGAATAAGGAGAATAGGAAGAAGGAAAATAAGTATAAAATATAAGCCCTCTTTTACTTAGGTACTATTATGTAAGTAGTTCCGACCTTAAAACTCACCTCAAAGTCTCGTTCGTGCAAGCATATTGATATATTTTCGACCTCCTCCACATTCGGCAACAATTCCTTCAGCACCCATTCACGATCACTCTGACAGTAACTAATGAATAGGTCATAAACCATATTGGGATCCTTTTCTGATAAATTATTGAATTTTTCCACCTGATCTTTGGTAGCTACAGATAATAGCGCAGCTGATTTCAATGATGAATAATAGTAGTAAATATGCCAACGCTTCAAATAAGCGATCGTCAATAGTAATGTGAAACTCATTATAGAACAAATAGAAATAACAACAATTCGTGTTAAATGATTTATACTCTCCGCAATATCGACACTTGTAGGACTAAAATTGCAATCAAGTTCAACAAAATCCATACGATTTGTACCGTTAAAGCACCAATAACAAGCATTGTCATAATCCATTAATTGAAACTTCAACTTGGTGCCATTCAAATTTGTACGACCAGTTATGAGCAATTTGTCACATTCTGGTGAATCTTCGAGCATTGAACGTAATACCGATAAACCGTTACGTGCGATATAGCGCATGCGTGGAAATTTAAGATTAATTTTTGAGCTGCGTAAATTTTTAATACTTTTTTCCAATTGCTTCTCGTACCGCAGTGACAATGTACCAAGTAGTGCGTCCAATTCTGGCATATTTAAAGTTGTTAAACGTTCTCGCAGCACTACACCATCGACACCATATATTTCAGGCGTTTGTGCTAACAAATCTGGTATTTCCGAAAATATCTTATCCAAAAATTTAGCGTTTTTATTATTAATGGTCGCAACTTCCATTAAATCACGCAAAACACAATCGCATATGAAATTGTTATTGCCCAAACTGAGATAGTCGAGGGTGCTAAAATCTTCCACCATTACCGAATTGATCATATTTAGGCCATTTTGACGTAAATTGAGTAAACGTAATTCGGTATTATTTTTGAAAATTTTTGCATACCAATTACCGATCAGATTATCGCTTAGATCCAAGGCGCGTAAGTTGCGCATGTTTTCAAAAACAAGCGGCGATAGATCATTGATATAATTACCCCTTAAACTTAATAAACGTAAATTTGGCAATGTTTTCAACCATTCTAAAGTTTTCAAATTTGATTCCTCTAAGAATAAATATTTCAAAGTATCAGTAATACCTTCAAAAGGATCACCAAGTATATCGCGAGAATAAGGATTGCCGGATATATCGAGTCCCACTAATGCGGAACCTTTGAATATGTCTTTGCCCGCAACTGGAAAGAATGCATAACATAAACTCAAAAATTGTACATTCGGTCCAAGATTTTTGAAAGCTAAACCGCTATTAGGCGCTAATTTGGCATGTGATATATCCAGATAGACTAGTTTGTTAAGATTTTTAAAAGTATTTTGATGTATTTTAACACCACGCATAAAATCCTGCAAGGCATGGCGTGTGAATGTTCTCGGTTGTGGATGGGTGCTGTGTAAATTGATGTATGATAAATCTAGATATTCAAGTTCACGTAGTAAATGGAAGGTATCATATTGTATGGTATGCAAATTATTGTGTGATAAATAAAGTTTGCGTAAACCGGTGATGTTAACGAAAACGTCACGATCTAAATACTCGATATTACAATTGCTGATGTCCAACTCCATTAGGTTTGGCATTATCGGAAAAGTCGCCCAAGTTGTACGAGGATCTGTGTGAGAGAATGCAATATAGATGAAATAAAAAAATTAAAATTAAAAAATTAAAATTATGGCAAGTAAAGCATAAATTGGAAGTGATACTGAAAAGGAACTGATACCGAAATCTGCCCAAAACATATTCAAAATATATCTCGAAGGGAAAAACTTGGAATAAAGTTACAAATTAAAACCAAAGACAAACCCCGAAAATGCAATTTAAATTGAAGCGGCAAGCGCTGTCAAACTAAAAACCTTCTAGAATCAGCACCAAAACCAGCATTCGAAAATTACACAATTTTGAGTTCAACAAGTTGAAATAGAATAGAAAGCTAAAAAATTAAAAAAAAAACATTTTTTTTTGGTAAAATTTCATACTATATTTGAAAAAAACACTTCTGAAATTTTAAAAAATAGTTAGTTTGTAAAAAAATTTCTTCGATAATTGTAATTTTGAAACGTCTAAGTTCCCCCTTGAAAGTAAAAAAGTTTATTTTTTTTTAACTAAAGCAGTTTCCGCAATGTTCAAAAAATAAAAATTACAAAACAGAAAATATGTGAAATTTTTAAATTCGAAGTTAAAGTCGAAGTGGTCGATTGCAACTACATACGTGACGATTGTACATGGGACGGCCCAAATATATAACCGAGTTTTATCACGTCAAGGTCGAAATTTTGGCTAATTTTTTTGTGTTGATACATTTCGTATTCAAACAAAAATTAAATGTTAAGATATCTTTAGTGCAAATTAGATTTCGATGGAAAGTAGTTATGCTGTAGTGTAGACAAAGATCACACGTCGTTATCGCTCGAAACAATTCATTCACTTAGACGTATTATTTCAAACCAGTTCGTGTTATCGGTCGTTGTACTTTTAGCGGCCTACATATGTGAAGATAGGGAGCATAAGTGTTCTAATTATAAACTTTTTTTTAACCTTTCCTAACATACTATTTTAATCAAAATTTCTTATGTGCTTTGTTTCTAAAAGGTGAAGTGAAAAACTACTATCCGGTTTCAATGCGTAATTTTCTAAATTACATAAGTATTTGTGTTAAAAAACAAAGTGACAAACCTTTTTTCGCGGTAATTTACGGTAATGCTAAAATATTTTGTATTCGAATGCGAGTCCTTATTTAAACGCTTAACAAAGTTGTTACAGAATGCAGTTTATAGTCCTAATAGTTATATTTGCACTCCCATGTAACGCTTTTCAAATGCAAAATATTCGAATCAGAAATCCAAAGCTTCAAAGTATTTTTGAAAATATGAGCAACAGTGTCAGCTCCAGCTCGTCTTCGCTGTCGGACAAAATTACTGATTTGTTAGTGGTGAAAAAGAATATCATTGCCGCATATCCTCTTCAAACTATTTCAACAATGCTCGATAAAATGTGTAAGTGCTTTAAAATTCAAAATTCAATATCAATTGAACTTCACTCTCTCTCTCTCTCTCCCCCCGCAGGTACTTCTACATTGTTTATGCATCACGTGCCACCGAAATTCACACCTGACATTAGCCAAATGAATTTTCAATTTATAACTTCATGTAAAAATTATAGTGTACCATTGGTGCAAGCGGAAAAGTTATGGCAACACATGAGATTTGCTCGTCATAGAGACCGCAAGGTTGTAATTCTAGCTACCGGTTGGACGAATACCGTTAATGATTCGTCAACTTTAGCATTGCTGTCGAAGGCATTTCTTTGCAGGAAGGATGTGAACTTTATTGTGAGTAAGTTGTTGTACTACCAGCAACGTCATTGTAAAAAGCTCTCCTCTAGATCGTTGATGCTGCATTCTATGTAGACACCCTCTATAAATGGGCAGCACTGAATACTGAAGAAATCGGTGAATATATTGCAAAGGGCTTACAGCAGCTGATAAGAGTAGTACCTTTGAGAAATATACACCTAATAGGTAAGTATATCTGATAAAAGAAATAAGAAAAATTTCACAAATTTCCCATTACACCAACACACAGGACACAGTCTTGGTGCACACATAATGGGCACTGCTGGACGTACGTTTACAAAATTGACTGGGCGAAAAATACCACGCATAACAGGTTTAGATCCAGCTAAACCATGTTTCCTTCAATATAATACGTTAAGTAGCCTAAGACGTGGCGATGCCAAATTTGTGGATATTATACACACAAATATAGGAATATTGGCAAAAAAGAAACCAATGGGTGATATCGACTTTTATCCTGGTGGCGCTAATGCTCTACCGCCTGGCTGTTTAAGTGCATCCTGTGCGCATTCACGTGCAGTAGAATATTTTGCTGAGAGCGCATATCCAGGAAATTGGGAGAATTTCATAGGTATGAAATGTGCAAATTGGGAGGATTTAAAAAATTTGAATTGTGCTGCAACTACAACAACAAGTATGGGGTATGTGGTAAATCGGAAGGCGAAGGGAATATTTTATGTATCGGTGAATCGTGAATCGCCCTATGGTAAATTGGCAAAACCGAGAAGCAAGCTGTGGGCATACGTCCGGTGCCATAAATGTTTGAAAATGAGAAAATAGAAGCCTAAAACATACCTATGCAAATTTAAAATTTTGTGATAAGTATGGTTGTGTGTAAATACAGGCGTCTTAAATTAAGAACTAAATTGTTATTTAAGGGCAATAAATTGTTATTAAATTATTAAGTAGACCAACAGAGGAAACCCTTTGATGGAAAGGCCAACCAACATCTGAAGAATTTTGAAGTGTTTTTTAAATCCTATACAAACCTGTTAAATTTGATTAGTAATTAGTTAATTGGCAATGATTATTTGAAAAGTTTTCAAGAAAAGTAAATTACAAATTGATTAGGATTAAAAAAGTAAAATTGTGATTTTTTACGATTATAAAAAATCAAAAATTATAAAAGGAATTACAAAAAAAAAAAAAAAAATATTTAATTAAAAAAAAACATGGAAAATCAAAAAAATAAATTTTTTGATTACTTAAAATTTTTTTTTATTATATTTGGCAATCGTGAATTTTATTATTATTTTTAATTAATTATTGAATTAATCCCTTAAAAAATAATCATAAAAAATTTACAGTAATGGTAATCAATCATTAAATTTATTCTCAGGAAATTAATCAATCCAACTGGTAATCAATACGATTGGTAATCATTATTTAGCAGGTCTGATCGTATACATATATGAAAAGTGTAAGTGTTCATATTGTCATTCTTGCTAATATACATACCAATTCAAATAGAAAATAAATTAATTCTATTTGAAAGTAAATATTCCAAGTCATAAGCTATATTTAAAACATCTAACTCAATCCCTTCCATTAACCTTGACACAAATAAAAGCAACAACTCCATCCAATTGGTTCAGCATTATTAGAACAGCTGTTTAGTCAAAGTAGTTTCGAAACGCTCTAAATTCGCAACAAGTGGGCCACTTCATTCTGACAGTGAAATTATAAAATTTATTTGCACGCTGACACGCTGCGTGTTCCACAAATAATAAGATACAAATCACGATTTCCACTTACACATATAATAGGTAAGTGTAAAAGTTGCAAAATTTTACCCTGCTAGGTATTTAAACCCAAAATTCTTTTATCGGATTCATCTACTGTATGGGCTCTGTATGTTATAAAAAATTTTACCTCGCTTATATAGTAATCCATTATAAATTGGTTTTTTAATTTTCTGATACGTCTTATTCCTGAAGTCATCAGATATTCCAATGCTACTTGTCCTATTAGTAAGCGTTCCAAAATGTTCGCCCCAAGAATAAATTGGCCTATTATCAAAGAGCGCATGACGTCTATGAGGAGCATTTCCGCTATCTGAAAATATTTATTATTTTCGCTAAACAAATAAAATGTTAAACTTATAAGTATATCGACAGTTGTGTAGAAAAAGATCTTATCTAACAATTTTTTTATTTTAGAAAAGCCAAAGGAAGAGAACTCTCCAATTCTAGATTTGGTTGAAAACAATACTTCGCAATTGAAAATGCTTTAAAATTATTTTGGAATTTTGAAGCTTTTTTTTTTGAGATATGCAGTTTTTCCACATATGTACATACATAGCACTACATTTAATACCTTTACTCACCGGCATAAAATCTAACCGATCTATTGGGAGCTAAAAAACGATTTCCTTTTAAATTTAAGCGTTTTAATGTCTCCCTCATAATCGATAAGGTGCGAAAAGGTACCTGAGTTAGATTGTTGTAGGCTGCCGAATAAATAGTTATTTTCCTTGATAATCTCGTTAGCCAAGTTTTGACATACAGCAATTCATCATTGGTGATGTTATTGTGGGCGAAATCTAAGTAGTCCTCGCCATTTGAAATTGACATCACACCTAAAATTCGATGAAAGTTTAATTTGGGCAGATTCTTCCTCTTGTCCAACCCAGATTTCTGGAACTTCCGTTAGAAGTTGTTGACGATGTAGGTGACAAGGACTAGGTAGAATAATATATTTTGTGTATAATGTAATAGCTTTCCACTTACTTTTATTTTGAAAGGCGCTCTTATTAAGTGTTCCATTGTTGTGTGCCCACCATTGAACCTTCTCTTTCAATTCATGCATGAAACATTTCTTATCTTTATCAGAACTGTATTTGTGCATGAAATAATCGAAATCTTCTAAATTAACAACATCTAAAACATCTTCCCAAACATTCGTAAGTTGGTCCTCTTCCGAATAACTTTTTTCTTCTGTAGCATCCACTGATTCTCTACTCTCCTCGGCTTCATTTTGTGTTGCATTGTATTTAGAATAGCTGTCGGTTACCACCACTTTTGGTGCTGCATTCAATTTTTCAGATGTCTTCAAAATTCCTATTTCTGTTGGTCTTGAATGTGGCGTTAAGTTTGAGTTTGTCTTAGGGCTATGATTCACATAGTTAAATATATATTGCTCTGGAACAGTAACTAAAGCGTTTGATTTTTTGCCGTATTCAACTTCAGCAGTGCGTCGTAAATTTGTAATACTTTTGAAATTATTGTTATCGCTATCATAGCTACTGTTTATGATATCTTTCGCCTTATTATCAAAAACTTGTTGGGCCGGCTTTGGCGATATTTCCGGTTTGTTGGAAATGTCAGCAACAAACGTTTGTTGTTTGTTTGTTTTAGATTTTTGTGACGTAGAAATTTTGTTATCAAATATTTGTATTTTATTATTGTTATGTGTTTCACTAATTAAATCATTAAATGATATATGATTGGTGTTATTGACGCTACTGTTATCGCTGATAGTTGCTTTACAACGTTCGAATAGCGTTGCTGATTTTAAGTCGTGTAGTCCGAAGAGGATTATGAGTATTAGAAGTGCCCATTTGAACCGCATTTTTAGTGACTATATTCAGTACCCTACGCCCTGCCCTAAACGTCTGTATAGAAAGAAGATTTGGTTTAATAAAAAGGAAGGCAGATGTAAGTAAATTTTAGTTTTTGTAGCATACTTTTAGGAGTCAAAATACCCATTAGGGTGGAAAGTGCATTAGTCCTTTCCTAACCGTTCGGGTATATACGGGTGCAATTAGTCTCTTCATAGGACATGCTCAAACAAATGCGAACAGTACAACCCATACAAAGTGATCAAAACAAGTATTAGTCGTATCATCCTCCAGACTAATCGCAATTTTTTCAGGGTAGTGAAATGCGTCTGCACTTGTAGAAAAATATTTAGATTGCAAACGTCATTAATATGGAATTATGAAATGAAATTTAAGGCCCGTTTGCTCAATGTCTGGTTAAGATGAATTTTTTTCTATGATAACCTGCGCACATAATGACATATGTTTGTTTTGTGTACGCATAAATAACATGTTTCCAAAATAATTTATCACAAAATCAGTTGTTTACTTTCAGCTATCATTTTTTATCGTGATCAGCACTTAATCAGAGGTCCATTTTTTTGATAACTTCTATCAGAAGATAATCAGCGCCAACCTCTGATAAATTCTTGAAACGGACTTAAGGCCCAGACAAAGCGGACTCCACAGTATTCACGATAAGTGAAGTAAGTTGGCAGGGCAGGTAACTCACAACTAACTCCAAACGGCGAAAGATTTAGCAGCTTGGGACAACTTTTGAACTTCGTTTAATATGTTATTTTCGTAAGTGTGTCACTTTTCACTATTTCTTATTTTTCCATAACCAATTTATACCAATAACGCTTCATAGCTGTATTTGTATTTTAGGCTATACACAACTATTTCTATTCCCAAGATTTCTGGATTCATTGCACTGATATGATTAAACTTGTTCGATAGATTTTTTGTTACCGAAAGTTTAAACGTATTTTTCATTTAGACGTTAAGGAAAATTTCGTGGTACTGTTTATTTAATTGTTGCGCGAATATTTTGGCCAATACGTCCAAATCGAACCGTTGTTGCTGATAAACTGAAGAAATATCTGTAAATCACTGATTAGGTATACGTTGAGTTTTTTTTTTAAGTTAAAATGATATCAGTGGGCCAAAAGCATACCGTTATCAATTTTGGCAACTATTACACGATTTAAAAAAAAAAAATAACACAAGTCATTGTAGAATTTAGTACAACGAAATTGTCATTTTAAAATTTAAAAATCAAGGTTTGTGTCTATGGCGCAATGTCACAACGCTTATTCTAAATTTGAGTTTAGCTTTTTTGCTTATTGCCATGCTATGGTTTGTAAATAAAATAGTCGACACAGGGTGACCTTGCCAATATAAAAATTTCTTCGTACCACCAACGAACATAATTTGTTTTTCTTACGTTTAATTTTAGTTGAAACCGTTGCTTAATATGACGCTGATTGACCAACATTTTAAATGTATTTAAATTAGATTACTATCGACCATTACCAAATTTGGTTACTGAAATACTGCGCACCTTCTCTTACAGCCTAAACATTTTATTTATGTACCTATTTATTTATGTCATACCAAGGTGGGTTGGTATGTTCTATGGTGTCACTACTTGATTTATTTGCACTTATGTAGGTTGTGTTATACGATGTGCACCTGGATGAACCGCCTGTGATTATTGAAGCGCAGCTGATAAATGTGGAGTAGAAAGACTTATGAAAATGCCTTTGTGATAACTACCGTTTCTTTGATTGCGTTGTTATCAATGGGTATAGGTAGTAAATCCTTTATAAATTTTCTAGTATCTATAGGGCTTAAAATATTCAACAACATTAACATTATAATCCATTTAAACATAGCGCTTAAAAATTATATTTTCTAGTTCGTTATCAGTAGGGATCTTCATTGAAAATGGTGTAAAGCAAGTAGGCGATCAATTTCATTCAAGCGTTTAGCCGTGTTGAGACCATTTTCACATTGCGTTAAAGGAAAAGTGTTGCAAAAAAAATCGAAATTTTACAAGTTTAACCCCAGCAAAACATAGAAGTCATAAATGAGTCCTAAATGGGAACGTTTATGCTCTTTATGAGCTCATTTATGAGTCCGAAATGAGGGTATTTCCTTTCTTGCGATGGTCGTCCTATATGAGCTGAATTTCATATCTATATCATATGAGCCTGAATAAGAGTCATATATGGCACTTTTTTCGCATAATCGTCACTTATTGGACTTAGAAAAGACTCATATATGTATATCACAGTTTTAGAGTCTTTTATGACTGTTACAAAATTCAGAAATTGTTCATTTTGGGGCTCTTAAATTACGTCTTTTTGGAATTGAAATTGGGAAACTAGGATTGGCGAGAAGATACCTGAACCGCCCTTAGAAAAAAAGGGGAATTTTTCAAATAGATTTTGGTGATTAAATCAGGAAAATGGCGAACGAGATTCAAAAAAATGGAAATAAAGAACAGATTCGATCTAAAGTTATTTTTTTTTTTTGTAGTAAACAAATTAACCGCTTTCTGGCAGAAATAGTCCCATTGGGGGAGTTTATCGACTGCTTCCTAGGGGAAACCACGAAAAACTTCAACTTGGAATCTTTGCTAGTATATTAGACAATCACACTTTGCCAAATCCATAACTCTTAAAGAAATGCCAGTGGTAAATGAGACTGCAGACTGCAAAAAAAATTAGCGCACATGTGACATCTTTAAGAATTAGGACACGCTGACCTTTAGAAATTTCTCTTACAATCATACATCACATCCAATTGTTGACATACTCGTATACCACAGGCGGTGACATACTTTTTGTGCCAATACGAGTCGCCAAAGGCGCATTAGGGGGACATTAAAAAAAGCAAACCAATGATTTTGGTGCCATTTGGAGACGCTTGAGGAGTGCCATTTGGAGACGCTTGAGGAGTGGCACAGAGGAGTTAGAGTACAGAGTGTTAAAGTAATAAAAATTTTATTTTAGTTTTTTTGAGTCTTCATAGGGTACTCGGAACTTATACTCATGCGCGTGATTTCTCTGGTTACATAGGTAAATACCGACGTAGAGGTTGAGGCTTGGTATAACTGGTTCAAATATTTGCTCGCTATATTCACGGACCACCCTAATGTGAATCTAGCAGATGCATCAAAATAACTAAGTAATCTCTGTGACCAAAAAAAAAAAAGAATTTCCTCTTTTTTTTGTTTCTTGGCCCAAATAAAGTGAGAAAATAAAATATTTGTATTACGTTAGTTGAGCTCTTCTCGAATGAAATGGTAGTTGCAACGCTATTTTAGGTACATATTTTTAGAGCGCCAGTGCGGAGAGTGGAACAAAAAGATAAATGAAGTTATTATTGTTATTTTTTGACTTACCTGGTGTTTACATTTTGCACACCAACAACTAAGAAGCCAAAACTAAAGGGTCGTCCATATTGTCGTGATTTTTACTGAAGGAAAAAGAGGACATTTTCGAGCTAGCTAAACTTGTCCCAAACTGCTTGGCTCTAGGTTAGTTCCAAACTTGTCAAATTTTTTGCAGGGTTATTATTATTTTTAACTTTTGGGTGCCGGAATAGGATGCGCTTGAAAGCTAAATCAGCGATCTGTCTTGATTGTAAAATATTAACGGCCATTGCTGAGGAACAATTTTTTTAACGATCGTCTAAATAGTTCTGTCAAATAAATTATTGGCCGTTAAACTGTTGTAACTGTCAAAATTAAATTCGATTAAAAAAAACTCTAGATAGAACACCGTGTAAAGTACGGCATTTGATTTGTAGTACTAGTCTTGGCCAAACCTTTTCAATGCTTAACTCATTCGCTCACTACACGTTTGTCTCTTTGAACTGCTGAGCGTGAGCACAGGTGATCGTACACATGCGATCAGCAATCTGAACTCTGTGGGTTAACAAAAATATTTCCAAGACATTGCCAAATTGAAGAAAACTTTGAGAAAACTATAAAGTATTTGGGCCAAATTTATAGCAAAGTTGCTGACCTAACTTTAGGCAATTGTCTGGCAATGCTGAGTGGCAGCCAAACCAGTTACTTTCAAGTTACGGAGATCAGTCAGATCGATGAACGGTTGAGCGTAAATATAAAAATTATGCTGGGCAAGACAATAGAAGCGCTTGCATCAGTGGTGGTGGTGATGGAATTCAACCACAGAGAAGCAGGTAAAGAGTGTAAATGAGCGCATGCATAAGAGATCGATGGCAATAGGTGAACTCCGCACATACACACCTGGGCGATGATGGGAAAGTGATATTTACCAATTGAAGTTGGGAGTTTTGCTTGGCGCAGCCGTAGAACATTTTTAGTCTCAATGTGAATGGCGATTTGGTTATAACAGCGTTTCTAGTTAAGCGGAGGGTTTTTTTTACGATCGATGTGACGTAAGAAAATAAAACAAAACAAAAACAAAAGCAAAAGAAAAGAAATTAAAATAACTTTTATGTGTACAGATCTATGCGGTTCGTGCATTCCATTTGCCACCTAATCAGACACGTTTAAGTGATGCGCAAATCACAGCCATTGCTAAATGAACATCATGAAGCTGCGCGCTTAGGACTCAAAGGTGAAGAAGGTGGCTCGGAAAGTTATTCTTCTGAATCCTCATTCAGTGATTCATATACGGATAGTAGTGATTTGGCCAATTGGGAGGAATTCGTCGCAGAGGATGGTACACTTTTTTATGCAGAATATTTACCACAAGCGCGTCGACCGTTGCATGAGAAACGTATTGAGTTTGCGCGCAGTAGCTCATTGCGCATGGGCAAAAAGACGGCGCGACGTCAACAGCAGCAACAGCAACAACAACAACAACAACAACAACAGCATGGCAAATCAAGTGGTGGCAATCGTCAACAGACGGCTGCGCAGTCACCCGCGCACGAATACCGTTTCTCACACATTAGCAAATCACACGAAACACCATGTTACAAGCAATTAGAATTGGTAATTACAGCCGCGGATCGTTTTCGCTTTGGACGACGTTCAACAGCCGTGGAGTCTATACTTGGCTTCCGTGTCGTGCCATTCCCAGATCAGCCCGAATGTTTGATGGTTGATAGCTTTGTACATGATATGCCAACAATGCTGCAACAACAACAACAATTGCAGCAACAGCAACAGCAGCAGCAAAAACAAACACCACAACAATCCGCTTCACAGCCAACAAACAACGACGAGCCAGCAGAAATCGAGCGGGGCGATTGGTTCAAGTCTTTGGATGACATTGATGTGCGCACGAGCAATGTAGATGAGCTGCTCTTGCAGTTCGTTGAACCCACTAAAGTGTGTCTTAAGTTTCAAGGTGTAGCGCGCCGCGACGCCAACGCTGCAGCTGCGCATGCTCAAGCAAATGGTAGTGTTGGTGCTGCGGGTGGCGCATCTGAAATACAAAAAGTTGAGAATTTTGCAATGTTTGCCCAAATATTTGAAAAACTACAATTGCGCGCACTAAACACAGACGCGGCTGATAAGAGTACAAGCGGCGCGCATGCCGAAGCCAACAGCGCCAACAGCGCCATCAACGATACAACAACACCAGCCAACAACTTGCCATTCGCTTTACTCATATTACCGCCTGAATGTTATCAAAATGATGAACATAAAGATTCGCTCTATTACTATCCCGAAGATGTGCAAGTGAATTTTCTCTATAAGGCGCGCGGCAGTTTTCTCACGCTAAACGCGGTGCTCACTGAGGAGTTGCAAACCAAGCCGCTCATATCGCGCCTACAAGTAACGGGTGTCACATATTTTGTTTGTTATCGCACATTGAATGGTTTGCTATTGCTTTTCGCTTACGCTGCCGCTTATCACACACAACACGAGGCAGGCTTGCGCGCTGACGAACTTATCGGCTATATACGTTTCGCTTTTCCCACGCTCAATTTGGAACATTTCACAACCACGAGCGGAAATTCAACGACGCAAGCGTTACGCACTTTTCTACACAATTTTTGTTCAATACAACGCGTGCGCATATTGCGCGCGCATCAACGTCAAACGGTGCTATTTGAGGAGCTGCTTAAAGAATCGCGTCACATGCCTTTGCCGAAGGAGGCACAGTTGCGCATATTCGATGCGCTTAGCGAAATGGAAGCAATGGACTATCGCAATTGGAATGACGAACCATTGAATACGCATCGTGAGTTCTTCATACATGGCAGCGCGCTGTATTACGATCATTATTTGCTCGCTTCACAAATGCCCATGGAAATGCGTACGAATGTGGAGCTCTTTTTGCGCTGTCGCGGCATATTCGATTTCATTGCAGAACAAAGCGTCAAAGAGTTGTATGTGTGGGAGGAAGTCGCTTTGCCACAGGCTGCAGGTCGTTACTTTCTCACAGTTTGTAGTCGCAGTCATTTGATTTTAGCTGTGATTTTGAAAATTTTCGACGCACCCGATTTGTCGCCCAATGATGCGGTACCACCATCACTCTTTTACATTGAAGAGATTCAAGAAACACTCGATCATCTCATACAATGCGGCATTGAATCGCTCGCCATATTCTGGTCAATATCCAATAAGCGCCCTGAGGTCTTGGACAAAATGGAACCACCAGAGGAGGCATCTAATGAGAAGGAGACACGCAAGCTTGAGAACTTCATTAAACAAAAATTCTCTGCCGCTACTGCGGTGGCCGCAGGCGTTGGTGGTGGCGCATCAAGCACGAGCAACAATAATCAACGCGCGCCCAACTACGATGAGGAAACGCATATGTGCTCATCACTCGGTGGCTCCTCAATACATAGCCTCACACCAAGCGAAGACGATTCAAGTCGCAAACGTCTCACCAACACCACCAGCGCCAGCACTAGCACACTCGGTGGCGTTGGCAATAATGATGACTCGGATAGCGGTGGCTCAGATTGGGATAACTTTTGTGAACAAAATCCATTACATTATGGTTGTGACTCCGAAGCGCAATCTCAAATGACGGAATCACTTTGGAAGGAAATCAATAATGTGGTACCAGTGAAAATTTCCGCTGGCTGGAAGAATGCTGTCTTCTATTATGTTTATGTGGATAATACGAATGGTTCGGTTTTTTGTCCACTCAAAGCGAACTCCGATTCGTTTCCATTTCTTGCCGAAATGCGTAAAGCTTGCCATACAATACGTGCCGTACTCCAAAATACAAAACATTATCGTCGTCTATTGACGCAAGAGAATGCGAAGCCTGCTGCCAGCAAGAGTATGTTGGCCATTAAGGAATATGGCATGACAATACAAGTGCGCGAAGCTGTGGTGAGTGATGCGTCGGGTGCGTCCACAGCTGGTGCTGGTGCAGATTGTGAGAGCACGGTGAAGGGACGCTTTGTAGTTGTTGGACGTTTATTTAATTCACCATTGAAGGAGGTGTACATCTGTCATAGGCCCGATGTGCCGCAAAATATGGTGGAAATGGCTTTTCGGCTGTCATTCTTCTCTGTGGGTTGACTGGTGGTCATAACACGATGCAATACATATTTGATTAATGTTTTATATTTGTATGTGTTAATTTATTTATTTTATTTTATTTTTTGTAAGTATGTATGTATGTATGAAGTTGTCACCGAAGCTTTTAATAAATGCAAGAAACATCTTAAAATTACTATAAATCCACGGAAATGGAAGATCCTCACCTTACTGATGAATTCCATTATTCTTGAAGTATAGAAACAGTCGAGATTGGTCATAGGCGGGAAGAGATGTTTTTCGCGATTTCACTGGGAGCAAGTTTTATCTCTGTAGTATGAATGAAACCAAGACGAGATGACAGGTGTCACACCAAAAAAGAGTTTTTAACTGCATTGCCCTCTTAAAACTATTTTTTTCGCTATTTTGTTTGAAAGCGTAAGTGGGTGCGTAAATCCATAGATTTGTATGCTTATATCCGGAGCGTATCCACGGGGGTTATTTTCGGGTTCAAACCCCCACTTCGGAATTCAAAGAGTCATACTCTTCAGGAAATATGGTCAAATATAATCTTGAAATTTCTTAAATAAAAATTTAATTGGTAATTATTTCTTTAACGTTTTCAAGAAAAACCAATTATAAATTAATTTTTACGATTATTAAAAAAAATCCAAAAATTATAAATAAAAATTAAAAACAAAATCAAAATCAAAGCTATTAAAAAAAAAAAAATTATTTATTAATTTTAAACTTATACAAAAAAAAAATAAAAATAAAAATTTATTCAAAAAATAAATTTTAATTATTCAAAAAACCAAAAGAAATCAAAATTATTCAAAAAAAAATATAAAAGCAAAACTAAAATTATTCAAAAAAAAAAATAAAAAGTTTTTAGTAAAAATAAAAAAATTTAAAGTACAAAAAAGAATAATGAAAAAATCAAGAATAATAAAAAAAATCAAGAATAATGAAAACAAAATTTATTACTTTTAATTTTTTTATTATTTTCAATAATCGTGAAAAATAATGATGTTTTTTTGATTGTTTTTAATTAATTGGAAAATAATAATTTAAAATCTAAAAGCAATGGTAATTAATCATTAAATGGATTCTCAGGAAAATAATCAATCGATCTTCTACAGAGTAAGGTAAATGAAAATTTTTTTTAAATATATAAATAAATAATAGGTCCAATGGAAAATTTTCCTGAACAACTCCGTAACTACCTTCGCTTGTCTTTTGAAAAATTTTGCTAACCTTAATAAACTCATTTGCCATCCACACTCGAATCGTGGCTACGCTCCTGCTTAATATTTCGTTGACATTCACTTATTCCTATTGGACTATTTTTAACGTCAAGCATAAATCTCATGAAAATAGGCCCAAAATATCAGCACAACTTTGTCTCTGTTCTGACTGCCGGTTCCAATGTTGTGGGCGTTTAATACAGACGTATGTATGTATGTATGTATGAATGTTTGTACGCTGAAGATGATGGGAAAAATCATAAAGTTTTTAGTGTTTAAAAAGACAGCGACGCGTGTGAAGGTGACAAACGGCTGCCGGGTGAATGTGTTTTCAAAGTGATATTTAAAATTTATGGACATGGACATACATATGTACATATATTTGTACTTACATTAGGATAGGCCACATTGCGCGGAAGACACTTTTTTACTTTTCCCAATTGTAGTTTTTGAATTTACAGCATAAATTTCACCGTTAATATTGTGCTTCACTGGTCGACCGATAATTTTGTAGCTCGGTAGCGCAGTTCATGACCGCGATTTTTATAACGTTTCTCTAACGCGTGACATAACGAGAAAAGCACAATAATTTTGTTACACTAATTTCAAATACCAAATGAGCCTGTAAATTTTACTTTTAGACAGTCTTCATCTTTTTTATTTTCTGGACAATACTCACGCATACCGAATTTTCAAGGGTTCCACTAAGAAAAGGTAATCTTTGGCAAGTACCAAGAATATACATACATTAATAAGCACAAGGCCAAGAGCAATAATTTTTATAAATAATCAATACATATGTATAAATTGACACACCCTAATGTGTCTGCCCGTGTATGTTCATGTACTAAACTTTTAAATAATTTTCTTATACTTTGTAAAAGTTTTGGACGCTTAAACGAAAGACGAAATTAGTACTAGATATCTAGCAGAACTTGTCGTCAATGTTGATTACTCGTATCGGTTAACCCGAATTTATCAATGACATGTAAAATCAGTGGTTGTAAATTAAGTCATTAAAAGTGTATAACTCAGCAGCTAAACAACTTAAAACGGATAAGAGGCTAATCAAATTAAATAGAAATCAAAACGACAAATAAATGGAAACAATAACAATGCACCTGTTTTTATTGCAGCTAACTAACAATAAATACTTTTGAGTAATAAACAAATGAACAATATATGCACATACATATATACATATTAGGGATGTGAGTTTACCGGAACCGGAACAGAAATCGAATTTTTTAAATTTGCTTTATCTAACGAAGTCGCTCATTAAACACAATCTATAACATTTGAGACCAATTTTTTTAGTGAAATTTCAAGGACATCTTTTATCCACTTTTCCTGAAAAACATGACTCTTTGGATCTACAACCAAATTCGCATAAGCGTCGACAATTTTTTTTTTTCAATTTTAGCTATCCATTGCCATTGTAACCAATTTGTGAGCTGTGACAATAAAAATTATTAATTATTTGTAGACCAGTGTACTGTTTACTTATGCGCAAGATTCGGGCACAATGCAAAGTGTTACAAAAATTGAACGTTTATTGTTGTTATTACTATGGCTTTTATTTATGGTTGACATTATCACGGCAAATGTGACGCCATTAAATCTACAAGAACAACAACAACAGATGCAAGAAGTATTATATGTACAACAGCAGCAACAACAATACCAACCACAACTACAACAACAATATAATCCATTGATATCTAATGACCCCTTATCAGCATCCTCAACAGTCAACGCGCCCCAAGCAGCAGGACGAGAATTTACAACAACGCCAAATAATGGAGTAGGTAAAAAGAGATCAGAAAAATAGTTTCACATCTTTTTCTTCGTTGATCGTGAAGCATCTAGAAAACGATTGATGTTTTGCGAAGGGATCACGAATTGATACGACTCAAAACTGTTGCGGATTTGAGTTTCAAAATTAAAAAAAAATTAAAAATTTTTAGAAGTTTCTTTAAAAAATCAATGTATAAAATGTGCGTTATTAGAACTTTGAAATTCTCAAAGAAAACAGATTTGTAGCGCATCAATTCGCAATGCCATAAAGTATCTGTCGAATTTTTTGTTGACTACAGAACACAGAACTAGCTCTTTTTCTCATAATTCTAATTTCAATCAGTTTGAAGTGTAACGCTTTTAAGGTGGCATTGGTGGCATTGGGTTGGGAGCTCGCGAGATCAAGCTTTTGAATTATGAAAAAGCAATAAATTTTCAATTCTTCATTTGTAGGTTACACCAATGAAACGTTAAGCCAATCTGAGTCTGTCGACGATGAAGATGATGACAAGCGTCCCAGCGAAATACAAAAGGCCGTATGTACAGTTACTGCTGGTGAGGTACGCGCAAGCGCAGAGGCAGTCACCACAAAAAAACTCAAAGGTGTTTGTGGATCCGGTAATTATGCAGAATATATCCTGTACTTTCAGAAAATCCAAATCTAATAAGATATTTAAACAATTTAAGCCGAGTTGAAATTAGCCTTCAGCGATTTGGAAGCCAAACTATACACAGAGTTACAAGAAATAAAAACCCTACTAAGATACATAGCTCAACAACAAGGCATGAACGTGCCACAATTTATGGCACCACTAAATTTTGCAACGGTCGCACAACAGCAAACTCCGATGCCAACGAACTTTTACGCTGCTGCGCCACAAACTCACCAACAACACAGCACCCCACTTCCGCAACAACGGCAATCATTCACTAACACCAAACCCACAACAGCAGCAAAACCTTTATTTCAACCGATTGCTCAAGCCAAGGGCCATGCAGCAGATACATCCGATGAAGAGAGTTATGAGTATGAGGAAGCCGCTGTGACTTCAGCAGAGATCGAGGATACATTGCCCAAGAAGGTGGCACAGCTTAAATCACTCAAGTCTGTGCACCCAAAGCCACATGCGCATCCAGCATCTACTGATCTGCAGCAAGAAATAAAGAAATTCAATAACACCTTGCTGAGCGACAGTGAGCTGAAAGTTTTTACTTACTATTGGAAATTGGAAAACTTCACTGAACGCATTGAGGGTGGCAGTAGCTTGACGGTGGAGAGTCCTACATTCTCTATTAAGGGTAAGCGCTGAATTTGTTAGATTATTCGCGCTTTGTATATCGAGTAAATTTTCACAGGCAAACCTCTTCACTTGAAAGCCTATTTTCAACATTTAAATCGTGATTTTCTCTATCTGCAATTGTCGCATGCGAGCATTAAGAGTAGCAATCGTCATAACGTCATCATCGATATGGGTGGACTGTTCAAGGAAATTGCTAATGATAAGATCAGCTTTAAGCATAAGATAACTGTACTCAATCAGGTAGGTAGAACTTTTACAAATTTAAATTAGTTGCTATTATTTACATAACACATTTTTCTTTCCTTTTCTCAACTATTATTTGCAGCACAACCAGCGTTCGAAGGATTTAGTTTCGCAAGAATTTAATAATCTCGAAACAGGTTTCATCATACCAAACAGCGCATTACTTAAAAGTCCTTACATCAAAAACAATTCATTGTTAATACAAATTTTTCTGTATTTATAGTTAATTGATTGTTGCTTGAAATTAAATACATATTCATACATATTGCGTATTATAATGTGCTATTATTTTTTTTTTTATAATATCTATAATATGTGTACGTAGTGCCATAAACTTATTACTTAATTTGTGAAAATTAGTCGCACTAACAAATAAGCTAATCACAGTTTTGTGGCAAAGCTAAAACTGGGTACCTTTAGAGAGAGGATACGGTGTCTTTAAGCACCCTTTTATTATTTAATATTTAATTGTTAAAAATTTTAAAATTTGTGTACTTTCTGCAAACAGTATTTCTTCTGCATTTCCTTCTTAAACAAAAGATTTCGCTCAAGCAGTGGTTTCAACTAAAATCTTGCATGTATATTATTGGTTATAATTACAATATAATATATTAAATATAGCTAGCTATTAATGCAACACACACCAAGCAATAAGCATTTTGTTAGAGGCGCTATAAAAGAAAATTTTTTAGTTTTTTTTTTTTTGCTTTATGAATTTTTTTTCTTAAAATATAAGCGTATGCTCTAGCCATAAGCACTTAATAAAAGTACATAATACATACATACAGCATATACATACATTATAGCAATTTATTTATATAAATTTTACTATTTTTGCATTTATAATTTACTACGCGCTCCCTTCGCTTTAATATCCAACACAGGCAAGCAAATCGGATATAATTCTTTGCTTGATTTGAATATTTCCAAATCAGTGATTTTTTCATGTCTTTCCATATTTGTTATGATCATTTCTTCTTCTGCTTCGGTTGCATCGGTAGCGTTTTGCCCTTGGGTGGAGATAATATGCACTGAGAGTACCCGTCGTTCGGGACCATTATTGGCAATGAAACTCTGTAAAGTAAAAAAAAAAATATACATAAGTAAAAATAACGCACTCAGATTTGCACCGAGATTTCTGAATTTTTATATAATATTATTATTTGTATTAAATCCTCTTTAAAGAACGAAATAATACCACTTACCTTAAAACACTCCAGAAATTCCTCCTTCGTAATTCTACGCAAAATCGCCACTTCAGCCTCATCACGTTCGAAATGATATTGCCCTACTGCAATTTCATTATAAAACTTATGAAACTGTTGTGAAACATTTTTAGACTTTTCTAGCTTCTTTAATGCTAAAGCCTCTTTATGGCGTTCAAATTCGTCCAACGGCATATCTTCCATGATTTTCTGTGGAAAATGAAAAGTTAATCTATTAGTACTGCATAATATTTAGAATGTCTGCAACTATGCACGAACCAAATGATTTTCCAAGAAACTTTCAATGCGATCTTCAACGAAGGATGGATGCTTAGAGGATTGTACAATGATGCGTATGCCATTAGCGCCATTTACTTTACGTATGCCACTGAAGACGATGTAGCCAAGTTGTTCCTGTACAAAAATAACAGAAACAAATATAATAAACAAAATTTCATTACAATAACAACACGACCAGATGGAACAACAAAATATCAGAAACTGAAATCATTATTGCGTGTTTCACTGAAAACTCCCACAAATCAAGCTTAGCTATATATAATTGACATCATAAACAAGATTTTATCGGGACGAAGCGAAGTTTTGGTTTGAAATCAAAACTATAAAAAGACTGTGATGACCACAGAACCAAGTAGTTTTGAATTGAGTACATTCGAACAAAGTGCGAACAAGAGATTTCTGAAAAAATGCGCTATTTTATATTGGTTGCGTTGATTTGCAGTGTATTGGCTGTTATGTTGGTAAGTGGAAATATTTTGGAAAAAAAATACAATGTTTTCATTTCAAAAATCACAGTTCTACAGTCCTTAAATTTTCTATGTAGTCCCTAGTATTTTTCTAATTTGTATTAATTGTTTTTCAGCACTCCACGAGCGCTCAAATGCCACAACCACCACCAATGCCTCAGATGGGTCGTTCACGTCGTGCTGCACAAGGACCTCCTGGTGGTGGTGCGGGCGGTGGTGCAGGCGCTGGAATGGGATTTGGTATGGGTGCTAATGCCGGAGCTGGTGGTGGCCGCGGCAAGTAGCGGATTACAACTAAGAATGTTATAAAAATGTAAAAATAGCAATAAAACAGAGCAGTACAGAAAAATATGTTTATTTTAATGAGAAGGGGTTAAGACGAGGGTAGTTCAAACATTTTCACTAACAAAACTTGTGTATATTGAAGAAAAATTTAGTCAGTATAGAATAATGGATGCCAAAACAACAGTTTTTAGACTTTTCGCCTGTCTGTTTGTTTCCGCATTCCTCAAAAACCACGGTTAAGATCTGTAGTGGAATTCACTAACTTCGATTACGACATTCGCAATCGACATTTTGTCGTACCGATATTTATCACGATATTTGTATTCACTACAATTTGCAGTTGTTTTCTGTCTCAGTAAATAAAAAGCACATAATTTTAATTTTTGAAATTATTAAAAATTAAATTTAATCAAAATTTAAATAATAATATTATATCCATATTATTATCATTAAAGAATTGCATTTGAGTACTTAGAGTATGTTTTATCGCGGAATGAGAAATCTTTTGCCCTCATCGTTATAGATAAGTTAGTGAATCGCATATTCGATAGTGCAAGCGACAGAATTACTATTGAAAATCTCGAAAAATCGAACCCAATCGAATAGCTATAAGTTAGTGAATTCCACTACTGAGCAATTTTACTCGATGTATTCCTAGATATCCAATAGAGCGTATTGCGATGTATTTAGAAAAAAAAATTAAGGTTTTCAAGAAAAAAAAAATTCTTTTTGGCACGCTATAAATTTTAGAGAGGTTTTAAGCCAAGGCGAGTTGTTTCAGAAAAAGGAATTTGCATTACTGAAGTCTTCACAAAGTAAGTAAGTATTTAATTTCGGGGGAAAATTTTAAACTTTGTTTTTGGTGGAAAGCTCTAGGTGTCCGTTTAGGTCGTTCTTATCAAAAAATATCTCTTAGTATAAAAATTGAAACACAATGTGACGATTGTTTTAGCAGACAATGATACATAAATAGTATTTAAGGCCACATTAAAAAATTTTTTTTAACACAGGGTGTTGGTTTTAAGCAATTTTTAATAAAAACTAAAGTTGACAGTATAGGTGAATGGCATATTGTATAGACGAAATATGATATAGGTTAGCAGCTTAAGTACAGCTCATGGAAATCAAAGGTTAAAAAAAGAAGTTTTAAAATGTTACAGGGTGTCGATTTTGGAATCTCTAACAACTAAACATTCAAACATTTGTTTCGCAAATAATAGCGATGCACAATATTATGGTATCTTCTACTTAATCGAAAATTAAAATATGAGTCGAGGACAAACCCAAAAAAACCTTATTTAGCAGTTAGTACCCAAATTTTTCGTTGGACAGCTTTATAGTGACATGGGGTCGAAGCACGCGAGTTATCCGTTTTTAGTTATAACTGACTCCGATTAAAATCACCAGGGGCGACCAAATCATCCCCTACCTAATTAAGTCCTCTTAGTCGAGGCCTCCCTTTTTCCTTTGCTTCTGATTCGTCGGGTGTCGATAGAAAAACATTTGAGCCAAACATTCTTTTTCCACTTGCTTAATGTGACAGAGGAGCTGTCCCTGGGGGCTCTAATTCGCTGTTGGAATCACGGAAATTACCATTCGGACAACCTTTCGCTTAAATACTCCAAAGGCCATCTCAACTTCTTTCATCACTGTTGTCTATGTTTCGGAGCCAGACAAGATTACATATATGTACATATGATGAGAGACTTATACATATGTATAGTGCGTTCTTTCGACATTGGAGAAGTCCAGTCTACCTACGTGTTCACTCTATGAAGCAGCATTTTCCTACTGTTATAGTTAACCTAGACTGGTGAATTAATTTTTAAAACAATAGCAACACGACCAGATAGAACAACAAAATATCTGAGACTAAAATCATTATTGCGTGTTTGACTTGAAAATCCCACAAATCAAGCTATTTTTAATTGACATCATAAACAACATTTTATCGGGACGATGCGAAGTTTTGGCTTTAAATTAAAACTATAAAAAGACTGTGTGATGACCACAGAACCAAGTAGTTTTGAATTGAGTACATTCGAACAAAGTGCGAACAAGAGATTTCTGAAAAAATGCGCTATTTTATATTGGTTGCGTTTATTTGCAGTGTATTGGCTGTTATGTTGGTAAGTGGAAATATTTTGGAAAAAAAGTACAATGTTTTCATTTCAAAAATCACAGTTCTACAGTCCTTAAATTTTCTATGTAGTCCCTAATATTTTTCTAATTTCTATTAATTGTTTTTCAGCACTCCACGAGCGCTCAAATGCCACAACCACCACCAATGCCTCAGATGGGTCGTTCACGTCGTGCTGCACAAGGACCTCCTGGTGGTGGTGCGGGCGGTGGTGCAGGCGCTGGAATGGGATTTGGTATGAGTGCTGGCGCTGGTGCTGGGGGTCATGGTGGTGGCGGAAAGTAAAGGATTACAGTTAAGAATGTTGTAAAATTTTAATATTTCCAATAAACAGAGCAGTACAGAAAGATGTATTTATTTTAATGAGAAAGGGTTGAAAAAGGGTAACACAACTTGGGATTATTTGAGGTATTTCATTTGAATGAGTAAAATAATCCTCCCCGGAGATGCCTCTGGTTTTGCAACAATCCTTATTCTCCCAGTACTAGGCTTTTATTGAGGTGGTGATATGCTCCACAAATGCAAAAATATCTTAAATATCTCTTCAGTAACTCTAATCGAAAAATTCAGCGACTTGTCTCATATATTTTTATGAAAGTTATAAACCCTACTTAAAACAGTGCTTAACACTGCAACTTCAAATATGTAAGCCTAAGCTTAATGATTAAACTTTTGAGGACTTGACGCATTCCAGACTTTACCTTATTTTGTAGTTTTTGCCCTTACGTAGCTAAAAAAAAGGATCTAACACTGCGGTGAACCCCTACCGGTTTGGCGACATTTAAAAAATCACTAAGCTTGAGCTATGGACAACGCCCCTCGCTGTAGAGTATAAAACAAAAATAAGCACATTCGGCAGTGTTTTGCTGGGAACTACCTTTAAAGTTAATATTCATTATCTTTTCCCCTGCAGAAGGAAAAGCCAGTCTCAACAAAGTAACACCTGAGACCCGGCTCCTGCATATAAAAAATCCAAAAAGTCTTCTCATTGTGGTGGTCAAAATTAAATAGAGTTTTACCTACTTAAACGTGATTCTAAAATAAACATAATTTTATGTTTTTCATAGTCAAACTTAAAATGTATTCTATGTCTAAAACGGAGTTTTAATTTTAATATCAAGGTTTGTGTCTATGGTTGTGCGATGTCACAACGCTTACTCCGAATTTGAGTTTTGCTTTTTAGCTTATTACCACAGCATAGCATGGTTTGTCAATAAAATAGTTCACACAGGATGATCTTGCAAAACAAAAAAATGTCTACATACTACCAACAAATTTATTTTTTTTTCATGCCGGGACTCTGTTGAATTTAATTTTAGTTCAAATCTTTATTTAATATGACTATGATTGACCAACATTTTACGAGTCTTTTTAACTTGCGAAGCCTTGCACAACCGCGGGCATTTTGTAGTAAATATATTTTATCTAATAAACTTTATGAAATGTTTTGCTATTTTAATTTGTTTACAAAATGCAACATCAAATATGTAATTAAAAATGTTTGTTAATGAATTTGTCTTTAAATCAGTAATTTCGCATTGCATGCTAAAATTTACAGAATTATATAATGCGAATTTGAGACGTGAAACGATGCATGCATTTTAAGATTAGATCTTCAAAATATGTATGTATTACTACTATTACTGACTATTAAATATTAAAAAAGAACTAACAAAGCAGAGAATTGAAAACAAAGCGTCAATTAATATAATATTCATTGCAAAAATTTGAATCTTTTGGGAATTTAGCTGACGAACGAAGCAAAATGTTCCATTGCTATCACATTTCTATTCAAAAAATAAAAGCTTTCAAAAATCATTGGAAACAATCTTGACCATGAGCTTAGAACACATTCGAGCGTATGATAAAAAAAAAATTTGGAATGTTTACTGCACCCTGTAAAAACGGCGTGATCTGATTTTTTTCATGCAGTTTTAATTGGTTTGAAGAAAAAATAAAATATAACCTTAAACATCAGTTGAGCATTTCTATTAAAAATTATAGTAAATTATAGGTATGATAGAAGTGGAAATTTATGAAGTTAGGATGCTCCAAACCTGAAGTTAGGATGCTCCAAACATAAACAAAATTAGTTTTGTGGCCAATATACTTATATAACGGTATCTAAAGAAGATTGAAACAACAAAAATAACGGAAAAGGAAAGAAAGTGAACATAACCTAAGATATTATGAAAAAACGATGGTGTCTGATATTACTAACTAACCTAAAATTATACATCGCAATCGCGCAGCTGGTCAATCGCAAATAATGACCAACTTTTTTTTTAACCGTGATACGCTCTAGTACACATTGCATTCCATTAAAAATAGAAACAATCATCAATCATCAATTAATCTCATAATCAAACTTTAATCATAATCTTCCAACGTTTTCAATTGAAATTCATCATGCAACATCCAGACTATAAAAAGCGAGTGTTGGAAACGAAATGAAAATTAGAATTGAACTTACTGTAGCCAAAAACAAACAAGCGGAAATTTTTTCAGAAAAATGAGAGCTTTATTTTTAATCGCTTTGATTTGCGGTGTTTTGGCTTTGATATTGGTAGGAAAAAAAAATTAAATAAATTTTTTATGGAAATTCAAAAAAAAAAAAAGAGTGCAGTAAAAAATTATTCAAAATTAAATTTGAATCAAAAGTTTCTTCGAAAAATTCGAATTAAAGCAGACTACTTGTTGTTGGACCGTCAGCTCAATCAATAACACTTATTTCTTTACTTTCAGCAATCAACTAACGCTCGTGCTCCTCCTCAAATGTCACCAACACCACCAAAAGGCGCTGCCTTCGCAAGTCGCGTGCGACGTGCTGCACAAGGTAGCGGTGCTGGTGGCGAGGCAGGTGCTGGTTTTGGTTTCAGTTTTGGTGCTGGCGTCGGTGGACAAGCAGGCGGTGAAGGTGGTGGCAAATAGAAAAGCAGGACGTCTAAGCTGGCAAAATTCTATATATTTCTACGAATATGTGTATGAGAAATTGTTATAAATCAGAGCAGTAAAGAAAAATTTAACCTTTGAGCTTAATTGCAAATAAGTAAAAAAATCAATGGAGTTTTCTCTACTAGAAAAAATAATCCCCCTGGGGTACCCTCTCAAATTGTAGCTCTACACCTGGGTAGCACGGTGGGCACGACATAGTTGTTCGGGTTAACATGTTATTTATTTATTTATTTAAAATATTTTTCACCCACTCACCTTTGTGCGTAGAACATCATAGCATGGCTCTGATAGAACTTGAGCAATTAAGTTTAGCATAATATTTGAACGATCCGTTTGAGGTCCATATTGGAAATATAACTGCGCGCAAGAACTTTTGTGATACGTGTTTTGATTTTCAAATAAATAGCTATCGCCTGTAAATATCAAAAATAATTATAAGGTGATCTAATTCTATAGTTGTCTTTATCTTAGTGTTTGTAAAAATTTACTATCGCCTTAAAAAGAAAATAAATATGTGGAATATCCATAGCAACATTGCATTACACTTACCACTGCATAACTTATACTCTCGTTTCTTGAGCATTTGACGTGCCAACAATGGCAGTATAATTGAATTAGTTGCCTCTAAACGCTTATTAATTCGCCCAGCTATATCCAAGGCCTGCGTCTTAGTTACATTGCCATAAATAAAGCATTCCGTGTGCAAGCGGTGGAAAAAATCACGTGCAAAATTCTGAACGCGATCGTAAGTAACCACTAGGTAGTACAAAAATGTTTCATTATATCCTCTCACTTATCAAAGTTAACAAAACACTTACATTCCATGGCATCCAAAAGCTCGCCATTGGCCCACGCGTTTTCTGTAAGTATTAAAGCCAAATAATAGATTGCATGCTGATACGGTTGCTCAGCTTTGAAATTCTTAAGCGAACGTATGAATTCCTCTTTGAGTATATCAAAACGCTTCTCATCAAATTTAAAATCGAATAAATGATCCAATATTTTTTCCAATAATACCAACTGTTTGTCATTATAACCACGTATGGAAAACTATGGGTATACAAAATATTTCGCTGGATTAATGTTTGTATAAATTAAGTGGTATACATACTCACCTCAATTCCCGACGATTTCGTGTTAACGCTCAACTTGAGTCCCGCCAAAGATGCATCATACAAATACTCATTTAATTGATCCTTAAGTAATAAAACCATTAATTGGTTTAGATTACAATTGAGTGGATCGAGATAGGCTATTGGGTTGGACATATCAAATACCATACACGCTTTCGGTTTCATAAAGTAATCGTCTTGCTTATGCCAAACACGCAAAATTGGCGTATCTTTTATAATGCTGGGATGCTTGCATATATCAGCATCTTCTGCCACCAAATCAAAATTTTGTGGTATAAAATCATTTGGCAAGGGAAGTGCAACATTGTCGTTGAGACCACATTTCTCCCAAAGCTAATGAAATTAAAAGGTATATTAAATTCCTAGTATATAATTTAAAAAAAATCGTTTTTAATTGAAAACATACCCTCAGTGTTTGAGACTCAATTTTGCATGTGCCATACTTTGTTTTGTAATAAGGTTCAGTTTCATCACAGAGTGGCTCATAACTCTGCGAAATAAGTACAATGCGACATTTTTCGGGCACGAGTTCATCAAGCAGTTTTGTTATCAAATCGGGACGCCATTCATTGCTTAAGTAGGGTGCAGTTAGTACTTCTTCGAGTGGATAAATCTGTGCAGTAATACAATTTTATATTAAAATATGTACATACATAAACTTTTTCTATACATTTTTGTCTGTGCAATGAAGAAAATTTAGGTATTCTAAACAAAAGTTTTCAAGTTTTTTTTAATGAGCTCATTAACTTGGAATGACCCATTCGAAAAGACTTATTTATAAATTATCACCTGCATTGCCGATACAGCATGCGTAACCATATTTTCTGGCTGTTCCTTGTCTTTAAAGCGAAAACGTATTTCATTTATTTTAACATATTCATCGAAAATCCATTTCTTTGGACCTTCCTTGCGCAACATTGTTAAATACTGGAGATCAAAAATATTTAATTATTGTAAGTAATATTTATACAAAACATTTTACACATACTTGAAAGATTATATTCACAATATCATCCACATGGTCCATGCCCTCTTGCGTGAGATCGACAACAATTTCGAAGAAACCAAAACCATTTAGCGTATTTTGATGGCCAGCCATAAGACTGAATATGAAAAGGAGATTTATTTTTTATTTTTTAAATGTATCTATGTAACGTTCAAACTCACTCATTACACCAGCCAAGCTTGCGCAGTTCAGAGAGTATACTGCCTTTGCCTTCATGTCCCAATAAGTGCGATAGATAGCTGTCGGGCTAAAAGTAGATAGAAACATAGTTAATTATAATACAACTTATAGTTTAACAATTTTGTTTTTGCTTTTTTTACTAACCGCAGATTTATAGAATTCTGTTAGGTCATCGGTTGTGAAACTAATAGTCAATGAACGCACGTCTTTTATTGGTACTATATGCACTTTTTGCGCATATTTGTCTTCAGAAAATGGCTCGCGTGGAAATGTAGGTATGTCCACATTTTTATTCTCAATGGTAGAAAACTTATCAATAACCATTTCTTCGAGCTCATTGAGTGATTCTATAATGAGAGTATAATACAAAACTAGTATTTTTGTATGAAATATTTTATAGCTATAAGTTACCTTTGCCTATTACGGCCAAGCTCATGATGTTCGACGAATACCATTTCTTATGAAATTTTAAGAGTTCCTCACGTACATCGATATTCTTCGATTTGGGGATATCATGAAGGGTTGCCTTATTGCCTAGAAATGGCAGTTACATATTAATTCAAAATACTCTAAACAATTCTCACATAGCACTGGGAGGACAGTTGCCTTGTATATACTCACCACTACCAAATTTACAATAAGGATGATCAGGCTTTGCTAAATGCTTATGAACTTGTTTGACGCGCCATATATCGCTGGGTAGGTTTTTCTCATGTTCCGAATTGACCTATATATCAGAAATACAATGCAACTTAATAATCCTAGTAACCTTGGATCTACGAAATTATTTACCGCATTAATTTCACGTTCAGTGGCACTGGCAGTAAACAAGGGCGCTATGAAGAATTGCGCAAATCGATCCAATGCGCCATCTAAATTATCCGGTGCCACATGAAAATGATATTTAGTCATCAGAGGATATGTGGCTGCATTGCTGCCGCCCCCACTCTGTGACAAATATGTATTGTAACCATTCTCTTCGGGAAATTTTTCAGTGCCCAAGAAGAGCATATGCTCGAGAAAGTGCGCCAACCCAGGTAGATAATCAGGATCGGACATGTGACTGTAAGTTATTTAAATGAGTCAATTGAAATTGGGATAATTTCCTACTTACCCAACTTGTACCGCTAAAGCTGCTGCGGAGACATCAGTTTTTGGATCACTAATCAGTAAAACTTTCAATCCATTTTCCAGCTGTAAACCACGATAGTCACGTGTATCCTGCTCAGACTTGGCGATGTCATTTAATCTGAAGGCAAAACGGTTATTGTAGTAATTGGTACTCAGAAATGTTAAACTATCGGTCTATTGTATAGCAAGTCGAGTATTAAATTAAGCTCTAGTCAGAAATACAAAGATCTGCTTTTACTTACCGCACTATAGCCTCCAAATCTAGTGGCTTCTTCAACGGTAATTTGTTGACACCACCAGACTCACCAGCAGCCATGGTAATTCCAGAGCTCATTTTCCGCTGAAATATGAAATTTAGTTCTGCACGCGACCACAATGAACTTGAATACTTCAAAAGACTAAATAAAAAAAATATTGTGAAATTCAATAGACTACAAGCTGACTCAATGACATATTGCACTAATGCACTATTAGTGGCAGATAATTGTTATGTACCTTTTTGTTGTGTTGTTATTTGCTTTTAATATTGTTGCCGAATGGAGTTGTTGTCTACAACATAATACCAATGCGTGTCTAATAAACATTAATCCTCGTTGTTGCTGTTATTGTTGTTTCCACGTTTCTATCTATGGCTCGTTTTGAATATCAAGCTTTTTACTTTTTTAATTGCACATATGGACTTCCAAATTGCATTTATCAATTTGCTACCATTCCCTTATGGGACACACGAGCTAGTCTGATATTTTTTTTTGTAACTTCAAAGGTGATTGCTGTTAATTATTTAATAATAAAATTAAATTTAAAACTTTTGGTAATACTTTACGGTTTACGTCAAGTGTTAATACACGTCCAAAAATCTTGAGAGAGGTATCAAAAGACGCGTCTTGACCTCCGTAACAATAACCCGAAGGGGGAAAAGCAATATTTTGTTTCTGTGAAAAGTTATTAGTGAAAAACCGAAAATTGACCCGGGTTAGATCCCAAATTCGGGGCCCGATCCACGTTTTTTATGTGCAGAACACCTTTCCGCGTAGGCGGCCTTCGGCCGCGCTTCAAAAAATAACCCTGGGCTACGCCATTCCAACTCCAGGTGGTTGCCCTGAACGGTGGCAACATGCCACCGTTCCGACTCTATGGGTCATTTTTTTCTCACAGGGTAATGTGATTACAACAACCACATGAAAATGACAGAAAAATTGTGAACTTTAACTGCAAATATCTCTCAAAATTCTAAAAATATCGGATTTCCCCCTCCAGATTATTGTTACGGAGGTGAAGACGCGTCTATTGATACCTCTACCTATATTTTTGGACGTGTATTAACACTTGACGTAAACCGTAAAGTATTACCAAACTTTTTATTAGTTTTTCTTTGGCACAACACAGTTTTTTTATGCGTACAATTCTGCTTATTTAATCACTTCCCCTCACAAAAAGAACGAGAAACAAAAATGTTTGTTCCTGCGCTGAACCATTTTACGATAAAAGTAATCGTAGCGTTCATCTACGATAAATAGTATGGAGATTTTGTTACGGTTTTATAAGCGTTTATTAATATGAACGAGTTCGAGAACAACTCCAATGAAATTGTCTGCTAATGAGCATTGTTGCTGTTTTTTTTGACAGCTGACAAACAGCTGTTTCAAAGAGGGGAAGGCGGGGAAACTATCGTGGTGGGTTTTCTGTTAAATTCCTTATGCCCGCACAAGAATTCTGTTAAATACACTGCCAGCTGTCATGTGTCAAACAGCCGTCAAACACTTTGACATTCCGCCATTGTACTCCCATTCGCGAATAAGCATACAAAGAAAAAGAAGTAGATGGGGAAAATTGCAATAGAAATTTTCATTGGGAAAATTTATAGAAAAACTGCAATTAAAAGCCTTGAAAAGCTCTAAAATATTAAAAATTCTTTATTTTATACACAAATATTCGTTAAGTGAAGTGAAAAATTTTGTTTGGCATTGGGAAAGAGTGCATAAGAATATAGAAAAAAAACTTAGAAGTACGACGTGAAAAAATATGGCTTGTGCAGCGGCGGCTGCTGGCAAAGAATCGGCGACTGCAGTGAATGGTTCAGGTGGGAATGGTGGTGTTATTAGCGCAAGTGGCGTGGGAAATGTGAATCCTGTCGGCCCAGCAGGATTAGGAAACAGTGGAGCTGGTAGCAGTTCTATGAGTAGTGCAACAGCAGGTGCTACTGGTGGTAATGGGAGTGGCAGCAATGTAGGTGGAGCAAGTGCTAGTACAAGCGGTGTTGGCGGGGTCGGTGCAAGCAATGGTGTTGCTGGAGCTAGCGGTTCAGCTGCTAGTGCAGCGGGAAATTCGAATGCCAATCGACAAGCACGTTTTGCTATGGAAGGAGTTGGTGCTCGTGTAATACGTGGACCAGATTGGAAATGGGGAAAGCAAGTATGTACTATTGTATGTGATATACATATGTATGTATGTATGTATAAGCAACTTTTTTAAGGTCTCATTTAAAGTGAAAGCGACCCGGAAAATACATATGTCCATATATTTTTTGAAATTAGTATTTATTTTTATTATTTTAATTTTTTTTTCTTTAAATAATTTCAAAATCCTCAAGGGCCGAACCTCTGATTGTGAATTTAGCTTTTTAGGGCAGCTATACCTTAGAGGGAAACAATCTATTAAATATTTTCTTCAAAGTAATTTGTCCGATATGAACCCGATTGGGTCTGCTACTATCAACTTACGGTCCTAGCCGTTAAATTGATAATGATCACCCCTCAATTGTACATTATTACAATTTGTGGATTTAGTCCATTCTAACATGTATGTCAGGTGGACCACAGAAAATGTAGAACTTCCTTTTGCGCTAAACCACAACTGGGTATATGCATTAAATTTCAACCTAAGCCAGACTTATTCACTAGTGATTATTACTTTTGCAATATTTGTTGCTTTATTCATTTTATTCTTTGAAGTTTATAAAATAATCAGTGTTTTTTATATTCCACTTAAAACATAATAAAAACAACAACTTAAGGCATACGACGCATTATCGCTTTTCACCGTACCGGCTAGTAATGTTTCAGTTGTTTAAAAAATTCAGATTAAGCGCCATAAAATAAAAAATATGCTGTTACGCTATACAGTTTCTCCCCGAAAAGTTTTGGGGTATAATTTTTTTATAAACCGGTTTTTTTCAATTGTGTGGACAGCTCATCATTTCATGCCATGGATATTACGGGCTTTGAGACGATCCAGTTTTGTATTGCAACCCGAACCGAAATCACTCCTTAAAAAAGAAATCGAAATACATTTTTCCAGTGAATCGCGAAAAAAAGTTGGAAATTTTGGTAGAAACTTAAGGACTCACCCGAGATTTTACATAAGAGAACCGAACCCAGTTAATTTTTGAAGTGGTGTGCGGCCTTGGCTGAAACGATGTTGACGTCTGCGGTGTATATAATCTTTATTTTTATTTCAATTTCAATACTTTTGCGCTATCGCTTTGTTGGCTCTTTAGTTGAGTTCGAATCATAGGCGAGATGCACATCACAACGGTTTTTGTCTTTTATATATTTATTTTCGAATTTCAATTGATATTATTGTTGTTGTAATTGTACAAAATATTCTGCCGGTTCCTGCATTTTTTTTTCTGTTCAATGCATAACTTCAATTACCGCATTATTATATCTGTACGTTGTACGAATTTAGTTTACAATCAGTGGTGGGCAATCTAATATAGTCGTATAGCATTCATCCAATGTTTGTTTGAAGAGATGAAGACTAAAAACCGACTAAAGTTCTAATATAAATTTAGCACTTAAATATATTTATACAGTGCGGTGCAATAAAATAGCAACGCGAAATATTTAAGTGTTTGTTGTGCTTATTGGCGTAAAATTCATAGTATGATAAATCGCTGAAATTGTTGTATATAATATTTTTTTATGTTTATACATTAGGATGGCGGTGAGGGCCACGTCGGCACTGTGCGCAATTTTGAATCTTCTGAGGAGGTTGTTGTCGTTTGGGATAATGGCACAGCTGCTAATTATCGTTGTGCCGGTGCCTATGATTTACGCATTTTGGATAGTGCACCTACTGGCATCAAACATGATGGCACTATGTGTGATACCTGCCGTCAGCAACCAATCTTTGGTATACGCTGGAAGTGTGCCGAGTGCATTAACTACGATCTTTGCTCTATCTGCTATCATGGCGATAAACATCATTTGCGTCACCGTTTTTATCGCATCGCCACCCCAGGTGGTGAACGTATCATGTTGGAACCACGTCGCAAATCGAAAAAAGTAGCCGTACGTGGCATATTTCCGGGTGCACGTGTAGTGCGTGGCGTTGATTGGCAATGGGAGGACCAAGATGGTGGTGTGGGTCGTCGCGGAAAGGTTAATGAGATACAGGACTGGTCCTCGGCATCACCACGTTCGGCTGCCTATGTAGTGTGGGATAATGGCGCAAAGAACTTGTATCGTGTGGGTTTTGAGGGTATGGCTGATTTAAAGGTAACACGAAATATAAATAAAAAAAAAACAAAAACAGGCAGTTAATGTTTTCTTCTTCAACTCCAACTAGGTTGTTAACGATGCTAAAGGTAATACAGTTTATCGCGATCACTTACCACTGCTGGGCGAGAATGGTCCGGGCAAGGGGCCACATGGATTTCAAATTGGCGATAAAGTTACAGTTGATTTGGATTTAGAAATTGTGCAATCCTTGCAACATGGTCACGGTGGTTGGACCGACGGCATGTTTGAATGTCTAAATAATCCGGGTATTGTGGTGGGTATAGATGAGGACCATGACATTGTAGTTGCCTATAATTCCGGCAACCGTTGGACATTCAATCCGGCTGTATTAACAAAGGTATCGTCGCCAACTACAGCACCACCAGAGTTCCAAGTGGGCGATATTGTTAAGATTTGCTCTGACGTGGAAAGTATTAAAATGCTGCAGAGAGGACATGGTGAATGGGCTGATGCTATGCAATTGGTAAGGCTCTCGTTAACTAATTAATTCAGTTTTTGTTCACAATTAATTATAAAAACTATTCTACGCAGACTCTTGGAAAATTAGGTCGTGTGCAACAGGTTTATAACGACAATGATTTGAAGGTAGAAGTTGGTAATACTTCGTGGACTTACAATCCACTTGCCGTTACCAAAGTGGTAAGCATTGTGTGTGTATAAAGGCCGTTATTGTTTACTATATGCGGCATTTTGATAAAGGTTTCGGCCATAACTTACTAATTTTTATTCTATTTCAGGCTTCAGCTTCTGCTGACGGCAGTTGTGTACCGGTTATATCTAGCGGCGAGCGTCTGTCTGCTATTTTGAAGAAACTTTTCGAACCCAATGTATCAGGCGATGCCACAGAAGAGTTTGTAAAAGCTGCGGCCAATGGTTACGCCGTAAGTTTACTTAGATTTTTTTGTAATGCATATTAGCTCTAAGGTAATTATGTATTTTTGGTTTACTAAATCAGGCACGCTGTGAGGAATACCTTTCTGGTGCCGTACAACCAGCCACTTCAAATGCAGCTGGTGCTGCCGCTGGAGTTGCTGCTGGCACTCAAGCTGCCTCTGTACCCGATGTAAATGGTGTATTTGCTGGCCATACTGCACTACAGGCAGCCTCCCAAAATGGACACACCGATGTAATACAAGTTTTGTTACGGCACAATGTTGATGTTGAAATCGAGGATAAAGATGGTGATCGTGCTGTACATCACGCAGCATTTGGCGATGAACCAGCTGTTATTGAAATACTTTCCAAGGCGGGCGCCGATTTGAATGCACGTAATAAAAGACGCCAAACAGCACTCCATATTGCTGTTAATAAGGGTCATTTGAATGTTGTAAAAACTTTGCTCTCTTTGGGTTGTCATCCCAGTTTACAAGATTCTGAAGGTGATACACCCTTACATGATGCTATTTCAAAGGAGCACGATGAAATGCTTTCGCTACTGCTCGACTATGGAGCGGACATTACCTTGACTAATAATAATGGATTCAATGCTCTACACCATGCCGCACTCAAAGGTAATCCAAGTGCTATGAAAATATTACTAACAAAAACCAATCGCCATTGGATTGTGGAGGAGAAAAAAGATGATGGTTATACAGCTTTACATTTGGCTGCATTAAATAATCATGTCGAAATTGCTGAATTACTTGTTCATATGGGCAAAGCAAATATGGATCGTCAGAATGTAAATTTACAAACTGCTTTACATTTGGCAGTCGAGCGGCAGCATGTTCAAATTGTGAAGTTGCTTGTTCAGGAAGGCGCGAATTTAAACATTCCCGACAAAGATGGTGATACACCACTGCATGAAGCATTACGCCATCATACGCTCTCACAGCTAAAGCAATTGCAAGATGTTGAAGGTTTTGGTAAACTTTTAATGGGTCTTCGCAATCCCAATAACAAAAAAGCTTCTGCTTCAATTGCCTGTTTTCTAGCTGCAAATGGCGCTGATTTAACACTCAAGAATCGAAAACTACAAACACCTCTTGACCTCTGTCCTGATCCCAATTTATGCAAAACTCTTGTCAAATGCTATAATGAACGAAAAACTGATGATTCTGAATTGCCTGGCAATGTAGCTGGCACAAGCTTAAATGCTCGGGCTCGCGCACTGGCAACTCCAGCTGGTGTTTGTGCACCAGGCGACGTTGGCGTTAATGGCGGCGCAGCTGGTGGTGGCGCTAGTGGTAGTTTGAATGGAATACCAGTAAATACTGCTGGTGTAACAGGTAGCATGCATCAACCGGTGTCGTCCAATTTACCCTTGACTACGGTGATAAAAGGTGGCAACGTTGGATGTGGCGTTGGATTAGCTGGCGCTGGTGGTGATTTACGTAATAGTAATGCTGGTGGCTTGAATAGCTTTGCCAATGAATTGACACAATCACTACATGCCGCAGCAAGTGATGCGGTAAAACAAGCAACATTAGAAGAATGTCTTGTATGCTCGGATGCTAAGCGTGATACGGTATTTAAGGTAAATTTTATAATAAAAACCAAAATTTGCAAATATATATACTAAGTGATATTAAACTAATTTGTTTCCTCTAGCCCTGCGGTCACGTTTGCTGCTGCGACACTTGTGCACCACGTGTCAAAAAATGTCTTATTTGTCGAGAAACAGTAACATCACGTGAGAAAATCGATGAATGTTTGGTTTGCTCAGATCGACGCGCTTCCATTTTCTTTCGCCCTTGCGGCCATATGGTTGCATGTGAGAATTGTTCTGGTTTAATGAAGAAATGTGTGCTTTGTCGTACGCAAATTGAGGAGATGTTGCCGTTTTCCTTGTGTTGCGGTGGCACTGGTATTGCTGAGAAGGTAAATTAGTAATAAGTAATATTATCGGTGATACTGCAAAACATTCCATACAATTTTTATTTTTTGAACTGAAAATGTTCAGTACAGTCCACGGTACAGCTGGTACTTTTTATCTATTTTGTATCAAAGTAAAGAATTAAGAAATTGGTTCATGATACTGAACACAAATTAAATTCTTGATTGCAGGTAAATGGTGTATCACATTGTTTGATCGACGATAAGTCCATGGAAATTCATTGCGTTAATACCTCGGGACATGGCGTGGCCATGAATAATACTGTGGCAGGAGCTATGGGTACGCCCATTGCGAGCGCCAACCAATTAAATAGTCAAAATAATATATTGGCAAATAGTGCTGCAGCAGCAGCAGTCGCAGCACCAACAGCTTCTGGTGTTATGACGGCGCCATCTAATGTGAATAATTTTCAAATGGATGATGTACAAAAGCTCAAGCAACAATTGCAAGATATTAAGGAGCAAGTAAGTGTTGTGAAATTCTGAGTTGTTATGACATTACGTTCTATTTATTGAATCTAATTATTTAAGAATAGTCGATGTCATAACTATTTTCTTATTGAAAACTATTTGTAACTTTCCTAACAATCTTAATTTAAAATACGCTAACTAAAAATATTTACTAAAACTTTAATTTTTCAGACTATGTGTCCCGTTTGTTTCGATCGCATTAAAAATATGGTATTTCTTTGCGGGCATGGCACTTGTCAAATGTGTGGAGATCAAATCGATGGTTGTCCAATATGCCGCAAAGCCGTAGAGAAGCGTATTTTATTATTTTAAATAAGGGATCAGCGCAAAACAAATTACCATTTATACTTCAATCGATATCAATTATATACATTAACATACATATATAAAATTTCGCATTTGATATTCCAAACTATGTATGTGAAATTCGCAATTGCTAGCTGTAATAACCTTTGAATCTTAATGCCGCTCTTATACATAATCTTCATAACTATAATCTCAACCCTTCCAATGTATACAATTTGCTATTGTATGTTTCAAATCTTATGTATTCATCACACAAATATACACAATATTGCATGTGAAACATAAAACTTTGAAATTCTTCGAATTTAAACGCATATCGACAACTGAGTCCTTCTATCTCGGCTGTTAGTTCGAAAACGCCCTAACTTAACTTAATGCAACCTTTACCCAATTAGTGTTTCAAAAAAAAAAAATACAACTGCTTATTAAGCTCTGTCTTTTTCGAACCGGCAGTCGGTATATTGAAATTTTGCACTCAGCAATTGTCTTTGTTAATATTAATCATATAAACAAAAAAAAAACAGGATTCACATATAAATAAGAAAATACATATTTAATCATAACCTTTAGAACTATCAATACTATATACAAATATGAATGTAGTTCTCAACTTAGTTACATTAATTGCTTTAGTATTTTCTTACTTTACCTCCTGTTTATTGGTTGCCTAAATTAGTGTGATGCTTACTCAAAAAATTACCATATGCCTTGCATTTTGAAAATGTTTAAAAAATATTTTTTTCCATTAATCGAATCATTCCTTTTTCGGCTTTTAGTATTTTAAGTATAGTTTTAGAACTCTTTAGTTTATTGGTTTGTGACACAATCTCAAAAAGATGAAATTTTGGCTTCAGTTGTCAAAATTTGCATTAAATAAATATTATTCATTCTAATTGCATTTTCTTTCTGGCAAAAAAAAATCGTATAAGCTAACTTGATTAACATTTATATACAAACATATGCATTTACTGAAGTAGTTAATAAAGTTATTGGAACAAAAAGTAAAGCGTTTTTTATGTTAAGAATATAGCCGTGGTAAGGTAACATCTATGATGCATACATGCTCTTTGGATACGACGCAAGTTTTAACCAACTCGTTGTTTTTAACAAAGTGTCCATACAACTAGGTTGTTGCATTTATCCGCACAAGGGATCCATTTCCGACATTTCCTTACTAAATAATTTGGAGATAAATAATTTGGTCTTATATTTTTTCACACAAAATATATTTTTGCTGATTATATAACAATTTTGAATACACGATAAAATTATACAACAAATGATGATTGGAGGGAACATTATACATAAAAAAAATACTTAAAACAAAATACCTTTTTTAGTTTGGTCTTTTTCTTAACACAAGCACAATACAATTCAGCATGACTCAAATATTTGAACTTGATTAACAAATATACCATATCAATTAGTCGATTGTAGTTTTAAACAAACTTCTAAGCTTATATTCAAATCGGGTTTATATTTATTGACCAAGCGTAGTAAATTTAACTTCTTGTGCTTTGAATTATTTGACTCTAGTTCATAAAGCGTCGACAAATTTACTAATAAACTTTCGTTGAGCGATTTCTGTGGGTTCAAATTGATGGCGTGTTCAAAAAGTTTGATAGCATCTTTCAACTTTCCTTCATAGAGTAAACAAACTCCCATATTGTTAAGAATCATTGTATTTCCCGATTCTAAATGTAAGGCCTTTTGGAAAATGGTATAAGCTCCACGAAAATCATTTTCAGCAACAGTAATTAAACCTTTGTCTACCAAGTCTCTTAGATCGGGTGTAGAATTTCTGAAATAAAACAAATTCTTATAATAAAAGCATTTTACAAGACAACGATCAAACTTCGAATTATTTCCAGTTAGGACCTGAAAAAATTGGGTTTCGCCGAACAGTTTCGATTTGGTTCGATTCGACCTCTAAATATGATGCTCTTAACACTACGTACATTTCACGCATACGACGAGCTTCTGCAAACTTTTGCTCTGCTCCAAAAATATCACCGATTTGTAAATAAATGCGCCCCCAAGCGGAGTATAGAGCGCGACGTTCTTCCTTGCCTATATCACTGCTTTCGAGTATCATACCGCGAATTATGTCATCAATTAAATTGAATTTCTTCATCTTTATAAGCAGAATAATCATATATATTAAGGAAAACGTTAAATATACAAATATATATGAAAAATATATATCTACTTACAATTAAAGCGCAATTGACAATGGAATGTAGCACGCGTATTTCGCGACGACGCCAAAAGACTTCCGCGTCTTTTGGTTCACGTCCAGCAAAATACTTTTTAATTTCGTTACTTATTACATAAAGCTCTGACAAGCGATCTAGGCCCAGATGAGGATTACCAAAATAAATGGGTAACTCTGCGAGCAGTAAACGAAACGAAAAGCAGGCAATTGAGCCGTTTTTGCCATTATACATTTCAGGATAAAACTACATATATAAGAAAGGAAGCGTTTAGTAATAAGTTCAAACATATATACACAAGGAATAAAGTTTACCTCATAGTACACATCTGGCCGATTTAGCTGATCGAAGGGCTCTGCTTCAGCTTGTAGCAACTCAAATTCACCCAATTTGGCTAAAAGTGCCAAACGTGTAAACCACAATTGTAATGAGTGTGGCGAATGTTTAGCCGGTTGCCCTGAACGACCATACCCCTGACCATAAATTGTCAACAAGCGACCGGTAAGATTAACCGCAGCACGATAACAACCAGCACTGATTAATGTACGCAGTCCACGTTCGTCTTGGGTAACATTGTCTACAGCAAGTATTTTACGCTGCGCCAACTCGCCTTCACCCAAATGCTTAAGCACTGCTTCTGCAATAATGTCGGGCTGCATAGAGATATAAACGAAACAAGATTGGTATGTCATAAACTAACTGCACGGGACTATATTCCTACCAGATCATTAGGCGTTTGTATGCCCGGTGTTGTTAGCAAAGGTGGTCGTACGCCCACGCCGCTAACAGGCTCAGCCGTTGCCGGTTCCCAGAAATTACGCACATAATCGCTTATTTTGAGATCATCCTCACCATCAGTTGTGTTTTCAATATACTCCGGAGCTATGAATGACCCACTGAAAGTATTTGCTGTTAAGTTGCTTCCCGTTTGTGGCTTCTGTTGCGTACGTGGCGGAGGCACTGGCGCCGTTGTAGCACTGGTGGTAATGGAGGCTTCTACGTATTAAATAAAACGAAGTCAATGATATTAAAAATTTGTTTGTCAAGGTATTTTTAAGTATAAGTACTACATACCATTTTCCTTAGGAAGGTTCTTGGTAGCCAATTCATCGAAAAAACTAGGCGGATCATCCGCAAAATATTGACTCAAACTTGTATTACCTTGAGCGGCGTTTTTTGGATCCATACCGTTTCGATTTTGTACAATTTCAGTCCAATATTTTTTTGTAAACAAATGATTCAAAAATGAGCAGCAGAGAATAACAAGGTAATTTTCAGATACAGTGGTGAGTTGTGAGTGGAGAACAACCAATTTGACAGTTTCATTGTCATCTTTGGTTCATTTAACCCTCTGCTGCTGACGTGTTATCTGACAGAAACGTATGCAGAAAAGACCCTTTGGCTTCTTGTACCATGTTAATATAAACCTTTTTTTTGAACTTTAAATCAATGGCAGAGAAACTAAGTCTACAAACAATTTTAAAATTAATTTCGTTTCTGAAAAAAAAACAGTTTAAAATTAAAAAACACATTTCAGTTTACTCAAAGTCTGGTTATGATAATATTTATCACGATAAAGTTGGTCATTATGAACGTTTTTGGAAAAAAAGTCACAAAAGTTGAATTGTGCATAAATAAAAAGTGACAGCTGCTGCTGTTTACTGTTTTAAACGAACCATTATTGCTTACAAATTCATTGGTGATATTTCTTGATGTGAATATTATTACATTTTAAAAACATATTGAAATAGGGTGATCTTCCACTCAGCAGTCGATATACGAATAACGAATCAAAAGTGAGCAGTTAACCGATTAGTAGAGAGCTTTAAACTACTCGATTGTTGTTAAACGAACAACAACAATCGAATAACTTGACTTGTCGATAAACCTATAAGCGAGAACTCTAATTGGAACCCTTGAAACGTAATCCTATTGAAGCTGCTGCTTTCATAGGGCTTGCGCTAGAAGAGATCAATGACAATTTTCGTCTAGACAGGGTGAAGTTAGCAATAATATAAGGCTCTCACCACATTACCTTAAATTTAAAATGTAACTCTGTGTTTCGAATATACTCGTGTTGCGCCCCAATTCCATTGACAGTTTCTCCAATTCATTTAAGAACAACACCGTTGTTTGACAGCAGTAGTAAAAAACAAGAATTCGATGATAAAGCAAGTGTGATGAACAAAAGCGGTTACTTGAAAATTAGCAAATGAAGTGAATTAAGCCAAAAGCACTACATATTAAAGTTCTTAATAATAGCGCAAAGTTAAAATAATGCATAGAAAGTGTTATAACGCTTTTAAACAAAAAAAATAATAGGTGAAAAATTCAAATTCATGTAAAACTATATCAATGCATGTGTGAATGTAGGTGCAATATCAAAAACAACAAAAATACAAATTTTACAACGTAGTAGAATAGATGAAAATATCTGCTCAAAACCAGAACAATAATGTAATAAAGCTATAGCAGAGTGGAAAAAGGAAAAAGTGTTAAAGAAATATTATAAAAATCCAACAACTTGCGTGTAGAACTAAATAAATATACAATTGAAAATTAGGAAAAGGTAAAAATATGTATCTGTGTAATAAATATAACGTAGGTGCAACAACTACATACATACATATGCATATGTATGAGTGTATTTATTGTAAATCGTTTTTAAAGATATTTTATTAAAAAAAAAGCTTGCTGCTACTACTGCTTCGACTGCAAATTTTATAACAAGGATAGGCTGCTGCTGATGTTGTTGCTATCGCTGCACGGAAATGGTACAAGAAAAATCAATTTTTCTGCCGATCTCCGTACACACACATAGGGGCATTTGAGTAAAAATGTGTGTTTAGTGCTAGTGCACTCAAAGACTTGACTGTTGGAGCTTTATAGGAGAATTCAAGTATGATTAAACAAAAAATAAAAAATGTTTAAAAAGTCGCTGATATATTCATAAATGTTAAATCTTACATACATAGGTATGTACTTAGTACATATGTATTTATGTACATACGGCCGAGCCCCAAAGCGAACGCTGCCATGCCGGCTGAGTGAATTTATAATTGAAAAAGAGGTGTATAAGTGTGCAGTGACGTGCTGTGGTGCATGTGTGCACGTTAGGTTGTGTCACTTCTACACAAATTGTTAAGTTATACCGAATACGGGATTCAAAAATTAATGAAGTCTTTGGACATTGAAAAACTATGTTAGAATCGATAAAAACCTCATAGAAATCGATAAAGTCCAATGTCACTCAACTTTGCATTTGGGCATACGTTTTTCGGAAGCGAATTGATGAATGATTCACTTGTACCACCTGTAAAACTCCATAAATGACTATTAAGAAATAATCAAAATTTGAGAGGGCGCATTTTGACATTTGATTGGGAGAGAGAGTTGATAGTTTCTGCCAGTTAAATTTTACTCCGTAAATTTTGCAAGTGAAATCAGCCAATCGCAACATAGGAAAGCAACAACAAAAACTGTTAAATTTCACTGTTAACCAATCAAAGAAGCAACAGCTGTTTTGCTGCAAGTGTTTTCACTGCTATAGGACAATCAACTGAACTTCTTAGTTTGGGCATGGTAAGAAATTTGGGCTTACCGACCGAATAGTACCAGAAATTGAGGCTTTCCAATAGCCCCAGGCAGTACGTATCGTCTAGCTAAATAACGCAACAGTAGATACTTAGTTTTCCCGTAACAATAACATAAATAATATTTCCTCAAAAAATGTGCATACCCCAATGTACATACATACATACATACATATGTATGTAATTCATAGACCACAGCAAAGGTATTAGTGAAAAGGTATAAAGTTGTGGTGACGTTATGGTGGCGTTTCCAGAAAATCAATATGCCAAGTGGCTGCACGACCAGCAGCAATGCAACCAGGCAAATTCAGTTGCATGCTTATCCATACATAGGAAAGGGTAATACTTTCATATGTATCTACTTATGTAAATATGTATGGAAATTAGTAGGTGCCGTGTAACATGATATTTTGTAATTATTATTTTCTGAATTTTGAAATCATATGACAAATTAGAAAATTAATACTAGAAATAGTTTTTGAACCATAAAAATAATTAAAATATTTTGTTAAAAACAATAACAATATAAATTTGTATGCATTTTTGTATGTAGACAAGAAAAAAAAAATTCTGCAATAGCAACATATTGTTGAGCTATGTGTTCCACAAATAGATTGTATTTAGATTGCTTTCATATGCATTTTCTATTCCATTCGCCGGCTCGGAAATCCCATAACCATTTAACATGTGCGGTTGTGCACGTAGCACAATTTGTTGAGTACGGGCTAGCAAAAATTTAAATTTACATAGTATTGACCTATGTCAATCTTATTTGTACATACCCTGCAATCAAACAAACTAGTTGAAAACTACTTTACAACTAGTATGTGCACTAAGCCCAACTAGTCAGCCAACTGTCATATTTTCATATAAGCAACTGGTATTTTTACAATGTTGATGTCCTACGAAATTTCAATTGTCAGATATCGACCAGAACATGCAAGTCATCTACTAGTATAATATGTACTAGTATGGAATAGACTTTTTCTGACTAGTATGATTTCAACCAATTCATATAATAATTTGTTCTATACATACATTGATTTTTCTATTTTTGACAAATTTCCAAAAAAGAAATTTTTTATTATTTTTTATTTTTAAAATCAAAAATCTAGTAGGTATTACACTATATTTTTACAATTCTGAATAAAAAAAATATCATTTAACATGGACGAGTCTAATATGCACATGGAAAAAGAAAATTTCAAAAGCGGTCTAAAGTACAAACACTCATACTCACACACATGTATGTACATATGTGAAATATTTTACAGCCACTCACTCTGATTGCAGCATCAGTAACAAACAGTTCAAATTACGCACTTCCGTCGTCGCATCTTCTTTGTGTCGTATTTTATAAAAAAATTTATGTCACACTTTTGTATAGCTAAAAATACTTTTTGAATTTACATACATACATAGTACATAGTATGTAAATACCCTGTAGTAATACACCAATGCAGCTAACTTTTTTTGCTTCTATATTTTGCCAGTTTTACAGCAGAAATGAGATCAGTCCAACAAAATCTAGACACGCAATATATGTATTTTGAAAAGTAATATCAATGCAATGAAAAAAAAAAAAAAATGTTTGTTCCAGTCTAGTACAAGTAGATAATCGTTAAATTGGACATCTCGCTTTTCTTGCTCTTTTGGTTTTGCCTTTACATCTTTATGCGTTTAAAAAAGTTTCGTACCCAGTCATTTGTGCTCGGCTTTGTTATTGGAATGTATGTACATATGTATTTAAATTACGTATTTGTTTGTTTTTAATTTGTTGCTATTTTATTTGCGTTTGTTATTTTCATGTTCGAGACTTTTTTTCTGTTATTTATTCAACTTGAAATTGATATCAATTATTGTTCTGCGTTAAATGTCGAAAACAAGACCCTTAGGAATAATTATGGAAAAGCTTTACAATTGCCGAAGAGAAATATATGTATAAGCAAATTTAACCGGAAATAATTCTCCGTTTGACATTTCCAATGCAGGGTTGGCCTTCATTTTCCATGCTTTCAGTTAGCATTCTATAAAAAATTAATCGATAAATTCGCTGCACTCATGTTTCAAAAAATTTGCTAATTGTCGAGCCCATAAAACAATCCTTTTTAGTTAAACGTATACAAGCATTTACTAATAACATTGTTGTTGCTTGCCCTTGCCAAACGCTTAACTCAAACGCTCTAACGCTCATGCTAAATTATAACGTCTTAGCTTGAAAACCGTTGTGGGCTTGTCTTATACTTGAAAAAAAAGAAAACAAAAAAAAATTCTATTAAATAAAACGTTGAATAAACCTGCTACGGCTACAGCTTTGACATCGATGAGGGCTGTAGGGTACTTGAACTTCAGCAAGGTCGGTGTGCTTAAGCGAGTGGAAGCAAACGCAGAGGGTGCGCCATGGCAGTGCTTAAATGGTTTTATGATTTTCCACTTTTGCAGTGCGCTTATTTAATATGTGTGTGGGATCTTTGACTTTCTTTTCTTTTTTGAGTTGATATCCTTTATTGCATACGCTTGTTGCTTTCTTATTCAAAACAAAAAAAATGTTAATAAACATTAGATTGGGCAAACATTCTTTTTTAAATTAAATTGATTTTATATTTTAGAATTGCGACAAAACAAAAATGCTTTAAGCGGTTTTGGTAAAATTTTCATTCAAATTTTTTTTTGGAGGAATTCGATGTGTTACAAAATTATACACCCAGACTTGAATATGTATTTTGAAGTTTTACAACAAAAAAAAAGCAGTCTTACAAAGTCTAGACTGTCAGTGAAAGACCTCTAAAAATTTTCAAAATAATTTTCCAAGAAAAAAATTTACTGCTCAGTCTAATATAACATTTGTATATGCATGTTCATAGATATATATGTATGTATGTATGTAGGTTTGATTGCATTTTCTTATTGTGCTTTAATAGTTTAGGGTCAATGGTATTTGCTGTAAAGTAAGCGTGGGTCTTGGCTTGTGAGACTTTGTTACGTCCCTAAATAAAATCTTTACATACAGCAGAAACGGAAAAATATATCTTATACTTCAAGATGGACCTCTAGCAATATAACGGCGAAGACATCATTTAATTCCAGCCAATAGTTGTTTAGTGATGCGCACACAAGCATACCGGCATATGCAGGACATATACATACATATGTACATACATACATACTTGTTTAAAATAACTTGTATATTTCAATATTTTAAAATCCCTTGTCGAATGTTCTTTTCATTGAAAAACAAATAAAAACAAATTTTGTTTTCTAAGAAATGGCCTAATGCAAGCCATTTAGTCAGACGTACGTCATGCAAATTCATTTCTTCAGTTGACTCTTTCATGTGGTATGTAGTATTTATAATGCAGCTTTTTATATGGCCCAACAACAAATTATTATGCATCATTCACATACCAAATTTTGCTGCATACCCCGCCCTTTTGAAAGAAAAAATAAAAAAACAAAAAAAAAGTACCGAATGCCCACTTGCACGTGCCTGTGTGCTGCTTACTCGACAACTGCTGGCTTTAACGTTGACGTCGCTGTCATTTATGCTGCCAACGTATACATTTCCATGAATGAATGAGTTGGCATTTTTCAAACCAGTGCTTCGGTTTGTTCAAACATCCTCGTTTTTTCGTTTTGCGTATCTCTTTCAGCTGTTCGTTTGCCTTTGTTCCTTGCATTCCATTACTCATACGCTATGTCGCTCTGTATGTACGTATGTGTGTAGGTATATGTAGCTACCAGGGGAAACAGGCATGGTGGATGCCGGTGATATTACGAATACTTTGGTTTCCTTCCCACCAAATTGAAAGTAGTAAGATGAGCAATTCTATATCTATGCGTGTCCCAGATTCCAATGGGTGTTTTCCAATCCAATCCTATAGCTATCCTTAACTATCGTAGCATATCGACGGCTGAAGATCACTCTATTTCAAAGTATTTTGTTTTTTTAAGAAAGCCCTAGCTACAATTTTTTTCCAAGGACATCCTGTCCCAGAATTTTTCCCAAAAACAAAAGATGTCCACACAATTTTCGTTTGTCTGATCTGTTTTTCATAATCATTTTGTCAATGTCACCACACCAACCCACCACGCTTTTTTTTTGACAAACGAAAGCGTGGACAACCTATATTTTATGTTGCAGTGCTTCAAAATTTAACTAGGCTAAGAAGCACTTTTTATAACCCGCAATAGATTTTACTTTTGACTATGATAATTCAGAATAAAAAATCCGATGACGTATCTATTTAATTTAACCTAACGTCCGTAACATCCCTAATCGAAATAGTGTGTCATTTACACCTTCGTCCTGTGCACTATGTATGTGAAGCATTTTTCTATTTTTATGACTTTTGAAGAGAAAGTGTAAGAGGTATAGTGAGAGCGAACGAGCAAGTTTGTGAGTGCATCAGTTTTGTTGAAATGATTAGTTTGTTGGTGTTCCTTTGTGCATTTTATTGATTTTTTTTTTTTTTTATTCCCCTTTTATTGTTGTTTTCAATTCATGTTTTTGACGCATTTACCAAATTACTAAGCGAGTGCTGCTACTTTCTTTCATTGCCACCACTTTGCTTTACTGCGGTTTTTTATAATATATTTTGTTTGTCCAGCGTTATTCCTTTGTACTATTTGCCACAATCTGATGAACATACTCGTACTGAGCATCTTGTAGTTCTCAGTTGATATACCCGCATTTGGAAAGTGATCGCTTTGTGTTTGAGTTTTCCAAAAGTTACTTAAAAGGATTCAACTCTAGAACCGTTTTTGCGTAAATAACTAAGATATGAACAAGTTGATTTAAATTCAAGCAAACCGTTAAAAGTCAGCTCGGGCAGTTTTCGATAGAAACATCGTTTACTAAAATGAAAAAAAGTACATAATCGATAACAAATAAAAGTTTCGGAATCAGCCTTCTGCATTTATTTCGGTTTAGTTCCGGTTTCAGTTGTATGATAAAAATAAAAACGAACACAAGTTTGTGAACAACCAAATTTAAAAATTGAAGGTGTGATTTTTTGGAATTTCCAGTGTTTTTGAACCGAAAATCTGCAATAAAAATTAGACCATTGACTGTTCGGTTACCATGTTTTTTTAGTAGGAAAAATATGTACAACTCCTTACCACCTTATTATTTATTTAATATTTTTAAAAACGCCCTCTCTCAAAGTTTGTTTGAGAAAAGCCACATTCCAGATTTTTTTGCAATAACACCCTTTTTCAAAATTCGTTTCAAAAACGCCCTATCCGAACGAAAATTCATACATTTTCAACTGAAAAATTGTGTGTTTGAAAGAAATTGTAAAATAGGACGTTCATTAGAAATACTTTCACGATATACTCGTGTATTAATAAAAAAAAAAGTATAGTAAGTTACTAAAAAATTATATTATTGGCGCCATTCCTTGCTTGCAGTTTATTAACAGCGCAAATATTATGCCTTTTGTGTCTGTGGAGTTAAGAATATGCTAATCAAAATGCAAATATTCATAATGCAGTAGTGAACTGTTGCAATTGTCTACCGACTCCACTCATAAATACGAGTACATATGTATAGCCATCTATACCAGAGCCGGATCCGATGGCAAGTTTTCGGGTCCAACCCCGCCCCCCTTTGGCATTCAAAAAGTCTTATTTTTCAGAAACTGCAGATAAAAGATGTCTTCGTTATTTAAAAAAAAAATTTTTCAGCTACCCCATTCGCGAAATTCTGGATCCGCCACTGATCGATACGTATGCAATTTGTTATTGTAAAGCTTCCATTAGTTTATTGCGTTTTACATGTGCAATTAAATATACAACTTTTTTATTGTTTGACTTCTTTTATCTAAATACTCGTGTATAAACAATATCAATAATAAACAAATTTTGTGTTGTTGTTTTTTGTTATTGTTATTGTTATTTCACAGTTGCGTTAATAAAATAGATAAATATAAATAAATGGCGAAATAAATTACACTGTGTGACAGTGAAATATATCCAGGATTTTGGGAAGAAAGGGTGCACATTTTTTTAATGAAATTTCCATCCACAAAATCTGTCTTTTTGCATGCCGAAGGTGAGTTGGAACCGTACCTTCTTTATATGGACAGAGTTATAAGTACTAGTTCAGCTTTATATAAATTTGTGTTATTTCCTTGACCAGTTCCGTTTTAATACCGAACAACAGCCTTGCAATGGAAGTCTTCTACAAAAACAGGCAATAAATATTTTATTATGGTCAATAAAGTAACAAATTGTGTAAACCATTCAGGCTGAACGACTGTCATTTCGTACAACTTTTTTGCCATTTTACCACTCTCAGCATCCATAGGTCACATAAATAATTCACTTTATTAATATTTAAATATGTACATATGTATGTACATTTGTAGCTTAAGTTAAATGGGGTTGATGGTATTATACTTATATAAATACCTTAATGTGGAAAATAAATAACAATACTACATACATATATAATTTTAATGCAGCGAAAATAGGTCAACGTTTTGAAATATTTTTATTTTTATTTTAAGGAAAACGAAAATGTGACCATCGGCAAATAAGGTTGACATATGATATTTTTAACTTTTTGACAGAGTACAGTCCAAAGTTTAGGTAGACACGCAAATACTATACTAGATAGCTATTTTATTAAAGATTTTCACAAAAAGGCAATGGCCCATAATTTTAGTCAACTTAAAATAGTTTTAGCTACTTAAATATGATTCTAAAATAAACACCATTCATGTTTGTCATAGTCAACTTAAAATGCATTTTATGTCTAAAACGGAGTTTTAATTTTAAAATCACGGTTTGTGTCTATTAAAAATTTCGCCATGCCATCAACCAACTTAATTTTTTTTCATAAGGGCTAATGATTTTTTTTAGCTACTAAGAACGCAACGTGCGGTCCCGTTTATAGGTTAGTTTATGAAATTTGAAAAAACTCATTATTACAACTGAAGGTATCTCTATTATATTCAAATGTGTCATGTCAGGTAGAAGAGTGCATGCATTATGTATGCAAATGACCTTGAACATCAACTTGAGTAACCCAATTTAATGTAATTAAAGTCATAGAATTATTTATAAACAACAATTGAATTGCATTCCTACACGCAGAATAAGTACGATAAACAAAACGATAAAATAAATAAACAAAAACACAAAAGCTATCGTATACATATGCATATGTATGTATGTCAAACTGGATAAATAAATAAAACAATTTAAACAATAAGAAACCAATAGAGAACAATTACTTAAGTAGGGTTGGAAACGAATATTAAATACCCAGTAGTGGAAATCTTCATATGTCTTGTACCAAGTAAAGCTCGTTTTTATTGTAGCTATTTTCACTAATCCAAAAAATTTAACAACGAACATCATTTCTGTGCAAAGGAATGCAACAAACCCACTGAAAATCAATCCTATTCAAATTTAAAAATAACTCGCCAAACATCAAAAAAAAACAACCTTCTTGGGCAAAAGCATTGCGACGGCACAGACTGGCGCCATACGCAAACGAAATTTCGGCAGTCAGACATCGAATTTCACACCCGTTAAATCCAAACAAGAAAGAAACAAACAACAAACAGTTAAACGCCATAAATTAGAAACAATTGAAGGTGGGTGATAAACTTACATGAATTTGATGGCAATCTTTGGGTGTTGAATATCAAACCATTTTTGGTGATACATAAAAGTAGTGAAACAAGTTTTGATTAAAAACGAAGCCAACATCGGTCAGTCATTTCACGGGTTGCCTAGCCACGTATCGTAGTTATGCCACCAACCGCCAGGTAAAAAACGACTCACAATAAAAAAAGTTTATTTTCTAAAGACGTCTATGGTAAGAATCCAGACAGAAAATCGGAGTAGCGCCGTCTAAAACCGGTTACCCACTTATAAATGATGATGATGGTGCTTACTTATTCCGACAGGGTACATTTAACATATGACAGAAGCGTCAGCTGAGCATGTGATTACGATTATTATGAAATTTTTTATTGCTACTAAATTGTTACTCATACGTCATGGGGTGCCGCCAGCCGGTTGTTGGTGGCAAGTGAGGGCTCATAATTCCACTAATGCGCACAATTAGTTATTTCACTAATGATGGACTTACATACAGACATTTGCATAAATTTTCTACTTTCTTACAAATTGTTGCCGCAGAATTTAATCACGTAGTTATTTAATTTGTTCTTCTTGTTTTTTTCTTCTCGTTACAGTTACAGCTAATTACTCAACGTAGATACTTTGTAATCGCCCATATATGTACGTTCATCATCTTGCCTGCCTGCCTGCCCGCTAGCCTGCCTACAACTACATAAGTGTATGAGAAAACTAAAAACAAAAACAAACAAACAAATGTTATAAATAGTAGTCGAATAACTACTCAGCCAACAACAATCGACTTAGAAGCGTTCCAATCAATTCAATTCATCTATTCATAGCAACAACAAAACATTCTACACAATACTCTTCAAGTGCCGACATTTGTCGTAAATTTTCAACATATTCATAGACTTGATACATATTTATATATATACTCGTACATGCACCTTGTATAGCTAGTTGCAACTGGCATCCGTAATTGCTACACATCTCTCTAACCTTTGGGGCTAACATCCGTTTGGTATACTTTTGGCTTTTTATCTATCACTAGGCCAGTTTATTTATATAAATAGTACGTTTGGTTAAACGTGTCATGGCAATATGGATAACGAACAGCCCCATCAGGAATTAGTTAAGTGCGTATTAGTCGGTGATACGGCCGTGGGTAAGACACGATTAATATGCGCACGCGCATGCAATAAGCATGTATCGCTATCGCAGCTGCTTTCAACACATGTGCCCACAGTATGGGCTATTGATCAGTATCGGATCTATAAGGATGTAAGTATATCAAGTTTTAATTCAAAAGATAATAGATTATTTTAAGCAAAATTGTAAGATGCTTCGAAATATGATTTGGCAACGATAAAAGTTACTTAGAGGATAATATTAAAATACTGGGAACATATGACATAAATAGTGGGACCAGATTATCTGTGTGAACTGGGAACTTATGTTCAGCAAAATTTGAAGATGTTTGTAAGTGAAACAGATCATATAAATACTGGGAACAGATTGTGTAAATACTGGGGATATTTGTCAAATACTGGGAACAGATTATATAAATAGTGGGCCCTGATTATTAAAACCAGAAACACTTAGGTGTAGTCTCCATTATGGCATGTTTGCGTTTAGGTTAAACTTGGGTACAATTCGTAAAAATACTGTAAATAGTTTTATTTAGCCTCGCAAAGGCTTAAAAAAAATTATTCCACAAAACCTGTATTTTATTTGAAGCAACAAAAAATTAATCGTTTTTTTTTTAAACAAAAATTTATTTTTAGGTACTTGAACGTTCTTGGGAGGTAGTGGATGGCGTAAATGTGTCGTTACGTCTGTGGGATACGTTTGGTGATCATGACAAAGATCGAAGATTTGCTTATGGAAGGTAAATCTAAAGTTCTTGTAACACAATCACTCAAAGTTACCTACATACATATGTATGTATGTATTTTTTGATAACAAGCTCATGAAATTTTTACGGAACTTTTTTTTATTATGGACAGCTATTTTTTTTTAAATTCGAAATAATTTTTTTTTTAAATTGATTTTTTATTTTTTTTTTAACTTCGATAAATAAAATAAATTTCTAACTTGAATATTTTATGAACTATTGAAAGTAGAAGTTCGAATTTCGAAGTTTAATTTTTTTGTTTTATTATGAGCTAGACAACAAACATTTAACATAAAATCTCAAAATGTTGGTCACCTTGTGCAATTTTGTGTCATTGTATTTAAGAAAATGTTTTAGAATTTCTTCACAATTCTATTTTCTATTTTTTCCACCCTCTTTAGATCCGATGTTGTATTGCTATGCTTTTCAATTGCCAGCCCTATATCGTTACGAAATTGTAAAGCCATGTGGTATCCGGAGATACGACGTTTCTGTCCAGACGTACCCGTCATATTGGTCGGTTGCAAAAATGACCTACGCTATATGTATCGTGATGAAACTTATCTATCGTACTTTGGCGAGCGAAGTACATTCGTGCGGTAAATTTGATATTTATTAAAACGTCTACACGTAACTCAGCCAAGTGCATATATTTTTTTTGTATTCACAGTGCGGCACTCAAAAGTGACCTCGTAATGCCCGATGAAGCGCGTGCTGTAGCCAAAGAGTTGGGCGTAGCGTATTATGAGACCAGCGTATTCACCTATTTCGGTGTAAATGAAGTATTCGAAAATGCTATACGTTCAGCGTTGATTGCGCGTCGTCAGCAACGTTTTTGGATGACAAATTTGAAGAAAGTTCAAAAACCATTATTGCAGGCACCATTTCGACCGCCTAAACCGCCACCACCAGAAGTCACCGTGGTGGTAGGCAATTACAAACAAGATATGTATAGAATGCTAACAACACAAATCCATACGGATCTCATATTGGTTGCTGGTACGAGTAAATTTCAGGTGCATCGATTTATGCTCGCTGCTGCATCGAATGTTTTTTGTAGGCTATTAAATACAGAACTAACGGATATGGGTGGAAGAAGTAGTAGTGAGTCCAGTATGGTGAGTTTAAATTCGTCGAAAGTTATATTTGAAATCAAGATTTAGTAGATTTGAAAAAAATTGTAAAAACTCTCCATTGCTATTTAAATAATTGGAGATTTTTTTGGGGATTTTTAAAATCTCCATAGTATAGTATATGTTGTCGAAAAGTATAGAAAATTTCAAAGTTTTGAATTTAAAAAAATTTTAAATTTATAATTTTTAATTTCGAATGTTATAAAAAGTATCCAAAGTCTGTAGTACTAAAAACTCTGAGACGAAACTTTAAATTTAAATAATTGGAAATATTTTAAAAATAATATTTTTTTACTCAAGGTGAGTTCCACATTTGGCGAAGCAACCACAGCGGATTTTAATGATGATACAGAATGTTTAATTCGTCATGAATCGCATACACAAAGGCAAGTATTTTTTACAAAATATTTAAGTTTCACAAGAAAATTATCAATAACTTTTTCATTACAGAGTATGGGACCAAATAAAGCGTCGCTCTAGTTATCAAGCGTTACCACTAATCGAAACTAGAAAACCTACTGATCTCTATAAAGAACTACACCATCCATTATTCCATAATATACGATTAGTTCAGATGGAAAATATACGTGGAGTAAATGTAACACAAACTGTTGTTACACTTACCAAGCTCATAACGCCACAAGCTATGCAACAGTGTTTGCAATTCATTTATACGGGCACAATTGAAAGAGAATATCACAATTTACAAGTACGTAAAGAACCCAAATTAGAATGGCAAAAGAAGAATACCATTCAAATATTTCAAGAAAATTTTTGAAACATTATTAATTTTTTCTATTATCATTTCAAGGATGTTAAACAAGCTGCTGACTTTTTAGAACTGCCGCAATTAGCTTTGTTACTATCAAAGCCACAAAATCTCTTAGCCAGTTTAAACAAAGAGAGCAATCAACATGTTTGTCTTGTAAGTAAATAGTTACTGAAATATTTGGCGCACCCATTTAAACATTAAAATTTTATTTAGAGCATTAAAGATAATATGGAAAAGCATTGCGTGGGCGATGGCTGCTTCAGTGATGTCACCTTCGAATTAGACGATGGTCAAATGAAGGCACATCGCGCACTTTTAATAGCACGCTGTGAAGTTATGCGTGCCATGTTAGCAGGTGATTTTCGCGAAGCGCATTCAAGTGTGGTGAGTATGCGTTGTTTATATGAATTTAAATTTATAATCATAATTTATAATCTTCAATTGATAATTGTACTTTCCCCCCCCCCCCCCCATAGATTGTTTTTCCCGGTGTCACGATTTATACGTTTCACAAACTTTTGTGCTATTTGTACATGGATGAAATACCTCCAATTTGTGCAGATAAATGTTTAAATCTCTTAGAATTGGCAAATAGATTATGTTTGCCACGTTTACTAAATTTAGTCGAATGTCGTGTGATAGAAGATTTGACGACAATTTCACAAAATGAAACAAATGAGACAGTGGATCATTGTCTGAAGTTATTGGAGCCAGTGAAGGTAAGATAAACTAAAATATTTCTATAAATTAAATATTGAGCTTTTCTAAAATACCTAAACGCTTTTCTAAAATACAATAGCTTTTTCTGAAATGAAATAAAAATATCGGCTAAACATTAGAGTGGGCTTAAAAAAAAATTGCCAAAAAATGACTACATATAAAATAAAACTTTTCTAAATTAAATTTGTTTAACATTTTCCAACATTTCTCTTCCTCTTCTTAGCTTCATAATGCTCATCAACTTGCCGAATGGTGCATGAGCTATCTCTGTGTCAATTACAACATAATTTGTAAATTTTCACTTAAAGGACTCAAATCTTTACATTCGGATAATCAAGAGTATTTGCGCGAACATCGTTGGCCACCAGTATGGTATCTAAAGGACTTTGATTACTATCAACGTTGCGTGCGTGAGCAAAATAAAGAGCTTAAAAGTTCAAGACGCGATTCACGCGACGATGAAGGTTGTCTCTGTTTTACAGGTGGTAAGTGTAGTATAACTAGTTTGAATGTTTAAATTGAAAACCAATGATATCTGACTGAGCCGCCAAATAAAACAAAAATAAACGAAATAAAAATTGACTGATGCAACAACAGCGCAAACAAGGTGATGTGTGTCATGATGAAGATGATTGAATGCACTCAAAACTGTGCCAAATATTTTCGCGCAACTGTGTGAACATATACTTTTTTATTGTACTGTATTTTAAAAAGCTCAATTTTTTTCAACTTGCATACTCGTTTAGCTTAGGTTTGTAGTTTGCCAATCATTCAATCATCAACACAACAAGTACACATTTTAAATATATTTAAAAATTTCTAAAATTGAAAGTACACTTTGTACACTGCTTGCTGTACATACATACATAACTGTAAAATTATTTATTGCTTGACCTGCTACCTTCTCAATACGGCATTATACGGCATGTTCTGCAAATCGAATTTCTAAAACAGCAATTGTATTAAGACTCATCATTATCATCCATTGGCGCTTAACAAAAGTTGCTTGAAATAAAAAAACAAATATTGAAAAAGAAAGTATTCGAAATTGTACATCTTTCAGCGCATTTGCTTTTGAAGCCCAACTTAAAATTTTGCTGCAGTTAGTCATAGTTTTTTTCCTTTAGCGCATTTTCTTTCAAATCCTTCCTTTTTTAAATTTTCTCAATTCGTGTACACTTTGTTGCTTTTTTGTATTTAGTTCTTTAACATTTTTTTCGAAAATTAATAAATTTCAAATCGAAACCTTTCACCCAAATAGAACAAATAAACCTTCCACTTCTTAGTGGTTTTTGACATGAAATGACACCTGCATATACTCACATACATACATACGTACCAAAAACATACTTTTTTTAACCTATCGTATTCATACATATGTACATACAATACTTACATGCATACATTCTCATACTAACACATGCTCAGCTCTATCGCCCTTTTTATTAATATTAAAATTTGGACAAAGTATTCTCTTGGACATTAGGAAGTAGCAGTGGTGGGAAATCCAAACGGAATAATGATGGCAATAGCGGTGCTGACAATAACAACACCGAAAATCAGATATTTAATAGTACTGCAAATTCGATGAATAACATTGACTTGGAACCAGCTGATGTTGATTTGAATCTCTGACATCCAGCCATCGGGCACAGAAGGTATGTTAAATTAAAGTAATTTCGTTTTTTTTATTTACTAATTACCTACACAATTTTTCACTTTTCACTCCATTACAGATCACTGCGTTTTATAGTAATCTTGCCCGTGTTGATTTGTTTTATTTGCACAATTTTAAGTATTTTAATACTTTTTCAAATTTATACATAACAATACCATAAATGTTATGTACAGAATGCGGAGATTGCTGCAGCAAGCAATATGCGTTACCAGCAGCAGCAACAACAATACGATGAACCGCATAAACAACAAAAACAAGCGCCATTTATTGCCGAACATTATTTGACGCAACGGGATACTGCGCAGCAACAGCCAAAAATGGCGTATACTGTCAATATAACGGAATAATAAATTATATACACGAAAATAAAATATACTTGAATTAGTAATATTTCCGGCATATATATAATTAAAAGAAAAAATATAATAAAAAAAATTAAAAAAAAAAATTATTCAGCTTAACATGTAAAACTTTCAAAGTCGTGCAATCTTACACTAACGCATTTCGTATGAGTCTAGCTTTTAATGAAAAATAATCATAATTTGAAATAAGGCAGGTTATAAACACTGTTTAACAAATAACATTTATTTAAAACATACATACATGCAATCATGCAATTAGTTAAATACCACAAACACCAACAAAATGTAAGCAATAAAAATCTATTGCATAGCAGAAACAACAAAAACGGTATTTACAAAAACACTTGCATAGTAGGGTCTTTAAGCTTTAGGTGATATATTTTTGCATCCGTGATAGCTGACAATTCGATTCTTCATAGAACATTCAAGGGGATGGCATTGTAAATAATTTTTAAATACACTTAGCTTAGTATACAACAGACGACCAAATAAAAATTTTTTAAATATAATTATTATTTTCAAAATTGTTTTTTGTTTATTCGGTCCAGTCGAGTGTGCACCAAAAGTTCGCCACATTATTGGGGTAGAAATTTATCGGTGGTCTTGACTATGGTAAAGCAAATACAAATTTCGACAGTATCGATAGTTATTATAAATACTATCGATTAGATCAGACTATCTCAACAGAACACCTCGAGGTGGTCACATGGCTTCAGGCAGTAAAAATGGCATGAGAGCACTGAAAATTGTTATTTTACTGATTCCAATGCTTTGAAACAACCCATTTTAAACGATTAAATATTTCGTCTAAATTTTAAACATCTTTATACTTGCAGCCACAATTTAAAATCAATAATATTTCAATTCTGAATGTAACACCAGTAAATAACAACACCGAAAAATTTAAAAGCGTTAAAAAAATAGGGAAACTATTGTCTAGCCATTAGTAATTTAAGTATCTAAGCGATTATAGCATATAAAAATTTAGCATATGGTACATATGTATGTACATAGGTATATATGTATGTACGAGTATGTTAATAAGTAATTAAAAATGAGCTAATTATAATTGTAATGCAAAACATGTAGCAACTGTAAAACGGTATGCAAAAAAAAATGAAATATTCAAGATAATCAATTTTAGTACCAGCCAGTCTAGCAATAACAATAATAAATACAAAAAAAAAACGGTAATGCCATAACAAATGGACTAATTATTGGAATAACTTTCGATTTGATTAAAGTTTTGAAAAAAAAAAATAAATATGTATATTCACCATTCGCTAATTTTCGCATTGGTAGTGCTAATGTGTTGAATTTCCATTGTGTAGACGAAGTCTATTTGATATGGAATGCCCACGATTAAATACATAGTTTGAAGAATAAAACTAAAATGTAACTTTTGCAAGAAATATTTTCAAATTTGGAATGCTTTTTTTTTACAAAACATCATCAGCACAAAGTTGAGTTTTAAAAAATGCCAGATTTTAAATACCGCTTTTTAAAATTTCTATTGCTAAACAAATTTTTGAAAATAATTTCTTTTTTTATTCTTATATATAAAAGTAAATAGTTGCGTTCCAGTTTACTGACCTGGGTCGGATCACGGTCATAATTTAACAGGAACGATGCGGGTCAGCTGCATGAGAGTTGTTTGTGTAAATAAGTGTGTATACATATGTATGCATGTTTGTGCTACTAAGCAAATAAGGGTTGGCTGTCAAAAAATCTACTACAAAAAAATCTACTACTACGGATCCGAAACTGACCCAGAAAAATATCAAGATCACAGCGTTGTTGTTGCATTTACATGCAAAATTTTATACAGGTCTGGGTTTGTGTTTAACTGGAACACGCCAAATATCAGAAGCTTCTACAAAAAGTCATTTTTGGCAGATTGAACATTTTAAACTCAATTTCGTTTTTAGCTATTGAGTACTTAGGTTACATTGAATTGCGATTTTGGTCAAAATTTCTAGTAATATTTGAGTGCTAGATAGCTGAATATAAATGCTGCAGCTCTTTTGGGATCGGTTCGACGCCTTCTTTTGATTACTTTTAGCACAGTTTAAACATTGTTGATAATATCTGTGGTACAACTACAAGATTTTTTTGAAATTCCATATCAAAGACTACAAAACTGTATAAAAGGTGCAATTTTATTTTTATTCAAATTTACTAAAATTATCAATCATTCGTTCGTTATGTCACTAAATTTCCTTCTTATAACCAGTGAAACTTTATTAATCAGTTAATATTTCTTAAATAATGCCTAATAAATTATATGTAATTACTCGTCCCTTGATTATTCGTATTACTGATAACGCCCAATTCTGATATATAGCTACGCGCATACAGTTGTGTCACAAAAATAAAAATATATAAATTTTAAAATATATAGCATATACATATGTATGTACCTATAGCATATAAAAAAGTATATATTTAAAATAGAATTATGAACTAAAAATTAAAGAAACAAAATCAATTTTAGCGCATATTTTTGTATTGTATAAAATTATTATGTATGTATTTAATTTTTTTATTATTTACTATCTTCTACTAATTAATTATTGAGATCTTAAAACTAAGGAAATAAAATAAAATTAAATATCATAAAACTAACCCAAAAATCTAAATTTTAATACATGAAAAGTAAGTAATTATGTATTTCGAAGGGATGTAAAATGTAAAAAAAAAGAAATAATGAAAGTATAAATGTAGGAATAAAGTGTGCTACTTTGCTGCCATTTTGATTTATCTGTTCTCTAAACGGATCCGTCAACGAATGCAAAACATTATAATTAAACGAGTGGCATGTTGGTATAAAAATATGAATGTTGAGAAATTGAGATTACCTCAACCCAAAGCAGATGTTTCAAATTGTCTTTATCTAAATCAACTTATAAATACATAAATAGAAAATGTTTATATTAACACATTTTTTTTATTCTAGCAATATTTATTTCGGCGGCATTAACATTTTTGCCTACACATTATCCGTAATACAAAAAAAGATATAAATAAATCTAAAAAATTAAGGTCAATGTAACTAAAAAGAATACTCAAAAATACAAAAAAATGTTCTAAAGGCTTTTAGAAAAAGTAATTTGTATCACCGCTATCGCTCATTCACTGACGGTCTTGCGGGCGCTTTTTTCAAGACTTTTAGGTGACTCATCCGCTAATTCGAGGTCCTCCAACATTGCCAAAAGGTCCGCATCTGACATTTTATTTCCCGATACGCTAACGACAGGTGTTGATGGTGACACTTTTCTCTCGCTAATCATTCCTGCGTTGCTTGCTTGCTTCATAGGCGTTTGTCCTGTTTGGCCGAGAATTTGTTGTAATTCACGTTCTAACGCATCATTATCATTGACATCAGCGCCACCAGCAATATCAACTAAGTTGGCATTCGCTAATGTGTCTTGTAACTCTTGTTGTATCTCCATTGCGTCACGCACTTCGTCGATGACTTCGTTAACATTATCATATTTCAGTCCGGACTCGTCGAGCGCATTTTGTAATGCTTTCGAGCCAATTTTGAATGCATCAAGTATTTGTCCTTGACTTTGCGCCTCATCCACGCTGCTTATAAGCGAATCAATGTTGTGCAATGCAGCGCTACGTTTCTCTATAAAAAAAAAGTACATACATAATTATGTAGTGGCTTTTCAAGACGCCCATACACACAATACAGTACATACCGTGATTTTTTTCGAGCATATGCTTTTTCCTCAAATATGTTTTAGCCAATTGCCGTTTATTCTCTTTCAGGTACAGACGCGCTTTTTCATCGTTCTCTTTTATTTCCTCTTCTAAATTTTCCAACTGTTTCAAGAGACTGGCTTGAGTTATCTTAAGGTTGTGCACTGCACGACCAGTCTCGTTAATTGTAATATTTGTATCAGTTTTTGCTGTGAAATAATACTACAATTCAATTTAATTCCATAAGAAGCAAGCTAAAAGATACTCACATGGTATTTTGATCAAATGTACCTGAGGCTCCTTATCTTCTACTCTATATTCCACGCAAATTTTTCTTTGGCAATGCAGCGCTTGTAAACACAATAGGATACAATTTTCTTTGAGTGGTAATGCCTCTGCAGATAATTTTTTAAAGTCATCGTAGTGCAATAGTTCGCCCTGGTGTTGTAACAGCACGTTTTGCTGTAGAAGCTTGCAGAATTTCTTTGAAAAGTAATATATATCGGCAATTAATAAACATTGATATTTGTTAAGCTTATGCTTACAACTTACCTTCATCACTTCAATGTGAACATATTGCAACAAACCTGGATCATTTTGCACTTGCAGTCCTATTTTACTCTTCAATGTTTGCCAACCCCATGACAATGGTCGCTTTACCAAACTATTCATAGCCCAACCACTCCACGTATTCTCGGGATCATATTCGTAATCGCAACGTGTACGTATTTTCTTTGATTTTAGCATTTCCTCCAATACTATGTCCAAGCAATATGGTATACGGTCGCCACGCGCAAAGACCAATTGCAGATCGCGTTTGCAGAAGCAGCCCGTGCCACTATGTTCACAATATTGTGCAATCATATCTTGCCAGAATTTCATTTTCGAATCATAATTCTCTGGATTTACTTCACGTAGACGAAATGGTCCTAATAACACATTCATGCGTGCATCGTCCTTCCAGCAAGCAGGATAAGGAAATGCGTTACTGTTCTCTTCTGCGTCAGAATCATCCGAATCGCATATAGCGCTTGCGTTTCCATTTCCATTACGATTTGTTGGGTTTTTTAATGTTGAATTTGCAGAAAGCATTTGTTTTAATATATTTACGTTGTTTTCGTTTGTTAAAATTGATTTAATTGCGTTTCGTATAAATTACAGAAAAACTGCGTCCTTAAACAATTTTTTTGTTATTATTTTGGTTCAACTGACATCAGCAACTCGAAAAAATGATTCGGCAGCACAGGGTTGCGTTTAAAGTGTATAGCACAAGTCTCCGCACAGTGCTACCGCTATGAAGTAAAAACTGTTTTTGGAGTTTTGAAGAAAACCGTTTTACGCAGACCACAAGTAATTGGCCAAGAAAAATTTAGCTATATTTCTTAATCAAAAAATTGTAGTAGGTGATGTCTAGAAATCCATGGTGTACAGTGTAGCAAGCAGCGAGAGGAAGGGCACATAAGCAAACGAATAGAAATAAACGCAATAAACACTTTTTACCAATAACTTTTAATTGCAATGAAATTTTTATTTCCCGCTTTTGGGCTATTGATACCGAGGTCAAACCGCTTCTTTTGATACCCCTTCCGATATTTTTGGACGTGTTTTACTAGTTGTTATTGAAGGTAAGGTGTCCATTTTTTATGTGAAAAAGTAGAAATCAAGTGGCTTACGGCTCGGCCTGTTATGTTTAAAGTCGATTGTTCTTTCACACAACTAATTATAAACTGTCAGTTATTTACGTATATTTGACGTTCTCTGGCAATTCTCATCTTTTCTGCTACTTCTTCCTTTCGCTGGAAAATTTGTGGGCGCGATTGAAAACGATAAATATTTGTGAAATTTTATAAAGCAACATTTCTTTCTATAGTGATCGAAAGTATTAATTAAAGGAAATACTTTGCCAATTATTTGCAAGCCTACTCAACAAGGACATAGCCTTGAACTAATAACTAGTGGATTGTCTGAATCCTACTGTGTTGTATGTAAGTGCTATAGACACACCGCCAAAGCGGAACGGAAAGCAAAATAAACTCATAAAATACTGATACATTGCTTACATGAAAGAAAAAAGAAATCACTCTACCTAAGCTGAATCACTCAGCTCATTGTGTCCACTTGATAAGATTGACGTAATTTGTGTTTGTGCTAGAGAAAGATATTTACATTCCTCCCACTCCAAATTTGGATCATATAGAAACTATCTCGGTAATTGTACAATTACTAACAAAGAAGAAGCGTTGTGTGTTTACGAATATATTGTGATTATTGTTATTTTGTCTTGTGAAAACGCCATACTTGGTTAACAAACAATAAAAAACAATTGGTGGTGCAACTGTAACGTCATCTTTGCAAATTTGTTGCTCTTGCGTCATAATAACTATAGTGAAGAGCCGGCTAGTGAAAGGGTCAGCTAAGTAGTTTTGGTTGGACATCTAGTTATTAAAGCAGCAACAAATGCAAGACGAGGACAAGATGCTGAAATCGCAATTGGCTAAAGGTAAGCAGTTAAAAAGTATGTATCAACAATTTAATATATTTTTACTGTATATAAATTTAGGCTAAAGAACTTTTAATTGTTAGGTACCTACTTACTTACTTATATTTGAAACTAGCTGGCCGAAAGGTGTGGTTGAAAATAGCAATGTATTCAAACCGAAAACTCAACGTTTAGTACCAATAAACCTTGGTATGCACTGTAAACATTTTTAATTCCATATCTAGGATATTCTTAAATCCAGGGATCCACCCTATTAAACCCCATCTATTTCAGTCATAATATTTATTATTGCTCTCCAAGCTATACTCCTGAAAGTATTCTTAAAGTAATCCGCCAGTAGCCTCAATGGAAGGGGGATGTTTCTATGTCTGTTGTCGGGTAGGATAAATAACTGATGTAGGTACTTTGTTAAATTAGCCCAAGATTATCGGAGAGAAGTAGTCAGCTTCATTTACTCAATAAATAATAAATACAATTTTATATTACTCCACTCGCAATTGCATTACACTCTTCTGTACAGTATATTTGTATGTAAATATATGTATGTATATTACGCACGCACATTTTTATAAAACTACATAAATTTGCAATTATCGAATTGTACTTAGAGATTTTTAATTTATGTATATGTATATGAACATATACAACACGCGCCGACAAAATTTTGCTGGCTTTTAGTCATTTGAAAAATTTTCGAAGAAGAGGACAGAGGCATAGTTTCACTGAACTGTGGTGAACCTTTCCCTAATAAAAAGAGGAACATTAAAATATACATATAAATCGCTTTGTTGGTCTAACGCATTGTAGACAATTTAATTGTGAAAGGCCCAATAGAAAAGTTATATGAAAAAACCAATTTCGCTGTATTTACTGGGAGCTGGAAAAAATTTTCTTTTTTGAAATTACCAATAAGTAAACATTAAAACCATGGGAGAATATTTTAAACTTTTTTTTGTGATACGTTCTACTATGCATGTAACCAATCTCTTTCTGTGGCCACTTGTAAGCGTGCATTCCAAAGATAACGATAAGTATTTTGTATTATGTTCAATTTTTGAACTTTGTTCAGCTCAGTTGTTTTGTGATGACTAACTCCAGCACATGCAGAAATCTGATTATTAATTTACTAACTTAAAAAAAAGGGGAAAAAATGAAATTGTAAAATGTCGACGGCGGTCAGGCGTTATTACCGAGTCGAATTAATAGGGGAAAATAAGAGCTTGAAGCGGTTGCACGCCTTAGCAAATCCCCTCATCATAGATGTTCGTCTAAGCTCATGCGCATTCGAGTCGTCGCATCATGCTGATAAGCTTCATATGTACGAGTATATGTAAATATTTAGCCATAAGATGAACTAAACTTTTGCTGATTTTCACGTGCATCTCAAAAAAAATATCTTATCTTGTCCATTTCTTTGGTTCAATCATACTTCAAGGTCAAAACATTAATTGTATGCACTCAATCATCAAAGTTATTCTCTAAATTCAATAAATACGGATTTCAAGAAATAAGATTTGAAATCTCATATTCCAGGTGCACGCTGTCGAGTAAGAGCCTAGGGCTAAATAAACCACGTTTGGTTGAAATGTTACGTCTAATTATTGAAATTGAGTGCTTCTTATTGATAGTAACTTCTTCGTTGCACGGGGTTTTCCTAGGCTAGGTGTTACATAGTTTGAATTTGTAAAAAAAAAAAAAAAAAAAAAAATTATAAGCCTCGACAATTTGGTGGGCTTTCCCGCAAGCTCATTTGATTTTCGTTAAAGCTTAAGAAAAAAATCGGCTTTTATCAAAAAAATATAAAATAAATAAATTATAATTCCAACTTAATATCACATAATTATAATCTTACATCGAATAAAGATCTTAGTAATATTTACTTATTTAATATTATTTTGAATTTTCCCATAAAGCTCTCGGAAGCATAAATAGCTGAGGTTTAACCAAACTAGCGCATAATTGTGTCGTTAACTCCATTAACGCATTTTGTGTTTACACAACAATTTTGCTAAAACTTGATTACCTGAAAGGTGAGCTAGTAGAAATGTAAACATAACACACACCATGAATAAACAAAACAAATCAATGCTACCTTTAGAGAAAACCAACTATCGTAAGCAATGAGCACTATCCAGAGCATAATGTAATGCTTACACTTAAAAAAGTTTCTCAAACAAAAAGTCGAGCCCATCGAATATAGAAAGGAAAAGTTTCAAGCTTGAAAAAAAAATTTCTAAACATGCGGTTATTTTCTTCTTTATTGAAAAATACACGCGTTCAATTGAGAAGGAAATTTATTTTGCGAAAATTTATTTATTTACTTTGGCTTAATGTTTTTTTCAAGTGTACAGTGATATTAGTGGAAGCCAATTTGCAGAGCTTCATGAGGCTTAAAACGTGGTAGCTTTTTTTAAGAACCACTTGGTTCCATTATATTTGTTGAAATCGCTGGGTGATCAAGATCTAAAAATTTAAAGCACAGCCTTCGTATTTGTATGTTAATATGTATGTATATGTACATATACTTCTTATATGTGTAAAAACAGAAGCACATATATTTATATACATATATACATTGTATGTTAATCATATCTGTGAGTATGTTGACCATATACTACTAGTGTTCCCGGCTTACCCAGACATGACATGATCGTTGCGCATTCAAACGTTCAACACGCGCGCTCGCGAACAGTCGACAATTCCATTTGCGTAATTCCAACGATGCACTTTTCGACAAAAAGAAATTTTTAATTCGTTATGCGTGCTAACAAACTTTGGTTTAATAACTACTTAAGGACTTTTTTATAAAAAAAAAAAGTCATTTGATACGCAGGCTGATAAAACAAAGCGAGTCAAACAAATGGCAAACTAGTTAGTTAGTGAAAGTTACTTGTTTAAAAAATTGCCAACGTACAATTTGTTTGTGGCAGTTTATTTAATAAAAATTAAAAGAAAGTAAAATAAAATAAAGTGCGAAATTATTTAAAAAATATATTAAATCTCAAAAAATAAAGCTAAAAGCTATAAAAACTAAAGCTTTTATTTATTTAAAAAATTTACTGTGATATTTTATGCCAAATAACTTTTTGTGAAAAGGTTTTAATTTTTCCCCGAACGCGTCCAATCTACAAATTTTAAGTTAAAAAAAAAATACTCCTTTTAAGTTTTTATAAATAAACAAAATGAAAGTACCCGCAAAAGATTCAAAATATTCCATAAATTTGAAAATTTTCAAATTGCACAACTACAGTAGCGCAACTAAAATAAGCAGCAGTAGTAGCAACATCAGCAGTACTGATAAGAAAACACACTTTCACATAAGTGGCAGCACCACGCCTCCTGTTACGCACATAAAGCGCAATTCTTGGCGTGCTTCATGGAAATTTTTAGCGGCTAAACAAAAACGGAAAAAATATAGACCCGATAACAATGAATACGAAGATGTTTGCAAAAATCATCACAATCATATCTTGGACGACGCCTATGAAGACGTTGTAGCTAATAAAATCAAATATTTAAACATCAACAACGATGATTCAGCTTTACATTCCGACGATAATAGATCACAATATTGGGCGAATGCTTTAGATCGTATATCTAGTCAAAATGTTGAATGCATTGATGGGCATGCAACGACGCAACAGCATGAAACAGATGAGTTTATGAGTAAGTTATGGAATCCAAAAAGTCATACTTTTCGGGAACTGTGGATAAAAGATATCCTCGAAATTTCATAAAAAAAAACTTTGAACACCTCTCACAACACAAATCTACGTTTTTTTTTAGTTTCACGTTCATGATGCATGTTTTTTCTCTTGTTTGACGAGCGGAGGTTAAATTTAATTGATAAGGCATCCCACAAGTTATTGGCGACAATATTATTATTTTCGTTTATGAGAGAGAAGGAGAGATTAGATTAAATGTTAAAATATTGCAATTAAAAAAAATTTATTACTGTTAAACTTGAACATGACATTGAGCAATTGATTGTGTTGAAAGTTTGGGGCTTCAAAAGAAAGTAAATTAAGCAGTAAAAGAATAATATAATATTAGTTAAAGTTAAAAAACGTTTTCGAAATGAGTTTTTTTTTAAAGAGGTTTTCTAACAGGGACAGATCCACGGGCAGTTTTCGGATTCAAACTCCGCCCCCATCGGAATTAAAAAAGTCATATTTTTCAGCAACTGTGGATAAAAGATGTCCTAGAAACTCGAGAAGATGCCTTCTAAAGCAAAACTCGAATAGGCGAACCAAATTGAAGTTTTATGCAAACAATTTTAAAGGCAATTGTTCTTAAAATTGTTGTTTGTGCTGTAACATGAGCACAAAAACTTTAATATTTTTTATTTTTTGCATTACAAATGCTTTCTTATTACTTATTTATGTTAAGACAAAAATTCTGATATTGTTTTTCTGATCCACCCTAATTCATGTATCAATAGAAATCGTAGTCGATATCGACTGTCCACTGCCCTTATGTGGCGCCAACGATAACTAATCAAGCTCAACTCGTTCGTATATCTCCATTTGATAGAAAACAAGTAGAGCGTTTGAACCGAACTGACGAAACTCATAGTAAGTTTAGTCGTTGTTTGTCGGTGACCGCGCACGAAAGTTATGGCGTGGGGACTTTATTTATTTGAATGAAATTATTTATATATTTTTTTTTTTATAAATTTTTTGTTTTTGTATAATCTGCATTTGTAATCAGCGGTTGCATGGCGTGTTTCTAACAAATTTCCATAAATCTGGGCGTTTTCCATTCAGTTTTAAATTCGCGTTTGCTAATCAAAACTCATAAATACGAGTATCTCGCTTATTGATAAGTGTTTTGTTTTCGCTTTCTACACTCTTATTCGCAACATCCGATCAAGTGCTTACATCGCGCAATTGTTCGTATAAAGAAGAAACTGCGCGCATAATTTCTACTTACCAAGAGTTGAAAGTTAGAAGAATATGAAATTAAGGTGACATGAACACAATGCCAAGCACTCAACAAAAAATGCATTTGGATGCTATTTCGGAGTTGTTACGTACAGGTAGATTAGTCACATAAAAAATTTAATAAAATATTTTCAAATATACATACATATGTATGTATATGTAAATACTAGGATGCTATGAAAGTGAATTAAGTCAGCATCAAATTTTTCGATATAGCATAGCCTCGTTTTGTTATCGATTAATCGATTATAAAAGTGTTGAAATTCGTTTTTTTTCTACAATTTCTAAGTTTTATCTTCGATTTAAAAAAATGATCATGCCATCTTCCATAGAAACCATAAGTCCATAGTGACAACTTCAGTTTTTATTATAGTTTTCCTAAAAAATATTTTAAAGTTAAAATAGAAATAAAAAATTCATAAAGAAATTCGGTTGCCTTTAAAGGGTTCTAGGAAAAGGAATGAATTTTCCTTATTGAAATCTTCAAAAAGTATGGTACCCTTGTGGCGGCGCAGTTCAAATTTACTTTAATTGTTTTCTCAACAAATAATAAGTTTTGAGTGTTTGGTTAGCAACCTTTGGTTTTTGTGTGTTGAAAAATATAAAATAAAAAAATTTAAATACATACATATATAGATTTTCAAAAAAATAGGAAATATTTTCGTTCCATTTATGTTCGGAAACCAATAGACATTTTTATTCCTATACCCTTATACCAGTATAACGCCCATTGAAATCATAGGCCTTATTTCAATCCTAAGTGCCGATGTTCTGGAATTGCAATCGAAGTTTCGTAACATCCCTAATAAATGGACATGCATGTGTGTGCATACATATATGTAAATATACATATTTTCGCTCAACCACTTGTATAAACTGAAACTTTGATCTTCTTAAATAGGTACTTTGAGTCTTCTTAAATAGGTACTTTGACCTCTATAACTTTTCGAAACTTCAACAAAATTTACATACTCATTAGCATATTATCGTCAAAATAAGTAAAACTGAAGGAATTTCATAGTGAAATGCTCACCAGTTTTAGCCAAAAATAATAGCCATCTTCTTTTGACCGTCTAAGCTCGTTAGGGAAATTATCACACATCAAGATTGGGCAACTGCGCTGGTTGCGAATGCATCGGAAGCTAAATCGATCATGTAGTCAAACCTACTAGTTGTAATCTAGTACTAGTTTGAGTACTAATCCAACTAGTCAGTCAGCTGTCTTTTTTCACCATAACATGTCAGTTGTTTATGACAGATTCATTTAAACAGATCGAATATAACCTATGGTCGCATACAAAATTCGTGGCAGTGGCAATATTTGCTGTGTTCTGAAAATGAACGCAAAAACAATTAAACAAAAAAAAAAATAATCTAAATAATAATAAAGTCAACAAAATTTATGCTGTTTTGCAATATTTTCGTAATCGCTTACAATAAAAAAAATGGGACATTTGCGGGGAACTTAATTATACCCAGCTGTAGTAGTCCCCAATGTATGATAACTTTATCCACACAACTGAGGACCTTTAAAAATTGTTTACTTTCTTTTCGACCTCTCTAAACCAATTGAATTTTTACTCTTAAGTTAAGCTAAATAAATGTATATTTTACTCATGAATATCGTCTGTTTTCTTCTTTTTGTAATTGCAGCCATGCCTTGGTTCGGCATGGATATCGGTGGCACACTCACAAAACTAGTCTACTTTGAGCCCAAGGATATAACACCCGATGAGCAGGACCAAGAGGCTGAGATATTACGAAATATACGTCGTTATCTAACCAAAAATTCCGCATATGGCAAAACAGGTCATCGTGATACACATTTACAGGTGAGTGCGAACCCGAGTGTGTTGATTTGTAAAGAAAAGAGACAAGCGAGTGCATATGGACTAGTTTTCAGTTTTTTATACCCAGCTGTACTTGTCTACAGCGTATTATAACCAGACCTGTTAAAAAATGATTACCGGTTTGATTGATTATTTTCCTAAGAATCCATTTAATGCTTTACTTTAAATTTTTAATGATTATTTTCCAATTAATTAAGAAATCAAAAAATTTATTGAAATGATTTTTCTCGATTATTAGAAATAACTAAAAAAAATCAAAAATATTCAAAAGTAATCAAACAAAGTTTTTTTCGATCATTTTTAAATTGTTTTTTGTTTTTTTAATTTGATAAAAAAAAAATTTTAAATTACTCTTAACTTTTTTAAAACTTTTAGTTTTAGTTTTTTTTTTTAATTTTTTTAAAACTTTTTTTTTTAGTTTTTTTTTTTAATTTTTTTGAAGCTTTTTTTTAAAACTTTTTTGTTTTGTTTAATTTTTTTTATTACTTTTGGTTTTTTAATAATAAACAATCATGACTTTTAAAAAAAATTTATCGCAAACAATTTATAATTGCCTTTTCTTGAAAACAATTAAAATAATCATTACCAATAAAAAATCAGTCTAATCAAATTTAACGGGTCTGATTAGAACTGTATGGACATATCACAGTTTACGATTTAGCCATGCTCTCCGGTCTTAGCATACGATGACTTGGAATATTGCAATGAAATGCGTATACAAGTTATTTTCAGACCAGTTTTTAGTAACATATTTCCAATCCTGAAACTCCCGTCATTGTTAGAAACAAATGCCGGGATCTTCATCAACTGAAATAGTACGGAACACTGGGATTTGCATTACTAGTATGGGCATTTTCTGATTATCATAGAGAGTTGCTGGCCTTGGACCCGCCGCAGTGGTAACTAAAACCTTCCATGTTTGTTCCTATCATAAAAAGCTTCTCAGGCAAATTACTTTTTAAAAACTGTTGTTGCAGGGCTAGATGGGTGCTCGGTGCAGTGCATCGCAACTTCGAATACTTTCAATCTAAATTTGTTTATATAAGTAATTTACTGTTTCTACATGTCATTCGATTGTTGCTAAGCATTGGCATGGCTTAGTTTCGTCTACTTACGCCCAATTAACGCAGTGAACTTTTTTATTAACATTTGTTACTTTTTGCATATGTACATATGTACATACATATGTACTTGCTGCAAACATAATCATGCACAGCAGACATGTAATACGTAATGGCTGATTAAACACAGTCTAAGGCTTAGTTGTTGCAGTTAGTTGCCAAGTACTTACTTATGGAATACTTAATTAAAAACAAAAACAGATTTGCTTATGGAAAAAATTACTTCAACTTAAGTAAACATGAGTTTTGCACGTGTGAGCGCTTGGAGCTGAGGGATTGATCGTCGAGCTGTTTAAATACGGGAGCGAAGAAATGTAAAAAGAAAACCTGTGCGATAACCATGGACGGACGCCTCTAGATTGTATTAATTTAAATATGATTTTCCGTCCAGACAGTTTAAGTTTTTTTTTTGTTTTTAATTTTTACTTTATTTTTTTTATTTAAATTTTTGATTTTTTTTTTGATTTGTAAAAATTTTTTTTTTTTTTATTTTTTGTTTTTAATTTTTACTTTATTTTTTTTTTAATTAAATTTTTTTTTATATTTTAAATTTTTTATTTTTTTTTTTAATTAAATTTTTTTTTATATTTTAAATTTTTTATTTTTTTTAATTTTATTTTTTTTATTTTTGATTTTTTTTAATTAAGTTTTTTTTTATATTTAAATTTTTTTTTTTTAATTTCGGGTTTTTTTTTTGTTATTTTAATTGTTCGTAGTTGGTTCGACTATAGCGATCGCTACCAGTTATGTGAGAATATTTCGACCAAACTGTCTAGCCATTCATGATTTGTATACATGATTTCAAAAATTGTTCGGCAATGCAGTTTTTCGACCAGCCTCACAAGTCAATTGTTGGAACCTGCATGTATAAATACATACATAGCTAGTTTTCATTCAGGCTTAGATATTGAATAATAATGGTTAAGATCAAATTTGCATAACAGAGAGTTATGCAAATCAATGCAATCGCCGCATTTATCTTTTTCTCACCTCTTTCTGTGTGTTTGACTTATTTATTTTTAGCTTAAACTGTATAGCTAGAGCGTAGCAAACTCGAATCAAAATTTACAATCTGAGTAGCTAAGCGGGAAGTATGAATTCGAATTTTAACTGTTTGCTTCGTAAAGCAACTCTGCAAGTCAGTAAAACTAAAAGTTAATTATTTTTTTAATTACAAAACATTCTATAAACAAAAAACTATCGATTAAGCTGTTCAAAATATTGATTATTCAAACATCGATAGACTCATCGTAATTTACAACCCTTTTTTCCTCATCCACTCCACACAAGTAGCTTACAGCACTTGACCTTGTGCCCACCGCCACTATGTATGCAGCTCAATACATCTTGTGTTTAAACAAAAAAATAAAAGTTAGCTGACAGTTTTTCCTACATTTATTTCCTATTTTTTCAGATGGACAATGTGGAAATCCGCAAACGTCGTGGCTCACTGCATTTTATCCGTTTTCAAACAACTGACATGAGCAATTTCCTTTTATTGGCGAAACAAAAGGGCATGGCTGAATTGGTGACGACCGTTTGTGCGACTGGCGGTGGCGCGTACAAATTTGAAAATGAATTCCGTCAGGTGAGATTGTAGAACATATTTTTTTTGTTTTGTTTTTGTAATTAACCGCCTCAAATAAGAAAGTTCTTTAACAAGCCTTTTGTTGATTATTTAGTATGTGTTTCGTTTCATTAACCTTTGTTGTTTTTGTTTCTTCCAACACAACACAGCAAGTCAACATGAAACTTGCTAAATTCGATGAACTTGATACACTCATTAAAGGCATACTTTTTGCAGAAGTCCAAAATCCTACAGAATGTTATTTTTATGAGAATGCTCGTGATATTATGTGAGTATCTAACAATCTCACGAAATATTTGATTTTTTTATTAAAATATTTTTTTTTTCTCACATAATTGCAGGAAAAGCGAAAAGCGTGCTTTTGATTTCTCCAAACCATATCCATTCATATTGGTCAATGTGGGATCGGGCGTATCAATATTGGCTGTTTATGGGCCAGAAAATTATAAACGTGTCTCAGGCACAAGGTATGTACAAGTTTTAACTAACAAAAAATGTAGCCGTTTAAGGGCCACTTTCATAAAAGCCGGTTAAGCCTAATCGGCGATTAATTTGACAGCTAACCATACAAAATACGTCAATTAAACTCTGGTTAGCGGTTACCGGCTTTTATGAAAGCGGCCCTAAAGGTATCACAGTTTGTTATAATTTTTGTTCTTTTTTCATTTCTTCTTATCTCAGCTTGGGTGGCGGTACATTCCTTGGCCTCTGTTGTTTACTCACTGGCTGTAATTCCTTTGAAGAGGCCATACAACTGGCAACCAAAGGCGACAATCGTAAAGTCGATAAATTGGTGCGTGATATCTATGGTGGCGATTATGATCGTTTCGGTCTGACCGGTGACTTGGTGGCGTCGAGGTAAGTCCCATTCTTCTTCAAATGGTTAAAGTGTTACACGTTTTAAAACTTCTTATAGTTTTGGACAAATGCACATTGAGGACAAACGTGGTTCTGTATCGCGTGAAGATTTGGCTAATGCAACTCTAGTAACAATTACAAACAATATTGGTTCCATTGCACGAATGTGCGCCTTGAATGAAAAAATGGATAAGGTAAGATACATAATTTAAATTATCATTGCTTGAAAAGCATTAAAGTGTAATGTAATTTTATTTTATAATTGTTTTTATTCACCTATAGGTTGTTTTTGTTGGCAACTTTTTGCGTGTTAACCCAATTTCAATGAAACTACTCGCCTACGCAATGGAATTCTGGTCCAATGGTACACTCAAAGCGCTCTTCCTTGAACATGAAGGTTATTTTGGTGCTCTGGGTTGTCTATTACAGTTCAATGGTGAAATTGCGGCCGCATTAAATGAGACTACAGAAGTTAGTGTGAAAACGGAACCAACAACAACTGCAACTGCTGAAAAACTATCAACTATCACAAATTCCACAACAACTGCGCCAAATGCTAATAGTACTAGCAATAGTGATAGTTGAAGTACGGATACTCTTTCTAATGTATACTGGACTTAGTTCGTAGCTCAAAGAAATTACCATTTACAAAAACACACACAAAATCATAAAAAATGTGCTTGTAAAGTAAGGAACTAATAGCAGAATAAGATACGAAAAGGAAAATCAAAATAAATGTTATTACATTTTTTTATATGCTAGCAAAATTATGTTGTATATAAATATGTAGTTTTTACATACTTCATATAGTCATGTAGTTAATTAATACAGAAAAAAATTAAATGACAAACTAAAATAATCGAACAGTTGGTATCTAGCAATCATCACTTACACGTCCATTAAATGAAAATAATATATATAATCAGTCGTATGTAAATAGCTAAACTAATGAACGAAGTATAAAAGGTGGCGCGGGGCGTCCAATGCGTATGTATCTATTATTCAACGAATTAATTAAAATTAAATTTATTCAATATAAATATAAAAACAAAAGTATGCAGTAAACCTAAATAAACAAAAAATAGTACATATATTGTTGAAACTTAACATCACAACATATTAAATACAGAGAGCTACAGTGCAATTATTTTACCTAAATTGTGGCTAATATATTGCCGTTGTTACTAGTCAAACTGGCAAACGAAACTTCTCTGCAAGAAAAATTATGGTTTATAGAGTTTGATGGCCAAAATATTCATAAAATCTATAAAATACTGATAATATTCTAAAAAAAAATAACCCTTTAACTCTGATAAACTCATCGATATATCACTTATCGTAGGATAGTAAAATTTCAAATATTAATACCAATTTTTTAAATTAAATTTGTCTAACAAAAAAAAAAAAAAAGAAGGGAGATCGCACGCTGGAACCCATTTTTATAAAGCTATATACATATGTATATAATAAAATAGCAAAAAAAAAATTTTGCAGTGTCGTTTTTATACCCATTCGTATTATTCAGGATATTATGACTTTGTCGAGATAGATTTAAAGCTCGTGTGTGAATGCTCTTAGAACGAATAGGGAAATATTAAGCCATGATCGCCATCTATCCAAGAAATTGTAGCTCACAAACGTTTCAGTTGCATTACGTAAATTTTCAAGTTTGGCTTTTATCGTGTGTCGGAAAGGCGTTTTGTGCGGTTCTGCAACTGAATTGCTTAAAATATCCCCATATCATTCCTCCAGGCTGTTTTATATTAAAATGTAGCAACATTTAGGCAGCGCGCGGCCATCTGTAATACATAAATAATCACCGTGCTTTTGAGCTCGGAAATGTGTCGGAGGAACCTCTAAATGAATTTGTAGCATGAATACACGATTTGTAATATGGAATATAATTTATTTTGAAATAGTTTTTTGTTTAGTTGCATACTAAAAAATGTGTCTGTCTTAACTTTTATTTAGTTGTTTTTCAATTTTAACATTTTAGATAACTCCACTTCTATTGCTGAATTTGTTTAAAGAACGTCCTAGCTTATATAAATTTTCAACTGAGGAGATAATGAGCAAAATGGAATATATAAGCTACTACTCTGCCGTCGATTCGTAGTCACTAGAAGTACACTTAAACTTAAGTTTAAAAAGTACGTCTTTAATCAATAACAGTTTTATAGCTTAAAAGTTACTATGTCTTAAGATAATTTACAACAATAGTTTTGTGATTTAACAACAATTTTAAAAATTTTCCGGCACAAGAACTTTCTATTCCCAACTTGAATGGCAACAGTTCAAATAACTTTAGAACGCACAAAATATCTATCAAAGTGTTATTGAAGCTCAATTTTTCTAAATTTGTTGTTACATAAGGTTAAGCTTATATTTGTTATAAAACGAATTCTCACTATGTAAATTAATGCACTAAAAAAATAGTTTATTCGTTTTTATAGTTTTCATATAAATAAATACAATTATTTATTACAAGAAACAAAATAAACAGGCTTACTTAAGGTGTTGTGTTGGATCAATCGATTTTCAAAAAGCGATTAAAACTGATGCTTTTCACTATTTATGTGTTTTTGAATAACTTGAGTAGCTGAAAATACAGATGGGCGTTTTTTGTTCTTAATAATTAAAGCGTAACCTTACAAGTAATTAAAAATGGCAAGTCTAAAAAAATATGTTAGCTTTTTGTCTAAATAATGGTTTTTGCTTCTTTTTCTTAAAAAAGCAGCATTCACGGCTGTATTTTATTGACGTATGGCGCCTTAGTTAAAAATATGCTTGCATTCTTTAACTATTCTCTCCAATACTGTTGTGAATTTTGTACATAAAAATATAGCACTTTTATAGTAAATTCTTTCAATATTTCAATATCACTGGGTTATGGTGAGTTTTTCCAATCGACCTTCTATACAAGTAATAATAGGTATTTAACCTATTAGACACACAATTTAGGTCTTTATTGCTTCTTTGAAATTGCTATCTATATGGCTGAGGATGCCTATGCTAATATAAGGCTGTTTTTAGTTTAGTTTGTGTTGGAGAGCAGTTACTCTTTACTTGATATTTTGACTAGCATCACTTTAATTAACAAAACCTTACCTTGATTGGTATACATATTTTTACAGGTATATCAGACAAAAGCATAAAGGAATGCGGTTGAACGCAGTTAAATGAACTTTTGCTAATTTAACTAGTCGGATAAAGCTCAAGTCATTTTGGAACGTAGGGCCGGCTGTCATGGGAGGTGATGATTTAGGAAGCAATGTTATACTTAACTTCTTAAATCGTGCATTTTATGCTAAATGGCTTTTAATCTATCTATGTATGCGCTTTGTGTTCTTAAAGCTAAAGCATTGCAATGCGTTTATTATCACTAAATATATTACGATAATCACGGCATTCTGCATAATTCTGCTTAAAATCAAATACACGCAAATTATGATCAGTTGCTATAAAAAGATAACGACTATCACAGGCTAAACTATACACTGGCGAACTTAGATTTTTTGTTCTTTTACTGCGTCTTGGAAAGTACAATTGTTGATATTTGTTGGGCATACGTATATCATATAAATTAACACGACTATGGTATTTAGCTCCACACAAAATCGCATACAGTCCATCATATTCAATGCAATAGAATGACGAATCAAAAGGATCTTCGAAAATGGCTTCATCACGATTTGAACGGCGATCATACATCCGACAAGTAGTATCAAAATTGCCTGTGAACAGGACATGCTCATCCTTAATGAGTAAGTCATATATAGAAAGTGTTTTAGAATTTAATACACTTTCTTTGCCGCTGTAAAAAAGAAATTCTAAAATGGTGAAATGTTAATTTATTTAAGCACTTAATTTACCTTTCCACATCATATTCACGTAACGCTTGCCTTTCAGCATCAGTATATAGGCCACCATATAAACGTTCAGCGCCTTCAGATAGCTTTACCACTTTATATTCTTGTGGCAAATCTACGATTTCTTCCAAATATACGATACCAAGTTCATTTGTCCGACGCCATAATTTCGCACATACATTTGTGCTGGTCACATATAAGTCATCCTCAAAATCAACGCAATGCAAATATTCTTTAACGCTATGAAGTTGCTGATCATTTGCAAAGCCATCCTCCCAAATATAACAGTTTCCCGTAATGCGTCCAACAAATAGGGTGTCTTGCTTCTTCGTGAAGCTAGAGATATCACCATGTACACTGGTCGAGATTTCACGTTGGTAACGCCTTTGTAATGGTTCGTGATTGCCTCGTCCATATACACGCAAATAATCCATGTGTGTTACATAGAGAAAATTACGTTCCAAAAGTAATTTGGTGGGAAACATTTGCGCATGATGGTAATAATCATATTCCCTATAACGACCGTGCAACCAGTTACGCGATATGCTCATACGTGTGGAATAGGAGATAGAATTATATGTCCTGCATTAATAAAGAGAAAATAGATATTATTTATTGTAATTCACTACTAGGCCCTCTAAAGCGTGGAGAAGGGCTCCTGCGGCTACATAATTTGATATAATGCCGTGCGACCTACATTTGGACTATGTATGTCTTCATATTCTCAAAGCACGACATCCAAGCCAAGAAATGGCATGCTGTGTAGATGTTGACATTAGCCACATGCGGTCCTTGCCCGACTATTGGGGGAACGATTTGGTATTATTTACAACTGCAACTTTCCCGACCATGTCAACTCTCCTTGAGTAAGGCAGAGCGGGTTATTCAAAGTGTACAAGAGTTCATCAACTTCTACACTCTTTATAAAGGGTTTGGTGAGCACTCGGTAGTCCACGTAAACGATTACCTAATCTTCTCCCGCGTCATCCCAATTGCCCTGGATTCTCATACTTACCTTTTCGATATCCTTGGCGAATTACGATGCCCGCACATAAGTGCATCCAAGGTTTTCACATAAAAAATATTCTGTTCAATTGCGTTACGTAGGATTCTATGAACACGACATAAATTTAGACAATCTTGTTCGCTACAAAAATCCAAAACTCGCAGAAGGCAGTCTAAATTCAAATCAATTAATCTAATTGACCTTCGATTGCCTTGCTCCATTTTCATCATAATTCACAAAGTCGTCTGCAAAATATAATTTCTTCACATATTTAAAAACCACCTTTTCTTCCAACCCAAAGATAGAAATCCTTTTTTATTGAACCAGCAACTTGCACCAAGGAACTTGCACAGCTGTTTTGTGACAAGATTGACAGTTCAATTCATTTAAACACAGCAACTAATTGATGACAGCAAGTTGCTCTTTAAACGATTGGACGAGTATTTATTTATTTGCTAAACAATTAACTTAAACAAAACAAGAAAACGACAAGGAATTGCCCCGTTCGAGCAACGCTAATCGCGCAACCCCCCGATATTAGAAACAGCTGTTCGCATTCTTCTGCCGATTTTCTTGCTATTCTTCGTTTGCTGCACTTTAGATCTCGTTGTGAAAAATCTTTACCTCATAATCTTGTAACCCCGTGCCATACAAAATATTTACCTTTGTATTTGTTTATCAGCTTATCAGTAATCTAAAGTTTAACATAAAGAAAAGGCTAATAATCACCTCCCCTACAGTTTAGAGTATACTTATTATTTCTTCAAGATTAAACTTCAAGTTGAAATCATGTCTTCAAACAATACGGACACGGGAGACACCACCATAATAGCATCGACAGCGCAAATAGGAAATGGAGATACAGATGCTGTAACAACAATGGCCCCACGCGAAGCTCTTGTAAGTACCAATGATGAACAAGTATAGTAGCTCAAAGTTCATTTAGCAATAATAATAATACATGTATGTACATATAATTGTGTGTAGATTAAGACTGCTGTCAACTTTTTACACAATGCCAAAGTACGACACACAACTCTTATGCAGAAACGACAATTTCTACAATCTAAAGGTTTAACACAGGAAGAAGTAGAGCTAGCGTGTCAACGCGCTGGAATATTCACGGATGACCCCAACATGCCGTCGGCCACTGTAATTAATATCGGCAGCTCATCACATCCGCAGTACGTTATGCAGCCAAGTCAGACAGCATTTGGACGTATTAGGGAAGTGTTGCACAATGTGGCGTTACTAAGTGGGGTGGCATATGCGATTTACATGTTTTGGAAGGTTTTTAGATACATACATGCATATGTATATTTTTTTCATTTGTTAGCAAAAAAATTAATCATAACATAATTTGCGTTTTTTCAGAAATATGTAGAACCATTCATATTTGGCAGGAAAAGAAAGCCGGTTGAAGAGGCACTAGATGATATTGACAAAAAGGTTGACACAAGACTGGATGTAGTGAATGAAGAGTTGACAAAGATTAAGGAGCAGCTACAAGAACAGCAACGTGAACAACGTCAAGTCTTAAATCAAGAATTTAATATGTTTCGTAGCGATTTAGAGGCTATAAAAGGATTGTTACTCAATCGGTATATTAATTAAGCTTAAGTTGTACATTAAAGCCGGGATATAACGAATTCAGATGATTGTATTGAACAAAGAGACGTGGTCTCTCAAGATTTGGTATATCTCGGTTTACTACTTAGTGATACATATACTCACAATATATTTGCATGCACGTATAAGCCAATTGTAATTTTTATTGATTTGTTTATAGCAAACAATTTGCTGCTCCCCTCACTTCTGGCCCTGCATCAATACCCGCATGGCAGTTGGCATCCGCACCACATCGCCTACACACACGGCACTCACAATCCGATGATAACGAAAAAGTTGATGATGCTGGTTCCGGTTCGGGTTCATCGGAAACAGAAGTGGTCACCAAAAATAGTGATTCCAGTTTAGAAATTGTGTAGAATTATAATCCAGTTTTCTCCACTTTTTGTTGCTGTTCATTTCTGGCGAAATGTTCGAAGTAGATGATGCTACGAGAACAGCAAAAAACAAACACACAGAGGCGAAGATAGCGAACAGCTTAAACAGATTAGATTAAGTTAGAAAGTTGACATCATTGTGTAAAATTGATTTACAATAACTAATACATATAGAAGATTAATAAAATAGTTATCACCATATACATTCAAACATACTATGTATGCAAATGAACGATAATGGGTACTATTACAGAATATATTGTTTCTCTACTCTCAGTGAATAAATATCGAAAATAATAAGTTTTGAAACTTATTTAGCAAAATCGAGTAGCTTGAATCTTGATAATCTAAAAAATCAGTAATAGCACTTACCAACTGAACGAGGATCTGTACGACTGAGACACTATTGCACTACTCCTAATAAGTACACTATTTCAAACCCTTCCAGTTTAAAAAATAAGCATAAACGTTCCGATTTAAACTACACATCATATTCCGTTTATTCTCTTAGTATTGGTTTCATAAAATGTTAACAATTTATTGTTAAATTCTTAGTTAATTTTTACAGATTTTGTGTGTGTGGGGTAAATTATTTATTGACTTTTTCTGTTGAAAATGTTTTTTTTTGTTTTGTGGTGGCTAAAACGCATACTCTTTGCTACAATCGGAAATTTTGCTGCAACACTTCTTTTAACAATAAATTTTTCTAATTATGTTATTATAATATTATGTATTTTGTATACTTTTTCATACACAAATTGATATTTTCTATGAGGATAAGTTGATTATATAAGGTGCTTTCTTATGAACAAGTAAATATCTGAAGTAGTTTAATAGTATGCAAGTTAAAAAAAAATTGCTGGGTGCGCAATAGTTGCAACTTGGGGTGAAAGGACTAGTCCTATAAGTAAAACTATCTTAGCATTCATATGTAGATTTGTTTAGTGTATGTATTTTTAGCAGAAGTGAAGAAGAAATTATTGTCATACTCGTATCTAAATAAAAGTTTTACGGAATAGCTTTGTGAAACACTTTAATTTTGTTTTTAAATTTAAATTTGAATATTTTCTCAACAAATAATATTTGTATTAATTTTAATTTAGATGAAATTAATTTTTGAGTTATACTACATTTACACTGAAATAAATGCGTGACTTTTAAAGAAAATATGGATATGATAACGCATTCAAACCAAATCATAGAGCAAGTGCGGCGAGTACATGACATTTTTTTTCGGATTGCTTGTCTGAAATCACGTATTTTAAATCAGTATAATAAGTACATTTTAAACCTCGCAATTCCTCAGAAAATATTTTTTTAGATACATATGAATACTAAAATTATATTCTAGTCTAAAATCATTTAGTTCAAAAGTGAAACAATTAACTTTACCTGAGATCTTCACTCCCGCACCTGGATTTTAATATTTGTTTGAACAAATGAGCCTTTTTGTAATTTGTTCCTTTATTTTTGCAATCATTTAGTTTATATTTCAAATAGCTTGTCATTTCCAATTGACTCCTTTCTTATCCTGAATTGTAATCATTTCGCATTTCCGTAACCGTAACCATAATAATATTTTAATCATATTGTAGTCAAGCACTGCCAGTTTCATAAGATTTAATCTAAAAAACAAGTTAATCAAAAAGAAAGCAAATAAAAAAAAATTATGCAGACGAAAAATACCAAATAAAACATACCGAAACCTAAACATAATTTTTGCTTATGGATATAAAGTAGTTGGTTGGTACCACAAATCGAATACTTCTTTAAATTTATCAATTCATCTTTTTTTATAAGATTTCTTCTGTTTTCGCGTTTAAAGCACCTTTTATTCACATTTTGGGCTATGCTTATTTGTTCTTATGGCTACGGTTATGGCAAGTAGGGCTCACCCACACAAAGACAAGCTTTAATCATTATTAGTCGCACGGAAAAACAAACAGTTTGGAAACGAGTGAGTGAGAGAAAGATAATCAAACATTTTTTTTTTTCATTGGTGTTTTGCTTTTGAGAGGTGACTAAATTGTAAAAAAGGAAGGCTATCGTATAATAAGTTTTTATGTAACATTTAAAAGTTTTATTTTATGATTAATTTATAATTTAAAAACATGTAAACCTTAACGATTTTTTTTAAATATATATATGTACATACTCTTGACAGTTTAAAATGCGCATAGTTTTTTTTTTTTTAATTACTAATGGTTTAATTAGTTTTTTCAATATATGTATTTTTACTTCGGACTTTCCTTGTGAATTTTATTTGTTTTAAGAAAACCCGGTTATGGCCTTTGCCATCTTCAGTGCTCTTTTCCAGTAACTTTAGGAATCATTTATCTAATTTTTACATTTTCTGAAGAAGGACTTAGGTTATGTTTTTTGAAGTACGGTTAGGTTTCTTTAATATTTAACTGCAACCGTAACTGGAATAAATTAAAGTTCAAAACTTCTGAACGAAAATCGATTTACACTGAACAATATTCAAATAATCTTTTTTCAACGATATATTTAACTCGTCTTTGTTCAAACCAATTAAATTATTTTTATTTTTCTTGATGAATATTCAGTTTCAAAACAGGCATGTTTTGAAAACATGCATATATGAAAACTTTTTTGCTTCGAAACTACAATCCCTCTAGTTGTTTTCGCGTTTTGAAGTGACGTGATTGTTTTTTTAAATATTCTCAAGTATCAAAAGCTATCATTTTACGTTACAATTTGTTTGCACAAAAAAATTTAGTTTTGAAAATAAAGTTTAAAATCGAAAATGCTTAGGCAATATTGAGTGCCGGACCTTTACATCTAACTTTTACTAAAACTTTAAGGCCCATTTTCATAATACACAAATATCGCACCCGTCGGCCCATGCTAAAAATAAAAACAAAAGATTTTTAAAATATTTAATTTTCCAATATATGATTATTCTGTTTCGTGAGTGAAAGAGAAAGTTTTAACTTTACATCTTAAATTATTAAGGTCTACTTAAATTATTTTATGCGCATTTTTTATGCATTACAAAAAACAAGAGGAATAAACGGTAATTAGGGCTTGGCTTAGTGTAAATGTTTTAAAGTTACATAGCGTTGTGAAATATTTGTATGTATGTACAAAGTTGTATGCCGTTTGTAGGGCACTTAACTAGGCTTTGAGTAAAACTACGTACTATTAACGTGGAGCGAAATACAACTTCTCACCTTGCGGATGGAATTTGTAGCTTATATAAAAAAAAAATAGTTCAAAGAAAATACATACATATGTATATGTATATTTTCATTCATAATTTTTCGTTAGACAAAATTGTAGCTTTCTTTAGTTTTTTTATTATTATTATTTAAAGAATTAAATAGACAAAAGCAAACAAAAATATTTTTTTATTGCTCCAGGTTTTGTAAATAAACAACTTTTTTTTATGTGTTTCGGGGTAAATTTGCAATACTAAATGCAAAAAAAAACAAAAACACTCAACTCCCTTAATGTATTTATATGTACACAATTAAAAATAGAAAACTTTAAGTGATTGTACATACATATGTATGTATGTATTTTATGAACGCTTAATGCGTTTGCATGCTTGCAAAAAAGAATTCAATTCTTTTGCATTACCTTTAAATTTAAATTTTAATTAATTCTATGTTTTTTATAGTTATTTTGTTTGTTTTACTTTTGCATCTACCACACCTTTCCTTTTCACCTTTCTATTCATTTAGCTCTTTCCTTTAAGAAATATATAAATTATATTAACCGAATATGTATAAATAATTGCGCTCCCACTTGGCTACTTAAATTAAATACATTTCCGTCCTTTGTATGGCCAGTTTATAGTCAGTGTTAATAATGCGGGCATAGTCATTTTCCATGTAAAATTTATAGCTTCGGAATTATGCCAGGAGACAGGACATTTTTAACAATCTTTTGCCAAGCAGACGGGTTTCAACCTTTAGCTACTACAGGTCATAGCTTTATTGAGTGTAAAATGTACATATTTAAACTGCAGAATTAATAACCGTGTGGCTCGCGTTGCTATTTATCACACCTCCTGCAGCACCTGGTGTTGGTCCACCAATCCCACCGCTAACACTACCACCCAAATTTCCAGTTGATGTTGAGGCCGCCACCAAGCTGGCGAAGGCACCACTTGCACTTGTAGCTGTTGCTGTAATTGAAACTGAGGTATCCAACATGCTCATGCCCGATGCAGCCGGTGAGAGTGACATTGATGATGACGAAGGCGAAGAACAGGCGCTTTGAATGCTCATAGCTGGTGAACCAGTTGATGAAGATGCCGTCATATTTGGTGGCGTATGTGGTGAAAGTGGCGAGTGGCCCGACGATGGCAATTGCACTGAAGAGTTATTAACAATGGCAGCAACATTACCTGTTGTATGAGTATTTGTAGATAAAGCAGTGTTAGATACTGCTGTAGATAATGATATTGAAGTACTGCTGCTGCTGGCGTTTGTACTGCCAACACCACTACCATGGTTGTTGCTATTGCTACTACTGCTACTACCAACAGCACTATTATTTTGACTGTGAGTAGCAGCTGACGATGGATGTCCTGGTTGTTGTGGTTGCTGCTGCGGCGATGAAGCAGCAGCTGCTGCAGCGGCTGCGGCGCGCTCTCGCTCTCGATCACGTTGCGGTCGAAATGCTTCACGTAATGCTTCAACCCGATTCTCATTCGGACCCCAACGTGCATGACCCCCGCTATTTTGCAACCAAACCACTTGTGTACCTTGCATGCATTTCACATTGACATCAGCTCTGTAGAGGCAGAGAAATGCACAGTATAAATGGGAGAAATAATTATATAAAGATTCTATGTAAAACTAATCTCACTTAAAAATATTTTTCTAGAAAACAATTTAAACTTCCTGCCTCCTGATTTTGAATTATGTCCTTACGACACATAACTATCATATTTAAAACTTTTCTTCCTATTTTCTCCAACAATCAACAATACAAAACGAAGAGGTACATTTTTCAAAAATCATCTTGAAAACTGAACAACTTTTGGAAATCTAAGTTTGAACTAAAGTTGATTGAAATCGAAAATGGTCAATACCTAAGATGTATGCCTGTAAAGTGTGTTTGTGAACTTACTTGGGTATAATGTGCTGATAGCCGTGACGATATTCATGTGCCATACCTAATACTACCATGGAACGCCGCTTAAACATGCTTTCTTCCAGTTTAGAAATGCTCTTCCATTCGGGCAAAAATATGATGAAACTAATATGGAGGTGTTTTGAAATTTACTTCCTTTTATTGCAAATTCTATTTTTAAGAGCTGCTTTTTTGAAAAACCTTTTTTATTATAATTTAGGAAGATTAAAAATTTATTTAAATAGGTAAACTTATTCTACTTTCAAAAAGCAGCCCTTTGATGTATACATAGTATAGTTAGTTACCTTAGTGGCTCCATTGAATCGGTAAGCAACTTGTCAATATGCGATAAAGCTTTATCCATTAATTCCTCACACTGTGGTGGATTTACTTGAAATGAACCCGAAACTGGTTTGAATTCAAGGAACGGGCTATTAAAAAATACAGAAAAATATCAACATTGAACTTACATATAGTGCAACAATTCTAAACGACATAAAGGAAAATATAAATATGCCCCAAATCCCTTCTTCCCAAGTTATAATTTATAGAAACGTCTGCAGTTCGTGTCCGGAAGGTTGTGACGAGCTACTTAGCAACTCAGTAATAGTAGAATTTTACTTGGATAGCTCATGTACTCTTTTTTTTTAAATTTGAGATTTTTGCACTCCCAACGAAAAGAAAATATATAACGGAGATTTAAACCGGAATTGGAAAAGACATGGAATAAACGGAATGATATAGAAATGAAAAAATTGTAAAAGCTATTTGATTTAGAATCTTGCAATATGGACAATGTACCATAGACATTTCATTAAATACCAAAAATAATAGAGCATTACTCCTCTGCAGTACTATGACCAAGGCGATATTTCAATTAGTTTGTTTAATGTACGTATAATATTTTATTTGAATCCGTAATTGAACTCACCCTCTAGAACCGAAGTAAGCGTCAGTGTCTGCAAACGCTGAACAATATTGCCTGAAATATGAATTGAAAGGTGATGCAAAACACTCGAAACTAACACCAAAATGACGATGTAAACATTCAAATACTGGTACTGGCAATGACGCCTGTGTCATTTCGGCCTCCTGTGATGAATTCAAAGCATTACCTAGGAACGTCTGATAGCGTTTAAGCAGACACCAAACCCGTCCAATGAACAGATCAAATTTCTTATCATCAAAACAATTATGTCTATACAATTGTTCCAACTTTTGTAAATGTGTTAGATTAACATATTGCGCATCGGGTTGATTGTGTGTACTTGGTGTATATTTAATTATCATATGATCACGATCTTGTACATATTCAATCGTTGGCATACGTGGCGATGGTACTGCAAACTGTATTGGATAACACCAAACTTTCTTTAAATGTGGTGGAGGCGGCGGTGGCGTAGGTTCTGGTATACCATGTTCCTTAAGCAATTGCATATGGCGCTCACGTATCTTACGCGCATGTTCAGCACTTAAATGATAGATTTTTATGCAAAGCGCTTCAACGGAAGTCTTAACGGTCTCAACAAGATGCGGTTCACATTGACGCTTCAAATGGGCAAGACGATCTTGAAAATCTTCATAACTAGCACCAACGGTGCGTCGCAACCATTGGAATGTATCTTCGACATTCCATTTAACCACTTTTTTACTTTCGGCGGGCGCAGAGCGGGATTCAATGATTTGTTTGGCGGCCTCAGCATAGCGTGATAATTGTTTTCGTGCATCGCCTGTGGAAGTTATGACATAAAATTAGTACCTTATTTGGGCGTATTCCCTATAATATTAATCTTCCAGAAAGGTATTATTTTCTTCGACATCGGCAAAAATTTCAATTTGCAACATTTCGGTTTGGTAAAAACTACAAAAGTTTTTTTCTCATATGACTCACTATCACTGAAAAATTTTATGGATTGAAGCTCGAATGACTTTATATAATGGAGACTGAATGATGATAAGATAATAATATAATTTCATTTAGTACACAAAGCAATTTACCTGTAAATTTTGGTTTGACAATCTTAATTGGTATGTCGGACATAATTTCTCTATACATTGACGGCGATATTTCCGGATTACAATTGCTAGGCAATAATGGATCGCAACCAATATCTATTACTTTGCGTTCCATAAGCCAGCGATTAAAAGAATCCTTTGGTGCTTTAATATTTTCACGTCGCATACAAAGGTCCTCGTATGTTTTTACCAATTTCATTGTGTAAGCAGCACGAAAAGCCTCAATTTCCGGATGTGGCTGTGGCAATAATGTTGGCGGCCTTTCCACAATTACCGCATTGGTGCATATTTCTAAATCCCATGGGCCAGCTAACACGAACTTTTTCATTGGCGGATGCTGTTGATTTGGGTGAAGATGCATATCGTCTGAGGGACGACGCTTTAACTGTGGATGTTGCATATGATGCGGATGATGTGGCATATTAACGGGGTTGATAGGTGGTTGACCAGCACCACTGTGACAAATGCCTTTAATAAAAAAACACAACTTGAAACTTATAAATATAAGAATTTCGAAAACTTGTAACATACCCAAAGGATCTGTTAATGGATCAAATGGTCGTACACCTGGCATCTCCCACAATGATTCACCAGTAATTTTATTCCAGTAATATGGACGATTTTCACGTTTTGACCAAAATTTACGCCAACCTTGATTTACAAGTTCCGCTGTCAATTCTTCACCATAACCGCCACTATGCATAGCAGGCGGTCCTTGTGTAGGTGTATGTGCCATCATGCCATCCAAAGGTGGTGCACCAGATTTTGTTGGTGTTGATGGTGACGCACACGTGGCTGCTGGTGAATTGCCGCCTGACATATTACCACTCAATGAAGTCATACCGATACCATTAGGATCACCCATTCCTACATTAACAACACCGCTAGCACCAGTACCAGCGCCGACAACACCAGTCACACCCATAATGTTATTACTTGGTGCTGTCGGCAATGTTTGTAATGTATTAATTGTTGTATTACCAATAACAGGTGGAACACTACCACCACCACCATTACCCCCGCCAGCTGTCATGTTATTTGCTATTGTTGAAGTGCTACTTGAAACATTTGTATTTGACGAATTAGATGAAGAAGCTGTTAGTTGATCCCAAGCACTTTGTGTGTTATTCGACGATTGTGGCATTGTTGACATTCCAATCATGGGATTAACACTTCCAGTAGATGCTATGACGGATTGCGGCATAATGCCTGTAGGAAGCGAAGACATATGCTGTGGAGACATACTGTGATGCATGTTGTTCATATTGTTATTAGCTGCCATCTTGATTTTGGACAGTCAGCTAATTATTCTCAAAAGGGGTTAGCGAAGCGAATTTAAACTGCAATTTAAAAAATAAAATATGTATTATATTTGAAAGTGGTAAATACCTTTCTGATGTAAACATGGAATCGAAATAAGGGGCATTTAAGAAAAAAAAAAAAAAAACCGTTGCCTTTATTACTCTATTTTGTTCAATATCTGGTAGTCTGGTAACCGTGATTCATATTTCCATGACCATTTCTTTTCTATGTTTATATGTTACGTGCGTTTGTGTGTCAATCGCAGACCCAAAGAAGAACAACGCTTGAAAGCTTAATAAAAAAATAAATTTTACACGTTGTCATCATCTCAAACGCAGCAAAAAAGTGAGCAAACGCAATGATTAAAAACGAGAGTATTTTACCTACATTGTGCGAGTAATTTTTAGATGGCATATGCAGTAATGGCAAATAAAATAGAAACAAGGTGCAACAGTTTATTTTAAATATCATATTATTCGATATCTTTCTTCATTTATCAATCTAATACAGAAACTTCAGAACAAAATTCGAAGGAGTTTCATCCAAATTTTCATTTTTTTTTTCAGCATTTTTTTCGAGTATGCAGTTTTGTGGGCCATTCAGTTTTAATATAATAAGGTCTTTCACACGTTTTGCTGATTTTTGGCAATTTTTTAAGTATTTTCTTTTATAAAAAAAAATTCTGTTTATAGATTTGTATGGAATAAAACTCATAAAAAATAGATTTATCGTTTCTAATATATTTTTCAACACTGTAAATGTGTACATACATACATATGTACATACACTGTACCTATTTGAAATACCTTTTTATGTTGTATGAGCATTATAAATGCCATCACTTAAGCAAAATGCGATAGTCTGTGACAAGCACTCGAAGCGGAAGCATATAAATATACAAAACTCACTTGGTGCGCTAAAATATACATATTTATGGAAGTAGATATTAATATCAACTCTTTACTTTGATAAGGGTAGGAAGTGAGGTAGTAGATAATTCAAAAAAAAAAATTTAATACCTCGAAGAGAAGTTGGTAGCAAATAAAAAGCTGAACAAACGACCTTCATCATTACCAAAATGAGAATGAAAGTTGATGTTTGTACGACAGAACACCGATCTGGCGGTGGTAACAATAACAATCAAATAATAAAAACTTGTTTAATTGGAAAAGGTTACAAATTTAACTGACATCAAAAAAATAATAAAAATAAGAGTGACGAACTTCAGAATGCTCAAGTAACCAAGAGGATTAATAAAAATGGTGAGTAAATTTTTATTTTTTTTTTGAGTGACTTTTGTTGAGAGCAAATAACAAAATGTGTGTGGACATTTCTACATACATACATACATTGTACTGGTTCAAATAAAATAAATAAATAAAAAGTATACCTTGCTTTAGGGATCATTGGAGAAGTAGACTTTATCAGTTTATGTAAAATCATTTCTGATTGGGATGTTATGTTTTCGTGTACCACCAAGTTTGCCTTTGAAAAAATATTTGTTAAGATAAGACACATGTTCTTAATAATAATATGAAAGAAGAAAATTAAAATATTATGAATCAGCCTAATGTGCATAACGCAAGCCGTATTAAGGTAATACGAGAGCATCGTTATACAAATATCTCAACAATTTGTACGATTGTCGGACCGTCGTGTATAAATTCACACAGCACGATTATTCAATTTTGCGAGATAGGCAATACGAGGGTTTCTGTTTTATTTGTTTGTTGCCTGAAAAACTATTTACAAACGCTAATTAATTCCTAATGAGCGAACCCGAAAACTACAAATTTTAGAAAAAAAAGATAAAAAATTATAAGTGATTTTTAAAAATTTGTTGCGATGACTTGAAACTGAGATAGGGTAGGAGGGTAGTACCCTATAAGGATTTTTAAAATAAATCAATCCATGCCGTTTTCCAGTTGGTTTTTACAAGTTTTGACAAAAATTTTAATTTAGTCTACAAGCCAAACAACATTCAATGATAAACCATTTTGAGCTACATATCTAGGGCACATTTCTATGAAATTTTTGCAATATAACTTTTTGCAGCAAACTCTGAGTCCGTAGATTTTCCATCGTTTTCTGAGACAATGTATAACAGCCCTTGTAAAAATATGGAAACAACGTTAGAGAAATAAAATATTATGAGAGAGCGATTGAGATTGGAGTAATTCGACTGCTTTCGCACTAACGAATATGCTCCGCCGCATAAGAAAAACCAGCCAACAAAGAGTATCAGCGCTACCACCAGCCAAAGGTGTACATATGTATCTACGTTTGTAAAATATATAAACAACTCAAAAACAAGAGAGGAAAAATATAATGTGGACAAGAAGTGAATAGATGTGCTATTGCGGTGCTTTAAATCAGATGTCTTTTAGAATTCAAACTTGTTGGTTGGGATGTACTTCACGTGCGAGCGTTGCACAAAAAACACGCCGGGTGTTTGTGTAATAACAAAAATCAATCAAAATGCAATTTACTGTAGAGAACTGGATAACTACTGAATTGAAAATAGAGGAGGTTTGATCTTATGTATGTATAAAAAGATCTGTGCGTGTTCTCTAAGGTCTCATTAAGGTGCCACTTATTTTCCCAAAGGATTTTTGACATTGCTTTTCTGAAAAACAAGTAAGACAGATGCAGACAGGGTGAAATCGAACAATAAATACCCAGCTGTAGTTGTGAAGTGTAGAACCACACGCGAATCCGCATGACTTGCGAATAATATACATATGTATACATATAACTAGAATATGAATATAGAAATTAATAAAAAATGTTATTGCAAAACCGATCGACCTATCGTGATCTATTTCTAGGTTACCATAAATTGATGTTATACAATTTGTATTTATGTATATTTTCGCGGTGCCACGCTCGTTTTTAAACAGCATAGACAACGTTGGTTAGCTACTTTGTCAACTACCGTCGGGTGAACGCATACTAATAAAAGCATCGCTTTTCACAGGGAAACGCAATCCACTTGGTTTAGATATCGTAACAGTTTCAACTCTTACTGAAGCCGACATAGCAGTCAGTGGTGTCCTGCCTGGACACAGACCTGCTTAATTGAGCAATTTCCCCAGAAACTTGAAATTTCTTTCGCTGTAGTCAAGAGAGTAGCGAATCCCTAGCTGTCATGATCCAATAATGGTCTTATAGACCAGTAGTGGAATTCACTAACTTATAGCGATTCGATTCGGTTCGATTTTTCGGGATTTTCAATAGCGATTCGGTTCGCTTGCACTATCGAATATACGATTCACTAACTTATCTATAACGATGCGGGCAAAGGATTTCTCATCTCGCTATAAAACAGACTCTATGTTCTCAGATGCCATTTTTTAATAATAATAATATGGATATAGTATTATTATTTCAATTTTTAATAAAAAATTCAAATTATGTGCATTTTATTTAACGACAGAAAACAACTGCAAATTGTGTGCCGTCTACTTTGCGAAACAGCTGATGGCGAATACTCGAAAATCGAGAAAAAATAGTTAGTGAATACCAATATCGTGATAAATATCGGTTACGACGAAATGTCGATTGCGAATGTCGCAATCGAAGTTAGTGAATTCCACTACAGGTGATTTATATTTTTCTTGAATTTTGACAACGCACGCATGTCTCAGTGCGATTTTGACACTCAACCTATGAATTATAAAAACAAATTATTATTGGATCATGCTACCATTTGAAAGATTAAAAAAAATCACAAACTAGGTACCAATAACTTTTGAAAATAAATGCAATGTATGTACAGTACTAGCTCGATAATCCGGACACCCTTAATGTTAGGGGTCGTCCGGATTATGGGGGTGCCCGGATTATAGATGATTTTTTTTTTCAACTAAAATTCGTTGTTTTATTGAAATGAACATAACGCAATTCAGATATATTTATGTACATAAATTGCTTTATTAAACACAGTACAATCATTCTTACATATGTAATAATATGTACATCTGTAGGTACATAATCAAAAATTTTTTTTTATTTTTGTACGTACTATTTCAAAAAAATTATTAACTTTGGTCTGCTGCGAGTTCGCCAGCAACATTTTATCTGCAGTTTCTTTAAATCGTCTTAAAACTAAAATATCAATATCCGAAGCGTCAACATGGCACCATATTCTTTTTCAAACCATCCTAATGATTTTCCTTTATCAAGGGTTTTATGAGCCATTTTTTTAAATTTTCCACTGCTCATAATAATAATGTTCACTCAATTCAGTTTGTCACTAAAGAATAAACACAAAGCGTGATTTATGCTGTTGCATTCCGTATACATACATATGTACATACATATGTATATTGTTGTTAAGGTACCGCTATTTTACGAAAAACTCACGAAGCAAACTAAAAATTAAAATACATATGTAGGTATGTAAATATGTATTGCGAAGCAAATTTGAAAAATGTCCGGATTATAGAGTAAAAAATTTTAAACTGTCCGAATTATAGTGTTGTCCGGATTATAGATGTGACCGGACTACCGCGTGTCCGGATTATCGAGATAGTACTGTATGTACATATATACATACATATGTACATCCACGTCACTACAACCCCGGTTAGCGTTAACCGGTTTTTATAAAAATGGCCATAAACATATTTATTCGCCGGTAAAACAAATGTTGCTACAACCTAGAACTAAGGTGTTAATCGTATAAACATCGTAAACTTGCATTAAAATTCGCATTGTTTATAAAGTTTATACAATTTGCATGCTAAAAAAAAACTATGTATATTTTAGAAAGAATATTTTATCAAATTTTTCAACAAATACTCAATTTTTATTTCTTTTCTTCGTAGAAAATAACTCATGATGGCGAACAGAGTCTCACTCAATTCACCAAACTTTAAACACTCAGTTGAACTGTTGTGATGGAGAGATGGGAACCCGAAAGCAATAAGTGATAAATATATAAATGCTGTTAAACATGTTCCATCCAAACAAAAACAAAACTCCAGAAAGAGAGATACGCAATAAGGCTAAGGAAATTAATGAATAAAAGAAAACACTAAAGCAAAAAAAATGTACATACATACATACATATTCATTGTAATTCCTGAGATACCACGTCACCAACGCAAACAATACACTGAACATTCAGTGTATCGAAAATAAACATACTAGAATTGGACGAGGAAAAGATAAATAGATAAAAACAATTCGGTACACGAAAAAAGCGAATTACAATATCAAAACAAACTGTGTATTGTTTTTATAAACTACTGCTTCGCCTTGCCATTCTTTGTAGTTTGTGCTGCAGTACACTTGAGCTTTAAAACTCGAAGAAACTAGGCGATAGCGAATCATTGCTCTGAACCCAACCCTTGTAGTTGTATGAAAAGAAAAAATAAAAATTGATGAACAAAAAATTCAGAACGATTTTTTTTGTGTTAACATAAATACATTGCATATTACATACATGTTGCAAAGTCGACCGCTTTGCTTATGTATACCACAATTTTGTAGAATTAAGAAACATCACAAAGCTTCTAATTTGGGCTGTCTTTGTTAGTTTTGCATCCGGCACAAAACAAAAACCGGCACAAGACGTCAAATGAAAAAAACCAATATTACTATTTGTAAACATTTTCTACCATTAGAGGTTAGTGGTAAGGTAATTACGGCTGCCACAGAATGCTAAACCATCCAAAAATTTCGGGAGAGGTTTCAGTAGACGGGTACCAAGAATAATAATCCGGATTCGAATTAGTAGTTGAGTGCCAAAGGAAACAAATACCGAAACAATTACCCAATGTAACGGCAAAACAGACGAAGATACATATGCACGTGCCTTAGTTTAAGATTGATAAAAATAAAAATATTTGTTTAATTTTGATTTACATGGTGACGAAATTGCCCATGCAGGTACTAAGGGTTAAGATTGCCTAAGTCACATAATGGCGCGCTTTTTTTGTGATTCACAAATCTATTAAATCATAAAATTTCGTAAACATTTCATTCTCCATTGCAAAATATAATACTCAAACTTATAAATATGTATAAAATCTTTCATTTTTACTAATCCAGCATTGTTTTACATATTTGTAGAAATATATTTTGTTTCTAGCCCTTTAGCCGAACAAAATTTCTCTACACTTTCTTTTTATATATTGCTCGCCGAATACTAGCAATTTGGTATGCTACTGACCCACCAGCGGCCCGCCTCTTCATAAAAGGTAGCAAGCACACAGCAAAAGGAATTCTCCATATTTTTCTTCTTAAACGAATGTATATGCATGGTCGTGTGTATACACCAGCAATATTACAATTTTTACAATTCATTTCGCATTTATTTTTAATCGAAATGATAATAAATGTGGAAATTTGTTTAAAGAATGCATACGCTATAATAAAAGAAACATATTTTTCACTTCGCCATTGCGTACGCTTCGTGTTGGAACTTTTTCAAGATTTTTTCCACTATGTACATCGGTGGTGTACATTCTTCTTGCTGCTGGTTGCACTCACCGTTTATGCGTTCGAATTTTTTTAATATAATTCTTCACAAGCACTCGCTGTTTTTGTAAACATTTATATTATTGTTTATTGTGCAACGAGCGCACACAACAAATTTACGAAAAATTGACAGCAAATTGTGAAAATGTGAAAAAATCCGTGCGCAACTATTGGATCGTGTTCGTCACCACCATTTGCAATAAAAAATTCATTTGCGTTGTGTTCGTTTTCACCGAACATTCATTCGGCTTGACAGGGTTTCGTGTAATTAGATGAAGAGATGTAAAAACAGTACTTTTAGGCAGTGTTGCATTGAATAATTTATACTTGGTTCTCCATTCTTGGATATATTTTTATGTTGATTGTTTTAAGGTGGTTCTTATGTGCATGATGATTGATGGTCGAATAATTTCGTTTCAGAGTCCATTTTTATTGGGCACACACATTTTGGTAATTGTATACGACCATACGTAGCTGCTAATATACAACAAGAATCCGAAATCGGAAAACAAATATTTTATTTCATTTAAAAGTTGCTGCCAAAAAACCGAAAAATGACCCAGGTCAGATCCAAAACGGGGGACGTGATCCATGGTTCTTGTGTGCAGAACTCGTTTCTGCGTACGCGGCGTTCGGCCGAGCTTCAAAAAAATAACCCATATCCGATCCAACACCGGCTACGCTACCCCCAATATTGCTGCGTCGTACACACTTTTCCACTTTTTTCGCACGGCCTAATATGTGTATGGATTGTAAAAGTAAATATGTAATGTTAATAGATTTAAAATCATTTTTAGGTTATACATTAAAGTTTTTTTTATAGTCTAAAAATTATTTATTTATTTATTTATTTTTGATTGCTACCTTACAATTAAAATTATAAGCTAGCATATTTGGTTGGAGCAATGGCTACTAAGGCCTTCAGCTCGCCGAGTTTTTAGAACTAATTAGTTAATATATACATCTATAGGCGTGTGTTTGTAGGTGTGAATTTACATAAATTCTAATATAACTATTATATTATTATTCAAATAATGTAGTATAGGCGAGTGGATTTTAGGAAACATATAATTTTGGAGATATTTTCTGCATTGGGGGTTGATAGCGTAACTAAGGGGTTGTTGTCGGGAAAGGATCGGGTACGTTGCGTTTGGAAGGATGTGCATTCGGTTAGGAGATGGGGGATCGTGATAGGAACTTGGTGGTTGCAAAAATGGCAGTAAGTTTGTGGTTGGTTTAGAAAGTGGTAATTGTGAGTAACGCGTGTATAACCTAGGCGGAGACGTTCGAATTTTATAAGGTCTATTCTGGGTATATCGTCTAGGGCTCGGAGGAATATGTTTACGTTAGTTTCATCGCTGTTGATGTATTGGTACCAGGATGAAGTTTGTGAAAATGTGGTTTTGTGTAATAGTCTGTAGTGCGTTGAGATGTGTCTCTTGATGTCTTTTAAGTTCAGATTTGGTGTTGCTGTCAGTGGGGCAGAATGGCCAGATTTTGCCGCTTGATCGGCTAGTTCGTTGCCACGAATGTTGGCGTGACCGGGGATCCAGATCAACATGAATTTGGGGTAGTATTTGGTTAATAGTATCCTTATATTGTGTGGGTAGTAGTCATTGTTTTGTAGGTTAATTATAGAGTCCAGGGAGGATAAAGAGTCAGAACATATAGCAAATTTCCCGTGTGTGTCTTTGAAGAGGTGGATTGCCTTAAAAATAGCTATAATCTCGGCAGTAAATGCAGAGGAGTATTCTGGTAGGAGTGAAACGTGGAAGATTTCGATTTCTGTTGTGATGCTGTATGTGGTGGAGGTGTTGGATTTGGATCCGTCTGTGAAGATAAATTTATAGTCTTGGTATTTGTTTGTTATTTCTGAGAATAGTTGTCGGTATCTTGAAGTTGGGGTAGATGCTTTGTTGTGTTTTCTCATGGATGTGACTATAGTGGATGTAGGAAACTCCCATGGTGGGAAAGTTTCTGTGGAAGAGGGTTCGGGAAGGTATGGGATATGAAGGGGAACGCAATGGTTAATGGTTTTGGAAATAACTGACTCAGGATTCGGGGTTTTTGCATCGGCAGTAAGTTTATGTATGATATTTTGAATTGGTGTGTCTTGGCTGGTGATGAGGTTTTTGGCTAGGTTGGTAGTGATGTGGTCTCTATTGTTTGTTATAGAGGGCAAGTTAGCTTCGTACCTGATATTGGTGGTCCGGGTGGTTCGGAAGGCCCCTAGAACCAAACGGCCTGCAGAGTTAAGTACTGATTGAAGTTTTTTTAAATTTTCTTTTGAAGTGTATCCGTATAAGAAGATACCGTAATTCAGTTTTGATACAATAATTGCCTTTACTACAGAAGTAAGGGAGCTAATGTTACAATTGAACTTGCAGCTTGATAAACATTTTATGATCTTCATTCTACTTTCTAGTGAACGGGTTAGGTCTTCTATATGTGAGTTCCATCTGTATTTGGAGTTAAAGGTAACGCCCAGAATTTTGAGTTTGTCTACGTCAGTGAGAGGTATGTTACATGTTAATATAGTACATTTGCAATTTCGCTTCCTGCAGATGTGTAGATGTTGGCATTTATTCAACGATAATTCTGCACCAGAATAGTTGCACCACTGTGAAATTTCATGTATTAATGAGTTGATATTGATCGTTTGGTTTTTTGTGCGATCTAATTGGACTATGAGGTGGAAGTCATCTGCGTATGCGCAGAAAGTTAACTCTCTGTGTATCGATAAAATATTTGCGAGTTTATTGTAGGAAATTAAGAACAGAATGACCGAGAGTGGTGATCCCTGTGGTATTCCATTATGCAAGTTTGCTGTGTCTGAATAACTGTTCCCTACTCTCACTTTGATTTTCCGGTTTTTCAAAAAATTTACTACATAGTTTATTATATTTTTGCCAACTTTCCAGTCTTGAAGCTGTTCTACAACGGAGTGGGAACCCACTCTGTCAAATGCCTTTGCGAAGTCAAGGGATATTATCGAAATATGTCTTTTGGAGGATAGGGAGTCGGTTATCATGTGGTCTAAATAAATTAGACTGTCAGTAACCGATCTCCCTCTTCTGAAGCCCATCTGATGGCTATTGAGTAGCTTGTTGTTTGTAACAAGCCACCATAGCCGATTGGCAATAATTTTGTCTAGAATCTTTCCAAGTACTGGGTTTAATGAAATTGGGCGATAAGAGTGGACAGAAGTTTTGTCGCTGTTTGGCTTTAGAATTGGAATTATTGTGCTTGTTTTGTACGTTTGTGGTATATGGCCATTGAAGATTTTATTAAAGAGGGAGGTTAGTCTCGATTTTACGGTCGGTGCTAGACGCCTTACCATTTCGTAAGTGATTCTGTCGAAGCCTGGCGTGGATCCCTTTAGTTTATTGAGTGCAATGGTTAGTTCAATGTAGGATATAGGTTTTTCAATTTTTTTTGTTTGGTCGTTGGTGGTGTGGTTGGGTGTGTTTGTCATGAGAGTTGCCTTTTTTGATCTGAATGTTTGGGGGAAGTTCGTGTCGTCCGATTGTTCTGACCAGATTTTACAAAAAACGCTAGCAATGTCAAAGTTGTCTGAGGTAGTTGTATTGTTGTGTGTTATGCAATGTATGCCAGTCCGGGGTTTAAGACCGCAAAAGCGTCTTATATTTGACCACACTTTTCCCGAAGGTGTAGTGGGCTTGATGTCTGAAGTGAAAGCAGTTATCGACTCTTTTTTCGCTATTTTGATTTCTCTTTTAAGTTTGGAAGCGGCTTTTTTATAGTTAATAATGTTTTCGTTTGTGATAGATCGCTTGAGCTTGTGCCATAAATAATTTTTTTGCCGTTTGAGGTGTTCTAGTTTTTTATTCCACCATGGTACAGATTTTTGTGGAATATAGTTAGATGTTTGGGGAATGGATAGGTGTGCGCTTCCTAATATAATTTTTTGCAGATTTGCGGCCTCTTTGTTAATGTTGTCACTTGTTGGTATCGTCGTAGTAAGCTTTTTTGAAAGTTTGTAATATTTTTCCCAATCCGCTCGTGCGGTAAGGAATTTTGGTTTCGTCGTGGCATTAGCGTTGGAACTAGAATGAAATAGTGTTGTTATAATAGGATAGTGGTCGCTGCCTAGTAAATTGTTTTCAATCTTCCAGACTGCGTCGATAGCTAGTTGGGGTGAACAAAAAGTGAGGTCTAAATGGGAGAAGGTATTGTGGGTATTGAAGTGGGTGGCAGAGCCATCGTTGAGGATGGAATACTGCGAGTTGTCTAGGTAACTCGCGACTACTCTCCCCCTGGTGTTGTTGCGGGGGGAGCCCCACTTTTGGTGCCAGCTGTTGAAATCGCCCGTGATAAGGTTAGGAGTCTGATCCGAACTAAAAGCATTGATTAGGTCGGTAGAGGAAAGTCTAGTATCCTGTGAGATATAAGTCGAAATTATAGAAAATTTGATTTTAGAATGTATTGTAGCAGATACTGTTTCTAAATGTGTATTAATATCGACTTCTTCATGTTGGATTTTTTTGTGGATGAGTAGTGCAACTCCACCGTATGAAGATGAGCTTCGTTTTTTATGTAAGAAGGAGAAATTTACTGGGATCGGGATGTTGCTTGTGGTACTAAGGTGGGTTTCTTGAAGGGATATTATTTGTGGGTTATGTCTTTTAATTAGGATAAGAAGCTCATTGTAGTGATTAAAGTAACCGTTTATGTTCCACTGTAAAACTTTGAGTGCCATTTCTACGATAGTTTGAATAATAATCTAATAGTGTTCTTACTCAGATAGCCTTTGTTTCTTAAATTTAGTTAATTTATTTGTTCATATTTGCGCGTTTTGGTTGATTGTTGTTGTTTTTTGTGTTGATCCTTTTTAACTGCGTTCGTGTACGTTTGGATGTTTTGTTTGGGAGTATTTTTATCACCGTAGCAGTTTTTGGGGCTGTGGATGGCTTCAGCTCACGGTCGAGCTCGGAATCTGTTTCGCTGGGTAGGTCCGAGTAGCTTACTGGATGTCGTCTTTCTGTGATGGGTTGTGGTCTTAGGTGCGTTGTTTCTTGTGTCTTATCGGTGCCTGTGTTGTCTGAAGGAGGTAATTTTTCTTCTCCTTTGCTTGTTGGTTGATCGTTTTCGTAGTTGTAGTGTTCTGTTGTTGAGCGTGGTTGTTGTTGGCAAGCGTGTTTTTCTTTGTGGATAGCTACGGCCGTTTTGTGATCCACCTTTTGAATAGTTTTTATTGCCTGGATCTCTTTTTGCCTAATGAATATCGGACAATTTTTATCGGTGGCGCAGTGGTCGTTAGGACTGATGTTTTGCGTGCTACAGTTCGCGCATTTTACAGGGTCAATACAAATTTCGTTCCCGTCTTCATTTAAGTGGTAGCTTTTAGAACAATTCCGGCAAAGTTTTTTGTTGTTGCAGTATTTCGACAGGTGACCATACCTGAAGCAATTGTTGCACCGAAGTGGTTGGGGTATATACGGTCTTATCCGAACTGGTTCGTATCCTACATGGATTTCTGCCGGTAGGACGTTGCTGTTAAACGTCAATATGATCAAACCTGTTTCGCGTGTCGTGCTGTCTTCTACCTTTAATATTTTTTTGACTTCGATAACGTTGTGGTGTTCTAGCTCTGCTAGTATAGTTTCTTCCGGGATTCCTCTTAGGTCATTGCTGTAAATTACTCCTTTTGAGTGATTGAGGGTTTTGTGCTCGGTAATTTCGATGGTCGTGAGACTGTCTAATGCCACCAGTGTTGTGAGTTGACTGGCTTGAATATTATTTTTGGTTTTAATAAGAACTTGGCCACTTCTTGTCTTTCTGCACGTTTCAACTTCCCCATTACATGTTAAGTCTATTGCCCGTTTTAAGAGAAAAGGTGAAGTGTTTTGCAGTGTGAGTGTATTGTTAGTACTGCTCATTATTAAGTAGACCGGGCCTGTGTTGGTGAACTCGGTTTTTTTTGCTGTGTCCCATTTTATTGAAGTCATGTTGGTTCACTTGTTGTTGGGACAGGAGAGTCTATCGTTGGATTGAGCGCAGTGTTGTAACGGCAGGTTATTTATTTCCCTTTTGGTACTGTGTTTGTTTACTGCTCGTGTTAATTCAGTGGTGTTTCTGTTACTTGTCTCTACTAGCAATAGAGCGTGTAGTAGATATCATCAATTTGGTGTACAGTTTCGTAGTTTTAGTGGTTTTAAGCTGATCAGATCTATATATTAATTTGTTTGTTCGGCGACAGCATGGATTGTCAACGGTTTTCCAAAGACTTTAAACCGATTTTTCGCTATTTGAGAAGTATTGTCGGTAGGATTTATTTAGAAAAAGAAGTTCATATATTCGCTTGCTTTTATTGTGACATTTGCAATTCTATATTTCGTTTTCGCGATCGTGATTTAATACTCAAATTCACTGGAAACGCATTTGTGTTGTTCACTCTCTGACGAATTGATTGTGACTGAGTCTAAAAATTATTGTTTAGATGAAATATGAGATTTAAAACAACGTTAGGAGTTTCCGTTTCGGTTCCAAAAACCCTACAAAATTAGTCGTTATCCTGCAAGAACACTGACAATCATTTAATATATCATTGTTTTTGATACTCTTATAGGCTGTTCATGCTGAGGCTGCATTTTGCATTTACCTCGCATTTTAGCATTTAGCCCGAAAAGCAGCTTTTATTTTCACATTTTCCATACAAATTTTGACACCTAAATGCAACTAAAAGCAACTTTTGTTTTGCATTAGCATTATAAATGCGGAAATCAACCCTGTAATATTCGAAGAAAATCGCGATTCGAATTCAAAAGAGTGGCAATATTGGTTGTTTTTACTTGGCGTTCTCTCATTCTCTGTCTTTCGTAAACATTCTGCAAATTTGCTCGGATTTTAAATTTGTAATTTAGCGCGCGTGTTGTGTGCTATTGCTAAAATAAATCAATCTACAAATTAATCTGATGTTTGTGAAGGGATTTAAATAAAAGATTTAATAAAATTCTGTACATTTTTTCCCACGTGCCATAACCTCAAAAAAAATGTTCGAACTTGCTAAATGTGCATTTGATAAATGCGCCAGCATGAACGCTTTTTCGAAACCAATGTCCGAAAATGTAAAATGCTGCTTTTTAACTTCAGCATGAATGGCACATTACTAGCATATAGACCTTGAAGCTTCGCTTTTTCAGTTAGTCCATAGTAAATTCGTTGTCTTAAATGTATGCTCTCCGAAAACCTATCCTTAACTGGTTGAATTGGAAATTTTGTGTCCTTAGCTGCTCTTCTCCTTTCGTCAGTCGATGTTGTGCGCTACTATCTTATCGAATACGCCTCGAGTTTATATATGACAATAAAACTGGGCTGGAAGTTGCCACCTCCATATTTTGTATACGCCCTTGAGCTCAAAAGATTTTTTTTTCACTGTCAAAAACCGAAAAATATTTTTGAAATAATTTTTTATTTATTTTAGTACTGGCTGTTAATCAGAAAAAATCCCAATATTCATTATTTTATAAATTCTTTAAAAAAAGAGAATGCCAACAACAACAAAATCTAAATACTATAAGAGTCCGAAAGCATCTTTTCAAGAGGTCAAGTTGGACCAAAAATTTACGAAGTCCCTTATTAGTTTGCGTGACACAGCTTTAGGAAAACATGCAACTAAAACTAAAACGATCACGATCCCCATAAAGTCGAAATATGAAATGTGTGACTCGGCGCAAAACCTAAACAAAGGAAATGAGCCAACTACCGTATTAATTGATAAGACTGATGAAAAGCTTGCTAAGCCGTATCTGCAAGTACCAAGGATCCAATTACGTTTGACTGATGAGGAAGCGACTGCATCAACACCACCGCAAAAGACCCGTGGCTACGACTTTACCAGTTCCACCAATTCGCATTTTGAAGGTTGGATTGTAGCTGCACCACAGAAATTTAAACAAAAACGCCAGAGTACCTCAACCTCTTCCAAACGCCAAACTAGCTCACGCAGTTTACAAACCACACCACCGATGAAGTTGTCCGATGAACAATTGGTAACATCGCAGGAAATGATTGATTCACAACATAAAGAGTCTGCTGCAAAACGTATGATATTTCGCGGACCCGAATGGAAGAAGCCCTGCCGTGAGAGTGTGGTAGCAGGAGCACCTAAACCATATGTAGGCACATGCCCGTTAAATTTCGAAGAATTCGCTAAATTATCCCGAACGCGTCAAAAGTTCTTTCTTACACAAGATCCACGTAAAAAGTATTGCTTAGTAAATCCCCAAGCCTTGCGTACCAAAGCATTTTCAGAAAAACGCGAGTTCAATATACTTACCAAGAGTGTAAAATATGCTGATAACCTCTGTGGGGAGACACAATCGCAATCATCAGAGTCCTTTATTTGCGATCAAATTGATTTAGAAAACCCGGTACAATTAGACTTTCAAGGACTTGATTACCAAAAAACCTTTCAAGCCGATGAGCAGGATATACAAAACCAAAGCCTTTACCGCAGCATCTTGCGGTATATGGAGCGTAGACGCGTGAAGCAAGAGATTGAGGATAGTGTGGAAGCGGAGCTACAAAATGAACGTATGGCGGTTCCTAAATGTTTTGAAGTGAAGGATCGCACATATGTAGAAAAAAAGCCAAGCCCCGAACCGCCAGCGCCATTTTGTAAGCTATATCGCGCTGCCGACAAACCTTACAATCAAGAGCAGATAGCCATCGAAGGACATAATAGGCGTGAACGTTATAAGGAACTCTATTTGAAACGCAAAGAATTGGCAGAACAAGAAAAGGATGCTAAAAAACTACGCGACAAAGCCGAGGAAGAACTTAAACCGACAATGCTTGCAAAGAAACATTTCGAGGATGTATTAAATACTATAAATGTGGCAGTGGATCCCGATATCAAGATGGAAGGCCTGATACGTGAACCACCAAAACCACCACAAAGTTATCCGCATACAATGCGTGAAACTAAGCAATTCAAAAAGAAATTTCTAACGGAGAATCGTACTAAACGAGATAGAGCGCTTGTAAAAAAAGAATATTTCCTGGAAAAGTTCGGGAAGTTAAAAGACTATCCCGAAGCTAAGCTTGAGGTAAGCGGCGATACGCCCAAACACAGCGATGGTAGTCCAGAGCTAAGTGAACAATCTAGCGATGATGAGGATAATATTGAAGTGGGCAAATATGGCAGCAATTATAAGCTGCGCGGGTTTCACTTCAAATTAGGTCACGGCTTGCGTGGTAAACGTCATCAAACCGAAAAAACAGGTGGCGCGCGTCAAGAAAAAACATGCATAACGCGTGAACAATGGTTAGCCGAACTAATACCGAAAAAACAGACAATCAAGTTAGATATTGAAGAAGGTATAACAAAAATTCGTGGCCCTGATGATCCACTTCTCAACATTTTCCCGCCACAATTCGGTTATAAGTTGCCACATATCAAAAATAGCGCAGTGCGTGAGTTTATTGGTAAACGTTTGGGGCGTCATTATGAGCGCGATTTGCGTAAAAAATTTAAAATGGTACGTCCACGCCTTAAATATCCAATGAAGAAATTCAATTTGATACGTTTCCTCTACGAAGATAATGTGCAAGCTTTACAAAATAAAAAATCACTACAACAATTACAAAGCACGGAAGTGGATTTGAAAAAAATTAATACAACAATTGAGTATATGGCGGCGAAGGAGGATATTAAGCGTCAGGAGGTTGCAAAAATGAAGGTGAAACGTCTGCAGCTGCTGGGTATACCATGTCATGAGGTAAAAAAGTCAAGTTTACAAACAAAATGCGAACAATCAGACACCGAATCAGATTCGGAATGGGTACCCGAACCTGAACCGGAATTGCACGATCAAGAGTTGGAAAATGAGCGCGCCAAAGCGGCTAAAAGCGTTAGAATTCCCTTGCATATACGGGGCAATATGCCAGCACCACAACATCGTGAGACGACAATACGTCGTCATCCACGAAAACCGCGCGATTACTTTGGTGAGCGTGTGCCCTCGGTATTATTCGATCAGACCGTAGCAAATGTCCACAAGCCACACTTGTTGAAGCTCAAACCCGACGATATGAATTTTAGCAATTTGCGTGACGTGAAGAAACGTGATTATACGAAAATGTTTGAAGCACGTCATCATCACGATCATTGGAATAATATGCAACAGAAATTGGTTGATGTTCATTACCAACCCAAAATTGTTAAACCCGATATAACGAAAGTCAAACGTAAGGAAGATCGTATAGTTATGGAGAATTTTTGTATGGCACAACCGCCATGTAATCAATTTGTCGAAATGGATTTAACACTGCCCAAATGGGATACAAAAGAAATGATTGATAATTATTTGAAGAGTTCGCACAAACACGTCATAACTGATAAGAGTTTGCGCATTAAGGATTTGTGTAAACCGCGCGATTTTCATTTCCATAGTAGGCCAGCCGAAGATTTCGAAGGACTCGACTATCCTGGACGAAAGGAGTATTTGGATTTTTTACATGAAATACGTAAAACCCTGTACGAAACAAAGGTCAATGAAGATGATGAAAGCCAAACATTGGCTGTTAATCGTGATGAGATTATACAAGAAATTGAAGAAGACCTAAAAAGTATTGAAACCTGCTTGACATCACTCAGCAGTTCGATCTGTACAAATCTAACAAACGATAGTGGTAGTTTTCTGTTAATGGAGGGTCAAACCAAAATTCCACTTGATTACATACGCAAATCTGTGGTGCCTTTTGATTCAATGAATCGGTGCCGCTTCAAGCTCGAACCACTCGATATCGAAGCTGAGGAACAAAACCCCTTTATGGTATTGCCATTCGCTGGACAACGAAAGGCACAAGACGAACTAATGATACCCAAAGATGGTTTCTTCACATTTAATACACGTTTACAAAATGGTTTACGTCTACGCCTCGAGGTACCAGTAGAAGATGTACGCCAAAAGTTAATTGGACGTGGACCGCATAAATATCGTAGCGTTGTTACAACGGATATCGATGAAAACTATGTAGATGAATTGAAAAATCGTCCACCGGTTAAGACATTTAATTTCAAAAGTGGACGAGCATTTATTAAAGATGCATTGCGTCTGAAATTCGAATCTATGCTTATACAAGGTCAAATTGTGCGTACGAAAATATATGATCGTTTGAATGAAGGTCATTGGGAGAATATGCTGCGTTTAAAATCACTGTATGAGAGATTATTTGCCAAATGGGAGAAGAAAGAGTATGAAGCGGCAATGTCGGTGGTGCATCAGGTGAGTGTGTCCTTAAGTAGGTATGAAGAACGATTTTCCATCATCCAATTAACTCTTTGTAATATATCCATAGGTAAAATCCTACTACGATCGAACAGACGCTCTAAAGCGTGAGTTTCGTGAATTGGAACGTCAACAGACTATGCTCAATATGGATATCGTGTTCATTGAGGGTCATTGGATACGTAGGATTATGTTACAAAACTTTCATTATCTGCTTGGAGATTCGGAATGGCGTTATGAAAACGATTGGATACATCGCATTGAAGTACAACGTGATTCAGAATGTGAAGACGATGTAGAGGAAGGCGAGGAAGAAGAAGACGACGGAACCGAATATAGCAATAGTGAAGATGGCGACCGTAAGCGCCGAAGATGTGAAAAAACGGGCGTTGAGTTGGAAAATTTTGAAGAATCTATACTAAGACGTACCATAGTAAATATACGTAGACGTGACAAAGATGATGCATGGGCTATAAAGTCCTATTACGAGGACGTTTACTTACAAAATTTACATCCGATATTAATTGTATTTCCGGATGCAGAAAGCTTTATGCAAGGCATAGAAAATTTGAAAATCAAAACATTTGTTTTACTACTCGAAATGCATTTCACATTATCCATACACACCGAGCTGCAGAGTCGTTTGGAAACTTTTGAGGAATGGTGTTTGGAGGACTTACGTGAAAAGCAAGCATATGTGGCACGTAAATGTGCCAAGTTGTATTTTATGTCTGATCGGGCAGGGGAAATGAAACAGCTTACGATGGAGTTCATGGGTCTACCCATTGAAGAGTCATTCAGCGATGATAACTTCATCAAACATCGTGCCGTTATCGCCGAAGTATGGCGTGAAATTGTACCGGCGAATATGCGTAGCGCTAGCGGTGAAGACATTGAAGCTTTGGAAATGGTGGCGATGATTTCAGAAGTTGTAATGGAGTTAATTGGTAAGTTGTTTTAGGTTAGTGTAGGAGACTTGGGAGTTTTGTTACGGAATTAGTTTTCTTTTTACTTTGAACGAAATTGAGGCGGTTTTAATATCATTACGCTCTAAATGCCTATAGTTCTAAGCTGATGCAATTTTTCGAGCCGAAGGGCCGTATTATTCTACACAAGTTTCATTTAAACCAGTTCATGCTTTATATCAAGAATAGCCCATTCAAAAGTTATAACATTTTTCTTTTTTTCATATTTCCAGCTAAATTCGAATCAATACCAGTCGATGAGAGTCGCCGCATCGAAGCGCAATTACGTCGCCGCCGTGCCTACGATCGCAAAATTTCACGGCAAGCCTATCAAGTGGAGAAACGTATAGAGAGTGAAATGAAAAAGGTCCGTAAGAATTTAGAGCAACCCTATGTGAAACCGAAACGTATAGGAAAGTTGCCACGCTATATTATTAAGAAGAAGGAACGCAAGGTATCCTTCAAAGAGCAACGTGTCTCCGAGCACACCAAATTCTTCTTTCGAGCCTTTCACGATGAGGGCGATGTTATGCAGCTGCAGGATGCGCGTGAAAGCATTTATGTTATGGATACCATACAGGAACAAATTGTACCATTCTATTTCGATCACTTCCTCAAACTGAACGGTTATACACCCAACTATAACTTCAAGACACAAATTGAATTGCGTGACGGACCCGAAATGCAACGCGTTTCCATACGCTCAGTAGTGCCAGAAATTTTGGAAAGACTTGACAAATGGGAGGCAGTACGAAAGCGTACAATGGAGGATAATATTCAACGCAATCCAAAGATGTACGAAAATGTTCATTATTGAATTGTTGGCATTCCGTATATGTATCTATGTATATACTAATTACGAGTATATTTGAGATATATTCATTAAATACTTTACAATTTTGTATACAATTTTTGGAAAAATTGAACGAATTTTGTTCTGTCGCGGATAAAAAAAGGGGGCCGAAATTCCGGAGACGGTTAACGTGTTGATCCGGTGTGTAACGGAAATTAAGACACATACCACCTGTGCCTAACTGTCCAACAACAACTAAATATACGTTGAATTAGAATATATGTGAGCAAATATCTATTATTAGTTTAGTCTAGTGTGTACTGGCAATTATTAAGCAAGCTAGTTAAAATAAAATTGCGAAAATGGCAGTAAGTATGCATAACTAAGCCTTTAAGTCACAATAAACCATTTCAAGCGGTTAAGGTAAGGCTGTCACTTAGCCAGCTTTCACATTATTTAGTAGATTTCGAACCAGTTTGACGTTTGACAGTTCTCGCGGCAATGCAAGTCTGCACAGACTTTTAAGTTTCATATATGTTTCCTTAAATATAGAGGAACCTTAAGAACTTTAACAGAACGCAGAAATGCAACAATGTAAATTAGCAAACAAAACAAAAATGTGAATTGTCAATAGAAATTTTGTTGTCAAAAGACAAGCTGTTGTTTTACACCTTGTCGTTTATTGTAAAAAAAAAAGATAAACGGACTTCGTACTTATTTAAAGTGAGGTCCCACCTGCTTATTTTACAATCGAAAAGGAAATCATTGTTATATATTTTAATAAAACGTATGATAAATTAATTTGTAATAAAACTGAAAAGTGAATCAGAGAGCAGGAAGTGAACGTATCAAAATATTCACAAGCTCACTAAATCACTGCGCGTTATAAGGAATTAACTAGAGGTAATCAATAAAATGATGAATAATTAAATATTTCCAATTGATGAGGTGATAAGTGCGTGGGGTTTGATTGAAGGACAGCAAAAGAGTTTGTTTTTAGCTTGTGAAGTCAGATTAAAAAATATCCGCTTAATACACATAAGCCGCAGGAACACTTTATAGAATCTAAAATAAATTAAGCTATTGGCTGGTACTAGTCCGGAATTGGTCATACTAAGTTGGTACCTTAAGTTATATATTTTATCCCTTAACAAATTTTGGAGATTAATAAAGGCATGAGAAAATTTAGCCAATAGCAATGGAATCATACCTACGCACCGTTTTTTTATACCTCTGAATTTTTCTACGGGTTTTAAGTACAATTGGAAAATATGCTCCACAGCTCAAATCTATTAAGGTTTCCTGCCTATATACATACATATTTATGTTATATTTATGTATACAGTTTAATCATGGTATCTAATAATAAGTTTATCCTTTCCAGCCGGATAATTGAACTAACACGCATACCAATCACACCTAGTTACTAAAATCTACTAAGAAGTCAAAGCAACACAGATTCGTAACTCCGAGTATGTTCGCAAGCCTGCGTGACTTCGTTACACGGCATCGTCGAAAATTTATTGTCACCGGTGTTTTAGTTGGTGGAACCTTTGTAGCAATCAAGTATGCGCAACGTAAACTTATTGAATTTCAAGAGCGTCAGGCGCGTGAATTTTTTGAAAATACTAGACGTGCCCAACATTTCGAATCGACTGAACGTACTTGTAATCAAGTAATCCTAAGCATGAGCGTCGAATTATACACAGGCATAATACGTGAATGCAGCACGGATGCTCTACTTGAACAGCTACGTCAAAATCCATCCAACAAATTGGAATTATGGGAAAAAATGAAAATTGTTGCCTTCACACGACTAACCACATTCATTTATGCCTCATCGATGCTAGTCTTAACGCTACGTGTGCAATTAAATTTGCTTGGTGGTTATTTATATCAGGATATAACAACCGAAAAGAAACAAATAACTGATGAACTTAAACAACAATATCTCTCACTTATACAACATTTTATACAAGAAGGTGGCTTAAGTGATTTGGTGCGTACGATACGTGCCAAAGTTGTGACCATAATGAAACCATTGCCGCTAACTAAACGTTTCAGCTTATCAGATTTAGAACAACTATTTTGGACATTACAAATGGCAATTAATAGTGATGTGGGCGATACAAATGGTAAAATGGCTACATTTTTACTACCATCACAAGTGCCAGAATATAATGCAGCCGGACCCCTGTTACAAAAAATGTTTAGTGAAACATTAGATTTGTTAGAAAGCGATGATGCTTCAACGGTTTGTTTGAACAATATTTGTCGTGGTTTCTCTTTAACCATTGATGCAATAGCCGAGAGCATGGGTGAAACAATGACATTAACTCAGCAAGCAGCAACTTCTGCAACAACAGTGCAAGAAAAAATTCCAAGCACACAGAACAATGATGAGAGTGGTGGCGATAGTGCGGCTACCGGAGTAACAGAAAATAATAGTCTGCTTAATATAAATAGCATAGAAATGGCGTTGGCTAAAATAATACCGATTGTTAGTGGATTAACTTCTAAAGGATTCGATCAATGGTCACGCCCACAAAATTTGCCAACTTCATTAATTACATTCTATGTGTTAGATGAGAAGAGCAAAGTATTTGGCGCAAATGTATATGAAACGTTTAGCTCGACATAAGCTAACCAACGATGATGAAATGTGCGGCCTTTAAAACTGGTACATTTGTTGATGAAGTGTAGAAAAAGCACCTAAAGGACACCTTTTATATTTAAGATAAGAACAGACAAGGCATTGCATGCCTTAGACCAGTGTATAACCAGTTTAGGATTGGCACAAAATCAACGTTGTTAATCAATACCTAGATACAAGTTCGGTTTCTAGTTTTATTTAGGACTGGTATTATTTTTATTCTTTTCAAAATCACTTTTAGTTCTTTTTGAAATCAGGGTGTAATCTCTTTGAAGCTATTGGTTTTTTTTGTTATCAAAAAAATTACTTATTTCGATATATTTTTTTGCTTATTCGAATTCGATAATGCCGATATTAAGGGTTCGGGACCACAAAGTTTGAGCGGAATCGAGTTTAGAAATCTCGCTAATAACTGAATTGAGAAACGAAAATTTCGTCAACGCTAGTCATGTGTTTACGCCTGACGACAAATCCAATTTAAATTTTTTGTTTGCAATTGCATAAAGGACATATGCATGTAAAAATATATACATATATTTGTAAACTTCTACAAAGAATTTTTTTTTATAAATCTGAATAAAACTGGAATGGGAAGTTTAATACCAGTTTGTATAGGTAGGTGCAGTATATTAAAAGTTGAGGGATGGACCGCAAATAGAAAAGTATAAATAGTAATAATATAAATTCCTGCACTCCAGAAATTGCAAACATTGACTGTCAGTGCTTTGGTAACTCTGGCAGCCACATATTACAGTTGACAGTACAAATACTGCATGATTTTAGGCTCGTATACTAGTATTTTAGTGTCAATCATGTTAAAATGTAAAAGCTATTTAAAATCCGGGTGCTGTTGCAAACATTGCACTATTAATCAAAAAAATGTTTAAGGTAAGGTTTAACCCGTGAAAAAATAACTGTAGTAAATACTAGTATTAAGCTATCAATGAATGGGAAACGCCAATTCCTCCAGATATGACATGCCACGAATGCTTCAACAAATGAGTCAGACTATCACTTTTACTGATGAATACCTGTGTTTTTTTATATCAAACTCATGTATAAAAACAAGAATTCATTCCAAAATATGTACCAAATAAAAAAGTTTGTGTGTAATGTAAAATAATATTTTATTTATTATTAATACATGTTTAAAACAATATAAACGGGAAGAAATTATAAATACATAAATTTATGAATTTAAAATACATCAACTTATTCAAAATAAAAATAAAAACATATTTCTTTTTATTTATTGTGGAAAAACTTAGTTCGGTATTTGGGGGTGAATAAAATACCATCAAAAATTATGGGTTACGCTCACGACGTACCGAACAAAAATGCCACAAAAACATACATACCTATGTATGTATGTATGTATCTAAGATGAAAACAATAACGGCGCCACATTGTCTCTTGCTAACAAAAAAACAAGGGAAACCCTGGAAAACTAGGCTTAGTCCGGGATGAGTCGAAATAGAGCATGCGACTAATGCTACCTTTGATTTCTTTATATGGTTTGAAGTGATCAGTTTTGCTCCTATGAAGAGACTAATCCTCTACGAAGAACACAAAAAAATTAAATATTTCTCATATGTACTTATATGTATGTATATCATTATAGCCTATTGTGGACAAAAAGTGTTAATCGTGAAAAACTGTAAATTTTTTGCAGGGAAAGGACGTCCTTTGTACATTAATGTTAATTAACATAAACTCACACATGCACATGTATAAGCGATGGCAATGCCGCTGCGCCCAAAAGTGCGCTATACCAGCTGATACTGATACATTTTTGATTTGTTGTTGTTGGCTCGTAGTGGGCTGATTGGGTGCTGGCACAGTGGTGAAAGGCAAATGGGAAAACAAACAGTATCCAACGGTTAAATGCAGAGAGTTGTGTTGCCGGCAGAGAATTTTCTGAGCATAAGTAATATGACAGCTGTGCAAACGATTTTTGGCTACGACGCTAACGACGAGAGGGTTTACATATGTACATACACCCAACGAGTGAATAAACGACGAATGTCAAAGCCGAGCAAAGGATACCAGTAAAAATCTATGTAGCATAAGGAAAATTTAGTTTGATAGTTACGTGAAAAGTCGCCACATCGGCCAAATAAGTTCTAAACGCGAGCTTGATTTTACTGCAAAAATAATAATCCTTAAGGTTATACATATGTATGTATGTATGTGTAAAATTACAAAAATAAAAAAGAAAGAAATTGAAATTATTATGCTTTGAAATTGTAAAATTATCTTGAGTGTAATTTTCCCCGTAATTAAATAAAACACAAAATAATAAAATAAAAAGCTCAGCGACCAAATCTTGTCCTAATGATAAAAGTGTATGTACATATGTATGCAAATGCAACGATAAATATATACATATATACAATATTATGCTATATGTATGTGCTACATACGCATATACAAAATTAAAATAACCAGCTTTTACCCATAGCCTTGTGTATTCTACAAAAATAAGAGCTTAACTACTTGTAAGTAAATACACTGCCAAGGTATTTCATGGCACTTGTATATTTGAGTTAAGTATAAAGTGAGGTTAAATATTTAAGTACTGATTAAAGAGCATACAACTAAAATTAACAATTTATAAGTCAGTTTCATAATCAACCAAAAATGGAAAGGGAAGTAAAATTAAATTAGACAATATTGGCAGCAATGCTTGTTCGCAGACATGGCGCACGATTGTATGGTGGGCGCAGGATCAAAGGCTGCGCTGTAATCAGTAGTGGCCGACACACGCCAGCAGCCAATTTCAAGTTTTTAACCTTTGTAGGTATTATCGATTACCCAAAACGAACTGAGAAAAGAAAAAAAACGGTTTCAATTTCCTACCTCCTTTTACCTCACACAAGTGTGTAAGTCATGAAGTCGAAGAGGCAAAAAGTGCGAGGCATATGGTATGACTTTAGTGTTTATAAACAGTTAGTATATCAATTAATCGTATGTATGTATGTACATATGTGCAAGTGTGTGTGTGTGTTAGCGTGCGTGAGTGTAATACCCCAGTAATGGAACACCAAAGAAATAGGAATGACCGCACTGCTGTACAATGTTGCTGGAATGTAGCGAATGTAGTATTGATAAAACAGTATTCTTTAAATTAAATAGTATTTGAAAATGAGTGGGCACTGGCCAATTTTGATTAAGAGAGTTTTACAAATATTATTAATCATGAATCGAAAAACGTAAAAAGTAGTCAAAATAATGAAACAAAAATTTTTTTTTTTATTCTCTCTGAATATTCAATTTTTTTGTTTGTTATTTTTTAGAACTGTCACGAAAACAATGGTTAATCAATCATTTTTAGGTTTTTCCTTTTGTGAGGTAGCTCGATTCTATTTTTGAGCTGAGTACTGATACTATCGATGAACACCATTACAGAACGAAGCGAAATCAATCAGTCTCTTCTTATTGCCAGAACTAAATTTTGAAGGCTAAATGTCGTGACTCAACAGAGCATAGAGGATGGCTTATCAGCATCGTCTTTCTTAAAATGTTTTTTCTGTTTATGGGAACGCCTCTTTTCAACTCACACTTACATACATACATATATCATAACTAATTTGTATGTAAATTAGCACTAACAATATAACACCAAGAATCGCGCCACTACTAAATAATAATTAAAAAATTATTAACTTAATTTGCCATTGAAGTGGCTCCATAGATAATCCTGATGGGTAAAATATATTACCCTTGTGTGTATTGAGCTTTGCGAACTGTAAAAAGGTGGTGACATTTTGTTACGTGCACCACTAACGTTAATTAGCATAAATATTTCATTAAAAAATTACTGCAGCACATTGTGCGATGTATGCGTTAGATTTAACCAACGGATAACTGATTACCCCATATTTAAGGTAATACGATAAAAAATCTATATTCAGACTAGTATTTGTATGAATTAAATAAGGATAAACTTTCAATATACATATGTACATACATATGTACACAGTATGAAAGTTTACTGGTATTAACATATGTAAATAAGTGCATTAGACTGAAACAAAAAAAAAATTTAGAAAGAGTTTCACAAGCCTTGTTTTGCGCCCTTATTTTAAGTTTTATCGGTAATAACCTATACACTTTCATAAGAGTCGGTTATCGCTAATCGGCGGTAAATTTTATAGATAACAAACAGTTACAGCGCAACTAGCATTACCGATTAAGACTAAGCCGAGCTTCTTTTCCAATTTGTCGTGTTCATTTTATCACTTAAAGAGCAAATTTTCATTTCTGACAGTTTTACCGAGTTAGGTTAAAACGTAAAGCGCAGCTTAAAACAAAATTTTCTGTTTACAATCTGCTTAATGTACATATATCCACTTTCCGGGATATTAGGAGCTCCTCTACCCTGTGCTAACATTAATCGCATACTTTCACGTCTGTATTTGTAAATGGCTCGTGCATGAGTTCGTCAACTTTTGAGTGGGTGTGTTATAAACATAGGTCTTTTTTTTGTTTTTAATATAATACTCGATGCACCCATTGTGTTGAAAACAATGGCGCAGATAAGTCTAGTACAATACAGAACATTTGTAGAAGGATTTACCAAAGGTGGTGTAAAGAGTGTTGCTGGTATAAATATTTGGTTGAAAGTTTAATATTGTTTTGTCTGTGTGTTCCATCATCATGGTGTATACACATATGTATGTATGTATGTACTATGTATATACTCGTATATGCCATCTACAGTCATTTACTCAGTAACAGTACTTGACTCCTGTGTAGATATGCGATGAATGTGAAAAACTAATAACAATGGAAAGAAAAACAAAGCAATATGTTAATACATACAATCTTGTACATACATACATACATACATACATATATATGTATGTGTAGTAAAATAAAGCAAAAATTTTACATCAGAAAGATTGAAAGAATTGAATTATTTTACATGACTTTCTGTTGGATCGTACAAAATATATATCTTTATTATTGAGTTTAGCATGCCCTGAGTTTTTCGAAAAATAACTATTTTTTACTTTCAGAATAATTTTGAGTATCTAAAGTTTAGAAATGTGTGGGAGCATGTCCCCATAAGACCTGTTAAATTTGATTATTAATTAGTAATCAATTTATTAGATGGATTGACCATGATTATTTTAATTGTTTTCAAGAAAAGACGATTATAAAGTTGTTGCACCAAAAAAAAAAAAATAATAATAAAAAAAAATATCAAAAAAAGAATAAATAAATAAAATAAAAAAAATTTTCTTTGATTACTTTTAAAAGTCGTGAAATATCATGATTTTTTTTTATTCATTAAAAATTTAAAGTAATGATAATCAATCATTAAATGGATTCTGAGGGAAATAATCAATCAAACCGGTAATCATTATGACTAGCTATCATTATTTAACAGGTCTGTATAAAATAAATAGAAAAAATCTGAATGTGGTAAAATTTTCGAAAACTAAACAGCTAAAAACTTTGGTTTTTAAAATATCGACTTCAATGTTAGCAGAAAACAAAAATGTTGAAACATGAGGATGTTTGTGGTGTGCTGCTTCTAATGCCAGATCAAATTTTTTTCAAGAAGCTTTTCGAGGACCCCGTTTTGAAAAAAAGTTGAATAAAATGTGTCCCTTATGAACTTCGTTTTTTTGCTCTCAGTAGACAAAGAAATACAAAACCAAAATACATGGCTTGTAATCTTTTTGCCTTTGGAACCTTAAGAAACCCCAAAAAACAATTTCTATCATAAGAAAACTAGACTCTAGTGAGCTATGATCAATAACTTGTACTTTTAGGCCACTGTTTGTATAGCTGAAAGTTTATATTTGTTGGCTATTTACTGAAATACACCAACTGCAACTACAAATCCAGTAAGCGCATTCTTTGAATAAGGGACGAATTAAAAAGAATATAAACAAAACAACTTTAGTGACAACTAAGTCATCCCAGGATACTTAAAAAGCACTCGACATATACGCTTGAGTGCATAAAAGCAGGCTACGTATTTAAATAATCAGAGTTACGTACTTGCATATGAGTGTGAGTGTGCAAAAACATACATACATATGTATGTAGCGCACACATGAAAGTAGAAGTTGATTAAAGAACAGCGAACAATCAACCTGATTACCTGGAAAATGCGAACGCAGCCTTAAAGCACCAGCTACCTGTCCAGAAATAGACAAATGTACACACACATACGCACTTTCACCACTTGGACTATTAAAGGGATAAGGTGATGATGAAGGACGTAAGGACGTGTATGAGAGTACGTGTACGTCTCTTTTGATGCAACCAAATTAAAGTTTACATTGGAAAATGTGACGCGAAAGGAAACACTTAAGCGCAAAACCCCAATATGAAGTGGAACTACTCATTGCTAACATGTAGATGAATGTAATCCCCACAGCAAACAGTATGTAGCAATTTGGGACGCAGGAAAAGCCACATAAACAAGAATATGCATAGCATGCATGTTGGACAGGTTCATAGTATCTAAGCACTGCAATTGTAAAATGGGCATGGGCGTTTACAGAAGGATTGAATGCAGCAATGCAGTCCATGATAAGGCGATGCACTTATTCTACAGATGTATTTAATTACGGTTGAAAAATAAACAGAAAGCCAAAAAAAAAATATTAAAAAAAAAAAAAATTTCATTAATTTGTTCTTTTTTTTTTTGGTTATATGTAATAATTATTATTATAATTAATTATGGAAAATAATCACTTTTAAGTAATGTTAACCGAACATTAAATGGATTATCAGGAAAATAATCAATCAACCCGGCAATCACTACCATTAGTAATCATTATTTAACAGCTCTGATTGAAAATAAAACATTTCAACTCTTCCCCCTACCATCAACTGAGTGCTTGAATATGAATATGTTGTGGGCTGAACAGCGAAATCTTTGAGCTTTCATTCGTTGAGCTTAATTTTAAAGACTGGAGCCAAGTTCGGAGGTTCTCTAATCACACCCCCAGACCACCACAACAACAAAACTAACCAACAATTTAAAAACATTTTGTTCGTCATATAAATTTCAACCCCTCCCCCCACCCCTCTTGGTCATATAATAACTAGGTGCCCGTATTAGTGGAGTTATTATGTATGTATGTATGTATGTGTATTGCAAGAAAACCTCATCTTCGAAAATCGCCCTGAGGCTCATCTGGAGTTGTGTTTACATTCAGCACAAAATTACTTTGCGAACGCGACTTTTCGGGGTGGGGTGGTACACGTAACTGTTTTTGGTTTTTATTTTTTTTTAACATGAAATTGGGTGGAGTGCACTTCGTTCAGTTTAGAAATGGGATGAGTAGTTTTTATTTTTTTGCGCTCACACCTACAGACTCGTACGTTGATATGTGTAGTTGTTTTTGCAATGGTATTGGCTGCATGCAAACAAAAGCTCAGAATGAAATGTTGTTGGCACTGTTTTGACTGAATTGCAATGGTCAGAAAATCGTTTGGTGGATATGACAAGTTAACAGATAGAAATGTGAGTATAAGTGTGAAAAATTCCTTGCCTAGTAAAATACGTTTCTTAGCTCTCACTATCTTTCATGTATGTATGTACGCTAGACCATCTCTTCCGATAAGTTTTTCTTTGGGACACCCGAATTGGGAAGGAGCGAAGGAGAAGGTTCGACTGAGATGAAATAATAGGTTGAGGTTGCTCCCTATTTACGCCTCAGCCTCTCTACTTACCTTATTCCACTCTATTAAAACCATTTTTATTATGGGCCTATAGTATGTATAGACGTCATGTTTATAGAACGAGGTGTCACTTGAACAAATATATCTAAGTCAATAAATAGTCATAGTCGTTGCTTAACACGCCTATTGCGAGTGTCGAACACGAATTGATAATCGAATACTAAGCGGTTAGCGATCATCGAGCGTTTTTGCGGTCGTTGGCGTGTCAATTGATTTGAAAAGTGCTAATAAAATGAATAAAAAAGTAAATTATTGGCAAAAAATTTAAAATAGATACATTAAAAACGTGCAGTTTTTGTTCGATCAAGTTAAATAATTTCAATTCTACCGCAAATCGACACTCGCAATAGGGGTGATAAGTTCAATTTCATTGTGGTCTCTAACTATATATATTTTTTAGACCTTCTAGTTCGTGACAAAAAATAATTGTTTAATTTAATTTGTTTATCGTAGGGAGACATGAGGCACGTAAAATATTGAATTCTAATCAGTTATTTTTACTTTGACAATTAACCCAAAATCGATGTGTCTCTAACACGTCAGTGTTTTTTTCTTATCTCTATCGTGCAAGTAGCTACATACATATGTAAATTTCCAAAAAAAAAAAAGTTAAGCAAAATCATAACATTTTAAACGCCCACCAATTCATAAGCTTAAATGTATTATAGTGCAAATTGACATATTTTGATTGTTTTTTATACCATAAATGACAAGAGGACAATACGTTGTAAATTGCTGGGAATTTTTTTTTAGTAGCTAAGAAAAAAATAACTTTAGACGAAAAACTCAGGCATGATTCAATAATGCAGGTCATGTTAAAAGGAAAGCTGATTTTTATTTATTCTCCACTTTGACAATCAACACATTTTTCAGTGCGATTTTGACTGTAAACTCATAAATTACAAAAAAAAAATACATGGAAAATTTTAGTGTGTCGATTTTCTACTGCCTGTTATCATGTTTACAGGTAATTTTGACATTGAAAAATATTTGTGATATTGAAAAATAAGCTACCTAATTGACTGTTGAACCCAAAATAGTATAATTTGGTATTTTTGTGTTTTTTACCGCTTGCAAATGAGTGTAAATTTTTTTAGTAATTTTCAAAAAAGTCAACCTTAGATCAGATCTTATATTTGAAAATTTTAATGGAAATGTATTCAATTCGATCTTCGAAACAGACAGTAGTCTCGACCTCACTTTAGCCATTATAGCCCATTGATTAGCAATTGCATGCACAAATAATTACTTGAAGGGTATACAAATAACTAATGTTAGAAGTAAATAAATAAGAACCTCAAGTTCGTGTGTTAGATTTTATTCATATGCTTTCATTCAGAAGTATAATTTCGCGAGTGTTTAACGCATGCTGCTCAAAAGTCAATAAATATCTAAAAGTACGTGGACGATTTAGGAACTATTGTCTATTAATTTTTAATTACTTAACAACCTTTTATGCCTCTACTAATGCGTATAAGAAAAACTGCAATAAAATTTTTTTTATTGATTTCAATAAATTGAATAAAAATGGCATCAAATGTGAACTGAAAATGCCTAATAGCCAAAGTAAAGGTATGCAGCACAAAATTCATAAGTTTGTTGAGACAAAAACGTTCGGTAAACAAGCTGTTACGGTACTTATTTTATGTCGCTTAATGTGTTTTAATGAGTTTTTAATGACAAAACAAAAAGAATTAACTGTTGCAAAGTGATAACATGTTTTAGTTCTGCTGTGAATAAGTTTCAATATTATTTCAAATCAAACTAAAATCTGAACTTTTAGACTGAAAACTATAACCTAGCTGCGTTCTAGACATTGCTTAGATGCACGTGAAAAAAAAATCGAAAACAATCAAAATTAATATATAAATATTTTTCATGCTATTAAGTTTTGGTTTGCGTATGTTTGATAACCGTGAAAAATAATGCGTAGTAACGGAGCACTATGACAATAAATCATTAAATGGGTGCTCAATAAAATAATCAAATAACCGGTAATCATTAACCATCTGAAAGAACAAACGGCAATAGTTTTTCTCTCTGAAACCAGACCTCTAGCATTCAACTGATTAGACGGACTTTTTAATTGAGAATGATTATTTGAATTGTTTTCAAGAAAAAGCAATTATAACTTGATTACGATTACAAAATCTTTTTTTTAAGATTATTAAAAAAAAAAACAAAATTATCAAATAAAAACAAACAAAAATAAATAAAAATAATCAAAAGTAATCAAAAAGTTTTTTGGAATATTTTTGACTTTTTTGATTATTTTCAATAATCGTGAAAAATCTTGAATTTTTTTATTATCTTTTATTTAATTGAAAAATTATCTTTAAAAATTTAAAGGCATGTTAAACAAGCATTGAATGGATTCTCAGGAAAATAATTAATAAAACCGGTAATCATTACGATTAGTAATCATTATTGAGCAGATGTGTCTGAAGCTAGTATTTTACTGTGTACCGATTTTTTTCACATTGATTACATAAAAAAATAATTAATATTGGATTCCATTCTAATTATTATCGAATCGGAATCGAAGTTTCTAACTTTGAATACATTATGTTGAAATCAAATGTACCACTGCGCCCACCTGTATGGGCCTTGATGTATGTACATATGTATATATGTAGGTACTGGTCAAATACATAAATATATGTAGCATTTTACCATTAATACGGTAGAGTGAGTTTGATAAAATCGATTATTAGCTCGATATACTAACTTTATGGTACATACATAAGTATGGACTTCCGCATGTTTTAAGTACTATTTATACAATCCAAAATTAAATGCCAATCAATTAAAAATAAATTGGCGAAACATTAATTTAAAACAAAAGTAGCTAATCTTAATGGTGTCAATATTTTTTTATAAATTTTTCTAGTGCGATGAAACACATTCTATAAAAGTTGATGGCGTGGAAAGGCAGCAGTTGAGACGGCGTGCTTTCCATCTAACGGTTCTGCAACGCAACAAAGTAGACATCCTTCAGCTCCAGCGATTTAGAAAATATGCGTCGTCTAAAATTCTCATTAAAAAAATATTTTTATTTTACGCTCTTTTGTGCACTACTTTTAATATTCGGTTTTAATTTACGGTAAGTCTATTTACTACCATCCTTTAAAAAAAAAGTTTAATAACATTTCGTTATCCACTTAAAACTCTTTAGAGAGCATGAAATTTGGAAAACGAAGAGCACGCTGCAGCAAACACAGTTACGTTCAAGTGATGAGCAAGCGCAACAATCTTTATTCTACAACACTCATTTATCCATTACATTCACACCTGGTGAAAATCAAGCAGCTGCGAAAAATAATGGTATCGCTGTCGCCGATGATTCAGATGCTAATGATAGCGTAGCGACGCTTCGGCGTGCTAGCATAATTAGCTCTAGCAATACACTGCCTAACGATGCGGTGAGTGATGAGCAAAGTGAACAGCAGAGTGTACAATTGCATCCAGGCCAAGTTCCATTGGAACCTACCTCAACGCGTCCTTGGTTCTTTCGACAAGGTGAATACTACCCTAAGCCAGCGCCTGTCGCAGCAACGCATGCTGCGCAAGGCAAGCGTATTGGAAATGGCGGTTTTGGGAGACGTAACAAGAAACATAATCCTCGTGGTGCACGACTTTTTCCGCATCAAGATCCACACAGTGATCGTATCATCAATCAATTAATGTATATGCCGCCAAATTATGAAAAAGTGCGCGCTAGTGGACGCATGAAAATTATATTGCTCTACAATGGACTGGGTCCATGGAATGTGAAGCAAGGTAACGATGCACTCAATGAAATGATACTTATTTTTACTCTTATTGAATTATTTGTATATATTTTTTTGTTGTATTTACCATAGGACGTGATGTCTTCCTACGCTCAAAATGTCCTGTGGACACCTGCGAACTAACATCGAATCGTGGCTATGCCGACAAAGCCGATATGATATTGTACAAGGATCATTACATACCGACTGGTCTTGGTAGACCATTGAATACGAAGCAAGTTAGCATGCTTTACTATTTAGAATGTCCATATCATACACAAAATGTTAAAGTGCCCGATGCGATCAATTGGACTGCCACATACAGGTAAAAATAATAACGGTTCAGTTTCATTGCCCTTGGAAGGTATTCAGGCGAGGCAACTCATTGCTCGTAAATGTGGAGAGTAGACGAAAATCAATTTTTTTGTTGCTCCATCGTAAAACAGTTAAAAAAGAGTTGCCAGAGCTGTTACTTAATTGAGCCTCATTTGATTTTGTCTTTTTAGACGTGACAGCGATATTATGGCGCCTTATGAAAAATGGGTCTACTATGATTCCAAAATTAGTCAAGTCGAACAGGATCACAATTATGCGCTGAATAAAACAAAAAAAGTTGCTTGGTTCGTTTCGAATTGTGGGGCACGAAATGGACGCTTGCAATTCGCACATGAATTACAAAAATTTATAGATGTAAGTATTACAGGGATTTAAAATATTTTTTGAGTTCCTAGCTAGCCTAGCTTTCATGACAGAAAAATAAATTAGATAAAATCCACAACCTGAATTTTGGACGGAGGCAAAAAAATTGTTAACATCAGAAGGAGCGTTTTACCGTTACAAACAAAAATCAAATTACTGCTCTTATATTCAAGTAGGAATTTAGGTGGTTTAAAATAATTTGCTTTCTACTCCACTAGGTTGACATCTATGGTGTTTGTGGAAATTACAAATGTTCACGCAACACAGCTGACAAATGTTTCGAGTTACTCGATCATGACTACAAATTTTACCTCGCCTTTGAAAATTCTAATTGTAAAGACTATATTACCGAAAAATTCTTCGTAAATGCATTACAACGTAACGTTTTACCAATTGTAATGGGTGCACGACCAGAAGATTATGAAGTAAGCGCACCACATCGTTCCTACATTCATGTCGATGAATTTGCCTCGCCCAAAGAATTAGCAGAATACTTACATATACTCGACAAAGACGATGAGCTATATAATTCGTATTTTAAATGGAAAGGTACCGGTGAATTTATTAACACATATTATTGGTGTCGTGTATGTGCCGCACTACATGACGAAGAGTCATTACGAAGACCGCGCTGGTACACGGATGTAAATGATTGGTGGCGTGGTGCTGGCGTTTGCACAAATGGTTCGTGGCGTAATTTTAAAGCGCGTAAAGATATCATACGCGATGATTAGGTAGGATTGTCATTGGTATATAAGTTGGCAATCTTAGTAAGTGTTGTTATTAATAAAATTAGTTAAGTAGTTTAAGGCTTATTTATTACAATCACAACTCACAGGAGATCATGACAACAAACACGCATTCTCAAATACAGTCAAACATTCATACGTACATATATAGTATATGTATATATATTTTATAGAATTAAATTGCATACAAATGAGTGAGTGTAAGGTAAAAGGAAATCGGGGGCCCATTTAACAAATATTCTTTTTCTGGAGTCGGCTAAAAAATTGCTATGTGAATCGTTAAAAAAAATTTGTTTAATGTTTGGACAGGCACTTTTCTGTGCTCGTCCTGAAAGACCTTATGAAATTATCTACATTCCTCTGGGACTTCTCAATATTGGTAAAGGGTTAGAGAGTAAAAACTTGCAGGTAACTGATAGAAATGCATATAGAAAACGGAGTTAATAAAAATGCTTAATTAAAGTGAAAATATAATTATTCAGTATAGCTTTTTGTAGCTGTAAAATCGTAACCCAGGACCAGAAGGCCTATGAATATGTAGTTTAGTATCTCAAGGAAAAAGTTAGACCTTACTAATATCTACAACGTGAAAAAATCGTTAATCGTTTCACCGTTTAGCTCCCATACAACCTAAAATTCCGACAAATACTTGCAGCGCAAAACTTTTCTGCTTAAAAACAACGTTCCCACTATTTTTTTTGGCTATTTTTACTGCTTCAAACTTCTATGGAATCTCTATTCTACTGCCTCAATATTTGTTACCAAATAAATTCAATAGCCCGTTAAATAAAAGAAATTGTAATTTACTTAAAAATAAATAAGTTTTGTATGAATTTCAAAAATAGAACTATAGGATAAGACACGTAAACACATTCCAACAAACCAAAAAACGCACACAGAAAGAACTATTTACAAACATTAGATCAGTTATGTAGTTTATATAAATTGAGTGCTAAATTTAAGCCATTTTTGTATTAACAGGCGTAACAGATATCAAACAACAAAGCTTATAATAGCAATATTAAATTTGTAAAAAAAATTCATGCCAACGAATGCACTTAAAAAGTAATAACAATTGGAAAAAATAAACCTTTTTAGTTGAATGTACTGGCACAGTCCTGTTAATCATTTTGCTATTGTATTAAAAGAAAAATAAAAACATTTTTATTTATATGCAAGTACAAAATAATTTGCATACAGACATATATGCATATGTATATATAGATATATTTAGAGTTAAGTTATATTTTGTTCGTGTTTAGATAAGGTATGAACGAGTGAAAATGTATGAAACCAATTGTGAGATATGAATGCTAAAGACAAGTATACATCTTCCACAAAATGAAAAATCAAATTATTGTAAAAAATAGGAAAATAAAATGTTTGTGCTGTACCGTAAAAACAATCATGTAGGTGCATTTTTATGCTTTCCGAGTTGTACAGCCGGGAATCAACTGCAAAAGAAACTTGACCAAAAAATAATAATTTCAGCTTTTTTAGCTATGTTTTGCTCTAATTATGTTCCCCTTGGCTAACCAGCTATTCCACTTCTGGATTTTGTATAGTATAATACATATTAATCTGACATTAACATTTCAAATGGCGATCTAGCTCATATCACTGTGGGTAATAACTTAGCTAACTACAGCCATTTTCTAAAGTCTTTCATATGTTTGCTTTATTTGCCATCACCTAAGCCAACTCAGTTTTTATTAAAATTTGCTATACATACATATCTTTACTTTGTTTCAACTCGTTATTTATTCCACTTCTGAATTTGAATAGATTTGAACCTTTGTAATCAACAAACTTTTTTCACTGAAACTTTACACACAACATAAAAGCGCAAATATTTTTTATAATAAATAGCTTAGTAAATTCACACAGCTACAATATCGTTGAATGGCATTAAAATGAAAACGCACATTCATACAAATCTATTTATGTGCTTTCATCTATACATAGTGCATACAAATGTATGTGCAACTGAAAACAATCAGACAACTTAAATTCCTATTTTCCTTTTCTGCTATAGGATGTTGATATTTACACAAATTTGACAATATAACACGATTTTATTCAGATATTATATGTATATTAACTTATGTGTTTATTAGCACAGGCTGCATATGTGTGTACAAACGTTTATATTTTCAATGTATTCAATATAAGTTAATTCTTATTATTTGTTTCAAACAAAGCTTATACAAAAATATTTGGATTACTCAGTAAGCAACAATTTTGTTAATTTTTTTTTATTATTTTACTGTGATAAATATTACTTAGCAATGAATGTAGAAACCAGCTGGAGTAAATGCTAAATAAGAGAATATGTATCAATAAAAAAATATAACAAATTAAGAGTATTCGGTTTTGCAAATTATTGTTAAATGCTTGTTGGTTATTTATTTATTCGTGGATGGCACTATGAAGTGATGAGGGCGAAAACATTTTTAAACCGCTTTGGATTATAGCAAAAGCTGAGCCGCAACAAATAAAATTGTATAATGAAGAAAACATGCATTATCCATAAAAACAAATAATATAACAAACGCTTAAACATGACATTCTCGAAGTTGCAAGAGAAGACTTCGTAAACCCTTTGAGTCTTTACCAGCCCCAGTAACAATTTTGGACATAACCTTGCGCCTTAATGCAATAGCCTCCACCCGTTTAGAAAGCTGAAATTTAAAATTAAATTCGAAAAACAATCGAGGTGATATTTAAATCCAATATACCTCAAAGGCGCGCTTTATGATTGGCTTCGGCATGCCCGCTAATTTAGCGGCATTGAAGCCATACGATTTCGGACATGCTCCAGCTGTATACTTATATAGGAATGTTACGGTTTCCTGAGTGGGATCTTCAATATCCTCATTTTCTACCATACAAGCCTGCATTATTTATATTCATATATAAAAAAGACTATCAGCACCCAGATTATAATGTCAAATGCCAATGCTTACCATATGACCTAAAGTAATGCGAATATCCTTGTGAAAATATTCGATAAGATTGTGATAATGTGTGGAGAAGAGCGTGCGGCATTTCAAATTAGCAAGATAATCAACCACTGACGCTGCTATAGCAGTCCCATCATAAGTGGCAGTACCGCGACCTTTGCAAATAAAAATGTAGATTGGACACATATAAGCAAGAGCTCTGCGATTTTATGGTTATCTTGCATACTTACCCAATTCATCAAGCAACACTAAACTATTAACTGTTGCATGTTTCAAAATTAAAGATGTCTCATTCAACTCTACCAAAAATGTACTCTGCCCAGCCATTATATCATCCTGTGCACCCAATCGTGTAAATATGCGATCAACAAGCGTGATACGGCAATGTTCAGCGGGAACATGGGCGCCCTTTAGTTACAAAAAAAGTGTAATTATATTAAAAAATGATAAATATTCATATTTATGTAAGAACTTACGATTTGTGCCATAACAACAAGTAAACCAACTTGCCGCATTAGCGTACTCTTGCCACCCATATTCGGTCCCGTAAGAATTGATAACGGTGCTGAGGTTACACCTGTGCCCAGTATGAGACCATTTGGTATAAAGTTGTCGGCTACAGCGCAAGGATGATAACCTTCAGCTATATCAATGAATGGTTGCTGATCAGTTGTTTGAGTTTGCAATTCAGGCACACAGATAATTTGCTGGGCGCGTGCATATTCCGCTAGTGAGGCTAAGACATCCAGAATTGCTACACAATCAACACATTGCTTCCAAAGCTCATAGTGACAGGAGAATTTCTCAAATATTCGCCTAGCCAAGTCTTTTAATATAGCATCACGTTCTAATTCCGCATTTTGCAATTGTTTTACAAATGACTATAATAAAGGATTTAGTTGACTTCGTGAAAATACAAGCAGGTGAATAACTCAATTTACAAACAAATCGAAAAAAGGTAAGGAACGTATTCATCTATTTTATAAATTTTCTTATATTTATGATTAAATTTAGTGCGTTCTGTAAAAGGGCCAAAAAAGGTCTACACCATAAAAAATTTGTTTCTCTATTAATAATTAGGTATGTCGAACAATAACTTACGCGCGTTTCATTTGTTGAGAAGCGACGTATTGGCTTGTTACCTTTCCGCTGTCCCTCCAATTGATAAGCTTTGCCGGCTTTCCTTGCCGCGTTTTCAGGCACTTCAAGTTGAAAACGATTTTTCTCCCCACCAGGCGTTATACGGCAACCGAAGAACTTTTCTTGCTCAACAAGATAATCCTTGAATGTGTTATTTATGCTGGTTATTTTCTGAAGAACCTCATCATAGTCAGCGTCTACGCCTTGCTCTGGTGCAATAACTCCAGTCTTTGCACCCGCCTCATGATCAAATGCATTCTACAATGTATGCAAACGAAAACGAAAGTATTTAGAGGTTTACTTTGTCTACTACAACAATACTGACCTTAAAAAATTCTAGAGGTGCTGACATTTCGGGAAAACCTCCAGCTGGCTGCAATTGTGTCAAACGCTTCATAAGTGGCGACTCAAAGTCATCAAATAATTTAGGGATTTCCATTAGCGCGGTAAATCCCTTTAGTATACCAATAAAGTTTTGTATTTTTTTCTTATTATATGTCTTTTCTTCAAAAAGTATGGCACGTCCATCAGGATGGTCCTGTGAGATACGCTTATTACCGAACAAATGAATCTGAGCTAAATGTCTTTCAAAATCAGGCATGGGTGCTAACAAGGCACGTAAATCTTGTAACTCTACAGTATGATTAATTAACTCTGTTATAGCTTGTTGGCGTTCCACAATCACATCGAGCTCACAACTTGGTGAGCATATCCAGTGATGAAGCAAACGTTTTCCAAATTTTGTGCAGCAATTATCTAGCGTAGCTTGTAAAGAGTACTCTTCACCAGTAATACGTAGATTAGCCAGTGTTGTAGCATCGATTACCATGTGCCGGCGACGGGGAGTTGTGGCCTTCGACTTTGCGTCTAACTGCTGTATTTCAATATCCTCAGTTACATTCAGCATATCTGGCGGTGTATAGAGATGATAACGTGCCATAGGTAGTATCTTTTCTTCAAGTTGACAACGTTGTAAATAGAATATACATTGACCCAAAGCTTTCAATGATAGCTTACTATCATCGCGGGGTGTTAAACCTAAATGATCAGATTCAGATTGCATCATACGTAATGTTAAAGGCCAATTATCAGCACCGCTTTTATTCTCATCTTCTGATATTTTCGCATAATATTTTTCGGCGAGATGTTTCAGTGTTTTTTCGGCGCTGCATGCTTTGGTACCGTTAGCTGGTAATGGATCCTTTAGTATACCAGAGAGCATTGTACGAAAAATTTCTTGGGTGCGTTCGGAAATTGAACCACGTTCAAAAATTAGCTGTAAAAAAAGAATAGTAACATAGGTTAATTCTCATCGTGATAGGAGTTTATGCAAATTTGTAAGTTTATGTGCTGGTTTTCTTACCAAAACTGGCATGTGATGCGAGAGTAATGTTAAAAGCCGAGAACCGTTTTTGTCATCTTCAAATTCACCAATATAAAAATCACCGATGGAAGTATCAACATAGCAAATACCATATTTACTAGAGCTGGTCTCATTCTTTAAATAAAATTAGATATATAAAACGCAAATTGTATATCATTGCTAATATATGTAAGCACCTTTTCAACAACAGCCAACATATAGTTCGGCTGATAATGTGGTGTTATTTGGCATTGTGAACCAAACACTTGTGTACCACGATTCGATATTTGGCAAATCTCCCGACGCACTACCTTATCGAACTTTGTAGGTTTCTTGGCTTTACAGCGTTCGCTCATCATTTCGGTAGTTTCCGTTTGCTCTACACGAGCAACCTAAGAAATAAAAATAGACAAACGTAACCAAATAAAGTTTGCAATACAGAAATGGTATTAAAGACTTTTTGTCCATGAATACAGTCTTGGGCCAGCCTATTTATTTTAACGTAAAATAAATATATAGCCTTTCATTTTCCTATTACTGATATACATTACCCTGAATATAAGTTATGTCCATTTACCTTGTAGCCGCGATCAACTAATATGGTTGACATCTTATCGAAACTAACTTCCGGCGATCCCGAGTGTGCAAATTCACCACGCATATAAACGAATCCCAGCTCTTTTACACCAATTTCCGCATCCATGTGATATAATTCATAAAACTTGCCCACTTTGAAAAAGAGCACACAATCAAAGTTATCCGCCTTCAACACCCACCATTGGCGTACACCCTGTAAAAAAATTGTAATTTGTTAAAAAGAGAATTTTTATATAAGAACATAACGACAAACCGGCGATAATGAGTCCAAATATTTCTGTGGCACATGCAATGTAGTGGGATCGTATTGTGGATGTTCAGGGCGTCTGCCTTCCTTATCTTTTATTTTTTCAGGCTGCAAAAACTCTAGCTTCTGATGTGGCCATACTACTGGCTCATCCAACGTTGAGCTGCTGCACACAATTTTCTCATATTTGGCATCATTTTTAGCAACAGTTTTAGCATCTGATATGGTCGTGGAAGCTTGTAATGATGCCAATTTTTCCATGAAACTGCACTTTTCTAGTTTTGCTTTCTTCTTTGTCGGTTCTTCAGATCTCTATTTACATTTAAAAAATAATAAAGTATCTGCAAAAAACGGATCTTCCTACCTTTTTAGTATTTTCCTTTCCATTCGACGCCTTTTCATCGTCGTCACTGCTATCTCCTTTACTTGGCTTGTATTCATCCTCATCGTGTTTCCCATTTGGCCTTTGGGTTGTTCCATTCTCTTCATCATCGGACATTATTATACGATGCCTTTTCTTTTGCGTACGTTGAATTGTCCAGTCATCCTCATCATCTTCGCCAGAATCCACATCCATTTTTACACTCTTAACCTCCTTGAGCTCCGCATCAATTTTACGCTTCGCTGCCGGTACTTCGTCAGCATGGCCATTTCCATTTTTCAGATTCTTTTCTTTTGCTGGCTTTTTTGTTTCCTCCTCACTGGGTGTGTTGGGTATTTTCTTTTCTACTGTGGCTGGTGAGCGTGAAAAATATTTGAATAAAGAATTATTCGGCGTGCCACCACCACTTTTGTTTAATTTTTTAGACATTTTCTGTTGGATTTTAAATCAATATAAGTTTCCTGCTTTTGCAAAAGACGCCTTCCTTTTGTGTCTTCAATTGTGCGGTATTGTTCAAGGCGCGCGCAATTCAATGACATTTGAATAAAAACAATACAGTATTACCTAAGAAAATGGTCTACGCATAGGCTGGGTTGGTCTTCTTGTTACCTAAAACTTAGATCACAGCATTGACCTACCTGGGTCATATTCGGGAATGCCTTTTCACCAGTTTTGTTCAATCCATCTTAAGATGAGAGACAATTATGATAAGTTCCTACTGTCACGGGTTCGCAACTAATGTTCAGCAACCTATCACGCCCAAAAGTTTTATCTGCAATCTCGAAATCGTTTTTGTAGGATATGGCAGCGCCGCTGTTTGCTTTTGTTTACAGGTGTCAAAGATAACAGCTGATTTATGAAATAAAAATTTGTAAGCGTTTGGAAACGATTATTTGCTAAAATCCATCTCATCCACGGATTATCAATTTATCTTGATTTCTATAGTCTTCTGCAAAACTGCAAAATGTCTCTAGCCGATGAGCTTCTTGCTGATCTTGAGGAGGACAATGACAATGAGTTGGACGAGCTGCAAAATGTATATGTATAAAATATTCAAAAGTACTATTGATTGTAGTAACAGAGGTTTACTATTTACAGATGGAAGAGGACGATGAGGAAGCAAAGGCGCTGGAGATTACAGAGAAGCTACTAAAGCCGCAGGTTAATCTAATGGAAGTTGATGTTCAAGTTCAGTCTATACGTGATCTTTGCAAGCTACACGACTCCGAACGACTACAGTATGTACTAAAACAAATAGAACAGTATGGTAATAGACAACGCACAGCTGCAGAAATGCTGGGCAATGTAGAATCGGACCCGGAGTATCAGCTTATTGTTGAAGCGAATGCTATTGCGGTAGACATTGATAACGAAATTTGTATGTAACATTGTTTAGTAAGTGTTTTGAATTAAATAACTGTATTATTTTTGCTAATTCTTTCAGCCATCATACATAAATTTGCCAAAGAGAAATATCAGAAGCGTTTTCCCGAATTAGACTCCCTAATTGTGGGAGAAATAGAATATTTATATGCAGTCAAGGAATTGGGAAATGATCTCGAACAGGTGAAAAATAATGAAAAGTTACAGGCCATACTAACACAGGCAACAATTATGATTGTTTCCGTGACCGCTTCTACAACGCAAGGGTAAATACATCATATCCCCAAAAATTTCATATTATTAAGGTTTTCTTTCGATTTCAGCACTAAACTCACGCCTGCCGAAAAAACACAAATTGATGAAGCCTGTGAAATGGCTATAGATTTGAATAATTTTAAGTCACAAATTTATGAATACGTAGAAAGTCGCATGACATTCATTGCCCCAAATCTTTCAATGATTGTTGGCGCATCAACCGCTGCAAAACTACTGGGTATAGCTGGTGGATTAACAAAACTTTCTAAGATGCCTGCTTGTAATGTGCAAGTGCTAGGATCGCAGAAAAAGACATTAGCTGGGTAAATATACAAAACATTTAAAGTTGTTTACTCAAAAAGTAAAATCAAAAATTTAACATGCAGCTTTTCGAAAACGCAAATGCTACCCCACACTGGATATGTTTACTACTCACAGATTGCACAGGATACACCGCCGGTTAGTATATGAAACCTTTTCAGTTATCTAGTACAAATGAACTTTTTAAATATCAGGACCTGCGCCGGAAAGCCGCGCGTTTAGTTGCAGCAAAGGCAGTGCTGGCCGCACGCGTTGATGCATGTCATGAAAGTGTGCATGGAGAAGTTGGTTTGAAATTTAAAGAGGATATTGAAAAAAAGTTGGATAAGCTACAAGAACCGCCGCCAGTCAAATTTATTAAACCACTAACTAAGCCGATTGAAGGTAGCAAGAAAAAGCGTGGTGGCAAGCGTGTGCGTAAGATGAAGGAGCGTTATGCTTTGACTGAGTTCCGCAAACAACAAAACCGTATGAATTTCGGGGATGTAAGTGAAAATAATATTGTGGTACAATTGTGTGCGCTTATAATACAATTTTAAAAAACGCTGTTCTTCAGATTGATGAGGATGCATATCAAGAGGATTTGGGCTATACACGTGGTACAATTGGTAAAACTGGTACTGGACGCATACGTTTGCCACAAGTAGACGAGAAGACCAAAGTGCGTATAAGCAAAACTTTGCAAAAAAATTTACAAAAGCAACAAGTGTATGGAGGCAGCACTACTGTAAAGCGACAAATTTCGGGTACAGCGTCTAGTGTTGCATTCACGCCGCTACAAGGATTAGAAATAGTAAATCCGCAAGCAGCTGAAAAATCTCAAATTGAGCAGAATGCTAAATACTTTTCCAATACATCGGGCTTTATTTCAGTAGGTAAACGTACTACGTAAAGCAGTAATTATGGTAGAAAAAGTTACAAGTTAAATACATATTTATTATTATTGTATTTTGCAAAATTTTGGCTAAAAAAAAACTTTATAGCAAGCATTAGACATTCATTGTGCATAATTATATGGAGTTAGAGGACAGTTAAAAAAACGTAAATTTACATAAAACGGAAATTTATACAAAATCCATAAAACTAGTACTTATTACAATTAACGAGATTCTAAACTTTTGGTTGAGCACAGGAATGTGTACACGAAGTTTCATACAGTTCTAAAAACACATATGCATACATTAATGCAATACATAAATATGCAAATATTATAATACATATCGAGATGTAAGTCAATTGAATAGTAAGATATCTTATGAGCTTCGCAACAGTATCCAATAAGCAGTCAGTTGAAAAGGGTAAATTCGATTATTTGTCAAAAACATTAGTGTTGATTTTGTGCTTGGTTTCGCATTATTGTTAACTCAACTTGCCGATTTCCAATTTACGTTGTAAGACTTCTAGCGAACTATTCAGGAAGACCGCAATAATACCAGCAACTGTGAATACTCCACCAATTATAGAGCAGCAGTTTGTGGCAAAATGACCAAACGATCTATGAATTTATAACCAAATGGTAAATCAATATAATTATAAAATGGAACTAACGAATATACTTTGTATTACCTGTTCTTCTCCTCATACTTCACCATTAGTGGTGATAATTCGTAACTGAAGAATATGCCAGGCATGCCACGTTCTTTATTTGAAAGGTCTTTTTTGTAACGCGTCACAGAAAATTGATTGGTGTGTATAGGCGGATTATTCAGTTTCACATACATTGTAGGCACGATTTTCAAATAATAGTTGTACATTTCACTTTTCACCTCTGCAATAGGACAAGGGAAAGGAATAAATTATAAAAATATGTAATTAATAGTGGATAATCGAAATAAGGATGAAGTTCTACCAATTTCCCAACTTCCTGTACAAATTTTTCCGTTAAGATTGTTTAAACCACAGATGGTGCTGTGAACAATGTTGCAATGTAGGAAAAGCAAATTTTCAATAGCCCAAAAAACAATTAATTTGCATTTAGGAGTAAACACTGCATATACAGCCGATTTGAACAGCCTTAAGGTTCGCACAAATAGACAAATTTGGTCTGGCAACATTGAGCACATTTTTTTTCCACTTTCTCTTCTCAGTTGTCATTTTGACATTTATATAAGAAAAAAAAAACATCACAATACGAAATTGCGTGTAATCCGCATGGACAAAATTTTCAGAAAACATAAAATTGATTAAACACATTCCCTGCGCATAAAACGGCTACTACTACTGTTGGATTTAACTAAATTTAACGTTAGTGGATTAAAGAAATAATAGTTGTTTGTCTGTGAGGTACAAAACAAAATGCCAGCATTGCCTAGCGGAGTGTATGGCCAAGCACAAGGTCCAACATGTTTTGATAAAATGAAGACTGGGTTTACGATTGGCTTTTGTGTTGGCATGGCAAGCGGAGCGCTCTTTGGTGGATTTTCCGCCTTACGGTAAGTAGCGTGTCAGAAGGATTGCTGACGCAATTTGAACTCGAATTACATAACAAATGAGGGAATAATGGCGAAGTGTACACTTATTGGAAATTTGTCTTTTGCTTACAGATACGGTTTGCGGGGGCGTGAGCTAATTAATAATGTCGGTAAAGTAATGTTGCAAGGTGGAGGCACATTTGGAACTTTTATGGCTATCGGCACGGGTATACGCTGCTAAAGCATAACAAATGTACTTTCGGGCAATGCAATAAAGTATTGCTACTCTTTTTTTTTTGTCTCTGCTTGCGTAAAAAAGCTAACATTAAGCAAATGCTTGATGAACTATTTTAGTTAATCAGTCTTTAATTTAAATCTAAAAAAATAACCCATGCACAGATACATATGTAACCGTAAGCAACCGTTAAAATAAATAATTTTTGAAAAATTATACTGAAAAAATTGTGTTAACTATGTACTTACCTTTATCTGATTCCGCACGCAAACCGTCGAGTGGATGAGTTTTTGCAAATTCAATTTTATCGCCGAACGATAAATGGTTGATGGTATGATCCAATTTCACATCAGTGAATTGAAAGTCATGTATGTGAAACTGCCTAATGGAAAAGCTATTTCCAGGTGCAAAATGAAAACTTCCGGCCATCTATAATTTCGAAATTCCGGCTTAATTTAATTTTTTTTCTCATTGTAATATTCCAAATCAACTCAACCACTTTTTAAAGCACCAACTTAAAAATTATAGTCACCAGATCAGGTCAGCTGTTGTGGCCAGCCCTCATTCATTAACTTTATGGTCCACTATCGAACAACAAAAGTAGTTCCCTGAGCGATAACAAATAATGCAAATCAATGCAGCATTTTTAGCCGACGGGGAAAATAAATATTATAGGAAATTTTCAAGACCAAGGCGTATTCCTCCAAGAAAAACTATGGATGTCTGGTAAGCAACCATTAAAGGGAATGGTTGCGTTAGATTGACTACTAAATTTCAATGAAAGATGAATAGAAATGCCTGACTACCGAGGGCGACTGCTTAACCCCAGGCAAAAAGCGGTTGAATTGATATGGAACTGCCCATATTTCCTTACCCTATTAACTTCTAAATGCCCTTGAACCCTGCATCCCTCCTTAAAGGCACTAGTATCACTCTGTTTGGCCTGGTGTTTACATTGTTCAATTTTATCCATTTGTACAGTCCACCTTCTTTGCCGGTATGCATCCAACACCTCTTCGCAAGTGTTGCAACAACTTAAAAACAACAAAATAGTTACACATATCATAGATACATATATTTAACTTACTGTGTGCTATTATTTTCTGCACCATAGCAGCTACCACAAGTAGAATTCTTGTTTGATGGCGAAACAGCTACAATTTCCTTTATAGGTTCAGTCTCTTTCAAGGGGTTACCCTGTAAATCCAAACGGTGTTTAAAAATATCATGATCGACCCGTAAATGCTGGTCACCTGAAGAATCCATTGCGTCCAATGAGACATCTATGCGACAAACATGCCAATTTGAATTTGTAAATCATAGCCATAAATATGTAGTGCGGGGTATGTAATACTCACAGTTACATGCCAAATTATGTATTGTTATGTCCAAATTAATACGCAGTTTATGATTTCGTGTAGTGTCCACAAACAGCTCCTCCTTTAGATTAGGACGCAAATAGGCAAGACATTCCAGAAAAATTAGTATCACTATGATACTGGTGCTGATCAATGTAACTATTAAGCACAGAAAAGTTGTGTAGTTAAAACAATATAGGTACATTTAATATTTATTTACCTGCCGCACCACTAACTGTGCGTACACTGAAGTCTTCAAGTGTGCGTGGATATGCGTCCAACCGGCGTAGTACATCTGCAATTTTCATGTTTTACTGCAGTTTCCAAGCGATTTCTATACAAATATTTTTTACTTTCTCCCAATATTCCCGACACTGAATCTCGAACTATTAACGTTTTGCCACATTAGGCATTAATAAAAAATACAAACAAGAAGGCGGAAAATAATTGCTGTGCTGGACAAAAAAATTGCACGTTTGTGGCGACGACGTTTGTTATTTTGTTCTTTGCTTTTTCTGAAATTTTATGTTTATGTTTTCTGGCGAATGGGAGTACAATGGCGGAATGTCAAAGTATTTGACGGCTGTTTGACACATGACAGCTGGCAGTGTATTTAACAGAAGGAATTTAACAGGCCGCTTGCATCTTTCGTTAATTCAGATTTTAGCTGGGCTAACAATAGCCAAAAGCTTGAGTTGACATTTTCCTTTTCAATAGGGCGTCGGGTTCCGTTTTGCTGATTTTCGTTTTGTATTTAAATGTAATATTTGTATTTAAATGTAATATTTTATTTTTTTCAATTTGCTGCCGGTCTGGATTATAGATAGGTAGCATAATGTTTTTTTTCCATTAGGAGATAACTGCTAACACACGTACTGGAATAAGTATCAATTATTGATATCGAGACATTCGGATTATTGATAACGAGGTCCAAACGCGTGTCTTGATTCCTCTATTGGCATTTTTGATCGTGTTTTAACGTTGGTGTCCAAAAAGACACAATTGCCGTGTACTAAACAAACAGACCTTAATTTTTTTTATCAAGGGTGGCAGCATTGTTTTTTTTTTTGCAAAAACAGCAACTCGTTGTCAAAGCGAATATTCGTTATTCCAATCATTCGTTGTCTTTCGTTCGTCGGGAACGGTTATATTTTTGTGGAAAGTCTGTTGTTATCAGAAAAGTATTTGTCCCATTGGACGCATTTGTTTAAAACGCATTAAACAATTTGTAGGCAATTTGCAATACAAAAATCGGAATTGTAGTAATTATTTTATTGCTTCTCTCCCAGTGGCAGATTTTGTGAAATAGTTGCTGTCCAAAGGAAAGTTAAGAAAACAAGATACATACTCTATATGATAAAAGGGAATTTGCGGGCGAATGAGAAGCTTTTATATTTGTAAATAAAACCGGATTGACCCTTATAGAGAAATAATTCCAACTGGGAAAAGCAAATATTTACGGAAATTGTGGCATAATTTTAAAACATAAATAACAAAAAGATAAAAACAAAAAAAAGATCAATAATATCGGATTAATTTACTATACAAGTTTAACGAAAGAAAAATCTAACTACGCACACATCCGGCCGTCCGTCGTTTTGTGATACACCAAACAAAAAAAAAAAACCAAGCAAAGAACTGAAAATTTAAACCAGCTGCCAAGCACGTAAACAACCACAAAAAGCGAATACACAATTGAACAAGATGACCTCGACTCCACCGAAAATGGGAGAAGATTTACTTGGTGGTGAGTAGTTTTTCAATGCTTGTATCTACATACATATATAGGTATGTATGTTTGTTTGAATTTCTGTGCCGAATTTCAAAAAATATCTACTTACTATGGCAGGTGTGGCCGAAAAGCGAATTTCGTGCTAATTTGCCACGTTAACTTTTCAGGTAACCAATATGCGTTCATTGAATACATTTCGCAGGTAGCCTAATAGATGCTCTCTACTCTTGGTTTTTTGTTGTTTTGTATTAATAGTAACACTCAATGATAAAGAGAATTTTGATTTTTCTCAAACAGTTTTTGTTGTATGCCAACCATCGGCATCCAATAATTTAATATATGTACATATATACCTATTTTTAATAGTTCTTATCTACATAAGTTCATATGTATATAAACAAATGTACCTATATGTATTTACTGATATGCCAAGGGCGTATTTATTGCTGCTCAAAGGGGGCGGTCACGGTACTATCTTTAAAAACGCGACAAAAGAAATATAATCAACACAGTACTGCACAGTATCTTGAAAGAAATCCTGAGATAGGGTGCTGTTAAATAAAATTGAAATAGAGAAACAAGCAATATGTCCTGTTGTATGTACATATATTGTTTCCGACTATTGGCATCCGACTCATCCCGGATTCATCCTATACTAATCGCTGTTTTTGCAGGGTACCAACAGATTGTACAAATGTAACTTCATTATTTTTTTTTTTTTGGGTTTGTTGATTTAACTGGCAACCAAGCGGTTTGCCTAATTTATTGGCTTCTTTATTTGCAGATTTTTGGGTTATGTGTGAAACTCTTAAACCTTCGCAGGAGATGTGAAAATGTTACAAATATTTACTATTGAATTTAAATGGGCGTGAACTGCACTTTTTCTTTTTTGGTGGTAAACAGTCAATGCACCGTAGCGTAAATTGTTCAAACAAGACATCACCATCATAAGTCATCCTCTCTTTGTTTCTTCCAATGCAACTTCATTTTCTTCTGTTTCGAACCGCATTTATTATTTTGTATTATTTGATCTATCTATTGATATTATTTGCCGCTACATGAAGTCAAGTTTTAGACTACAGCTTTAATGGATGTGACATGAAAATACTCATATTGTTTTCCCATATTCTGTCCTGTTGAATGGTGAAGCGCAGGCGCATTTATGCCACATCAAAAGCATAATACGAGGAGGGTTATTTGTTTAAAGGTGAAGAACATACATATTTACATGTATCCTTCTATATGTAGATAATTTAGCTGCTGTTTCCCTGCAGTCGACTAGCTTTTAACTATGTATCTCACAACCAGTAAGTGATCCAAGCAAGCTAGGCAGTTAGTAGGATCTTTTCTGGATATGCAACAAGTATTTTTACGAAAAGTCCTAGAAGATAGGAAAGGGTAGATTCCTAACAGATATACTGATATATGCTGTCTCTAATTAGAGCAAAAAAAAAATAGAAAATTGAATTGTAGTGCTAATTTTTTTAACGAAAATAATTTAAATGCACCTGGACCTGGGGTCGAATTACGACATACGATCCGTGATCAAATACAAATTTTCGTCGGCACAGTTTTGGTTGTTTTCAGACTAGTTTGAATCAGTCTTAAAATACTTATTGTCAACTAGTTTTTTTTTTTCTAACCAATTTGTTGTCTTCCTACAAGCCTTTGTGTTATTGTGATTTGTTGATATATGCAAGCAAGCTTACGCTTTTGTTTTGCCAGTCATATCATCTGCTTTGTATACCTATTCATGGACGTTATTTGTTGGTCTCCACCACCTTTTCGTGCAGCTGCTTTTGAGTCTGGTTTTCATGGTTTTGTTTTGACGCCATTTCCCATTTATCGGCACTTACGTATAGGTACGTATGTACTATGTACATATATGTATATATGGTTTTTCGCGTTCTCTTTTTGTGTACGATTGCGCTCTAGTCAATTGGTTACTGCTGCAGCGGCACGTAGACACGATTCAAGACTTAATTCTAACGAAATTAAAAATCAAAACAAAATTTGCAATAAAAAAAACAAGAAATCATATCCGTTTCGCATGGTGGCATACATACATATGTACATAGTATATAGACATGTGTCTTTACCTATTTACTTTGCTAAATTGCGTGATTTTTAAAGCTACACTTAAGCTTTTCTAAATTAAGAATACAATTTTACAACTTTTACAAAATGAATTTCTTTTGCATGATACATACAAGAAGGTTTGTTTTGTGCTTGTGTATCTATGTATGTGTGTATATACTTGTATATATGTATTTCTTACTTCATCAAAATGTTCTCACCTATCAGTCAAAAAGCATAGCGTATTTGCACCTACTGTACTTATGCATTTGCCCTTAAAGCTCATATTATTTTTTATGGCAGCAAAAGCAGTTTACTCTACTTACGTCATTGCAATTTTGTTGTAGCCATTTTCATACCAGATAAATGTTGTTTTCGTTATCCCACACATCGATGCCTGTATAGACCAAGCGCTGGCAGGCAGTAGGAGTATGGCACTGTTGAGTCTTTCCTGTTGTTGGCAGTCGCGCGTACATTTAGGGAGCAACGTTTTCATTTCTGCGCAATTTCTTGCATTTTACATACATACTATAATTTTCCTTATTTGATTTCGTTGACTAAAAATACCATAAACGTACATTATCCATGAACCACAAGCAAAATCACGTAAAATGCCTTTGAGGGTGGAGTATGAATAGAGCTAGCTGTCGTAAGTGTTAATTTTTCAGGACCTTGTAGCATCGCAGCTTTGACCAACCGAAACGGAAGGAGTGCATAAGTATAATACAAAAATGGTTACTTCAGTCCGATTTTGTCAACCTTTAAAAGAACTAAAAATGAGTTGACTTGTTGAATACTCCCTGGAGGAAAAACGCATTATCTAGTACAGCTGGGTATAAAAATATTGTTTCGCTATGCATATGGACATATATAAATATAAGTGGATATGTCAAACAATATCCGCTGAAATATTTTTAATGCGTAGTTTTGATCTTTTCCTGTATCTAAAATCTGTTCAGCTTTGCACTATTATTTTTGTTTTTATCTGTTATCTAAAAGTTTTTCATTCTGCTAATGATCGTTTACATATACACTTCCCGTTAGTAAATACTCATATTACATACATAGTAGATGGTTAAGTACATACAGTTGTGTTCGATAAAATAGTAGTGAAATTAAATTGGAGGCGAAATTTTGAGGTACATAGTTCTAACTTGCACTCAAATTAAATGAGCTATAAAACTGCGCTCTAAAATCGTCCAAAAATTCGGCCCAAAATTATTGAAATTTTAGTGGAAATTTTTAAAAATGTTTAATTAACTTTCCTAGACTTTGCGTAAAGTTTGAAATTCCTTTGTAGATCTACTAGATCTTCGATATGTACATATGGGTGAATTGTAATAGATAGTCATCTACAAGTTCATTAGCTTATCTTCCATTGCCCCATTAGCTTATCTCCATTAACCATTAACAGCAGCTATTCCATTTCCCATCTCGTTATTATTCATGTTTTCTATTTCCATTTTAAAATAAAAAGAGCATTGTCTGCTACACGCGTTAAATGTTAAGCTTTATTCGTTGTGTTTTTTATTTTTTTGCTATCTAAATAAAAACAACTTGAAAACGCCGACATTTGAAATGTAAACAAACTGAATTTTTTGGTCGTTTTCGATTTTTTAGCGCTTTGTTTACATATTTATGCTTGACTCGTTTTAAATCTGCTATTTTTATATTCTTTTCTGTTTTCTGCTGCTTATTTGTTCTTTCATGTGCGCTTGATTTTTTCTCTGAATTCTCCCCTTTACTTGATATTATTGATACCACTATTTATTTCTATATTTAATCGTATATTTTTTAAAGAATTCATTCATGTTCATACAGTCAGGCTTGCTTCTTGTCATAATTTCCATGCTGGATACCGCATTGCCCAGACCAATCACCTTAGCCGGTTTTCGTATCAGTTTTTGACACAACTTTTTTCTAATATAATTACAAATAAGAAATCTGGGTTGGACTCGAAACACTCCGTGGTTCCGCCCTGGTGTAGAAATACTATGTGTATATTTAAATTAAATTTGAAAATCCTATCAACTGCGTAGTTAATTGTTTACACGTTTTTTCCTAAACCCATTGATAATGCGGTATTTCATCACTATTCCACGCGAATCATTGTTGTATACTACAACAACAAACACACATATGCACAATGATTAATTCTGTATTATTTATAAATACTACATAATACGAGTACGAATTGCTTAGCAAGCGGCGTTTGTTTATTTCTTTGTTTACTTTTGCTTCGTTTTTCTGTCTACGTGTACCTGTCTTCTTAGCGTTTCAATTAATATTTCATTTATCTATTAGCTGGCTTTCTTGCTAAGTATGTGAGGCAGGGGCGGATACACGGGGGGTGAGTTTCGGGTCCAAAACACTCAAATTCGGAATCCAAAAAGTCATATTTTTTAGGAACTGTGGATAAATGATGTAATCGAAGTTTGATAAAAAAACCATCCTTGATTTGAAATGTTCCGTTTTTTTTTTTTCAAAATTCAAAAAATATACTATGTACATATACATATTTTCGATGGTAAAATTGAAAAGGTTGTTATCCTTTTACCAGCATATTTATCCCACTTTACTATGTATTTTCTTTACTTAGTTGTTAGAAAAGTGGCCCCAAATAGGTTGAAAACTCATCGAATAAAATAGATGTCCAATCGTCGTATGAATATATCGCCCATACCTAGTATACAAGTACAAATATTCGCATTTTAACTACTTAAGCAGGTCAAATAATGGTAGAATAAATAAAAAAAAAAAACTCAGACAAACGTCAGCAAAATTTAACTGCATTTATAACTTTCATTTATAGCGATAATTTATTCAATCTATTGCGTAAATTACAGATAATTAAATTCGGGCAAAAAATTATCAACGGAAGATTACCTTAAAAATTGGCTAGTAATAAATATGAAATTTAAAGGGGCAGGGATAGGAAATTTCAATGGCAAGAATTGGACAATTTAATTGAAAATTCTCAAATACTTCAATAAAAAGTATATACAAAGTATAAGCGACGATTAGTTTAAGTGGTACAGTAGACGCTCACAAATTAGAATCACTTTGTTTTTAGGGCGATTCTAATTTCTGAAAAATTCTAATTCCTGGACGTTTTTTTATTTCAATAAAACCTTAAAATTTAAGTCAATTTGCATTGAAAAACTACAATGAAATTTTGTCTTATTCAATTTTATTCATAAAAACGAGAAAACAAGGTAAATGTCCAATATACATATATGTATTTATGCGCTAAGTCAAAAAAAGGTCCAAAAAACAAAAACTCCAATTACAGTAAATATATTGAAGCTGTGCTAGTGGCACATCATCGTCAAATATCAAGCAACCCAATAAGCAAAATACGCTTACTATAAGCTTACAATAAACTTACTTTTGTAATCTTTTCGCTTGGAAAACGTTTACTATAATCATTGGAAAACGTTTGGAAAACATTGTACACTCAACGAAAGTGGTCCCTTTTTAAACAATTGGAATTGATGCTTGGAAAACAATGTTTAATAAACATTTTTATTCAATGTATAGTAATGGTTTGTTGAAAACTGATTGATAAAACTCCAATTTGGGCGACAACGGTGAAAACGGGCCAATAGCCTAACGAATATGTTGTGGGATTTTGCTCCGAAGATTGCGAGTTCGAATCCCGACCATTTCCTTAATTTTTTTGTTTTTTAATTAATTATTTAAATATTATGTTTTATAATAAATTCTTATTTGGTGCAAGAGGAGATAAAGGGCCAATTTTTGTGTGCTGCTTGCAATTTTTTATACAGTCTGCATCTGCAAGGCAAATATGTGCATTTTTCTGAGAAGCCTTTCATGACTTCCGTTTTAAAAAAACCATTTCAAATAATTTTTCATGTTGCCTGTAGAGGGGTTCGAACCTAGGTCCTTCTGTGTGGTAGGCCAGCTGCACTACCGTCACACCACGATGCCCATATAACAAAATCAATATAAATGAAGCATATAAAATTTCAAACATTATTTTTGAAAACTGATAAATATTTCACCTAGCTGAGAGTTCACCTCAAGTTATTTCTCCAAGGCTACCACACCATTGAAAAACATATCTAAACGTTTGTGAAATTTTTTAGTTCCAAACTCGTTTGGAAAACATTTACTTTTTACGCTTGGAAAACATTGTTTAATAAACTAGCTTACTTCATTGTTTATTGGGAAACAATGCCGAAACACGTGCACGCGTATCGAATTCAAACATAAGCTGACAAAAACTGTACAGAAAGCGACGAAAATCCAACGACTACCGAGGGTAACATGAATAAATTGGGGATTCCCCTTTTTATATCTCATTTTGCAACAAAAAACAAAATACGCTCGCAAATTAGAATTTTCGATTCTAATTTCAGAGCGTGTAATGTATTCAAAAAGTTGATTCTAATTTCTGGAAATTCTAATTACTGAGAGTTCTAATTTGTGAGCGACTACTGTATAAATTAAAAGTCTATTCAGCAGTATTGCTTGGATTAGATAATATATACATATGTATATGCATATTAGACTGAGCTTAATGTAAGAATAAATTGTTATTGTTATTAGATATTCAAAAGATACATGCATATTACAGATCTAAATATTCAATCGTTTCTAGAGCTGGATGATTGCCTTAGCAACCGTTTTGAATTACATTTTTTTTAAATTTGTTTTAACGATTTACTTTCCAACAAATAAATTTTTTGAATTTTTTAAAACCTTAGAAAATGTTCAACACTTTCTGCAATTAACTTAAAATGTACTTTAACTGTGGGCAGACTAATATTTTATTTATAATAATTTATAAAAAACGCTGACTGGTACCGCGTATGGGGCGCGGAGGGTTAATTAGGAATCACGTGTCGTATCAATACGTTTTCTCATGAACGGAAATGCGATATTTACAGTTGAGTTTAGATGGTATGTAAAAGTACATATACAAATAAAGGGCTTTAAGATATACATACATATGTATGTACATACATACATATGTAGTATGAATGTCAAATATAATTGATTGGCATGCACCAGTAAACATAAGCAATTTCACAAACGTTGTCAGCAGCATCACCGCGTCGTATCCGTTTCTCAGGTATTAGTATCAAATAGATTTTGCAAAAGCTAATGAAAACAAATTTTTTTTTTCTTTTGAGTCTTACACATGTACACAGTATATGTATCTGCCGCCTACATACTCATAAAATGAAAAAAAAATCCGGCTAGAATCTAAATTAGTCTGAAAATAATCGTGGCAGGTTTATTGTAGCTGGTGCGCTCAAATATCGAGGTGAACAACAGGTGCCAATATATGTATGTATGTATGTACATATGTTCAAATGTATCAAATATCAATAACAAAACGCCGATAACAAAATTCTGCATTCATTTTAACTAGGTTGTAAACAATAAAATCTGATGAAATGGAACTTACATATGTATGTACGCCAAGGGTTTCATAATAACAAAAAATATTTACTTTCTGTATGTTACAAACATGCAATCGGCTTGAGTATTAGACTGTACCAAATAAAAAAAAAATTTTTTTTGGAAAATTATGCTGATGTTATTTTTCAGAAAGGCGAAATATCTTAATATTCTGATCTCAAACTGCCAAATTATTGAAGTAAACAAATTTGCTGCATATGGTTTCGTAGGGAATTCGAAGTCTGAAGGCAATTATAAATTTATTATGATTAAAAAGAATATAAAAAAAAAAATTAAAACAAAAAACAAAAAAAAATTAAAAAAACAACTTTTACAAAGTATTTAAAACTTTTAATTATTTTTTATTTTTTTTTTTTTTTATTATTTTTATGATCCTGGAAAATTCATGATTTTTTTTTATTAACTTTTTATTTATTAATTTATTGGAAAATAATCATTAAAAATTTAAGGTAATCGTCTAATGGATTCTTAGGAAAATAACCAATAAAACCGATAATATTTGTTAGTAATCAATATTTAACAGATCTGATTAAATTTTAATCCGTTCGGCTCTCAACTGGCATTTATGGACCTCAATCTGTACTCAAATCTGTAACTTTTACAGTATCACCATTTGGAAAAATAATATCAGTTTAAAAATAAAATTAAATTATTTGGCCTAGTATGTGAATATAAAATAGATAAAAGTAGGTGCTAGTAAAATGTTTAAAAATACAACTCTGTAATACAAACCACAAATATTTCACATATCTTACATGAAGCTTATAATCTAATTTATACCGACAATACTATTGCTACATATACTTTCACGCAATCATATATGCATTAATGCATATAAAATTATATATATCTTTGCGGTTGCATTACTGTGAGCTGATTGTTTTGTAGTGTTACGCATTTTATAAGTGAAATGTGTGTGATGCCTGCGTGTGCTAATTTTTTGAACTCCGGGCATGAATCTAGTCCCAGAAATTCCCCTTTGTTCGTGGTTTGTTTTTTCCGATGTAAAGAATTGTACTTATATTAATCAAAGCGATCTTATATCAAGTAAAAGGTAAAAGGCTAGAATGAATTTACTAATCAAAAACTGAAACTGCAATGGATTTCCGCCACATACAATTTAAAAAATATACTAAATTATATTTTCAATCATTTCAATTTATTACTTACTTATACTTTTGCGTCTTTAATGCATTATATTTACATATTTTGTTTATTTTTATAAGATGCGTTGGCGTACGAGGAACTTTTAATTTAAATTTGTTGCGCTCATTATTTGCAAAAAATGACGAAAGCAACGGGTGAAGAAGGCGTCAATTTCTGTAAATAGCATTCGTTTATAGATCGGTCAATGTCGTCTTTGTGAATACCGGCAGCACGGTTAGCCCGGCGGCATCTGCAATCATTGATTATCGAGTGGATTTGTTTGCATTTTTGTTGTGATGATGTGCACTTTTATTTTAAGCATTCATGCAGTCTATTATGCGCAATATTTTAGCCCGTGTTGAATGAATTCGACACAATTTGTTTAAAATGTTTTTTTAATAAACACGTGCATGTAATAAGAATGTTGGAAATGCTAGCTTATAACGAGAATCAGCTTACAGAAATCTAACTAGTCTGAAAGAAAGTAAATGTAGACCACATACATATTCAAATACTGAAATTTCTATATATATGTCTAAGAAAACAATTAGGTAGAGCTGTGCTGATTTGATTGGAAAAATCATTTGTATGTAGGATATCTCACAAATATTGTTTTATTTTACGCTCGGGCGTGAGATCATCGACTCTTGCTTGCTTCTTTATAAATGCTAAGTTTCAGTTGCCAGCTCTAGAACTTAGGAATGCTAGTTTTACTAGTGTTTTTTATACATCGTGCTGGGTTGGGGATCATTTTTAGTTATTGTTAGAATAGTTAGTTTGACTGCTTGGTATTTGTTGAGTTGACACGCGCATGTCGCAAATCAACTGCACCCGGCATTTTTTGTGCCACTTTTTTGTTATCTCGTCTGTTCTTTCTATGTAGTCATATGTATGTATATGTATGTATTAAGTAAGTATAGTATTTAATCTTGCGAACTTGTTAGGGTCCATAACGGCTGTGATTTTTATATTAAGATCCCAATTTGCCATTTTCCTCGAAAAAAAAAAAAATAATTTTTACTTCATTAAATTATTTCTAAAGAAAAACTGATTAAATGGAATCAATGTTATCAAACAGCTCTGGAATAGTGTTTAAATTAAAACAAAATAACGGTTATATTCTCATCAGCATTTCTTTTTCTATTTAAACCTTTTCCTTAAGAATTTTCATCTTCTGCTTGGTTCTGTGACCATTGGGAGCACAGATAATGCAGTCAAAAGTCTTTTTGAATTATAGTTCAATTACTCACGAACGCAAACACGTAGTACGTGTCAGCTGACATGATCTGTCTCATGAGAGTGCCAATGAAAACACGGTATGGGACCTATCATCCGATATGTCACACATCATGCGATAACTGGCACAACCTTAGTAATGTTGTCTTTTACATCTAAAGCATTAATTGCACTACAAAAACAAAAGTAAAGTCGGCAATATATCATGCATATCTGTGTATGTATGTATGTATATGACGTAGTATAAGTTACATGTGATTGCCACTTAAATTGTAATTATTCTGTTATAAAATTTTACAAATTCAAATGAAAGGGCAAATAAAAAAAAACAACAGTTCCACACAAAGTTAGCGGAATCAAATCACAAAGTCATGTATAGTAAATTATATGTACATGTACAGTTGTGTTCAATATAATAGTAGTGAAATTAAATTTGTTATCCAAGTTATCCAGTTATCAACGAAATAAGGAGAAGCTCCGTTTTTATTAATTTTCATGTAAAATATAGCGAACTGCATAACAAACATTAAAAGAAATTTGAAAGTTTACACAAAGTTCAGGAAAGTTAATGAAGCCTTAAAAGTTGGCCATCAAAATCTTAAAATTTTTTCTCAGAATTTCTAGAAACTTTCCGAGTACAAGATTGTGCCAGTTAGGATTCGCTCAAAAATTTCCCTGAATTTTCATAATTTTTTTCGTCAAGAGTGGTTTCTTCCATACAACGGATGAAGAAAAAGATTAATTTTGTATGGAAAAAAATATCCAAAATCCTTGACAAAAAATGTTAAGGCTGTTCTAACATGCACATTAATATACTCAAGTTTAATGACCAATAAAACTGCTTACTCAAAAACTTCTTAAAAATATTCAAATTTTTGGTTTAATTCTTTTAAAGTTTAATTACCTCTCCTGAATTTTGAGTAGAGTTTGAAATTACTCTGTATGTGGTTTCTGTTATGAAATTTAAATCCGATATCCAATTTAATGACCACCCTAACAAAAATACATATTACGTTACTTACGTGATTTCGATCAGACGATTAACATTTATGTATCTGAAAACGCATTCTCAAGTAGTTGTACTGCATTGCCGAAAACAGTCCATAACCTGGGCGTGATTCACCAAACAAGATGAGAAGTGTACTGTCTACTCAATAAAACTGAGTCGTTTAAAATTCTGTTCATTCAAAAATGAGGAAAAAAGCAATGTTTCATGCAGTCATCCACCCACAGCATCTGCAAATTCCTTTGTCTCCGCTAAATTACATTCGACGCAGTACTTGTATCCACATTGTTTAATTGTTTTTTCAAGCTACAAGAGGCATTCGTCGAGCTTTCTTTTGTTCATGAGAATTGTAATAAATATGTACATATATTTTCTTGTTACACATTTACTTAAACTCTTTTTAAAACTATCTCTCTTGTGATTTAATTTAAAGTCAAAAGTGTCTGTGTTAGAGGTTTATTTCCCATTTGAAGATTTACCCACTCACTGCCATTCGCTTCATACTTTTTATAATAACAAAAAACAGAGCTGCAGATATTTTTCTCCTTTGCAGCTTCATATGTACATATTATTTTATTTTATAGGAGTGTCAATTCCAGTATCCCGTGCTTTTTAGGTACCGAAAGTATCGGGATTTCTTTCCGACCATCATGGAATGTGTTTAATTGTTTTTAAGAAAAGCCAATTATAAATTGATTATCATGATCCAATAATACAGGTCGTGTCGATAGGCCAGCTGATTTTTATTTTTTTCTCGAATTTTGACAATCAACCCATTTTTCAGTACGATTTTGACTACAAACCCACAAATTACAAAAACAAAATACATAGAAAATTTGTGTGTGTTTGTATGTTTGTCGAGCTGCTACGACCTGTTATGGTTGGATCATGTTGATTATGATTGAAAAAAAAAAAACAAAAAACAAAAAAATCAAAAACTATCAAAGAAAAAAAATTAAAAATTATCAAAAAAAAAATCAAAAAAAAAAATCAAAAATTATCAAAAAAAAAAACAAAATCCAAAATTATCAAAAAAAAAAACAAATCAAAAATTATAAAAAAAAAAATTAAAAACTATAAAAAAAAAAGTTGAAACAAAAAAAAAATTTTTTTTCAAACCGGTTATAGATTTTTTTATTTGCTACACATTTTTTTATAAAAATTGTGCGAGGCATTATCTTCCTCTTAAAAGTTTCATTAGAACAATCTCTAAAAATTTAATTTAAAATTTCCGAGTCCCGGGATCCGGTCATTGTAATATCAGATCTAAAATAAAACGGTATTATTAAAATGCAAACACATTGTAATTCCTTGTTCATATTCTTGTAAGTAGTTGGCTTTCGAAAGTCACATTAAAATAGCTAATGTAATGAAAAGCGATGAAGTCATATATGTATATATTTGTAGACTAGCTAGTGCTATAAGTGGCTGCATATCAAAAGCGGTCTGTTACTTCAACTACACATGGGCATGAAAAATGTTTCAGGCTATCTAATAAAGGCAGACAAACCGAACGACTTGTCAATCTGTTAGCGCTCCCAAGCGAATATTTCTCATCATTATTTGCTTTAAAGTTTTGTTTTCTTTTTATGCACTTTCACATACTTCACAATTTGTATAGAAGGGGAGTCCATGTGTTGACGAGTTTCGGTTGGGAATGTATATCATATAGCTTGAAAGATTTTTTTAAACATTGAAAGTTCGTTGAATGCCTGATCTAGATTATGAGCTATCTTAATAGATGACTGGAGTCCATAGACCAGCAATCGACTTTGTACTCGACTAATTTCTGCAGTTATGTCCCACAGCATGGAGTTTTCTTGGAAGTTGTTTTGTTAGCCCTGGTTAGGTTGCCTGAGTTGCCCCTCCAGAAAGAAATGTAGAAAAGTTCCTCGTCAAAAAAACTATCTGTAAACCTCATCCCCTTTTGAAGTTGACTTCTGTATCGTCAACTTGAGCACATTCAATAGAAAGCTAAAAAGAATTATATCGCTAAATTGCTACATCCTATGCACATTTTAAATCATTTTTAAACCACTTTTAAATTTTTGAAGTAATAAATATGAATTGAAAAATGCGGTCACACAAATGCTAAATTTAACTGTGACCAAGCTTAAAATAATCATAAGGGGTCAAAATAAGTTACAACAACTAAAAATAATTCACGCACAAAGAAAGAACGTGCACAGATGCATAATTTTTTTGTTCTCTTAATTGACTTGCAGAGTGGGGAGACTCGCTTTGTAGATCTCAAATTCATATGAATGCAAATTTCAGAGAACTGCCCAAGTGCATGGACAGCCACAGGACATAAGCTTCCACTAGTTATCTCGACAACGACCAGCGCTGAATTTCACAGAAGTCATTTTTTATCTTCCTGGTCCTAAAAGCTATTGATCAGAGTATTTAGTAAAAAAATTTGGAATATTAGTAGTTTCTACTGAAGAAAACATGATTTTTAACGATTGTTAAGAAATAAAAAAAACAAAAAAACAATAGTCCAAAAAAATTGTTTTTGATTACTTTTGATTATTTTTAATAATCGTGAAAAATAAAATTTTTTTTTTGTTTTTTAAATTAATTGGAAATAATCATTACAAATTTAATGTTAATCGATCATTAAATGGATTCTCAGGAAAATCATCAATCAAACCGGAAATCATTACAATTAGTACTCATTATTTAACAGGTCTGGTCTAATCAGCATTTAATCAGCAAACACTCATGCAGTTCTCTGACATGCATTTTTTATCAAAGCGAAGCAATTTGATTTCTTTTTTCTGAATTAGATTTGTCGACCAATTTGCATGAAGCTCCCACCGCTCATTCCTTTGTATGTCATCGAGGGTTGAGTTGGGTAGCATGCACTATAGGCGATGCTATTTTCATATACGCACGAGATAATAATATGTGTACTTCAATTTATTAATAGCACTTGCAGTTATTTTACTAACAGCAGATATACCTACCCAGGATGCATTAAAACTTGAATCAGGCTTGTTAAATAATGATTACTAATCGTAATGATTACCGGTTTAATTGATTATTTTGCTGAAAATTCATTTAATGATTAATTCCATTACTTTAAATTTTTAATTATTTTCGAATTAATTAAAAAATAATCAAAAAATATTATAACTTTTCACGATTATTAAAAATAATCCAAGTCATTTTTAGATTATTTTAAATAATTTTGAAAAATCATTCACGAAAAAAACATGGGTATGTGTACGCATTTAGCTGTATTTTTCAACAGAGAAAATAAAAAAGTGTGACACGTTGCGGTCAAAAACCTTAGCTAGGTAGGAGTGTATGTATGTAGATGCTGATAAATTGCGAACATTTTAATATTCCTACGAATGTATGTCAGTGATGCACAGCGTTGACGGTGTTTCCAATAAATTCATAAAGTTTTACTGATTCACTGCCCGCTTACCGGCACTTCACATGGTCTGTAGATGAGCGCCGAGCAAAGACAAACAGCTCACTTTACCATGACTGATGTGGACAGATAGGGAGTGTAAGGGAATCTACGTCAATTGGCGTCAGTGAATGTATTTCTTCAATGTCGATGGTAGGTAGAAAAGACAAAAGGAAGCGTAGAGGTCTTGTCATCGCAGGAAAGCGGATACAGACAATAAATGCGGCAGTAACAGTTAATTCTGTAAGCTAGTTAGCTGAGGCGACGTTAATGCATTATTCCTCTATTTAAATAGCAAGTTAATCAGATAATTGATAACAGAAACTGACGGAGAGGAAATTAGTCAGAACGCTAATTGCCATGAAGCGTTTACTAACTTATTATTGGAGATATGTATGTACATATGTATATACGAGTATGTATCATGTGTACTATGTATGTACATATTTACTTTGAAAAGGTTGTACAGCTGTTGACATACATGCATATAAATTTTCGCCAGACCTGTTAAATTCGATTAGTAATCAATTGATTTTTTATTTGGAAATGATTATTTCAATTGTTTTGAAGAAAACGCAATTATAAATTGATTACGATTTAAAAAAAATATATGGTTTTTTACGATTATTAAAAAAATTTAATTTGATCATAAAAAAATAAAAATAAAAATTTTTTTGGGAAAAATTATGATTTTTTTTATTAAGTTTTGGTTAATCGGAAAATAATCATTGAAATTTCAAAGTAATGGTAATCAATCATCAATGAAATCGATTAGTAATCATTATTTAACAGGTGCGCCTACTTAGAATTTGGTCGTTATTATTTTTGCTATTACTGTAGTGTATGTACACCAATTTTGTTGTTTGTTATTTTCTCTACTAACTACGCCGTTTCATAGGAAATTAAGCGATATTTTTATGCATTTACGCACATACATACATACATTTTTCTTGCTGGTTATTCTTATTTGCCTTTATTGTTATCTTCTTGGCATTGAGTGAATAAATTTAACTGCCACTCTTTGTATCGCCATTCGCTACGAAGGCAAAATATTTTTTCGTCTACCTTTCGTAAATATTTACATGCACATTTCGTGTTTTGTTATTATTTTAGCTTCTTTGTTACTCTTTTGTTGTAGGCTTCTATGGAAGTACATACATACATACATTGACGTACATATGTACATACATACATAGTATATAGTATATATGTAGATAGATATAAATACTACCTTGCCAATTTTTAGACCTTCATAAATTTTTCTGTTAGTCATCCTTTTACTGTTTTGTTCGTAAGTTAGCTGCTTCTCTTTGTTATTTAATGAAAGACCAACAATGGCAATGGAAACAAGTTCATATAAACAAATTTTGCCTGTGTGTTTGTAAATTCTGAGCCGAATTGATACAGTGGCGGATCCAGTATGGTTGCCAGTTGCTTAAACCCTAGACTTATAAATGGCTCTCAGTCTAAAATACCACCCTACATTAAGTCCCTCCGCAAATAAGTTATGAACACGCCCTTGAATTGAATTGACGCTCAAATTTCATTAACGAGTCAGCCAGCAAACAACAGAGAATTTAGTCAAGTACTGAATCTATCCGAGTGCAGCTGCCATTACTTTCGTATCGTCTGTATATATTTATCTGGAAATTTGCACACACATACATTATACTGAAAAGCGTTTTCTTTTATTTGTTTTTGTCTGATTTTCGCCATTATTCTGAACAAAAACGTTGTGATTTTCTTTGTTGTTGTGAGTTTATTATTAAAACTTTTACTCTAAAGACGCATAAAATAAAATAAATACTCTCGACTACTAGAATACTCTGCTTTAATTATAAAATTTATTATGGAAAAAATACAAAGTTTTAATAATTTTTTTTATGTTTTTCATTCTATTTGTAGAATCTTGGATTGAGCTGAGCAGTGCCGCAACAATGGCAGGTGTTAAAAGTCCGGATAGAATCACACCCCTACCCTTCACAAATGGCGAAGAGTATTTACGTTTATTGCGTGAAGCGCAACGCGAATCAAATCACTCGAGTCGTGTTGTCTCACTTGCCAGTTCGCGACGTGATACGCCCAGGGATAGGTGAGTGAAATTGTGATAATATTTTTAAAATGTTATTTAATTAATATTATATATACGATGCATATACATATACATATGTATATATTTTAAATAAATAAATATACATACCTACATTTATATTTTTTTTAGCCCGAAATCGCCACCGAACAGTCCTAATACTGAACTCACACCCAATGAGGATCTCAAGAATGTTTATATAAATTATTGGAATAAGGTTAGTACATACATAATTCCATAATATGAAAATTAAAAGTGCTTATTTAATTCAAACTTTTTGAATATGTTTTAGGAGGGCGATAGTCACAAAGACACCGACTGGCTAGATGAATGGAATAGCCGACCAGATCAGCAGCCACCTAAGTATGTGCAGATAAAACCTTTAATATATATAGAAAGTTCGAGATGATCATGCAAATTCTTTCAAATAACAGTTAGACCAGTATTGCTAACTTTTCGCAACACTAAACAATAAGTAGTGTTTTTATCAATAATCTTTAAGTAGTGTTTTTATCAATAGTGACGAATTGGTCCTCAACCCAGCTAGCAGATCATCCGAAAAGCGATAGGCTTATATTTCTTTTCCTCGCGGTTTTAAATATGTCTCATCATATTCTTTTATAGGGATTGGAAATTCGAGCATCCACAAAAGAAGAGGGGTGCTGGTTATTCCATACGTTTAACACGTGTTGGCAAGAATTCGCTATTCTCCAGAGAAATCTTATACTCGCTTATTTTGTCGAATGTGCTGTCCTTGCTATTAGGCGCTGGACTAGGGTAAGTTACAACGCACATAAAAAATTATTTGCAACTTGAAGACATTATGTTTCTCCTTTTTTTACAGTCTATGGCTGAGCAAACGTGGCATACTTTTGACCCGAGTCGTCATCGACTGAACTGAATTTTAAAGAAAAGTGATTTTTATAAAACATACATATTATTTGAAACGATGCCGAGAATTGCAAGGCAAAACAAAAGGAGCAAACGTTAATATTAATAAATTTTTTTTTCATCAATACACATAAAAAGCAAGCGTAATGTTTATGAACGAGAAAAAGAGTTGAGGAGCTATTAAAAATGTGTAATGGAAACGCATATAACAATATAAAAACGAAATAAAAATATTTTCATACCGCAACACAATAAATATTGCTCACTTTTCATTACAAAGCAGTGAAATTAAGTAAAACGAATAATAAGGATGATAAAATTCTGCATACATACATATGTACATACATACATACTTACATACTTATATATACATTATGTTGATAAGCTGATTTTGTTTTTTATTCGCAAGACTTTACTGCAAGACAAACAAAAACATTGTTATACTATCTAGCTGTGGAGCTAAATGAAGAACTTTTTTAATAATTAAAATAAACTTCGGTTTTTTTATTCATCCTTCAATTATTCGCAAAAAAGCTTAACCTACACCTAAATAAACAATATCAAATAATCCGTATGTTGGACTACATACTACATATTGATATTGGGAAGTATATTTATATCTATTTATTATTGTTTATTTATCCATCAGAGAAAGTGGAATATTTCACAAAAAAGTTTTGGAAATTCCGAGCGAATAATTCTTCATTCTAATATGCCTATGCATGTACATATGTATCGCAGAATTTGAAATAAATTTGATAATCAGATATGGTGGGGAATCTTTTGTAACAGGGCAATGCAAGAAAATTACTTTGCAAAAATATTAATTGAGAAGTGATGTAACAAAACAAACTAACATTAAGATAATTTGTTTACATAAACAATTTTTAATTGATCTGAACGTTGTTTTGCGGTAGCTGAATTCAGCTGGCAACAGCAATGGTACCACACATTTGCACTTCGCAGATGAGATAAAATTTTTTTTTGCCCCCTACCCTAATGCATATGAATATACAAATGATTGAAACGTGCAACACAAGCGTGAGCTCAGGTTTTTTATTATCTTTTATATTAAACCAATTTTTAAAACCTAAAAGCTATTAAACATTTCTTATGAAAAACTTTAAACTTTTTTACTATTTTTATTATACATATAAATAATATACTAAAGAAAATTTAACTTTCTAAGTGAAGAGTGAAAAGTAGGAGGAAGTAAGGGAAGCATTATAAATTGTGTTTAGCGCATTTTATGAGCAAGGAAAATCTTAAAAAAAAATAAACAAATTGCATGTCAAACACGAATTTTTAAATTTTTCATATCTGGGTACATGGACTCGGAATTATCTCCACATAAAAAAATATTAGGAGAAATATAAAAAGCCGACCAAAACCACTTTGCATAAATTCTTCACATTCAATGTACGGCGGACCCTTTTTAATTGTTGATATAGTCTAAGGCATTAACTTAATTTTTTGAATTGAAAAGGAAATTTATCTAAATTTAATTAAAAAAAAAAACGAATACGCAAAAATCGTAGAAGCTCATAATACATACAAAGAACGGAGTCATAAAACTATATTATACATATATTTATATATTTACATACAGCTATGTATATGCATTATTATATAATTAAAGTATATTATAGACATTTTTGATAATATAATATAACGAAAAATATGAGAAATGCATATAAAAATAAACTGTTTCGAAATACTTTTACTAGTGGAAGTATCCCGTTTTTTTGTCCACATGGCACGTAAATTTAAGAACCTTAGAACCTTGATCTCTCCGGGAATATGTAGAATATATACATTCGACCCCGTTCGGCACCCCACTCCAGTTAAAAACGCATTACAGTTATGTTGTTCATATTTTTATAGTGTTTTTAAAAATAATTCATAGGTTTCCAAATCGCTTTTAGCTATATGTCTCACAAAGTGATAATCATTTCCACTAACTAAATCTCTTGGTGAAATATACAAATCCTTTTCAGGATCGTATTGTGCGCGTCCAAGTGTAACAAGAAATCCATGACGCTGACGCAAACGGAATTCGCGTGATACAAGTACTTCAGGAAATTGTAAAAGCAAATCATGTGATAGCTGCATAGTTTCATGGGCATAGGCAAAACGTTCAATTAGATCGTCACTTTCTGCAAATTGCCAAAAACAAATTTCTGTGTTAGGTACCATTATTTTAAACCTGAATCAAGACTTACTCATCATCCATAAGCGGGGCTTACTCAAGAGCAAACATTTCACTTCATCTTTATCAAAACCCATTTCTTCGCGTATACAAAATGTTGATTTTCGAACATGTTCCATATTGTATGTAATGAGACGCGGTTGTTTGGTTGCCAGGAAGCGCATATCATCCCCACTCAATCTAAATTCTTTTTGGAAATATCCCAAACGTCGATCAATACGTTGCGTTGAGAACATCAACCAAAATGGATTGCGTGTAATTATGCGTTGCCTCTGGTCGTCTGTAAAGTTTTTCGATTCTAAATAGTTGACCCGCGTTTGCAAATAATCCATGTCAACCTTGAAAATTAACGGATTCTTTGTAATAAATTCACCAAATATATCCGGCGATAAGCCTTGATCTTGCAAAAAGTAGAGATATGGCTTAACGTCTTTTTCAAATTCTAAGCCCAATACAAATTGTGCCAAGCCTTTACGTCTCTCAATACTATGCAAATCTACCCCAAGCTGTAGAAATTGTTGCAGCGTTGGTGATTTGTTGACATACGCTGCCAAGTTGAATGTGGGCACATAATCCTTTTTCGCATTACCAACTACCAATTCCGACTCATCATCATTTAACATATGGTCCGAGCTGACTGGCAACTGTGTGTTCTTGTTGTCACTGAACGAGGATAATGCTGTGGATGTGGGTGTACTGGGGCCACTTTCACTTTCCAAATGCCGTAGTTCTTCTTTCAACAATTTATTTACCGATTTTGTTATCCGCTTATTCACGCTGTCACCAATTGGACTTAAATGTGATCCATGCTTGCGCGGCTCCCCATCAACTTCATTGGAATCTGTCGATTCTGCACGTTGTGTATGTAGATTTCGCAACTGACGAGCAAACTGTGGCAGATACTTTGAAGCTTGAACATTATTTTTAGCAACTTTTAATAACGCAAAATTTCTCAAAATCAACATTTTGCTGTTATACCATAGATGCATCTATGGTCGTTAACCATAACAAAACTCAGCTGTTTTTGACAGTTGCACAACGCGTATATGAAATATGAAAGGTATGGGTGGAGTCAAGACGAATTAATACAAGGTGGTATTATCCTATCAGCTGATAGCTACGTTTTTCACAAATTTTGACACTACAAATTTAGCTGCGGTACGATTTGACATTAGTGACGAATTACAAAAACAAAGTACATTGAAAATGTATGGATGTGTGTTTGTAATTCGCCTGGCTTTCACCTTCTACTAATTCGCCTTGGTCGGAGTTCCATTTATGGGAATCAACAGTACGGCGATACGTTGAAAAGAGTGGCAAGTCTTTGTGTGTGTACTGACAGCTTCTCCGGATTCGGTAAAGTTAATTTTGTTCTTAATCATGACGTATGACGGATACGTCTACGCTGATGAAATTTCTACCTTTTGTTTTGTTTGCCCCTTTTAATTAAATATTTAGAAATTTCTATTTTACTTATGTACATCAAAAATACTTGTCTTTATTAGTTGCTAGAAAAGAAAAAATGTGGCTTTTAATTTTTCCTTCAAATTGCCACGACCTACTTTTTACTGTTTGACATGACTATGCCCCAGTGAATGGCGTTACCATTGTGTATCAGACATGGTACACAATGGGCGTTACGAAAGAGTTCTTGCAGGGAAATTTGGCAAGGACGTTTTATATCGGAACACAGCAACACTGTAATTGACGTTTTGGACATATGTCAATTGATATTCTAATTCGCATCTGTTGCTATTTTCCCGTGATTTGTGGCTTCGTTATTTTTATTTGTAATTTTGTTTTCTTTTGTTAGAGTTTTGCGTGGTCGAATTTTGCGTAGTTTGGAGAAACATAGAACTTACATTTTATTATCACACAAATAATTAATAAATAAAGTAAAAATGGATAAATTACGACGTGTGCTGAACGGAAATGATTCAACACCGGAGGAAGAAAGTAGCATTATTACACAGGTGATACATTGTATATGCATTAAAATAGTATGGTAATGTTAAAAAAACATATAGTTGCCTTAATACAAATTAATTCACTTGATCAAGATATCAACTAAAACTAAATATTGTTTAGAAAGAAGTTCACATGAGAACAGTAACAACACTTGCTGACTCAACAAGTGGTCGCCAGCAGCTTATGGTGAATCAATAGCGGGAAGCAGGGATAGAGGAGTGTCGTGGTCAATTTCAACTAAACTAAAACAGTGATATCGTTAAGGGAATCTTTACTTGGACAAGGGATTTTGAGTATAAAGCATAGATAGATTCATTAGTGGGCGTTAATATTTTTAAAGCAATAATAAGAGCTTTGATTTATGTTTAGAATGGTGATAAGCAACATCCCTATCATTTTACATAGGCACTTACATACATATAAAGTGCATAATTTATATTTACATACCTATAGGTAGTTGAAAACAATATAGAAATAGAATGGCTTCCCTAATTCCATACATCAACTTTTGTGAAACTTGCTATGAGATACTACATGTTGTATACGTTACCAACTTTTATTACAGATCAATGAAATGTCAACGCTCAGTTGGTCGACACGCATCAAAGGATTTTGTATTTGCTTTATACTTGGTATCGTTTTATCGTTTATTGGATCGTTGGCACTTTTTCTTCACCGCGGAATAGTGGTATTTGCGGTCTTCTATACGCTTGGTAATATAATATCAATGACGAGGTAAGTACGCACGTATTATTTTTTACGCTCTAAATACATATATGTTATTGTACATGCTTGCATCTATAAATCTTTCTTTTACAGTACATGCTTTCTTATGGGCCCAGTTAATCAAATCAAAAAAATGTTTTCATCCACACGTTTGATAGCCACATGTATCGTACTTTTTTCCATTATTATGACATTTATCGCTGCAGTTGTGGTATAATTGCAATCTCATGTTAATTTATTTGTTTCATTTTACAACTTTTATTTTTCTTTTAAAACATAGTTACATAAACCAGGTTTGACTTTAATTTTCATCATAATACAATCCTTAGCCATGACCTGGTATTCACTTTCCTACATCCCATATGCTCGAGATGCCGTTCGAAATACAATATCTGCATGTCTTGAAGTTTAAGAAATAACAATGTCAAATTTACGCAACAAATGGTTGAAGAACGCTTATGTATATCACACAATTTAGTTGCAGCTTGTTTGAAGGCGTTTTTCACACTGCTACAACAACAACAACAACAACAAAGCGTTTTTCAACTACTACATACTTAAGTTGTTATTGTAAATTATTTAATGAAATTATATCTTCAAATATAAGCTAGTATTATTTAGATTTATTGTATTAGTACTACCCTAAAAAAGCCGATTATTGACTTTTTTCTAGAGGCAAGAAAAACCACAGTAGTTTTATTAAAACTCAATTATTTGTACTATTGGCATAAAACCGTTACATTTGTCTCATGTATTATTCAGACAAGTTTGATTTATAACGAGTCAGTAAAGTTAATAATTTATGTATACATATGTATGTACATATATTAGTTTTGAAAACCATTTTGCTAGTACTTAAGTCCTTATTTGTAATGAGTTATTAAGCATAAGTTGAAATTGCTAACCTGCACTGGGGCACCAAAAATTAAAAAATGTGGCTGCATATCATGATAAACCTAAATTTTTAAGAGCTTGAAGTTTCTAAAAAGTTAGTATTTATTCTCTTTAGAAAAAAATATTATTTACGTATCTATTTCAACAAGGTAACAATCACGGTAAAAAGTCTTGGTCACTATTTTACAAAAATAGTGCGCCTTAAAATGCTACCAGTAATAGTTGGAATATATGTGATGGTAACTTCAGTTAATATGCTAAATATACCATTATCTTCTGCTTTAAAAAATATTTATTTCATATCAATGGCTTTGTGCAACTTAACTTACAATTATCGTTTAAAATGAGACATTTGCAAATAAAAAATTATCAAATAACTCCTGACTGCACAGTGTCTTCGCTCCCTAAGACATTAACAATTGGCACAAATTAATGCTAAATAAATTATTGAAGACCTTCATTGATATTAAAAATTATATATATGCTTGTAATTATTTGTATGTAGTATATTTTTGATAAATCTTATTGTAATAAATATGCAAATAAAAATATACTAACAAAATATTATCTCTGGCGTTGCTATGATCTAGACGAACCATTTCAGGAACCATTTCGAAATAAATAAAAGAGGGTATTTCAAATATTTTAAATTTTATTTTATTTCATTATTATGTATTTAAGCGCACATTAAATCATTCCATATCATTTGTAGGAAAAGCTACATATTGACGGCTGAGTAGAAAATCAATAATATATTACAAAAAATGGGTAAGGAATACCATTCCTTAGGTTTTGATTCAATAATTTATATCTGAAATCGGACGTTTAAGATACAAGATACAACAATTACAATAAAGGGACGATTTTCCGTTCAGCCGATATGTACATAAAATGACTAAAACATCATACATTCTTAGATTTACAAGTATAATTTGACAATGGAAAATCTCGGTCCGCTGTTCCAAGGTCAACCAAGTGAAACTAAATAATCATAAAATAGTCTAGGAATTATCTTTAAATAAACTGCGCCTAAAGGTATGTACTGCCATATTTATTACAAAAGTTAGAACTGTTTACGGGGATGCTTGTCAGGTAGAGTAATGTCCCCTGATTTGTTGCTGGGAAATGGTGAAATCCCAGGCAATCAAATATATGAAAACCACGCGACCCACACGGTGCTAGTATTGAACCTGTTTCTAACTAAAACTTCATTAAACAAATTTATTTTTATTCTATCCCATGTAAAACTTGAAGCACAAAAATCGACTCAGTAAAGTACATTGCTAAACTAGCTTAAATTAATTTAATGGACTTAAATTTTTAGTTTCATAATTCAAAGAGTAAAGTGGCTTGATTTCTTAACCTGACAGCCTAATTATTGGTTATCCTATGAGAAATTTAACCTATTTTTTAAGTGAAAGGCTTTAATCTTAAATAGCTTTATATTATAAAAATTTAGTTAAACATTCGACTTGTGCTATTTGTTATCATTAATTTCATTTTAATATTGTTTATCATCTTATTACGTAGTAGTTAAACTATCCGTATATATGAATCTTCTACATTTATCTTAATAACAATTTTTTAATGTCTTGTCAATTTCCACATGATAAAAATACATTCTTGTATCATGGATTTTCCTTGCTCTTTCGTAATTCAACTTTATTTTCTTTTTTAAACATTATAGGTATAAAAAAACAAGTTTTTTACAAAACCAAATTGGTTAGCAAATTTTTTTTTTTAATTTTTAAATTGCAGAAAAGAGATTTTTTTAATGTTCGAGCTTATCTTATATCTTAAACTAGACTTAGTTTCTATCAATAATTTTCTTTATTTCACATCATAGCTATTTGAAAAATAAATATATATAAAATTATAACTAAAAAAAATTAAAAAAGAATTTGTCGCATGTTTTAAAATTTATCCTTTTGTTTTTGATTCTTTGGAAGTGCGAATTCTAAATTCTTAAATCTTTCAATGCTGCTTTAAATTAACTTGATTAATTAAATAATCAGAGTAATTTGTTTCTTAAGGTGTTCGAAATAGTTAAAAACTGCTCTGAAGATTATAAATACACATTTTTTCAAATTATTGATTGCACACCCCTTATCAAAATGCAGGGTTCTAAGTTATAGAGCTGGGAAGAGAGATCGAGTGGAAGTTCAGCCTATCTCAGCAGACGGCCAAACGTCCTATCTCATAATTTTTTTGAACAACGCCCTATATTAGAACGGCTCCAAAAACTACCTCGATAACTTGATAACTAGGCTGTCGTGAATATTCCAAGCGGAGTTCTGTATTTTTCATAACTTTTTATTTTCTTCTTTGAAAATTTTATAGAAATGTCATTTTGAAACGCTATATAAACCAGTTTTTATTTTATAATTGTTGGAAAATATATATGTATATAACATGTGTTGCTGATAAGAAATTCGAACAAACCGTTATTTCTCGATTTTTTATAATCCTATTTACGAACTATTTTACATTTAATATTCTTTTTACATTTTTTCCATGTAAAAATTTTTTGTATAGGCATCTTATTTTAGATTCCTGTATTCTAAACTTTGTGCACATTTTCAAAAAGTAAAATTCTGAGTGTGCTATAGTTATGTTATGGCACATAACTTCTTTTATGCAAACTAATATCCAACCTAATTCATATTATAGGGCCAAAGCACAGATTTACAAAAGATTGAAATTTTCAGATAAGTATTGTAATTTACACAAAGTTTTCATTGATTCTGCAATGTATTCAATCGACTTGGTTACGTCAATCGGTACATATACATGCATCCATATTGCTAAATATTTGTGGTAATTTGAAATACACTATCGAAAAGGTGTCATATTTAATTTTTCATTTCTTACATTTTTTATTTTTTTATATACATATTTATCAATTTTAATTGTATACAGTTTACTATTTTAATTACATACATTGGAAATTTGTTTACTATTCTTATGTTTCGAGTAGAAAACGTAGACTATGTTTTTCTTTATTTTTTTGTTTTTGCTTTAATTTTGAATTTTATTCAATTTTCTGTATGTTGCGTTTTGGAGATTTTTTCGGTTGGTTGCCTAGAAAAAGAAAGGAATATGAATGAGATAAAAATTAAAAGAAAGTAATAATAAAAAACTGGATTAACTAAAATGTGTTAAGTATATTTCAAGAAATAATAATAATTTCGATCGTGGAGAGAAGCCTTACTCTTGCAACATTAAGCATACCAGATTATACTTTTATAGACATGTCATAAAGCTTTTCTATTTAGAGACATTTGAGTGTTTTTATAAGTGCTTATAAAAGCATTTTCATTAATGTCAAAACAAACTCTATGCAATAATTTCTAATGTTTACATTTCGAGGAGCAACAGCAACGACTACACAGCTCCAATTTTAATCAAATAAAACTCTTGAGCCCAGTGGTTTGTGATGATAATAGTCATAAGCCGTATAAATAAGCCGCTGGTTGATGTTTGCAACTAAAGATATTTCCTGCTTCTCTTTCGCAATCTATGCAAACAACTTAAAAACTGAATGTAAAACCAAATAAAAATTGAGTTTTACACAAATTAAAAAAAAAAAAAATACGAATTAACTTTATAATTACAATTGTTATTTAGTATTTTTACACCTATGCATTTTAAAAATCCACTAAATTACTAAAGTTTTATAATTAAACTATTTTTATTTTAACATCACATGGCGATTCCTCAATTAGTTCCATATTTTCGCTAATAACACTGTTTAGCTTGTGAATTCGCTCGTTTTTGCTGTCTAAGGCTAGCAATTTCGGATGCAAGAAGTAATGGAAAGCTATCCAGAGATTTACATATAATTGACAATCAACGATGAATTTATGGAGAGAAAAAAATTATGGTTAAAAAACACTAAAATGTGCATAGAAAAATGTTATATGGTAATGAATGAAGTGCATTTTAAATAATACATATAAAAAATGTTAATCTTATTAACGTCTAGGAAAATTAAGAAAACTAACCCTTAGCTTAAAACACCAAAAGAAGTTTCATAATACTTTGTATCGACTTAAAATAACACGGTAGTGTTCTTTAGGAGTCTATTGCTAAAAAATTAGCTACATTTTTTTTCTGTAATACAATTTTTGGAATTGTTTTCCAAATTTGGTTTCACTCAAACCATATAGAAAAGTGTTATATAAATCATTTAATAAAGTATTATATAAATCAATAGCTTAAAAAATTATGAATTAAAATTAATATGAGATATAAATTTTAAAATAACACTGACTTCCCATGCACTCTTTGGGTCATTGAAAATTCCACAAACTTACTTCTTGCTTCACCCTTTGACGTATTATTGGACTTTTGTGCGTTACTCTTTTTACTAGGAGATTCTGACATTTTATTGTATTTCTCTTGGGCACGCTAAATAAATAAAAGAAACAAAGGTTTGCAAGCTTTCATAATATAAAAACATTTGAAGAAACGAACCTGCCACAGCATACAGCCGTAAACGAATACCACCGATACAACGACCTGCATAATTAACCAGATAACAATATTTATGGCTTGTGTTCGTTCGAAAAGTTCTTTGCCATTCTTCAAGCAAAGTATTGCTTCAGATACCATAATAGCACCATACACCCAACATTGGGTGCCGACCCGCTTGCAACGTGTATCAGTCACATAAGTGTAGTATTGTCTAAAAGGGATGAGAAGTCATTAAATAAACCATATATTACATATTTCCACACAAAAAAGATCTACCTCACTGAGGGTGCTACAAAGAGGCCAATAAATACGAGACGCCCAATGACTAGGTAATGATCTGGCGGCATTTCAAAAATATGTTTTAGGAAGAAAGTATTCAGCTCAGTCACCTGTAAAAAAAATGGTGATGTGCCTATCTATCAGATTTTGTAGTAACCAACTCACTTGCCAAAATACCACCAATTGGCAAACGGCAGCAAAACGCATCGCTGTCGATTTCGGATCCAGCCAACGTATTGATGTAAAACTCTCGGGCGTAAATTGAAGCACAACGCGCTTAATTTTGCCAGTTGTTGTTGAGATATCCTTAATGCTTGCCCATTTGTATTCGCGCATTTCGAGCGCTTTGCAAATTTTCAGACCCACCCAAATGCCCAAACCATTGCAAATAAGCACATCCAAGATGATTGCATCCCACCAGCATTCAACGAAATTTGGCAGTAAATGGGCAAAGGTAATTTCTGTAATTTCCCACATCACCGATATAGACCACAATATTCCAGCGTGTCGTATGAGTACTGCTTTAAAGGCCCAGCCAAAAAAGTGACCCCATGCAAATACATCTATTGTGCTTTTTATGCGTTCGAAGCTGAGATCGGAACAATTCGCACCATATTCCTAACAACCACATTTGAAATTTTTAATATATTATTTCAAATGTTAGGTCATAACAACAACAAACTCACCTTATCCATGTTAATATGAAAGTCTCTTAATTTTGGATCGAACCAATAGAAAATGCTCATAATTGTCTTGTAATTTTGAAACATAAAGAATTGTAGCATCAATAGGTACAATACCGAACAGCCAAATATGATCCGCCATACAGCTGGATGTGGGCGTGTAAATGGACCATTCGGGAATGCCAATAAGGAGATAACTAAGAAGAAGAATACAACACACAAAATGCCAGCCCAAATGTTGTCCTCAATACTCGTTTCATTTCTGAAAATTATGAGAACAAGAAAATTTAATAAACATTTTATTATAGTACAACTATAGCTTTTAAATTTAAATTTTCCCAGTTAACCAAAATAAGAATACGTTAGTCTTAGGGTTGCTAGACTCTTCACTATATGTACATGAATTTGTATACCCATGACTAGCTAGAGCCTCTCACGCCAGGCATGAGGCAATGTTCAATTACTGATATGGCAAAAATCAACAAATCAGTACAGAATCCAAAAAATCAGTAGTCTCCTGACAGTGGTTACTGTTAATACTAGCTGTTGTGTATTCAAATATGGAAGTTGTTAGAATTCACAAGGAAATATTTTGCACTTTCAGTTCAATGCGTGATGCCACTTACGCATGTTTACAAGGTTCCGCTTTGGAATCGCTTCGTAACTTTTGGTGTTTTTTTGGTAGCGATGAAGGTGAGTAAGTGTGGTGTACAGTGTTGTATAAAGCAAAAGCAGCACAAATTATGAACAAAATAAATTAATTTCACATCCCTTGTAAAATAAAAGCCAAAAAATTCCGTCGCCCTCTAGTAAAATTCTAAGATTTAGTTTATTTGCCGTTTAATCAATAAATGAAAGGGTTTTGAGTCATTGAAATATTAGCCTGCTCTTTTAATTCAAAATTTGTATAGATGTTATTACAAAAAAAATTTAGTTATTCTGAATATGAGATAGATACATATTTTACGTCTAAACCATGACTATAGACTATACAAATGCGGCTCTGACTAAACAAAAACTAGAAAATTATTCATGTTCTAGAGCTTGCCTCGGAAAAAGTATTTGGATAAAACTTTTTTAGACGGTTTAATGTACATAAATATGTACGTACATGCATGTGTATATTGGTGAATGGATATTTATAAAATTTGCACACCCACTTTTTGGCATTCGTTGGTGTAGGACACATTTTTTTATTGAACTTGATATGCATTTCTTCACATACATACATATGTATGTACATCGCAGTCCTATTATTTTGTAACTTACGCATCCATTTGTACGGTCTTGGAGGGTAAAAATTGCTTAGTTTATATCGTGCTTGTTGTTGTTTAATTGGTTTTTTTTGCATGCCCAATATTGATTTCGCCAAACATTTCATTAACAAAATAATTTACAGGGTATGCATTATTTCTTTTGATTGTTCAATAGATTTTTGTTTCGTATAGATTTACTAAGCTTTTGCTAAATAACACTAGTCAGTAGAGCTAATTATTTACATTTGCATGTACATATGTATATGTATTTGTCAAAATCCCCGGTTAGTACATTTTGAAATATTAAAATTTTTAAAATTCACAGCAATGTCTCCAAATTTTGATTAATTTTGCGAAAGCACTTTATGTTATGCCTCAATTTATTTCGAAAAATGTTATATTATAGGAGGAATAAAGATGTTTTACATTACATCGTGCTCCTGAAAAGTATTATAAAACCACATTCGCCCAACTAATTTCACTTTGGCACTGTGACGAATAGGACAAATAGCGAAATCAAAATTTTGTTTTTGTTCATTGTATAACTTACTCCATTCGACCGTTGCATACATATGAAAATGTACATTTGTAACAGTCCTGCAAGGATGGCAAGGCGGAAAATACAAATAAGAATGTGTTTGGGAAACAAAGAAGGCATGGCATTTTACACAAACAAAAAAAGAAATGCATCATTTAAAAATGAATAAAGATACATGTTTGGGTTTTGGGATCGTTAAATTTATAAATCTTTGTCATCACTTGTAGTTTAGCAGGGTGAGGGAGAATTTTTCGGCGTTAGAACCGATCCCAAAATTCATTTTACTTCTACAAATATCCATAACAATTATTCTCAATTGGTTAATTAAGTTCTGATAATCATGTAACACTCACCTGACAAATGCAAAATACATTACACATAGTACCGAGATCGCAAACAATGTTATTGTGTGTGGCTTATAAAAGAAATCCAGCGATATGTCATCCACAGGCCGCTCATTAACAATCGTAAAAGTTTCAGCACACTCATCTAGTGCCTTATCCTGTGAAACGGACGATGATGTGTTAAGGTGTTTGGTAGGTGTGGTTGGCGCACTAGCGGCGCCCTTTTTTTTAGAAGAGACATGACTGTTGATGGTTGAGGATTCTTGTGCTTCACTGCCGCTGATGTCGGGTGAGCTGCTACCGCGCGAATTACTTGCACGTTTTTTCATAACTGTTTGACGTCTTTTTGTTTTGGTGACTTTTTTATTGGCTTTTCGGTTAAACTTTTTATTTTGTTATCTTTGTGAGCCAACGTTAAATTTCTTAGCTTCCATTTAATACGCACTCATAACCACACCATTTATAGGGGTTGAATTAAGTTGCGCAATGTATACCACTCGTTGCACGCCACGTTCGATAGCTACTATAAAGCCTGAAACAAGTAAAACGTTGATATATCTATTTCCGAATTGTATGTTTGTTCTTTCTGTTAGATTTTTCTTTCAATTGAAGTTTTTGAAAGTCACCGATTCCTTATCAATGTAATCACCATTTGAATTGTTAAATCTTGTGAAATAGAATTAACTAATGCTATAGATTACCGCGAAAATGAGACTGTGTACTATGCAATGGTACTATGTATTAAATATCGAATTGGTTAAATATTGAACAGGCCGTCTCTTCCGATTAGAACTTTTGACAATTCTGCATAGAATAAAAAAAGGAAAAAACCAAAATAAAAAACACAAAATTTAGTGTTGCGAAGGGTGGAACAACAGTCAGTGTTGCCGTTTTCTTCGTCTGTTGCGGAACTGCTTCACTAATGGCATAAAAGAGTACCATATGATTTCGTTAATGTAAAAGTTGCGTTTTATTTGATCTCACCAATGCTTTACTTTAGCTAAAGTCATTTAGTAATGTAAAACAATAAAAATAATTTATTTCTTTCTTTAATACGAGTATGTGTTAAACAGTCTTTGGATATTTTCTTACACGTGGTAGCATCTTAAGACTAGATTAATTCATTTTACAAGAAAATGTGAGGTTAGTTTGACCTTTTGGCTACGTTAACAACAAATTACTTAAAAACACAATGCATAAACAGCTGGAATTTCGACAAGTAGATTCTGGGGAGCTAATAGGCTGTTCATGCTGAGGCTGCATTTTGCATTTACCTCGCATTTTAGCATTTAGCCCGAAAAGCAGCTTTTATTTTCACATTTTCCATACAAAATTTGATACCTAAATGCAACTAAAAGCAACTTTTGTTTTGCATTAGCATTATAAATGCGGAAATCAACCCTGTAATATTCGAAGAAAATCGCGATTCGAATTCAAAAGAGTGGCAATATTGGTTGTTTTTACTTGGCGTTCTCTCATTCTCTGTCTTTCGTAAACATTCTGCAAATTTGCTCGGATTTTAAATTTGTAATTTAGCGCGCGTGTTGTGTGCTATTGCTAAAATAAATCAATCTACAAATTAATCTGATGTTTGTGAAGGGATTTACATAAATAAAAGATTTAATAAAAATCTGTACATTTTTTCACACGTGGCATAACCTCAAAAAAATGTTCGAACTTGCTAAATGTGCATTTGATAAATGCGCCAGCATGAACGCTTTTTCGAAACCAATGTCCGAAAATGTAAAATGCTGCTTTTTAACTTCAGCATGAATGGCACATAACGCTTTCAATCCTAAGAAGTACATTTACCGAAGAACGTGGTATGATTGCAACCCGCTTACAACACAAGCCACAGATTTTTTGCTTTACAGCACTGTCAGATGTATTTCGATATTCCTTTTTCTATCATTCTAAACATTCCCAGCTGATTTACAAAAATATAGAACCGTGCAAACGCAGAAAAATAAGTTAAATTTTGGAATTTATATAATTTGAAAATTAGTACAAATTCTTTTCTTTAATTATGCCACGCAACCAAAACGCTGAACGTGATAATCCGTGCTTGCGGGAGCAGGAACTGTCCTTTAATTGTCTCAGCAAATATAACTACGACAGAGAAAAGTGCGAAGTGTATTTCGCCAACTACAATAATTGCAAAGACTTTTGGGTATTTACTACTATTTTGAAAAATTATGTTGATTTGGAATTCTTTATCGATACCCGCATAATTTCAGGGCAAAGTGCGATCTGATCGTCGGGCGAAGGGGATTGTTCCCTACTTGCCAGATGTGGACGAACGTGCAAATATTAAAGCTGAATACATGAAAACCAAACCACAACAGGGCTACCAATAACTTTTTTCAAATAGAGTATAGATTTTTTATAAAATATTTTTAAAATCAATAACATGTCAATAAATTAAGGTATTATGTATATTTAATTAACTATATATTAACTACAAATCATGTATAGAAGCGGCATTGGTAATTTTTAGCTTTGGGATAACTTCCTGCAGCATTGAGCATGCAAGCTCGTATTCCAATGTTTCTTTGGGATCATTTACAATAAGCAATTTTAATGTTGGTACACGATACAAGCATGAAAGCCCATTCGCAGTGCAGTTTGTACCGGATATATCTAACACTTCCAGCTTTGGATAGCCCGAACCAGACATGCGATCCAGACACCAATCATCAAAGTTTCTTACATTATGAAATGAAAAGAATTTCAGTTCTTCCAAATTACGTAAGTTCTCCAGCCCTTCATAATACAGGGTCATATTATCACATTTCAGTGCTTCTACTTTGTATCCGCCATGATATTTATTTGGTAAACGGAATTCACGTTCTTTATTGGCATGCATAAATTCACGTTCATGTACAAATTTAACTGCACCCCCACGAAACAATATAAAATGCGCTGCAGCTAATTCGGAACCAAGTATTTCATGCCGTTCTGGTATATAACTTTGCATCTGCCGATCTAAACGTTCTTTGCGTTTGCGCCACCACTTCTTTATTGAACTAGGTCTTAAATCAAACGGTTGCTGCATCATTACAATATAATCAGATGTTTGCTCCTCATTATTAAAAACTTTTAAACTAGTTTGCCAATCACCGTGTCGTTCTCCCACTGTTTTTCGCCACTGTAATTTCTTTTGATCAGTAGAAATTTTTTCACGAATCCTGTCCCGAGTTGAGCTCTTCCCTCTGCTATCATGTGGCTCGGAAGATAAATGTTGCACGCGCAAACCATGACTTGATAGGACTAACTGTCGATTTACTAAAGCATTCAGTGATCTAAGCATTTTGTTATACTTCACTGAGAATAATTTTGTTTAATAAACTTTTTTTATTACTCGAATAAATTTCGCATGTGTGGAAATTAAATAACAAAATAAAAAATGTCAAAAATTAGCCTAAGTGCTGCCAAATTTTATTTGGTTCCTCTTTGATGGTATTCACGAATGAGTAATGGCTTATAGCTCAAACAGAATAAGTCCGGCAATACATCAGTTACGTCACGTACGTCGATTTTAGAGCAAATTCTATTTTGCCGTATGCGTCGTATCTGTCGCTACGCACACAAACACTTCTCGTCTACTCAGCTGTCAGTTTTTTCAGTACGGCGATACGTTGAAAAAACTGACAGCTGAGTAGAAGAGAAGTGTTTGTGTGCGTAGCGACAGATACGACGCATACGGCAAAATAGAATTTGCTCTAAAATCGACGTACGTGACGTAACTGATGTATTGCCGGACTTATTCTGTTTGAGCTATAAAGGAAACAAAGCATATAGCATATATCCGTTCTTTCGTTTAACTGGTTTCTCTTTGATTCGACATTCGGACTTTGAGAAAAAAACTTCAATAGTGGCAGCACTGTCCATACGCCATTTTTTCTTCCTTTTGACACGACGTTTTCAAACGTTTTCTGTATTGACTGGAGAAATTTAACGAATTGGTGCAAAAGTAATTTTATGTGCGTTGAAAAACCCCAAAAAAATGCAGAAATACTCCAATAAATTGCACTAAGAATTCAGCAAACCAGTTAAACATTCATAGAGTTGGAAAAATTCATAGATTTGTGGATAACTAAAGAATAAAAAGCGTGGAAATTGCATTAAAAAATTGGAGCATCATCAAAGAATTGCTATATATTTTTCTGTCGTGTGAAGGACGAGCAAAACCCGAGACAAAGCAACGGCTGTTATACGCACCACTTCAAGCAAATTAAAATATCACAAAATTTCATTATTGAACATTACAACGTGAATCATATTTCACAATATGTCTGGAAGTGAAGATGGACAATTGCAAAGTCCGGGATTTGATAACTATGGATTAAGGTGTGTATATTATGTTAAGAAAAACCATGGAAAATTGTTTGCCCTATTCATGTACATATGTAATTATTTTTTTGACCGAGAAGGGAGTAACATCGTAGAAATCACGTTGTGTAAACTCGTGCCTCCAGTCACACATGGGCTCACATATTATGTATATGATGTAGTAAATGTGGGTGTAATGGGCTTTGAAACAAATTTCCATGGAATGATTTCTTTCTCACATTATTTTAAAAAGATTGTTGAATTGTGATTTTTTTAGGAAATTATTGAAAGCGTAAAGCACGTATGAAAATTTTGCATTTGTAATAAAGAATTGTGTGAAGCATGGCGCAGACTTATACGCAAAACTGAGCAATCAATGTCAACATCCGAAGAAAATATTTATTGTTATAATTGGCGTATCTAAAAAAAAAAATTTAAGCAAAAAAAAAAATTGCTCAGTTTTGCAATACTTCATTATGTAATTTATTGTATTATACCTACTACGCTTACACAGACTGACAGCGCTATTAATCAGTTTAGAACCTGGAATCAGCTACATTAAGCAGTTTTTATATAGTAAATATGGAAGTCATGAACAATTTGTTAATTCATCCTGTTCATTTGTCCCTGTCTGATATTCCTTGGATTCTGTTTCGAAAGATCTATCTATGTTCAGTCGGCATGCGACGATGTTTTTTAGAAGAGATCAATAAGTATACGGGGAGTTGATTGGTATAGAGAGGTTATTCAGCAACATGCAATACCTTCTTTAGGAATACCTAAGTTTACTCTGGATGATCTCGACCGGGTTTTGTATAGATGGTGGTTTAACTTGGAAGAATATCTAGATCTGAGGGCAGAATGGGTGATGTTCAAGTCTTGTCTGCAGCAAAAACTATTGGTTCTCCATACCGAAAAGGGATATAAAGTGCAAAATCATTAAACTACAGACCTTTTTCCTTATAAATTCAAAAATACTAGCGATAAAATATTATTTTTTAATGTGTATTGCAAATTCCGAATTTGATACCATAATTGTTTACAGAGTAGTGTAAGCTGGTTCTATGGTCTGAAAAATGTCGGTCTGTGCTATCCACCTCTACACCTAATTAACCCCTCCTAATAATATTTTCCTCGAACACAACTATGAACTGCCAAAACCCACCAACTCCTCAGCCCATTAGGTCTAAACAATATGAATTTTAAGTATGTGCTTTTTAATTTACTTAAATTTTTTCATTGCAAATAGGCCAAAAAGTGTGTACATGTCCAAAGAGCGATGCGCGCGATGGCCACCATCAATTCACATTAAACATAAAAACAAATATGTAAAATTAAAAAAAAAAATAATTAATGTAATACAATCAAACTAATTCAAAAAAAAAAACAAAAATGTTAAATGAAATCTTAATATCGCGTACGTTGAAAAACAGTATGGTGCATAGTATTTGAAACTAAACGCGTGAGATATTTGCACGGCTGTCAGTTACATACATAGACATATGTATACCCAACATAAATCACGTCACATATGGTCAAAACAGCGTTGGTGCGCGCGCATGGTCGTTTGCTGCGTAACAGGCACTAGGAGAAAGTGATAAGTGCAGAGGAGAGAATTGTAGAACAGGCGAATGCTTTGTGAAGATTTGACTTGATTGAGTATAAACAATATAACTTGCACAAGCTAATACAATTCGTGCCTTACACTACTGCGAAACTATGTAGAAAATCCACTAAATAAGTGGCTTTATGGTGATGTCGACTATGCTAGTAAAAGTACGACCGGTTAAAAGAGATCAAACTCCTCTATATTTAATTGCTGCCAGTAACAACTTTGTGCTTCCGTATCTACCGCACACCTATAATGTAGCTAACGTCAAATTTAAGCTGGACAACGGGCTTGTTGGTGTGGTAATTTTTATTTTTTACCAAACAGTATATAACTTTATTACATTTGTCAGTAACTTCTTTTCTCTGAAAAAAAAGAAACACGAAATTTTTCTATTTACATTTTTTCTTCCACATTTCAAACAAGTCCTCAGGTACAAATCTCCTTGCTGCCGATGTCGATTTACTTTTTGTGTGTCTTGGGCAATTTACTTGATTGAATTGTTTAAATGAACGTGGCCATATTTATAAAACTACTCAAGGTGAGTTTTTATTTCGTTTATAAATGCGTTTAAACATGTATATATGAACAAGTTGAAATGTTATAACGTACTCATATATGTATGTTACTCTATTTTTAAGGAGATGGCTTCCTTGTGTAAGTATACCAGATCTACTTAAGCATGAAGGTGCCAATAAATATCCTAAAACGGGTACACGTATGCCTGCATACACATAAGCGCATATACATACAAGTTAATTTACCTGTTTAATTCACAAAATGTGTGGTTGTCCTTTGGAGATTACACGAGGTTGAAATACTTGTCGAGTTATGTGGTATACAGTATAATTGATGTGGATACACTATTTAAGGTGCGTTATAAATTTAATGATATTGTATAAACATATGTATCTTTATACCTTTCATGAACATGAAATGGTATTATAACTTTGGTCCGATGTTTGTAAGTATGAGAAGAAGAAGAGATAGACCCACTATTAAGTATACCGAAATGATCAGGGCGATGAGACGAGTTGATTTAGCCATGTCCGTCTGTCCGTCCGTCCGTCCGTCCATTTTGCATAGGATTAATCATTTGTCGGAACCAGCAAGATCGGACCGATACATGTCATAGCTCCCATACAATCGATTGTTCCGATAAATGGGTTTTGGCCTATAACTTTTGCAATTCAAAAGCTAGGAACGTAAAATTTTGCATGTTTAGTACATATTGTATTTGTAACGTGTGTAGTGAAAATGACTCAGATCGGACCAACATGACATATAGCTCCCATATAATCGATAGTTTCGATAAATGGGTTTTGGGCTATCAATTTTGCAGTTTAAGAGCTAGGAACGTTAAACTTTGCAAGTTTGCTACATATTATATATGTAACATATGTAGGCAAAATCAGCCAGATCGGACCAACATAACGTATAGCTCCCATACAATCGATTGTTCCGATAAGTGTGGTTTGGCATTCATGAAAGGTATAAAGCCTTCGGCACAGCCGAAGACAGCCCTTTCCTTACTTGTTTTATATTAATTTAAGGATGCATCTTTGCATATTACAGAGGTAGGAAAATAAGCAAACAAAATTTATGTAAAGTATTTGTAATTTGACATATCACATCCAAAAATGGAAAGTGCAGGTTTTTAGCTACCAGCCCAGAAAAATTTCGATTTTTTTCTGGGGGTTGCTCTATGTCGCGATGCGAATGAAATTTATTTCGCATCTGAAAAAAATGTGTAATGTAACACCTTTTGTTTAGCATTTCCTTTTACATCGCAATGCAGAGTAACCCCCCTGTTCAGCATTAGTTCTTTCATCAACCAACTCTGGCCTTAGAATATGCATATCTTAAGTTTCATAACATTCAGAATTGTAACGTATTTCAAGCTATGTGCATATTAATGAAAGTGCAAAAAGATTCAAAAATGTCGACATATTTTAAATCCGAAAATGGAAAATCCAGTTTTGAAGCTTTCAACCTAAAGGAATTTAGAATTTTTTCTGTAACATTGTTTCGTTTTCTTCAATAGAAATAATATACAAACCTTATATACAGTAAAATGCAAGGGAATGTTTCAAACATTTAAAACTTCTTTGTTATACTACATACATATAATTTATTTTTTAAATGTTTCGTAAACATCTAATACATTAATAATAGTCATATATAAAATTTTGAAAATATTCATTCAGATCTAACTCACCTAAATGATGTTTTATAACTTAATATTTGAAAATTGTGTTATTGTTCAACTCATTTCACATTGTTGCAAAAAGTCGGCGAAGGACAGAGTAATCCGCAAGGAGAAAATCATGTACGATATTTGGGTTGAAACCAACTATGGATGTGGCTGTTTTGGATCTATGTATAAAATCGCCTTTAAAGTATAATCTTGTTGACTTACATTGAATTTGCTAATTGACTACAACAATCTGACGGTTTTGATATGATAACGACAAGTCGAAAGGTAGAGCAGTTGCAAAACACATTATTGTCGGATCTAATTCCTATATTAAAAAATAAATAGAAAATTGGTCTCTTCGTCGATTTTTAAGCAACTTCCCATTATGTAGTCTTGAAACTTGGAATACTATTTCTTTTCTTATTCTATTTTGATGTGATTAACTTTAGAATTTCTTTTACTCGCTTTAGTCAAATATTTTAACCCACATTGACAGTTCTGAGAGCTGTGTTCAGGCCTTTAACTTCTTCCAACAGCTTTCCTCATTTACTTGAGAAACTGCTAGTGCAACAATTTTAGAAACTTTTTGCATAAAATAAATTTGTAAACTAAAAATCCTTTTCCTATAAAATTTTAATTTTGTTGGTTACATTAAAATGGCTGTAAATATCGCAAGTTTCTGTACATTTTTATAATACTCAGTTTTGAAATCTTAACAAAAATTAATTTTTTTCTTTTCGTAATTTTGCAAATATTTTTAACTTAATGCCATAACACTTTCCGTATAACCAATGAACCTAGATAGGTTTTCTTTGCTGACTTGGTGAATTCTGTAAGCTGTCTCTAGTCACTAATAGAGACATTTCGTGGTCAATTTCAATTTTGAGACAATTTGGTATTCAGTAAGCTGTCTCTCGTCTCTAGTCTCAAAAAAAGAGTCACTAATTTGTCAGCTGGTTCTAGGCAGGTCACAAACAGAAAAAACATGGAAGAAGTAGCAATTGCCGCATATTTGCTTTTTAAAAAATTAGAAAATGAAGAAAGGTATTAGTTAATTATTATTATATTAATAAATATAATTTAACAAAAATGTTTCTACGTTAATAATAGACTTGTTCGCAGGCGAAATCTTGCCAGGTTGAGGGACATAGAGGACCCGTTTCTGCTGGAGGAGGAAACCTTCCGCAAGTTTTTAAGGTTTCCCAAAACGCTTTGCTGGGACCTTATGCAGGAGCTGAAGCCGCATGATAACTACATGCGGCAGTCGAGGATTCCGTTCGAGCTTCGGGTAAGAACAGTTGTTTGGTTATTTTATTTTTATTTGGTTTTACAAAAAGTATGCTCGTCACTTGAACCTTTTTTTAGTTTATTTCAGTGCTTTATTTCCTCGCAAACGGGTCTTACCAAAGCTGTGTAGGAAACAGCCACTTTGCAGCCATGAGTCAGCCGACAGTGTCCCGAAATATAAAAGCCATTTGCAGGCTTGTTGTGGAGCACAAAAACGCCGAAATAAGCTTCCCTAGTACGGCGGAACATTACAACACCATTAAAAGGGGGTAGGTTTGTGGTTAATATTGAAGAGGTTAAATAATTAAATGAATTATTTTCAGTTTCCACAACAAGTTTGGGATTAAGGGGGTAATTGGTGCCATTGACTGTACTCATGTGGCCATAATTGCGCCGCCATCGTCAGCGGTAGGAGTAGTACCTCACGATTACATGAATCGGAAGGGTTACTATAGTGTGAATGTTGAAGCTGTAAGTATAAAAACTAGTTAAATAGTATCAAGTGTTAACCATCTCGATTTAAGGTTTGCGATGCTGAATTAATATTCCGCCACGTCAACGCACGATTCCCTGGATCATGCCACGATTCCGGTATATGGACCACATCCCCGGTACGCGTGAAGTTGATCAGGGAGCACGTATCGGGAGGATTTAAGTGGCTATTGGGAGACTCGGGCTATCCTTTGGAGCCGTGGCTTCTAACGCCTATAGGAAGCCCATCCACCGATGAAGAAGAGTTGTATAATAAAACTCACATCAGGGCAAGAAACCCAATAGAACGGGGCTTTGGGGTTGTGAAGTCACGTTTTAGATGTTTGCTAAAAGAACGTGTCCTTCGGTATAGCCACAAAAACGTAGCCTTCATAATTTATACCTCGTTTATTTTTCATAACATACTTCAAAAACGAGGCATTATGCCAGAGGAGGATGTAGCACCAGAGGTTACAAATACAGCCACGGGCTCTTCAATTCAGGCGTCCGAGTATCACGGCGAAGGAAGAAGGGCTCGAGAGAACTGCATAAATGCACTTATCCTATCCAATTCCACCCTAACCTAGCCTCCACCCTAATTTCCTTCCTCCACCCTCATTTCCATACTGCACCCTAATTTCCATCCTATCACTTATCCTATCCAATTCCACCCTAACCTAGCCTCCACCCTAATTTCCTTCCTCCACCCTCATTTCCATACTGCACCCTAATTTCCATCCTATCACTTATCCTATCCAATTCCACCCTAACCTAGCCTCCACCCTAATTTCCTTCCTCCACCCTCATTTCCATACTGCACCCTAATTTCCATCCTATCACTTATCCTATCCAATTCCACCCTAACCTAGCCTCCACCCTAATTTCCTTCCTCCACCCTCATTTCCATCCTCCACCCTAACCCTAGCCACCACTCAAGTTAAATTAATAAAATATATACAATTAAACATTTTAAAAACAAATTTGATATTATTATTTATTTATACATAGACGAAAACAAATGGCTTCAAGCCTTGGGATAAATAAAAAAAATGATAATTGACTTTTATAAAAATACGGTAATTGTATACGACCACTCGTAACTACTAATACAGGTCCAAAAATATCGGGAGAGGTATCAGAAGACGGGTTTTCACCTCTGTGTCAATAATCAAAAATTGGAAAGCAAATATTTTGTTTCGTCCAGACCACACTTTTTCACTTTTTAGGGACGGCCTAATCTGTTTTACAACAACCACATGAAAATGTTCACATTTACTTGCAAATATCTCGCGAACTATTAAAAATGTTTGTTTTCCGATTCTGGATTCTTGTTACAGAGGTCAAAACGCGTCTTCTGATACCTCTCCCGATATTTTTGGACCTGTATTAGTAGTTACGAGTGGTCGTATACAATTACCAAATATACAAAGGGCTTCAGGCCTTTAAACACTCAGATTTCATTTTAATAGAAAAAGCTTATTTATATAATACATAACACAAAGGGCTTCAAGCCTTTAAACACTCAGATTTCATTTCAATAAAAAAAAGCTTATTTATATAACACATAACACAAATGGCTTCAAGCTTTGAGGTCAATAAGAAAAAATATAACTAATAAAAGGCACTTATATATGAGCAGGAACGTATTTACGTTTCAGTCTTGTATTCTAATTGCGGGATTGTGCAAGGGCCAATACTGCACTGGCCATATTATTCATAGCAGCGCAGAAATCTGCCATAGATTTCAGAGAATCTTCTCTGTATTGCCTCTCCTCTTCATTTCTTCGATTAATCGTTACCATCATTTTGGAAAACATGTCTTCAGAGCTTGAGGTAGACCTGCGGTGACGTGTAGTTGTCGGGGTTTCACCAAATGTGAAAACTTCCGATATGTCAGCATCAACTTCCTGTATTAAGGGACTGAAGGGTTCCCTCTCTTGTACTGGCGGACTAACAGGGTCGCAAGTAATCAGTACCTCAGCCTAAGAAATCAAAGAGGCATGTTAGTTTTATATGTATATATATGTATATACTGTATAAATTGCATACCTCTGCTCCAATTGTTGGTATGTCTGGTGCCCCAAGAACTACCACTGAACCGATCGTGTCCAGCGCCCTCTGCTCCCTCTCAGACACATCTTCTTCCGTATATGGGCCTCCACCCGTAGCTAAGCGATTAGCTTTAGATTTTCTTGCCCTGGATCGTATTTGATTCTTCCAATGACTAAGGGACTGAAATAAAGATAATATAGGAGCATTATAATCAAAAGTTAACAAGAAATAGAAAGAGCATTCTATAATGTTCGACAAGTCATTACACATGCACACAATAAACAAAATCACACCACAGACGTTGGCAAAGACATTCAAAGCAAAAGTACCCGATGGCAATTTCACCAAGTCATATTCCATAATGCTATCACAGGTATACACATAAGTTGCTGCAACTACTCGACAATACATTTACTGAAAACTTACCTCCTTCCATTTCGCCGGAGTACGCGTCGGTCCCTTGAGCGCGTTTAGCTGTTCCGACAGCTCAATCCATAATTCCTGCATCCTTCTAGGGCGCGTTGGGTCATTTTTGTTGGTTTTCAACTGGGGGTTGTTACGCACAAACGCCAAGTAACAATCAATTTGTTCCTTGGTTGTGCGAGCATGTTTATTTATATCTGTAAAGAAATTAAAGTTATTTATTTGCTTGCAAACCAAGAAATTATAAATATTTTATTTACCTTTGTCGGCCATTTCAAAACAATGTGTATAGTGATGAAAGTCGGCATTTATCGATTGTTCATTTTCTGTCTTCATGACATGTGTTCAAATAATCGATTCAGGTTAAATACTTATTACGCAAACTCATCAAGCCTACTTGTATATATGCTTATTGCAATTCATATTCCGTAAACGTTTAATAAACAATTTTGCTTATTAAAAGCGTTTAAAAATTCATATTCGTATGAAATCGATAAGCAAATATTTGCTTCGCTCGTTTATCATCCCCAATGGAATATGCAATCAGCTGACTGTCTCAGTGGTGAAAATACCACATATCTTTGGTGAATTCGTTGAGACTTTGGCTTACAGAATACCAAAATGATACCAAGTCACAAGAAATGTCTCAAACGAAAAGTCTCTAATTTTAGTGACTTGAGATGAGACAGCTTACTGAATTCAGCTGTAAAAGCAACTTTTGTTTTGCATTAGCATTATAAATGCGGAAATCAACCCTGTAATATTCGAAGAAAATCGCGATTCGAATTCAAAAGAGTGGCAATATTGGTTGTTTTTACTTGGCGTTCTCTCATTCTCTGTCTTTCGTAAACATTCTGCAAATTTGCTCGGATTTTAAATTTGTAATTTAGCGCGCGTGTTGTGTGCTATTGCTAAAATAAATCAATCTACAAATTAATCTGATGTTTGTGAAGGGATTTACATAAATAAAAGATTTAATAAAAATCTGTACATTTTTTCACACGTGGCATAACCTCAAAAAAATGTTCGAACTTGCTAAATGTGCATTTGATAAATGCGCCAGCATGAACGCTTTTTCGAAACCAATGTCCGAAAATGTAAAATGCTGCTTTTTAACTTCAGCATGAATGGCACATAACGCTTTCAATCCTAAGAAGTACATTTACCGAAGAACGTGGTATGATTGCAACCCGCTTACAACACAAGCCACAGATTTTTTGCTTTACAGCACTGTCAGATGTATTTCGATATTCCTTTTTCTATCATTCTAAACATTCCCAGCTGATTTACAAAAATATAGAACCGTGCAAACGCAGAAAAATAAGTTAAATTTTGGAATTTATATAATTTGAAAATTAGTACAAATTCTTTTCTTTAATTATGCCACGCAACCAAAACGCTGAACGTGATAATCCGTGCTTGCGGGAGCAGGAACTGTCCTTTAATTGTCTCAGCAAATATAACTACGACAGAGAAAAGTGCGAAGTGTATTTCGCCAACTACAATAATTGCAAAGACTTTTGGGTATTTACTACTATTTTGAAAAATTATGTTGATTTGGAATTCTTTATCGATACCCGCATAATTTCAGGGCAAAGTGCGATCTGATCGTCGGGCGAAGGGGATTGTTCCCTACTTGCCAGATGTGGACGAACGTGCAAATATTAAAGCTGAATACATGAAAACCAAACCACAACAGGGCTACCAATAACTTTTTTCAAATAGAGTATAGATTTTTTATAAAATATTTTTAAAATCAATAACATGTCAATAAATTAAGGTATTATGTATATTTAATTAACTATATATTAACTACAAATCATGTATAGAAGCGGCATTGGTAATTTTTAGCTTTGGGATAACTTCCTGCAGCATTGAGCATGCAAGCTCGTATTCCAATGTTTCTTTGGGATCATTTACAATAAGCAATTTTAATGTTGGTACACGATACAAGCATGAAAGCCCATTCGCAGTGCAGTTTGTACCGGATATATCTAACACTTCCAGCTTTGGATAGCCCGAACCAGACATGCGATCCAGACACCAATCATCAAAGTTTCTTACATTATGAAATGAAAAGAATTTCAGTTCTTCCAAATTACGTAAGTTCTCCAGCCCTTCATAATACAGGGTCATATTATCACATTTCAGTGCTTCTACTTTGTATCCGCCATGATATTTATTTGGTAAACGGAATTCACGTTCTTTATTGGCATGCATAAATTCACGTTCATGTACAAATTTAACTGCACCCCCACGAAACAATATAAAATGCGCTGCAGCTAATTCGGAACCAAGTATTTCATGCCGTTCTGGTATATAACTTTGCATCTGCCGATCTAAACGTTCTTTGCGTTTGCGCCACCACTTCTTTATTGAACTAGGTCTTAAATCAAACGGTTGCTGCATCATTACAATATAATCAGATGTTTGCTCCTCATTATTAAAAACTTTTAAACTAGTTTGCCAATCACCGTGTCGTTCTCCCACTGTTTTTCGCCACTGTAATTTCTTTTGATCAGTAGAAATTTTTTCACGAATCCTGTCCCGAGTTGAGCTCTTCCCTCTGCTATCATGTGGCTCGGAAGATAAATGTTGCACGCGCAAACCATGACTTGATAGGACTAACTGTCGATTTACTAAAGCATTCAGTGATCTAAGCATTTTGTTATACTTCACTGAGAATAATTTTGTTTAATAAACTTTTTTTATTACTCGAATAAATTTCGCATGTGTGGAAATTAAATAACAAAATAAAAAATGTCAAAAATTAGCCTAAGTGCTGCCAAATTTTATTTGGTTCCTCTTTGATGGTATTCACGAATGAGTAATGGCTTATAGCTCAAACAGAATAAGTCCGGCAATACATCAGTTACGTCACGTACGTCGATTTTAGAGCAAATTCTATTTTGCCGTATGCGTCGTATCTGTCGCTACGCACACAAACACTTCTCGTCTACTCAGCTGTCAGTTTTTTCAGTACGGCGATACGTTGAAAAAACTGACAGCTGAGTAGAAGAGAAGTGTTTGTGTGCGTAGCGACAGATACGACGCATACGGCAAAATAGAATTTGCTCTAAAATCGACGTACGTGACGTAACTGATGTATTGCCGGACTTATTCTGTTTGAGCTATAAAGGAAACAAAGCATATAGCATATATCCGTTCTTTCGTTTAACTGGTTTCTCTTTGATTCGACATTCGGACTTTGAGAAAAAAACTTCAATAGTGGCAGCACTGTCCATACGCCATTTTTTCTTCCTTTTGACACGACGTTTTCAAACGTTTTCTGTATTGACTGGAGAAATTTAACGAATTGGTGCAAAAGTAATTTTATGTGCGTTGAAAAACCCCAAAAAAATGCAGAAATACTCCAATAAATTGCACTAAGAATTCAGCAAACCAGTTAAACATTCATAGAGTTGGAAAAATTCATAGATTTGTGGATAACTAAAGAATAAAAAGCGTGGAAATTGCATTAAAAAATTGGAGCATCATCAAAGAATTGCTATATATTTTTCTGTCGTGTGAAGGACGAGCAAAACCCGAGACAAAGCAACGGCTGTTATACGCACCACTTCAAGCAAATTAAAATATCACAAAATTTCATTATTGAACATTACAACGTGAATCATATTTCACAATATGTCTGGAAGTGAAGATGGACAATTGCAAAGTCCGGGATTTGATAACTATGGATTAAGGTGTGTATATTATGTTAAGAAAAACCATGGAAAATTGTTTGCCCTATTCATGTACATATGTAATTATTTTTTTGACCGAGAAGGGAGTAACATCGTAGAAATCACGTTGTGTAAACTCGTGCCTCCAGTCACACATGGGCTCACATATTATGTATATGATGTAGTAAATGTGGGTGTAATGGGCTTTGAAACAAATTTCCATGGAATGATTTCTTTCTCACATTATTTTAAAAAGATTGTTGAATTGTGATTTTTTTAGGAAATTATTGAAAGCGTAAAGCACGTATGAAAATTTTGCATTTGTAATAAAGAATTGTGTGAAGCATGGCGCAGACTTATACGCAAAACTGAGCAATCAATGTCAACATCCGAAGAAAATATTTATTGTTATAATTGGCGTATCTAAAAAAAAAAATTTAAGCAAAAAAAAAAATTGCTCAGTTTTGCAATACTTCATTATGTAATTTATTGTATTATACCTACTACGCTTACACAGACTGACAGCGCTATTAATCAGTTTAGAACCTGGAATCAGCTACATTAAGCAGTTTTTATATAGTAAATATGGAAGTCATGAACAATTTGTTAATTCATCCTGTTCATTTGTCCCTGTCTGATATTCCTTGGATTCTGTTTCGAAAGATCTATCTATGTTCAGTCGGCATGCGACGATGTTTTTTAGAAGAGATCAATAAGTATACGGGGAGTTGATTGGTATAGAGAGGTTATTCAGCAACATGCAATACCTTCTTTAGGAATACCTAAGTTTACTCTGGATGATCTCGACCGGGTTTTGTATAGATGGTGGTTTAACTTGGAAGAATATCTAGATCTGAGGGCAGAATGGGTGATGTTCAAGTCTTGTCTGCAGCAAAAACTATTGGTTCTCCATACCGAAAAGGGATATAAAGTGCAAAATCATTAAACTACAGACCTTTTTCCTTATAAATTCAAAAATACTAGCGATAAAATATTATTTTTTAATGTGTATTGCAAATTCCGAATTTGATACCATAATTGTTTACAGAGTAGTGTAAGCTGGTTCTATGGTCTGAAAAATGTCGGTCTGTGCTATCCACCTCTACACCTAATTAACCCCTCCTAATAATATTTTCCTCGAACACAACTATGAACTGCCAAAACCCACCAACTCCTCAGCCCATTAGGTCTAAACAATATGAATTTTAAGTATGTGCTTTTTAATTTACTTAAATTTTTTCATTGCAAATAGGCCAAAAAGTGTGTACATGTCCAAAGAGCGATGCGCGCGATGGCCACCATCAATTCACATTAAACATAAAAACAAATATGTAAAATTAAAAAAAAAAATAATTAATGTAATACAATCAAACTAATTCAAAAAAAAAAACAAAAATGTTAAATGAAATCTTAATATCGCGTACGTTGAAAAACAGTATGGTGCATAGTATTTGAAACTAAACGCGTGAGATATTTGCACGGCTGTCAGTTACATACATAGACATATGTATACCCAACATAAATCACGTCACATATGGTCAAAACAGCGTTGGTGCGCGCGCATGGTCGTTTGCTGCGTAACAGGCACTAGGAGAAAGTGATAAGTGCAGAGGAGAGAATTGTAGAACAGGCGAATGCTTTGTGAAGATTTGACTTGATTGAGTATAAACAATATAACTTGCACAAGCTAATACAATTCGTGCCTTACACTACTGCGAAACTATGTAGAAAATCCACTAAATAAGTGGCTTTATGGTGATGTCGACTATGCTAGTAAAAGTACGACCGGTTAAAAGAGATCAAACTCCTCTATATTTAATTGCTGCCAGTAACAACTTTGTGCTTCCGTATCTACCGCACACCTATAATGTAGCTAACGTCAAATTTAAGCTGGACAACGGGCTTGTTGGTGTGGTAATTTTTATTTTTTACCAAACAGTATATAACTTTATTACATTTGTCAGTAACTTCTTTTCTCTGAAAAAAAAGAAACACGAAATTTTTCTATTTACATTTTTTCTTCCACATTTCAAACAAGTCCTCAGGTACAAATCTCCTTGCTGCCGATGTCGATTTACTTTTTGTGTGTCTTGGGCAATTTACTTGATTGAATTGTTTAAATGAACGTGGCCATATTTATAAAACTACTCAAGGTGAGTTTTTATTTCGTTTATAAATGCGTTTAAACATGTATATATGAACAAGTTGAAATGTTATAACGTACTCATATATGTATGTTACTCTATTTTTAAGGAGATGGCTTCCTTGTGTAAGTATACCAGATCTACTTAAGCATGAAGGTGCCAATAAATATCCTAAAACGGGTACACGTATGCCTGCATACACATAAGCGCATATACATACAAGTTAATTTACCTGTTTAATTCACAAAATGTGTGGTTGTCCTTTGGAGATTACACGAGGTTGAAATACTTGTCGAGTTATGTGGTATACAGTATAATTGATGTGGATACACTATTTAAGGTGCGTTATAAATTTAATGATATTGTATAAACATATGTATCTTTATACCTTTCATGAACATGAAATGGTATTATAACTTTGGTCCGATGTTTGTAAGTATGAGAAGAAGAAGAGATAGACCCACTATTAAGTATACCGAAATGATCAGGGCGATGAGACGAGTTGATTTAGCCATGTCCGTCTGTCCGTCCGTCCGTCCGTCCATTTTGCATAGGATTAATCATTTGTCGGAACCAGCAAGATCGGACCGATACATGTCATAGCTCCCATACAATCGATTGTTCCGATAAATGGGTTTTGGCCTATAACTTTTGCAATTCAAAAGCTAGGAACGTAAAATTTTGCATGTTTAGTACATATTGTATTTGTAACGTGTGTAGTGAAAATGACTCAGATCGGACCAACATGACATATAGCTCCCATATAATCGATAGTTTCGATAAATGGGTTTTGGGCTATCAATTTTGCAGTTTAAGAGCTAGGAACGTTAAACTTTGCAAGTTTGCTACATATTATATATGTAACATATGTAGGCAAAATCAGCCAGATCGGACCAACATAACGTATAGCTCCCATACAATCGATTGTTCCGATAAGTGTGGTTTGGCATTCATGAAAGGTATAAAGCCTTCGGCACAGCCGAAGACAGCCCTTTCCTTACTTGTTTTATATTAATTTAAGGATGCATCTTTGCATATTACAGAGGTAGGAAAATAAGCAAACAAAATTTATGTAAAGTATTTGTAATTTGACATATCACATCCAAAAATGGAAAGTGCAGGTTTTTAGCTACCAGCCCAGAAAAATTTCGATTTTTTTCTGGGGGTTGCTCTATGTCGCGATGCGAATGAAATTTATTTCGCATCTGAAAAAAATGTGTAATGTAACACCTTTTGTTTAGCATTTCCTTTTACATCGCAATGCAGAGTAACCCCCCTGTTCAGCATTAGTTCTTTCATCAACCAACTCTGGCCTTAGAATATGCATATCTTAAGTTTCATAACATTCAGAATTGTAACGTATTTCAAGCTATGTGCATATTAATGAAAGTGCAAAAAGATTCAAAAATGTCGACATATTTTAAATCCGAAAATGGAAAATCCAGTTTTGAAGCTTTCAACCTAAAGGAATTTAGAATTTTTTCTGTAACATTGTTTCGTTTTCTTCAATAGAAATAATATACAAACCTTATATACAGTAAAATGCAAGGGAATGTTTCAAACATTTAAAACTTCTTTGTTATACTACATACATATAATTTATTTTTTAAATGTTTCGTAAACATCTAATACATTAATAATAGTCATATATAAAATTTTGAAAATATTCATTCAGATCTAACTCACCTAAATGATGTTTTATAACTTAATATTTGAAAATTGTGTTATTGTTCAACTCATTTCACATTGTTGCAAAAAGTCGGCGAAGGACAGAGTAATCCGCAAGGAGAAAATCATGTACGATATTTGGGTTGAAACCAACTATGGATGTGGCTGTTTTGGATCTATGTATAAAATCGCCTTTAAAGTATAATCTTGTTGACTTACATTGAATTTGCTAATTGACTACAACAATCTGACGGTTTTGATATGATAACGACAAGTCGAAAGGTAGAGCAGTTGCAAAACACATTATTGTCGGATCTAATTCCTATATTAAAAAATAAATAGAAAATTGGTCTCTTCGTCGATTTTTAAGCAACTTCCCATTATGTAGTCTTGAAACTTGGAATACTATTTCTTTTCTTATTCTATTTTGATGTGATTAACTTTAGAATTTCTTTTACTCGCTTTAGTCAAATATTTTAACCCACATTGACAGTTCTGAGAGCTGTGTTCAGGCCTTTAACTTCTTCCAACAGCTTTCCTCATTTACTTGAGAAACTGCTAGTGCAACAATTTTAGAAACTTTTTGCATAAAATAAATTTGTAAACTAAAAATCCTTTTCCTATAAAATTTTAATTTTGTTGGTTACATTAAAATGGCTGTAAATATCGCAAGTTTCTGTACATTTTTATAATACTCAGTTTTGAAATCTTAACAAAAATTAATTTTTTTCTTTTCGTAATTTTGCAAATATTTTTAACTTAATGCCATAACACTTTCCGTATAACCAATGAACCTAGATAGGTTTTCTTTGCTGACTTGGTATCTATTTTTTTGAAAGGAGACTTTGCAGATTGGTTCAAATGATCATACTTATAGTACAGCACCTGTTGATAAAAAACTTGAATGTAAAAATAAATGGTGGTTTCGTATTGACTCCTGGCCCTAGATAGTTTTAGATAAGGTAAAGTCCTCAAAGCGAAGATGCGTATCAAAGCACCCATGTAATCCATTTTGGAAACTTTAAGGGTGGCAAATTTCTCCTGCCTATGCTTATAGTCCATGCGTAAATGTAATTACAACACCTTACAAATCAGAGCATCCAGGTACCATATCAATCAAATGGTGACACTCTTTTGAGCTATTGTAACCTAAAACGGCTATAGACAATGGAAACTGCATCTGTCGCTATTCCGTATATGAGTGGCTCAGTGCCATCCTTGCCTAACCCTCGAAATTTCATAAATGGAGTTATTATGCTATACTACTAAGAAATACTCCAAACTATCCGTGCCAAAGTTGCACATCCCTAATTTTTTAACGAAATTATTAAATAAATTAATTAAATGTTTCAAGCCTTCCTAAAAAGGCTGTTTAATTTTTAATTACCTATTAACTTTGTCACTAATTATTAGGAAATGACTAAATTGAGGCTTAGGCAAGGATGACAATGAGCCTCTCATATGTTTTTTGTTCAATTCCCCGAAGTGAATAGGAGCAGTTCATATTTTACATGCATCTAGATTAAGATAAAATAATAAAACACCTTAAATAGTATTCCATTTTTATATCAATTCGCATTATTAATTTACATATACCATTTATTTAAAAAAAAGCAACACAATTGCTTTGAGAATTTTGCAGGTAAATTTTCTGCTTCAGAAATATTTCCTGCATATAAAAATTAGGTTTTTGTGTTTCATATGCATACGTATATTTCAAATTTATAACATACAGTAGTACAGTGACTCACAAAAGTTTCTTGCATTCTAAGATGATTCAAAAAAACTTTTGGTATTGTGTGGCTATTTAATTCTACAAAGTCCCAAACTGATAAATTAGATCTTATACTAAGAATTACTGTTTTTACTAAGTCACTTTAGAAATGACAGGCTTTCGAAAGTTACTCGACCTAAGAACTTTTGGACTCTCCCTTCCGATACATGCATTTGTAGTGTTTTTTGAAGGTTAACTTTGATACAAAACGGAAATTCATAAAATAATGGGAACTGTTGATAAAAATTACAAAAAATTGCGGGAACTGTCTGGATTCAAAACAATATACAAGATGCTTCTGTTTTCTTTTGTTGCAATTACCTAGTATCTACACTTTCAACTTGCAGTCAAGACTATTTAATTAGAAAATTTATGGATAATAGAACACACCTTCAAATAATGTAGCAAGCCTTCATAAAAAATAAGAAACTCGAATTTTGAGTATGCAAAATACTTTTGTGAGCCACTAATGCTAACTTCGAATTTCTTTGAAAAAATTAAGTTTAACTACACTTTGATCATACATATTTTCTTAATCTTATTTGCTTAAGACATTAACAGCCAACTTTTTGAAAACAATCAATCTGTGCCAGGCATTAAAAAGTAAATTGACATCAAGGCGAATTCAAAAAAAAAATACCGTTGATTACGTATGAATGTAAGTTACAAAAAGTTTTTATTAAATAAAAAAAAACATGTTAAAGAGAAGGAGTAAGTTGATTAATGTGTTAAGACTGATTGGCCATTGCAAAACATCAAATTCTTACGTGCGGAACTTGTACACAGCTTTCAACCGAGCAAAATGCTAGAACGTACTGCTTAGCTTTTGCATTTCCATGGAGTAACGTGAAACCCGCTTAATGCGTACCGCTGAAATATTAATAATAACAAAAAAAAAACAATAGCATTTTTGAATTTCGGTTCTCTAAAAAATCTAATATCTTTCTTCTTTACCTTGCGGTAGCATCGACCAATATGCAATGGTTACGCGTTTAGCGCGCTTCATTACATTTTAAAACATATAGACTGCGGAATGAGATATCCCCTGGTGTTGGTTGCCGGTATGTAAACGCTTTAGCTCGGACAAATTTGAAAAACACCTCTAACTCAGAATTTGTTTTAAGAACACTGTATCTGCGAATTCTTCGTCAAGCAAATCCTGACTTAGAGTGTTTCTCAAAAACGTTTGAAATAGGGTGTTTTCAACTGGCAGCCGAAATTGTAAAACCATAACTAATTATCATAGTTCAACAACAAAACAAAAATCTATTATTTTTTTCTTCAAAGTTTCACCAATTTTATTTCATATTTTCATCATAATTAAAATTAAATAGCGGTGAGGAAGATGCAGACTCATTGGACATTAAACCGCCACAGGCAAATGTAATACGAGATTTCACTGGCTCAAAGCGCAAAGAGAAAACGTCCAAGGATAAAAAACATTCCAAAGAGAAGAAACATCGTACCGAAAGAGAGCGAACTACTAGTGGCCATGAACGTGATCAACGAGAACGCGATAACAGAGGAGGAGGAGGCGGAGGAGGAGAGAGCAGAGAGCGTGACATGCGTAATGATCGTGGTGGCGGTGGTGGGGGTGCAAGACCTGTTGATGTGGAGCGCAATCATCGTGGTGACCATCGCAAAGGTGGAGAAGAGCGCAGTGAGGATATTGCACGCTATCATCAACGCGCCAATGTCTATGATCGTGGCAGCGATGATGGTACCAACAGAAATATGATGCACACTAATGAGCGTCGATATGCTAAACACTATGATTCACATAACCCAGATATGCGACGTAATAGTGGGGGCGGAGGCGGTTATCATCAGCAATATCAACATCCCCATATGCAAAGGCCACGACAAGATTACTATGAGCGTGGTGTAAATAGTGGCGGTGGTGGTGGTGGTTATCATCATCATGGTGGCATTGATTATTACAACAACAGACACCAACATCCACATCCACATCCACACCCACATCAACATCAACACCATCAACAGCAGCAGCAGCAACAGCAGCAGCAGCAACAGATTCAACAACAGCAACAACAATATGGCGGTGGTAAACACTCCCATATGGAATACAAAGAGATTGGATATGAAGTACAACGTGAGCGTCGCAAACACACCTACGATACACAAAATGAATCGGAAAGTATCGAACAAGATTTACGTTCACGTTTGCTTAGCAAACGACACAAATACGTTAAGGGTAAAGGAGGTGATCTTGTTGAGTTAACAGAATCTTATGAGGCAACGTCGATTGTACAAAGACATCAGAGATATACCACAGATGGTGAACGGATTGAACGCAGCCAACGCACCGAAAGGCATCGCCAAAAGCGTGAAAAAGCACGTCAGTCCGTTATTGTAATCGATAGTCCTGAGAAAAACGTTGAAGGTTTTGCCGCCGGAGATCCAGAAGCGCGTCGTCAGCGTCGTAAACATAAACGTCGTAACAAGGAGCGCGAAGCATTGCAATTTGAAATGGTTACTCCTACAGTTGAGGAGCCAACAGAACGTGTGGAAAAACGGAAAACGCCTGATGATCCAGATGTATTGTCACGACGAGACAAAATTTTAGCTGTTGAACGGGAGAAAGACAAGCGGAAAGAAATGGCGCGCGAAGAATTGGAAGCGCGGCGTCGTGACAGGAACGCGCTGAGCCCAAGCACTGTGGCAGCATCCGTCACCGCCGGTCTAAATATTATGAAACGCAAGAAACATATAGGTGAAGTTGTAAAATCTAAACGTTCAAAGAAGTCGAAATCGTCGAAGCACCAACGCAGTGTAGAAGACGAGGAGGAGGGTGAGGCGATAGATAGTGATTATGAAGATAACGATCCAGAAGAATATGAGAGTGAAAGCCCAGAATTAGAAACGGATAGCGGTGATAGTGAAAGTGACAGTGTTAGTCAATCCGAAGCAGAGGAAGCTCAAGAACGTCGTAAGAAACATCGCCGCCACCACAAACGTAGTAAAGTAGAGCGAAAGAAAAGAAAAAAGAAACATCGTAGTCATAAAACTCGTATCGCAAATACTCCAGATGATGACGACGACGAAGATGATGACGCAGATGACGATGAAAATGTCGATGATGATAATGGCAATGCAAATGATTGCGATGAGGACGATGCTGACGACGACCAACACCTGCCTGAAAGCCCACTCTCTGTTGGTGGACTTTATAAATCACCTAAACGTCAACACCGTGCAAAGAAACATAAGAAAAAGAAGAGTAAAAAACATCTTGACGTTGAAACAGAGGGAGACGAACAGCGCTCGTCACGTTCACGTTCTCATTCAATATCACGTTCACGTTCACATACACCGCAGCATTCGCCCCAACGTACACATTCACAGTCTCATTCAGGATCTTCAAGACAAAACTCTCGTTCGCGTTCACGATCCGGTTCGCATTCGCAATTTGACTCAATTTCAATGTCCTCAGAATCAGAAACATCGGATTCGGGTTCACGTTCTAGATCACGTACGCGCACACGGTCCCGTTCAAGGTCAGAGGAGCGTCACATGAAATCAGCACATAAATCTGAGGCAGAAGCAACAGCTGCGGGTACTAAACCACAATTCGCTAGTAGTAGTAATCGTGATGAATCGCCAGTACGCGATGAAAAAGGTGCACCACTGCCCGACTATTTTCCGGGCATACAAGGCTGCCGATCTGTAGAAGAATTCCAATGCCTAAATCGCATTGAAGAGGGCACTTATGGTGTGGTATATCGTGCCAAGGACAAACGTACCAGTGAAATAGTTGCACTGAAGCGTTTAAAAATGGAGAAAGAAAAGGAAGGTTTCCCTATAACATCGTTACGTGAGATTAATACTTTACTTAAGGGTCAACATCCAAATATAGTGACAGTACGTGAAATAGTTGTTGGTTCCAACATGGATAAGATTTTTATTGTTATGGACTATGTTGAGCATGATCTCAAATCGTTGATGGAAACGATGAAGGCACGCAAACAATTCTTCCTTCCCGGTGAAGTAAAATGTCTAATACAACAATTATTGCGTGCAGTTGGCCATTTACATGACAATTGGATATTACATCGTGATCTTAAAACCTCAAATCTTCTACTCTCACACAAAGGTATATTAAAAGTAGGAGATTTCGGTTTGGCACGTGAATATGGTTCACCATTAAAAAAGTATACATCACTGGTAGTTACACTATGGTATCGCGCACCAGAATTGCTCCTCTGCTCACCGGAATACTCGACACCAATTGATATTTGGTCTGTGGGGTGTATTTTTGGCGAGTTCATGCAAATGGGACCACTTTTTCCAGGCAAAACGGAAACTGATGAATTGAATAAAATTTTCAAGGTGAGCTGATTTGTATTGCATACATACATACTTATGTTGCTATGTGTCTTTTATCTTTATATATAAGGACTATATAATAGCTTTTTGTTCTTTAATTAACATAATTCCAATGCCATTATCTTTCACAGGAGCTTGGTACACCCAACGAACGCATTTGGCCTGGTTACAAGGATTTGCCTGCCGTCCGTAATATGTTGAGTCAAAATTCACAATTCGCTGACTATCCTGTCTCCAGTATACGAAAACGTTTCGCTGAAAAAACCACCGATATTGGCATTGAATTTCTACAGGGTCTTCTCACCTACGATCCCAAGAAAAGACTGACCGCCGATGCGGCACTAAAACACAACTACTTCAGCGAATTACCCTTACCCATCGATCCATCAATGTTCCCCACATGGCCTGCCAAAAGTGAATTGGGTGCACGCAAAGCACTAACTTCATCACCTAAACCGCCTTCAGGTGGCTCACAATTCAAACAATTGGGGCGAGACGAAATTGTTATTTCTAACGCTAATAGTGGTGCTGGTGGTGGCGGTGGTGCTGGTGGCAACAATGCTTCTACTGGCAGCAAAGTTATATCTGGAATTATAACTGGTAATAAGAAGACAGCTACGAATACTGGTTTTGTGCTCAGTGCAGGTATGGAACAGCGTCAACTGGCAATGGGACCTGGATTTAATTTAAAATTCTAAATATGAAATAATAAGCGTAGCGTGCTCTATACATGTCTAGTTATGTTATCTACTACGTAAAATTCGTTTATAAAAATCTGGTTCAATGTACATTCATATTCATATGTTTTTGCAGTTGAGCGTGACAAAGTTCTAGATTTAGTTTTTTTAAGAACATGTACTATCATCATTAGCTACCACATTTATATAGTATATAAGCTTCAGTCTAGATTGATTGTTAAATGAAAATAATATATTTTTACGTTCTAGTGGCCAATGGTCAACTAAAAACAAACCAAACAAACTTTACCATATGAAACAAAATCAATAAAAAATTGGAATGATTACTTTCTTTAGTAAATTATCTTAAAACGTATTAATGAAAAATGTACAAAATAATAATGCATTGGTGAAGAAAGGAAACTACCACAAATTGGATGAATGTCCTATCTATAAACTTTTTACGCATTTTAAAAAATTTGTTAAAGAATTAAACCCATATTTTTCGAAATTTGTTGGAGAACCGCACTCTGCATTTTTTCCCCACAGGTGTGATAAATTTCTATTGTTATAAGTTTTTCCAACAACTTCTTTAGTGGGATATATCTCCACTCAGCCGTCGAAATAGTAAACGAATTCAAGCGATGAATTTACATGATTGCATAAATAGTCAAGCAGTAAGTTAGTAACTAATTGCAAACAAATTTACAAAAGCACACAATAAAATAATTAATATGTAACTCAACATATACACATACTATATAACCGAAGGTTTAGATAATATTTGAGGTTTAAAAAAAAAAGAGTACCATTTAGCTGAAGAAAAAAATTCGAATGTGAAAAGGAGTGTAACAAAAATGAGAATCTACTGTAAAATAAAAGCATATAATTTTGCGAACAAAAAATTTAATACCAGTATTTTATTTCAAAACTTCAACATTTTTGGGATAATTTTCAAGGCCCTACTTCGTTAAATCAACTAAAAACGAGAATAGCCGTAATGCACATGAACAATGGCTTGTATAAGAAAAATTTCATGCCGAACCCGCCTCGGAGCTGCCAGGCTTACCCAGACGCTATATTGGGTCAGTCGTAAATAAAAAAACACCTTTTGTCTGACTGAAAAAAAATAAACAAACAAAAATTTACAAAAGTACATTTTCATTTTATTCTTAAACATAATTTAATGTTCATTCGCAATCTTGTTTTGTCCCTTTTTATCGTCAGCATTATTTGCATTTGCTTCTACCTTTAACTGCTTTAGCTCTGGTGAATAATTTGGTAATACACGTAGTTTTCCAAACATTCTGGAGTCGTACAGAAAAATACCTTAACTAATTAATAAAATATATTGAAGCTCACTACGCTTCTTCACCCTTTTTATGCCTTTCAATTTATGTGGACCACAAATAAAAGTATGTATCCTGCCAATAGGGTATATATTGCCTTATTGGGCCGGCTACCATTTTTATCACCGGTACATTATCGGCCACAAAGCCCAGCATACGATCTAATCGTGAACTTGTCACACGTTCATAAAATGGTGAACGCATTAAATATAACAAAAAGTTCATACAACGACGTGATAACTCCAATTTTTGCGCTTTACTCATATGTTGACGATGTTGATGATACAAACGTATACTAGCAAAGTCCAATGCTAATGAAATAACATATTGTTTCCAACGTTTTTCACCAAAGATACCCATAGCTGCCAAATGTATTAATGGCTTTGCTATATATAAATATTCAGCTTGTACTAAAGCATAATTGATGGGCGTTGTTGTTAATTGCTGTTCTTCCCTTACTGGCGTTAGCTTGAAATCACGATATTGTATTGGTGGTGCACCTTCAACTTTACGCATCACACGACCGGAACGTTTCAATTGGAATGTATAGCGATTATCCATAAATCCATTAGGATGCGAATTTCCACTCTGGGTTGGTGGTAAATCTACATACGTGCCATTTTTCATGGCTGATTTTTGTTTTTTGATGAGAGCACGCCGATTGAGTACTGGTAATGCTGGCGATGTAATTATTTTCTCTGTAGAATGTTTAAGAATATAGAAACGGCCTGCCGCTTTGGCGAATTGCACGATAGTTATGAATAACCATTTCCCTTTGTTACCAAAAATACGTTTAGCTGATATCTCAATAAATACTTCACTATATTCTAATGTGGTCAACATGACCTTTAGACGGTAGACAAATTTTTGTTTCTTGTTGTTGCTAAACCCTACTGCACTAGTAGTTGCGTCAAAATTAACTGGTGCATTGGTTTCGATTGGATGCATGTTGTAATGGGATTTGTCGATTATGCGGTCATTATACAGCACCAACATATTGGATAATGTATAGACGAGTTCGGATAGCACATTTGAATCAGAAATACGTCCTGGAAACAAAATTGCTCATTGCAATGGAATGCATATCAAATCACTCATTGTACTTGCCTGTAATAAAATAGGATATCCATTTTGCTGTGGTTTCAACATCGCATACCGTTTCGGGATTTGCAGCTACCCATGCCTCGTATGATTTTATAAGCATTTTTAACTTTTCCATAGTGGATTTCTGGGTAATTCTTTACGACCGCACGTAACTGCTAATACACGTCCAAAAATATCGGGAGAGGTATCAAAAGACGCGTTTTGACCTCTGTAACAAGAATCCGAATCCGGAAAAGAAATATTTTAGTTCAGTGAAAAGTTATTAACAAAAAACCAAAAAATGACCCAGGTCAAATCCTGATATAGGGGTCCGATCCATGTTTTTTATGTGCAGAACAACTTTCCGCATTGGCGGCCTTCGGCCGCGCTTCAAAAAATAACCCTGGGCTACGCCATTCCAACTCCAGGTGGTTGCCAAAACCGTGGCTACCGCCACGGTGATGCCCTTCCGCGTGCCACTTTTTTCTCACAGGGTAGTGTGATTACAACAACCATATGAAAATGACAGAAAATTCTGAACTTTGATTGCAAATATCTCGCAAACTACTGAAAATATTGGTTTTCCGGATTTGGATTCTTGTTACAGAGGTCAAAACGCGTCTTTTGATACCTCTCTCGATATTTTTGGAGGTGTATTATCAGTTACGTGCGGTCGTAAAGAATTACCGATTTCTGTAGTAGCAAAAGCACCAAATAAAATTAAAAATTTCACTTGCAATTTTGTAAATAATGAATAATGTGTCAAACGTGGCCTTTACACGATCACACTGCGTGACAAACATGGTGTGATGAAAAAAAAATTGCTTTCGTTTACACGGTCATACATGTTGTCATACCTCGTTTCTCTGTTATTTGTGAACGAAGCAACATGGCACGCGCATTGGTTGCAGCACTTGTATTTGTATTTTTCTAGAAGTGTTTTATAGGCAGCATTCTTTTTTATTCTATTTTTGTATTCTTCGCTTTAAATTTTATAGATTTCTGGGTAGCTTCGAAATACTTCGAAGAACTCTTTCCAAATTTCATTGTTTGCCCGCGATGCCAGTACCCTCCAATTTTTGCTTATCGACTGAAAAAATACACTACGTGCATGATGCAAGCGTTTACACTATCAAGCATGTGTGTCACACCATCATGTTTTCTAAAATTTTAGAAAACCATCACGCATGTGTGACGCACACGGAATTTCTTATGTTTACACGCTCACAATCAAACCGCAAATGTTTGTCACGCAGTGTGATCGTGTAAAGGCCCCTAAAAGCCGACCTTTATTCTTAGGGCCGGAGGCCGGGACTGCATCGTACATAACGTTCCACCGTCACATCATATTAATAATTCTCACTGTACCCTAGAGAAAATTGAACTGATGACTATTTAGGATACGAATCGTATTAAAAACAAGTTAAAAAGGCTCGGTCTTGGTTGGTATACTGTGTGAATAATCGATGACAGTATACTTGTATGGTTTGTTTCTACTACGGTTATTACTACGCCGCTATGGCCAAGTCACCCCTATCTCTTGCTTAACGTTAACTAAAATAGTTTGAGTACCTATGTAAACATACCGTGCCCAACAACAAATACGTGAATTATTTTTGTGTTTCTCTGGAAAACTGCAATCGCAAAAATAATGAGTGCAATAAATTTTGAAATAAGATTAAATAAAGAGAATAAAATATATCACGAAGGTGTAAGTAAAAATACTATCATTAAAGCAGTGCTATTTGATGAAAATTTTAATCCAAAATCCGCAGGAATTATTGAAGGGCAGTGTGCACTTCAATTGCCCAGCTGAGACCAAACATGATGGCATCACATTAACAATGGAGGGCGTAGTCAACTTACAATTAAGTACAAAAAATGTTGGACTTTTTGATGCTTTCTACAATTCTGTGAAACCCATCACACTGCTCAATACAACACTTGAACTGGATGCCCCAGGTAAATTAGCTGCCGGAAATGCTGATTTCCATTTCGAGTTACCACTGGTGTGCAAGAAGGAACCAAGGATACTTTACGAAACATATCATGGTGTATTCATTAATATTAATTACCAATTACGTTGTGATGTAAAACGTAGCTTTTTAGCTAAATCGCTACAGAAAACGCAACAATTCTGTATACAAAATAAGCCAACTTTGGTGGATGCTAAGGCAATGCAAGCAAGTGAAGTAAATTTCAGCATAAGTCCGGAGACGATACAGAAATTGTCAAAGGAACGTGTAGCTATACCGCGATTTCTTATAACGGGAAAACTTGATCAAACCGAATGTTGCGTTACACGACCGTTAACAGGACAGGTAAGTCAATCTTAGATATGCCTTCACGCGGCTTTATTCCATTGCACTGTGGCACTAACATCACCACTCTGAACTTCATATCATGCTTGAGAAGTTTATCTAACATTAAGAGTAAATACAGGAAGAATTTATTTATTCTATACAACCAAGTGAATATATAACTGTATTCTCTTTTGAATATTTATATATAAAAAAATCGTTTCCATCCACAGTTAACTGTACAGCATACTGAAGTGGCTGTTAAATCTATTGAGTTGCAATTACTGCGTGTGGAGACATGCGGCTGTGCAGAAGGTTATTCAAAGGATGCCACTGAAATTCAAACAATTCAAATTGCTGATGGCAATGTCTGTCCGAAACTCGAAATACCTATTTATATGATACTACCACGTCTATTCACTTGCCCAACATTGATAACGAAAAATTTTAAAATAGGTAAGTATGTAATAAGTTGGCGATATCTATAATAACTAATTTGAATTTTCTTTTTTTTAGAGTTCGAGTTAAATCTGTTAGTAATTTTCAAAGATGATACCGTTATTACAGAAAACTTTCAAGTAGTTTTTAAACGTACTGTACCGCCAAGTGATAACAAAATTAGAATATAAATACAAAACCAAAAAGTTGTTTATACAGTACACTCAAATGTGTTATAATCAATTAGGTATGTACCGGAAAATATCATACAAAAACTCTTTTTCAACTATTTCGAATAAAATTCGAACAAGGCAGAATTTTTAAGAGGATCACTTAAATTAACGAAAATTTATTTTTAATCACCAACAGTAGATATTGTTTAAACAAATGATTAATATAATACAAAAGCCAGCAATTGATTATGGATACCTGAGTGTGTGCTTTGTGACAGCAATTTTTCGAGCCCGACAATTTTTACAATTGGCTAAACCTTTTCACACTTTTGGTGTCGCTCGTGGTTCTCTTGGCCATGTTCTTAAATTTTTTTATTAATGACAAAAATCAATAAATATATTGTATCTACTAAACATTTTCGCTTTCCTGCATACAAAATCTTTCATTCATACTTAAATTAAATATAACATAATAAACACGTAACTCTAAAACATGGCCTTATCAACAAATTTTTATACTCATTCAGTATTATTTGTAGCATATTTTTGTTTTCTATCATTCAAGTGTTTGGCATCTTGTAGCGTTGTTGGTAGCACCTTATCTGTAGTTTCCGGGAAAAGCAAAGTTAAAGTACCGCTGAGCAAAGCGAAGATGGCGAAAAGTATTTGTGGTGCAAATTCATAGTAATTGGCCTGTAGTATAGCAAAATAAATTAAAAACAAGTCAGGTGTGAAATATAAATTTTGAGATAAGTCTGAGATAATAGAATTTTATGCAGAGAAACTTCCGTATATTGTAAGCGATAGAACAGCGAATAATTTTATAGTTTATATAAAGTTTTTTTCATACCAAAAGTGGTGCTTGCGGTGCCAGCATTGAGCCAATACGTCCCACCATAGAGCAAAATGACAGCAAACTATTACGTACATTGGTGGGAAATATTTCTGAGGTGAAAAAGTATAAAATCTGAAAACTGCATGTAATTGCAAGTTTCCCCACTAAAAAAAGCACTAACTCTATAGTTGCATGATCTGAAAAAAGAATGTATGTAATTAATAAAATAACAAATCAAACAAAACAAAAAAAAAACATAACAAACTCACTATGTCCCACCAAAGCTGTACATCCCATACAAATCGCACAAATTATCATCGAACTGCATAGCGCGTAACGTCGACCAACTTTATCCATAAGTAATAATGGTAAAATTAAACCAGGTATTTGTATTAAACCATTTAACTGGAAATTCGCATATTTATTACCGGCCAAAGTAACCGAAGTCAAACTTAAACCCAATGCTATTAATGTATGTGTAAACCAACAGAGGCAACAATTCAAAATACGCCAACGAAATAATTTCAAAGCTTCCACTACGGGATAAGAATTTCCTTGTAGTTTTTCAACTTTCTTTTGATTTTTACTTATTAGAGCTTTTAAATCTTCGTCTGATATTTCACGTCTATTAATACGTGCTGCACGTTTCAATAAACGTGTTGCTTCATCCTCTTTGCCTTGACTCAATAGCCAGCGTACACTTTCTGGCAAAATGAAAAGAAAAATGATATGTAAGAGTGCTGGTGTATAAAGCACGCGTAATAGAGCACGCCAATTTTGAAATTGTTGTGCTAAAATGCCTAAAAGTGATTCACCCAATGCATAGGAAATCGTTATTATGGTTGCTGCAGCAACACGTCGCTTCGGTCCAACCAATTCGATGGCCAATAAGAAGGATGTTGGATAAAGTGTGCTACCAACAGCCATATCGAGAAATTCAAAAACGATAAACATATAATAATTATTTGATATGGAACGCAGCATGCCCATAATAGCGCTGAGAAATCCGCCTACCGCAAGCATTGTACGACGTCCAAAGCTATGAATAGAAAAAAATAAATATATATTAATAGCAGACGTGAATTAGAATTGTACTTCATTTACCGATCTGAAAAAAATCCACCCATTGGAATACCAACAAATTGTCCAATGTTATTCACAGTGCCAACCATTGACAACATCCATACATTTGAGCAAAATATAGAAAACTGTAATTTGTTGTTTTACATAATTAGTGAATAGTAAACACTTTTAAAATATACTAAACTTTATCCTTTTAATACCTCATTGGCTATGGTATATTCCTCATCACGAAATTTGTAATCATTCTCACATCTTTCCATTGTATTTTGATCAAAATAATCGGGTGTACAAAATTCGCTCGATGGTTTTGTAAAATTTGCTGCAAAATACTCCGCACGCCTACTTTTGGCAACAAAGCGTCTACATTGATCATAGTCAGCATCCTTCATGGGTATTGTATAATTTAGCCATGGTTCATAATAACCACTTGTTGGACTATCGCATTGCGTCACATTGCATCTGTGTGAATTATTTTTGATTTATTACCAGCAAAAGCCAATAAGTTTACAAATTACAATCACCCACCTGTGTACCACTGTACTCGCCGTAAATGCATAAGAAATTGAGAAAAATGCATTAAATATCATCGGTATACATAATAGCACATAATTGAAGAGTTGAAAGCGTCCAAATTGTCCTATGCGCACCAATATACCATCCAATGTACAATCGTCATCCGCACCCCCACCGCCACCACTATCCTTTGGTTCTTCATTCTTTTCTTCAACGTTTAACGCCGCAGCTGATGTATGATGATTCGTTATTTCAATTTCAGCCGCCATTTTTGTTTTAGGCTACGTTATTACGTTGAAAAAACTAAATAAATATTAGCTAAAAGTAATTTTATAGCAACTTTGATTTTATTAGCGCCTAATTTTGTTAGTTTTACGTTGAGTCTAACCGTTGCGTGTCACGTTTACGCGTGCTAACAACAAACCAGTCTTGCACGACGCGCACCCGACGAGTGAACTAATCAAGTTGTTGAGAGCTAATGAATTCTTGACTAGCTCATCTAACTTAGCCGGTGACCGGTGCGTTGGTTTTGGATTTAATGGATAGCCCCGTAAACGCTAAATTAATTGCGAAAATTTGAGTTTGTAGTTAGATTGCACTTTAAGGAAAATTTGTTAAGGAACGAAGTTGTAGTTAATATATTTATTTCATTTCTCTTTGTAATCGTTCTGTTTTTAGTTATTCATTATTTGCCGCTTTTATTAGTCTTTTCGATGCTAAATAAATTTTTCTCAAAATTTCAAATTAAAAACCATACTTTTGTTGTTTTATTCATATCAGACCTGTTAAATAATCAATACTAATCGTAATTTTTACCAGTTCGATTGATTATTTTCCTGAGAATCCATTTATTGATTGATTACCATTACTTTAAATTGTTCATGATTATTTTCCAATTAGATAATTACAACATAATAATGATTTAAATAATTTTTTTTTTGACTATTATTTTTTTAATCTTAATCAATTTATAATTGCCTTTTCTTGAAAACAATTAAAATAATCATTACCAATTAAAAAATCCGTCCAATCAATTGATTACTAATTACTAATCAAATTAAACAGGTCTGATTCAGATGTACATAGGTATGTACATACACATACATATGTATGTACATACGTATGTATGTATGTACATATGCATGTAAAAAAACATCGGCTAGTACTTACTTTCGCAACATTTTAGTTTGCCAATAAAACCTACATGCGATTCCTCTGTTATGGCTTATTGGGTATTTGTGACTAAAAATATCGCATATGTAAGCAGTTTTTTTTCTAATATGACAAGTGCGAGGCACGAGCATCTCTCTAACAAACTCTCTTTGTTTGATTTCATTAATGATAGTGACAGTTCTTATCACTATTTTTAGCCGTTTTTATTTTCTTCACGATCAGCTGCATGTATGTATGTATGTACGTATGTAAATGATAGATATATCAATCCCGAAGTAAGTCGTGGGAATCCAATTGAAAGTCGTGGGTAAACTTCTATACCAGAGGTACTGTGTTCTTTTCATGAATCAGAATTTTTTTGTTTTTTTTGTTATCCTGTTACATTTAATTTCAATTCACAAGCATTTTGTTTGATGATTTTTTCTTAGTTTGCGAAATGTTTCTAAAAATACTGTAACAATTATGTAATGCAATAAATTGAAGACTTCAAACGTGTACGGGATTTGCGATACCTTTATTGCATGCTCTACTTTGTATATACTCGTACATATAAGCTTATCAGAAAACCACTTGAGACGGTCAATATTGCTCTGATATGAGTATTAGGGTGTTTGAAAACTTACTCATATATTTTGTAACGAAAATCATTTTTACTTAATATATTTTATACAAATAGTATATACCTATAGTGCGGCTATGAAATATTTATTTGCTAAAAAGGGTCCTTAAATCTTGATTATACATTTGGCCATACATCGGTGATAATTACATTGAATTCTATATAACGGCGTTTCAGAGATGCGAGAACAAATATATAGACAGATTGACAATAATTCTAAAAACTGTAATGTTGGCTTCTATAACTCCACCAAATGCATAAACTATTGTGTGAAAATAGCTGTAATAACATATTTTGACACTATGTAAACATTTCGTCAACACATTTATTTAATTGACGCTACTAACATATTTGATGATAATAAAATCGTCATAGTCAGATAGGGGAAGGCTATACATATGTACATACATATGTGTATGTATTTAAATTTGAATTCGGTCAACACTTCACTAACCTCTCAAGGCTTACGAAAAACCAAAATAATACCATTTTTTTAATATTAATTTAAAATATCACTTTATTTTGAGAAAAAGTTTTAAAGTGTTTATAGCTGTACATACATGTGTATTTAGTTATTGTTTTAAATATGCAATGCAAGTAATACTATACGATTTCAACAATAATAAATTTTGTAAAAAAAATCTTATTAACTTATAAATACATATTCTAAAAATGTACGACTTTACACCCTAATGCATCCGTGTGAAAGTAAATCATAATCTATCGGACAGATCACGCCTTAAAAAAAAGAACTGTATCAAAAACTAATTGTTTTCCTAATTTTGTTAAATAGTCAAGAAAAAATACTAATTTCATATTTTTTGAATTTCGCGTCAAAAATAACAAACCATTTTCTTTTCGACACAAAATTCATAACATTTGATTCGTATCCAAACTGTAAAATAATGATTACTAATCGTAATGATTACCGGTTTAATTGGTTATTTTTCTGAGCATCCATTACTTTAAAATTTTAATACATAGTTATTTTCCAATTAATTACGAAATTAGTAAAAAAAAAAATCTAAAATAATCAAAAGTAAACAAATAATTTTTTTTTTACTTTTATTTAAAACATTTTTTTAATGTTTTTTAGTAATACTATAAAGTCATGATTTTTTTTATTTAAATTTGGTTACTTAAATAATAAAAAAAAATCAAAAGCAATCAAATAAATTTTTTTTTTAATAATCGTAAAAACTCATGACTCATGCTGCTTTTGATTTAAAAAATAAATTAATTTTTTGAAAATCGTAAAAAATCATCATTATTTTAAATCGCACTCAATTTATAATTGCCTTTTCTTGAAAACAATTAAAATAATCATAAAAAACTCCGCCCAATGAATTTATTACTATTTACTAATCAAGTTTAATAGGTCTGATTCGAATAGATTCTTCTTGACTATTTAACAATATTGGCTATTTGTCAAGAGCACAGAATAGGGGTAAATCTAATTTTTATTCAAATAAAATTACAATAAAATTATATCTATTCTCCATACATATGGGCATTTTCTGAAAATCGTCTAAGTGGATAAAAAATAGAATTTCGTTTCAGAATTTTACTTGACGCTAGTAACAATTTTATTTATCACGAAAAAACTAGCTCTTATAGAAAAGTTTTTCGAAATTCTTCCATATGTATGCAGATAAGTATTTTATATGCTTTGTGAACGCTAATAAGCTTAATATATTATGTATGTATGTATATAATTTTTAAAAATATGTATGTATGTACGTGTGTTCTACTTTCTAAACCTAATTTCGAATAATAAACTTGCGTATGGAGTGTATAGTTGATCTAATTATATATTTTCATAATAATTCATGCTGAGTGATACATGATATTAAGTGTAAATAAATCGCTAATATTTTTTAGCGTTACATTTATTAATACATATTTTAAAACTTTATGCGCTTAACTATACTAGGCTGTGTACTTTACACATGGGATAACTCCATCTCAAATTAAGAAATTGTTGAAATTAAACAAATGCATACAAATCGATTTGAGATGGAATCAGCAGCATCTAAATCTGTATGCATTAACATTATGTATGTATATTTATTTATAAAATATGTATGTATGTATATATTAGGGTGTGTTATTTTTATTTTAAAATAATTTTAATAACGAAAAATCTAATTGAAACTGGGAAAACGATGCGTGATCGCATTCTTGTATTAGCCTGTACTTCTTTCTGTACATAATGATCAGCTTTTTAGGTAGCATAGAAAATACAAGTTTCGCTCAAAAATTTAAACACCCTAATATACATACAATAGTAGCAATGGGAATGTTTTTACGCGCTTGAAGTGCATTTTCTTCACAACTTCTTGTACTATCCATACATATCTCTTACATGCTATTTACTAAGTGCGCCTTATAGATTATACATTGGATTACTTGTGGCATCAAATAGTTGTGTACCCGTCGATTCAATCATTGAACGCAAAGCTATGCTACGTTGCTTGGAGACTGCTTTACGTAATGTCAATTCAAAGACATTATTCTCATCGATATTGTCCATTGGTAAATGATCGCGTGTTAGCATAGTTTCGTTGTTGTCGTTGGTTGAACTAGTTGATTTAGGGGACTCTTCAAAGTTTAGTTTGTCATTTACAAAACTTATGCGCGTTTCATTGAATTCTTTTAAAAATTCTTCAGTTTTATGATGTTTGATTGCTTCACTGGGAAAGCATTGTAATAATTCTTCGAACGATAGTTCAGCCACGAGATTGTTTAGGATTTCTATGAGCAGCAAAATAAAAATAAATCAAAATTAGTACAAAATGCCAATTTTTCAGCAAACTATTTTCGTTTTAGGTTTGCTGACCTGTTATATGCGCTTTCCAGTTGGGCACCATATCTTGTTTGCTTAAGATTTTCTTCAAAAGCGATTCCCAGTGTTTGGGCGTAAAGCCATTTGACTGAAAAAAAAATTTAGTTTTTGTTTATTAGATAAAACTGTTTAATAATGTTTTCTACCTACCTTTCCGTATTGCCACATATATTCGGGACAAAAATTCAGCATGTAATTGATTGCTAAATGTTTTGGTAAAACAATCACCAAAAAGCTATCAATACCAATGAGATCCGGCGTCTTTTGTATGAATGCGATAAACTCTTCGACAATCTCACGATCAATTTTTGTTGATGCCAAGAGCGACTGCAAAAAAAAAAAAACAAATTTTAAACTGTGACTTTAGCACCGATATTTGCTAACCAACCTGTATTTTAAGCGTCAATGTCAGTAGTTCATTATGCCAACCCAAAAATCGCACTTCATATTCGCCTTCATCGCGATTAGGAAAACTAAAATCATCTCGACGAAATGGTGGCAAACGATTCAAATATTGTGGACGATCTAGTAAACATGGAATCGGTCGTAAATATGATTTAATGTGACGTTCAAATTCGACACCGCTCAACTTATAATCCGGTAGAAATGGTACGAAAACAACTTTCCGGTCTTCGCCACCGTTCGATTGCTGTGCAATGCTACTATTTACCGATCGCGGATAATAATATTGATGAGTAACGGTATTGTGGCGCAACAGAACATTTTGTTGTTTTTGTGCACGCATTTCTTGTAAATGACGTATCATAAATTTAATACATTCCATGCGTAAACTAACAAATTCCTCATTGACAGGTTGCTGTTCAATATCAGCCGACTGTAGATCGGTTATAAGATCACTTAATGCCTTCAAACGTCCCATATACATGCGAAAGAGTATTTTGAGGCCTTTCAGATTCGTTTCAGCATCGCTATTACTTTGTGGTGGCGTTTGCTGCCCATTTATATCATTGATCAATTGATGACTGGGTGATAATGTGATTGTACGTTTATATGGTGAACTTTGTTCAACCAACTGATCGTAGACGATGCGATTGCGATTTGTCGGAAGTAAGTAACTGCGTTCGTCCATTGATGAGCTGGCAACCGAATTAGAGTCGGGTAACGAGTGCGAAATCGATTCATTATCTCGTTCGCTGTTCAATGATGGAGCTTTTGAAGAATTTTCGTCGTATTCATCGCCACAGCCGCTAACACCACCTATATGGGGAGGCGTGTGCGAGGGCATATCGTGTGGATTTTGCATTGGGTTTACATCGAAATGATCATAATAATAGACCTTTAAGAGAAAAAGAAGAAATTTAAAATGGTTTATTTTTTAAGTAAACATTTTCTCATAAATCAACATACCTGTAAAATATTTACAAAAACCTTTTGCGAGGTTTGATATCCTTTATGACCGATATGCGAGGCAATGTAGTTAAGGAAGAGTTGTAATATAGTTTCCAATGTAATGCTATGCTCAATACACAACGCATGTATGAATACATCGCTGATAGCCTCAATCAGATCTGAGTTCTCTATAGCCAACAAAATTGTTTCAGTAAAATCAGAAAATGATATAACTCCTTGTCCTAAGGCGTGCCCACTTTGCAGCTGACCAAATGATGGTTTACGTTTTTGTTGATTACGTAATGAGGACGCTGATGTAGACTTTTGTTGTTGACCGCCAACAGGAGAATTATAGCGCAATTTTAAAGCATCATAATTATGTGAAACGCGACGTTGAAAGAGTCCAGTGCTGTCATCGAAAAGTACATTCTTGTGCTTGATGAGAGCCACAGCCAATTCGCGACGACTTAAGCGAGCGACCACCTCTTGGGCGAGTAGATAATTGGACATGCGACAAGCGGTTACAGCAAGTAGAAGATTCTCGTCCGGATTGCTGGTTTTGGGAAAAATTAAGAAATAGCAGAAATTAATGGAAATGAGAAAGGAAAATTGATATTTCACTCCAAAAACTTACAGTTTTGTCAAATATTTTAAATAATTCACCAACTCTCCACTTATCGCATCCGCCACCACTGGTGAATTTAACATTACTTGTGGTATATCGCTGGGTGAAAATTTTATAAACATATTTAGAAATTCCAATGATAACGGCACTTGAGAATAGCCTTGTTCTATGACACGATTTGATGTGAAAAACGGTTTAACCGATTGATTGAGAAAAGCCGCTAATTGACGATCGGTGCCCAAACCGAGCAGGAACATTTTTACGGTATAAATGAGACCGACTAGTTGCATATCATCGCTTAAAGCTGTTGAATTGTTGCAGTTACCAAATGGCATTTGCTGTTGTTGCGAATGCTCGACACCATATATGGGCTGCACATACGCGTTGATGTAATTTGTGTAGATATCAGCAAGTTGTAGGTTACACATTTTATAAAATCCGGTTGCCTGTAGGTACACTTCCCTTTTGCGTGAACTGTAAATGGAAAACTTAATTAACATATTTCCGTATTGAGGTTAATTTGGCACACAAAACTTTAATATATGGCATAAGTACAAGTGGTTACGAAATTTATATACCCAGCAGCGTGTTTTAGTTATGTCGTGTTTTTGTGTAACATTGTTTTGCCTATCCTAATATAAGCCAAGCTTTGTCTGTGCTTGTATAAAACAATATTACGTGCTAACACTACTGGGTATATGTATGTATTAGGGCGGATCGATTTAAAAATCGCTCATTGCTCTGTGAAAATCGTATTCTAGGGATCATTTGTAGTCTTAAGAGAAGCCCCAAAATGTCACTCATACGCCATGGCCCCCTACCCAAAAGTTCGACCCAAATTGGGGGACATCAGAATTCGTTTTAGTGGTATGGTTCCTTCGGCAAAGTTTCTTATTTTGATCCCTAGAATATGATTTTCACAGAGCAATGGGCGATTTTTTCGGCCCTCCCCCACAAATCGACCCGGCCTAGTATGTATGTATAATAAAATCAATATTTTCAAAACACAAATCCACGCACCGTATTGAAAAGTCGGCCAATTTTCTGCAATTCTCTACAAATTTACTACGCAACTGTTGTTCACGCTCCTCACTCAACTGCTCGCACTGCAGCGACAGCGTAAGACGTAACATTACATGTGCTTCCTCCATTAAGTCATAGAAATTTGTGCTACTTGCAGCCCGATATGATTCGGCAATCGCTTCCAAATCTTCAATGACATGCTCCACCGCTGGCACTTCCAAATTGTACAATGTCCATTCATTTTGTAGTTGTTGTTGTGCCGCATTGTTGCTACTACTGCGTAATAAATTTTTCACTTTTGTTTCGGCAAGTAGACGCGCTGCTATATTACGTCCACTACTAGCGCTTGAATTACCAGCACCAACACCATTTACACCACTACGTCGCTTAGCGGCATCGTTGCTGTTGTTGGCCAATGCGCTATTGCTGATTAACACCAAATTATTACGATTCACACATACATATTGGACATGCATGAAGGCGCACAGGCCAATGACAGCAATGGCCGAATTAACATCGGGACTTGATTCTTCGGGGAAAAGTCCACCTAGTGTGGGGTATTCAAAGCGATTATTGTAGAGTTTATGCCCAATGCGTGAGGTGTGCGTCTCCACTGATTCTGTTGTGATGGCATAAATGACATAATCGTTGATGTGCACTTTAATGACGGGTGCGGTGAAAGAGTAGGTCGCAATTGGCTTCTCGTTTTCGCTGTACCATTTCCCTAAGTTGGAAGAGAGAGAGGAAAATAATACATTTTATTATTTGAACTTGATATTGTGTGTGTGTGTTTGTGTTTTGAGTCACCTCCCGCAGCTTCAACTTACCCTGAGCACAAAACTGATAAAGGTAACCATCCACGCTGCTCGCCACCAGTAAGGCATAGCCGACACAGCTCTGATGTTGCCCAGATTTAAGTGTACGTCGATTGGCATGTTTTGTTGTGGTGACAGCTCCTGGCACCTGCTGATTACCCATATCATATTCAGAGTCCTCCAAACAATCATCATGAGGATTACGCTGGTAGATTGCTTTTAAATCCATGCAACGCAAGATATCTACAACACGTCCATTAGGCTCTGAGGATTTCATACAAATCTGCAAAAGCTTGCGTACATCATATTGCACGCTCGTGTCATCGTTGTAAGCGTAAGCCATATTGCCATGACTGGATATGCGCTGTAAAAGCAAGACGAAGTGAAGTTCAAAACAAAGTAGCTGTACCATTCGTTCGCCTCAGACACCCACCTGTACACTCATAGCTTTAGCCTCGTTCACCAACTTAATTTTGATATCGCTGGCACGTGCTGGCATAATAATTATCTCTTGTGTATCAGCACCGCTACCACTTGTTGTTGGCCCACCAACACTTACAGAATCTCCCAGCTCCCATTGTGACTTTAAATCGACTTCGAAATCACGCCCACACGCTGAATTCACTATGCGCGCCACATTAAAATCGATTGGTGTACGTCCTGGAAATCCTGCCACACCCAACGGACGTCCACTGGATGTGGTTTCCAATGAATCGGTTTCAAAACTATTATGACTCGAGGGCCCGGCGCTTGCTTTACTCATTAAACTCGATTCTGTACTTGAGATTGCCTCGTCGACATCTACATCGGCTACATCGTCTAAACAACCACCAACACCACCGCCACCGCCACCACATCCTCCTCCGCCTCCCCCACCTCCATAGTCATTATCAAGCGCACTGCCATGCGCACCACCAGCAGCGCTGCTGCCCACCACATCGACCACTTTGAATGCTACACAGTAGCGATTATTCATGGCGGCTATAACATTCTCAGCGAGACACAAACGCAATGGCACAAAATTTAAATTAACAAAAAATTTAAAAGGTAAAAAATCGATGTAGGAAAATCGTGGTTGTGTCGTCTCATGTATACACTGTGTATATTCGTAGAGATAGATGCGCTCTTTGCTACTCACAATTATATTGCCAGAGGTCTGACAACATTGTATCAGATCGGGTGGACTACGTAAAGGTAGCTCAATTACGTCGATGCTCTCCACTAGTGGCGCTTTGGGTGTGGTCATGGAGGCTATACGTATCGTTATGGGGAGATCAATGAGTTTTGATTCAGGAAATTTCCAGAAGTTTGCATAAATTCGTACAAACATTTTTGTGTCATCCTCGGGACAGATGGCGGTATTGCTACTGCTGCTGGTACAGCTCATCCCGGTTGTGCCAGTTTGTACTGGACTGCCGAGAGTTTCTTTTTCCAGTGTGACTAGATATTTGCCTGTTGTGATAAGAATTGTGAAATAGATAATAGATAAATCATTCAAAATTTGAATAAATTTTTTTATAATTATTTCCGTTGAAGCTAGGTTAGGTTTTAAAAGAACGGATTTCTTTTGGTTGTTCTAACCGCAACTCACCACGTCTATGTTCTAACTCTTTTCGGTGATATCATTTCCTCTACGCTTTCCAAAGAAAAAATCGGCCTTGCTATTGGTTCTACTTAACCTACAAAAATCTAACCTTAAAAAAAGCTAACCTACAAAGACCTTAACCTAAAAAAACCTTAACCTAAAAAAACCTAAGTTCAAATAAGTTTTTATTTTACAGTTACTGAATCTTACTGCTATTTCATAAAATACATATATTAATAATTCAACTTACCTGTTTCACAGTAAATCAAATGTACCACCTCACCCACCGTTGCGAGCGTATATTTTGTAGGCAAACGTTCATCTGCCGCTGCCTGCGCTGCTGCAGCAGCCGCTTCCGCCTCAGCTGCCGCATATTCGCTTGCCGTGGTAATTGCATTCAAATCAATGCCACTCAATTCATTACGTCGCTGTTTGCCACCAATATCATAGATCTCTATAAATTGCTCAGCGCTACTCACAGCAATTCGACTAGAATCGATCAGTGTGGCGGATAATATGTCACCATTTAGCGAGTATGTGTGCTGCTTGGCAAAATTGTAGGCTTGCAGTATCTTCACCATTTTCAACAGGATTTTTGTGAAGTGCTGGATTATGAGTTAAGCACTGTGAAGAGTTCACAAATAAAATGAAAACATTTTTTTTTTAATTTTATATAAAATTTTTTCAGTGTAATATTTTTTTAGTCTACTAGAAATTTAATTCTCTAATTAAATGCGTTTTTTTAGAATATTTGAATTAAGCACTTTTGCAACGCCCAAAGTTTAACGAGTGACTTCATAATGTCATAATGACCATTTTTAAAGGCTTTTATGTCATACGGGCGCGTCACTTATGCGCTTATGGGCTTACACATATACTAAGAATTGTATGTATGTATATTAGGGTGTCCGTGAATAGCTTATACATTTTACACGTTAGTTTAGTTATACACTCAAGACACTCCAAAGTATATTTAAATTTTCGGAGCCACAAATCAATATTTTCGACATATTCCAACAATATTTTTATTTTTATTTTGGTGACCCTTTTCTTTTTTTTTTTTTTGGGTTGACTCTTTCTTTTATTTTTTTTTTTCGGGATGACTCTTTATTAATTTTTTTTTTTTTGTGTTGACTCTTTCTTCTTTTTTTTTTTTTGGGTGGCTATTTCTTTTTTTTTTGGGTTAACCCTTTCTTTTATTTTTTTTTTTTGGGTTGACCCTTACACTCAAATGACTTTATAGCAAATTTACAATTCTTCGATTACATACTTTTGATTATATTTAAGAGAAAAATAAATACTGTATGCTTAGCAGACGTCCGCAGTTCCCGAGCTATCCGTCTAACTGATTCTAACAATCAAGTCTTGCCATGACAAATACCGTAAACGTAGTGCTGATGAGCAACTAACACTTGACTCGCATTGCTTATGCTGTTTGACTTCAGGCCTAACATTAGTGATGTGCGATTTTAAATAAAAAATGCTGTCATATGTACATATGTAGATCTGGTTATTTTTTGGCAAACAAATTCGCATACATAGAAAGGCATAAATAATGTGCTCCGTTATTTGTTAAGCGCTATTTGCGGTACTTTTTTTAAAGTCCTGTTTTTCTTTCCTTGGAGGTTATTTTAGATTTTTATATGCCAAACTTTCATCATTCAAATTCATTAAGCATATATCCAAGTTTGTTGGGTCCATGCTTCGATTGTTATTAATACGTGTTTTAGTCCAGTTAGTACCGATTTTGATTGCTTCGTGCATTCAAGTACCCGGTATCGGTTCCACATTTATATACATACGTCACTATCTTACTTTGAGTGGCAAACCAACAATAATTAGAACATACATATGTAACCTGCTGAATGAAGCAAATGACATCAATTAAGTTGAAGTATGAGACATAGTGCACGCTTAGAACTTTATAAAAAAAAAACAAAAAAAAAAAAACAAGACAAATAAACTGGTCAAGTGTTCTCCACCCACTCATTCATATGTCTGTATTTGTTTCGCCATATGAAGCATTGTGGAAATGTATGTAAATAATAAAGTTGCTATTTGTACAAGGTGGTCATGTCTTCTTTTACCAAGCCTTCTTCTCCTTTGTCAATTTGCAAATTTAAAAGTCTACTAATTGCCTGACACAAAGGGTTGGCCTTTCTGCGGGATTTGCTTCTTGTTTGGGTCAATCAACTTAAAAGTGCGCGTAGTACCGAGTGCCTTAACAGAAGTCCTTCGGCGTCTCTACGCTCTACCTTAATATTAACCAATCACCGCCCAATTCCTTTTTTAGCTGAAATATAATATTTCAAAGCACAACGAAAACACAATTGGGTCACTAAATAAATTATTAGTCATTTGTGCGATTATCTGTCAACATTTCCGTATCAAAAAAACAAAAATTATATTTTACAACAACAACCAAGTGATACAAAACGCATTAAAATAATTAAAATGCAGACAGAAGCGCTGAAAGAAAAGCATACAAAATTTGGAAAAGCATAATTAAGTAAACTTCTGTATTCATATTAGGGTGTCCAGTTTTTAGAAAACTTTTTTTTTGTGTTAACTGAAAATTCTTTATAGATTATAAAAAATATATACTATGGGCTTTACATTACTATTACGAAAATTTGTTTTTTGCTTCAAGAATATTTTTCGGTGTCCTTTTTTTAAAATTTTTACACATGAAATTTTTATGAAAAAAAAAAATTGAAGAGTTTATCCTATAAATCTTTAAATTTTTTCTAATCTCCTTTATATATTTTTATCATAAGTAACCAAATTTTCACGTGGGACAGACAAAAATCTCACCTAAACATGCAGCACCCTAATAAAAATAAGTAGAGTGAATACCAAAGTTATTCAGAAATCGTTTCAAATGTCTCTTACTGAGGTCCTTAATACGTTAGTAACACATTTTGTATTAACTCGAAGGCCTGCTTCCATATCTTCATATGCGGGAGCGGCTACGGTGGCCATACGAGTATGCTCACAAAAAGCTATTTAAAATATTAGGACCTCAACAAAAATAAAGGTGTGAAAAATATACATATGTATGTATGTCATTCACGGTTACATTTGTATGTAGAATAGAGAACAGTAGAGCTTTTGAATAATGCCTGCTAAGCATGCACTGTCACTGTAAATTATGATACTCGTACCCTCATAGTTAAAGGATGTGTGTTGATATGCTTATGTTTGAATGATAAAATAAAATAAAATGTCAAATTAGAGTGACCTTATTCGAATTTCACAGCCTTCGTCACTCATTCATTTAACACAACTGTAAGTGACAGTTCGCAAGTGCAATCCACTTCTCAAAAAACTTGATTTTTTTTACTATTTTCACGATTTTAGAATAAGAATTAGATTTTCCAACACTTCACATTTTTTAAGCAAGTCAAAATTCTCTTAAAAAAAGTTAAACAATCGGCACACTCTAGTACATACCACTACTTATGCATGTATTGACGAATACTTGTTTAACGGTAAATGACACTCAACGGAAGCGGAAAAGAGCAATGCACAAGTTCACAACAACTCAAGTCACACCAACATAGCGCTTTCGCACGCATACATTCATACAAGCATGACACAAAATAGAAATATGACATATTTAATAGAACCATTTGACTGCAAAAGTGAAAGGTGTGTCTTGTAGGTGGATCATGACTTAATATTATTCTTTGTTGCCTCTAAACATGCGTTTATATGAAGGTGTTAGGGATGCCAATACCTAGATCCCGTTCGAAAAAAATTGAATTTTCAGAAGCGTGTAAAGCAAATTCATGCTGTCTCCAGGCAAAGAATCAGTGCATCTTCGTCTTGGAAACCACGTAGTTTCTATAAATAATTCTGAATTTTAAAACCAAGTTATTGGTGCGTTATAAAACAGCTGAGTCAACAAACCCTATGAGATACAATGAAATCGATTATTGTTGCTATATGGTAATGACAGTAAGTTTATGAAATAGTAGATTCCATTTAATATCAAACTTTTTATATTTTTTATTTGTTTTAAGGTTAATCTCTAGAATTTAACGGGATTGCAAAAATCGAAACTATTCGCGTCCCCACGTTGAACCTCTGTTTGACTTTTATAACAGTTTATTTTTAGTGCGAAGGCAAACTAATCGATGGTAAAGTCAGATTAACACTGATTTACTAGGTCAAAGGGCCGGCAATTGTGGTAGTAACAACATACTGCATACACACAAGCTCAAAATGGATTGTATAACGGAAAAGTGTTGTTATTGCTGGAGAAACACTTACCTATTTTTTTCGTACTTTTAGCCCATAAGGGGAAAGGGATAATTTTATGAAATTTTCCAAATTTCTTCCCACTGAGAAGTAAATACTTTAAACTCAAAAACATACAATTTTATAACAAACAACAATTTTTGTACCTTATATAAGGTTTATTTATTTGGTCAAAAGGCTTATAACATGAACTTCCTAATATGTAATTAGTATCAGTCGTATGCAACCTAGTTCATAGATCGACTTAGGCCCACTTTCACAAAAGCCGGTTAAGCTTAATAGGCGATTAATTTGACAGCTAACCGTCAATTAAACTCCCGTTAGTAGTTACCGGCTTTTATGGAAGCGGCCCTTCAACTAGCATAAGCGCTAACCGGAGAATATGAAAATGGTCCTTAGGCATAAAAAGTCTCATATTTAGTGACTTGTGACGAGACTAATTCATTGACCGTTGCTGTTGCGTCTCTTCATTGCTTATAATCACTTACACTATTTTTTGCTGGGTTATTATATACACACGCACATACATAGTGAACACAGATTTTAGACCAATTTAAACCCATTCATTGCCTGAAAAATCAATAACCCACACGCATTTAAGACCGTATTGTTGTTCACACATTAATTTTAAAACTATTTTTTTGATTATGAATTCCTTATTTACTCGTCACTGCATTTACTGTTCAACTTTTCATTTACTCACTTTTTTATATCAACTCCCCATTGAAGTCTTAAATGATTTTCTAATTTTTATGTAATTCTATATTCGCTTGACACTCCACTCAAAATTTAATTAAAACAGACAACCGCTTAACACATTTAACTAATTATCGCTTATACACTTTTAATAATATTAAATTTTATTTAATTAAACGCATCCGCATTTGCATTAAGCACTTTGTTCTCGTAAGAATTTGTATTTTTTGTATTATGCTTTCTAAAGCATTCGTATCGTGTGTCAAAATGATGACAACAATCTTGACAGCGCCCATTTGTTGTATTCTATTTTGGTGCATTTCGCTTCAGGTGGTATGTTAATGGTTGCATCAGGTGGTATGTTAATGGTTAACATTTTATTCGAAAACTCAGTTGCGCCTAAAAGCATGCAATGTAAATTGAGATGTCCTCCATATTGGTGGTATTGCAAAAATAAATCTATTTATTTTATCTAAAAACAGAAAAGAAACAGTTATGAGCGAGCATTCGGAGGCGTAATTGATAGTGATTCAAGAGGTCATTATAAATGTGATTGTATACGACGACATTTAGCCATCCAAACTTTTACTAACTACCATATCCGCCATTTTCCCGCTAAGTATCATTTTACCTAATCTCGTGTGTTTTCCCTTACGAGTAAATACTTAAGTACCGAGTATTTTTTAAAGCAATTTCGTCGTCCAAATACAATTGTACTTAATACCGAATAACAGCTAGTCACTTACAACTTTTGCTTTGATACCTCCAGTATAATTTATTACCCAAAAATAAATGGATGATTGCTATTAAAAACGGGCGCTATCTGATAATATCTAACCACAGTTGTGATTTCAGTTAGTTGCTCCATATTATCAGAAATATTGCCAACACTCACCTCAAAACTCTGTGAGCTAACCACAACTGAGTATAAAAACCACTGATGCATCTAGGTAAGTGTATTCGTTTAATTTAACTTGCGTCTCGTTCAACTATTTACCTATGTACCTGCGTACGTTCAATACTCAGAATAATCTCGTACCTATATTAATACTCATAAACAAATGCAAAATTCTCTGTTTTGATTTTTCACAAAAAAAAACAAAGCAAAAAAATACAGAAATCAAACATTTTCGCTAGTAATTCTGCTCACGGCCATATGACAAGGAAAACGAAACCTTTTTCGATGAGTAAAAATACTTTCTTTAAATTGAGATGCCAAGAGACGCAGAAGAATCACATATTCGCACCAACTCGTACATTTACAGCTCGTTTAACCTGCTCTGGTTCAAGCGTTGCTATTGAGAACGCACTACTGATAATAGGATTTTCTTTGTTGAGATTTTGGTTATATGAACTCAACTTGAATAAAATTGACTTTATTGGCCTGTCTCTGTTATTTTGTACTCGTACATATGTACATATATTCCCGCCACTCTCTGTTTGACGTTTGGATGGACGCTCTGTAGGAGCATTAAATTTTATATGTATTGCTCCCATAACTACAAGTGTGAGACACCGTCTTCGTCGTTATCAACATTCCGTCGCCCATGTAAACTTCTTTGAATAGAGGACCATGCAATGTTCTGGCCTCTGAGTGCCAAAGTACAAACATATCAAAATAGTACTAGTTGAAATGTCACGGTGCTGTGAATTTAATATGAACGGAAACCAATGCGATGAGCATTTGTTTGATAATAAAATACGAGTTCTAGTGAATAGGCGCGTTTATGCCCATGCTTAGGTCTTCACAAAGTAAATAGAATTTGCAACTTTTGGAAAATATGATTCATTAGGGTACATATTTTCTTATATGTATGGATGTACATATATCAGGGCTGAAAACCGAATCGTATCATGTCAAATGTGATATCCTCCGTCACCTGATTTTTAAATTTAATCTTAGTGCCATCCTGCGTCTCTTTCTATCATTGGTTTAAGATTTGAGTTTGGTTTGAACCGGATGTGACTTGGATCTTTTTCTTAAGATTGCTGTTTCGATAACGGAATACGTGGAATGATATAAATATTACTTATTGTCTATGCCAGCTGATTCTTTTTTTTCTCTCGAATTTTGACAATCAAAATATTTTCCAGTACGATTTTGACTATAAACTCACAAATTACAAAAACAAAATACATACATACATGGAAAATTTTTGTGTGTTTGTATGTTTGTCGAGCTGCTACGACCTATTATAGGTGGATCATGCTCTATCTCAGGATCTGTTTGAAAAAGCGCTGTTTCAGAATTTTTTTCATTAAAAAACTATTCTCAAATTCGTTTGAAAAATGTCTTTCAAACACGCCCTATCTAAATAAAAATTTCATACATTTTTATCTGATATAAGGTCGATTTTGATTCGAATTTCGAAATAGGGTGTTTTTGAAAAAAAATTTTGAAGTAGGGCGTTTATTGGAAATATTTTAAAATAGGGTGATCTTCCACTCAGCCGTCGAAATGTCGTCCCAACTTCTTGTTACTAAAACGCAAGCTAACGGCTGAAGTCATCTAGGAAAACTAGTCGTCTAGACTTCGCAATGCTAATTGGGTTACTGTCTACATATGCATATCAGTACGTGTACATATGTTTGTATATACATAAATTTTTTAATACCCATGGAATGTACACGCGCCCATTAGCTCTTCGCATAATCAAAGCCCAAATACAACTACCGCAAACATCGTTCCCAACATTGGCACTCCCCAACAGACAAATGTATGTACATATGTACCTACCTACATACATATGTATCTACCTTGGATGCCACATTTTAGCTGAACCCGCCACTCGCAACTACTAAATATGAACCTTCTATCAGCAAGGCATATATTTGAAATTCAAATGTACATATATATGTACATATGTATGTAAATCTATATAGTGTATTTATGTACATTCCCATACATACATACATATTTACATGCGCATGCCTGGGTTTAAGCCCTCAAATAGCTCCCCATTCCACCCGTTTTGTAGGAGATCGACGAGCGCATAAGAGAATGAGACAAAACATTCGTTTTCGTTGTACGTGTTTTGCTGACTATGAAAAGAAATCGGTGAGTTTCTTGGAGCATACACCTCGCTTGTTATGACTGATATTTATTTGCCCTCTTTTATGTTGTTGGTGAAGGGATTAGTTTTTAGTTGTGCTGGCATTTGGTGTCGGCAAACATTTGCCGAGTTTCGATTCCCTTACCCAATAAACAGCATGAAACAATTTTCATATCGATACCTGTCATCCGATATTCCATTTTCTAGGTTAGGAGCTGCTCGTTCCCGACTGTGGCGATTTCGTACCTGTGGATGGATGTTGTATTGAGGAAGATTACAAAACAAAATCGGGATTCGTATGTTAATACGATTCGAACTAGTTCCGTAAACATGATCTAACATTCTTCTCCACTCGATATCTACTTATGCTGATTATCCAAATTTCTTTAACGTTACACAACATGTTTGATAGAGAAACATCAATTTTCGAGGTAGCAAAATTGTATATTAAAAATTTGTCTGCAGAAAAGAAATGTTTGTTGGGTTCCTTTGTATATAAGTATGGGCAAAGTCAGGAGGGCAGTACCCGCGTATTTTAGTGTTTGTTTGTTCGATTTGGTGTAAGTTGGCGAATAGCAACAAGCTCTTGGTGCTGCCATCTTATGTACTATTTGAAAATCATAGATATTTTGACTAAGAAATTTTTTTTTATAAATTTTCAAAAGTGTGTGATTTAATCAAAAGGTCCAATTTAATAAAAAAAGAGCTCCGACAGCTTAAAGCTTGCCAGAGCTTAATTTAAGCTTTATTCTTTAAATCTTTTTTCTTTCGAATAAAAAAAACAATCAATGTGGCATTTTCCAATTTTGAGTAGACAAAAAAATCGAAAATAAAAACATGTTTCGCATCGCAAATGAAAATAACGCCAATTGACTTTTGTTATCTGTTCAAAGGGAAATAAAGTTAACATCAATTCGGAAATATAGGTAGTCATTGAGTTTTCCCTAATTTTACAATCTTTATGTCGACTAAAAATCAGGTGATTTTTAATTCCAAATTTTAACTCAATAATTGATTACGGATTTAAATTATTCAATGTTATTGCGCCAGTTTTTATTTCGTAACTATATCATTGAATACTTCGAATTCATATAATAAAATTCAATAAATTAAAAAAAAATATATAAAGTTTGTATAGTTAAAAATTTGATTTTGGTTTGGAAAGCATTATATGTACATATGTATTTTCTACATGATTTCTTTAGTTTCACACAAACATTTTCTTGAACGATTCGATACCTGCTAATTTAGAAAAGTTGAATCACAACAGAGACATTAATTATCTCAAATAGAAGTATCTTCTCAAATCCACTATAGAGAGGCTGAGAAGAGTACATAATTCAGGAACGGCGAGGGACAACAAATTCAAGTTCTTATCCTTTTCTTTCTATTTCATTCATGAAATTATTTGACAAATTAACCAATTCTAGTTGGAATCTATTTGTTCTTCCCCTCTCAACGCATTTATCTGGTAACGCTCTCGCAGCGTGTATTTTATAAAACTGTACTTTGAGAAGAGCGGCCATCTTGCTCTATTTACAAAATACCTACTCACATACAACGCAACAACAATAAGTTATGAAGGCGGTGTAGCAGCAGCATAGCAATTATATTTTCACTCGTGTAGAGACAAAAAAAAACTTATATATAGCTATACGAGCAAACTCATAATAGGGTTGCCAAGAGTTAATTTTTTTAAGAGTGCAAATGTGGTGTTAGCGTTAAAGTACGTATGCTGCAAAAGGCAAGACCAGACTGATGAGCTGGTCACAGTGAGCCCCGACTAACCGTAGTGAACATGCCCATTTATAATTTTCCGGTTCAATTCATATCCGCAACTATTCAGACACCCTTGACCATTGAACTGGTAACAGTTACTTGTTAATATCCAGCCTATACAAATACATATCGCACACTAAATCAAAAACAGTCACAACTCAAAATCCGAGTAACTTTCAGTTAATTGCTTCTGGATCGCACAAAAGTGATTTGATTTTTAAAAACTTGACATCACTGTGCTCTTTAAAGAGTAACGATAATAGTCAAAAAGAAAAATATTGTATGTATTGGCTGCACTACTTTTTATTAGGCAATCTATGCCAAGAAAGCGACCTAAAAAAATTTTGAGTTGTGACTGTTTTTGATTTAGGGTGCGATATATTTCAGCCACTGGTGCGGCCGAAGGGGCGTAAGAGAAAAAATATGATAAGAGTAGACCAGGCAAGCAATCAGAATAAAAATAAAATATACTGTGTGGCAACCCAGCAACGTCAACATTTCGAAGCTATGAACCGCGCGACGTCAACGGAGGGGAAACACGTCGTCGTCGATATTTTCGTTGCGGCTTTTGTCACACCATGAGCCCCGAGCGAGAGCCGAAGAGTGAGCGAGTATAGCGAACAAAATTCGATCGAACTCAAATTTTTCAGTTGAAAATTTTCTACGTTGGCGAGTAGTCGTGAGCAATAGAGCAAAGCACCCAAAATTTGTGTGTGAAAGCAGCAGCAGCAAAGGCAGAGTTTTTAGCTTGCTAACTGCTCTGTGAGATTTTCATCCATTTTTAGTGCCCACTCTGAGAACAAAAATTAATTCAGAAGATTCTTTCATAGATTTTTGTAAAGCGGGAAACTTTAAAAACAGAGACATAAACCGCATATATATTTTTTTTTGTTTTTGTGTCTCCCTAAACAATAAAGTGCGTTTTTTTTGTGTATTGAAAAAACCAAATTTAAACAAAGTGAGTGCAATTAAAAATTTATAGAATATAGATTTACCTTTCCTTACACTATTTGGAATGGAAAATATGTTATACAGAAGGCCATAAGTGTTCAATCACATGGCTAATTTCATGCCATTTTATGTTGTAGAGAAATCGTCAATTCGCTACTTCACTACACTATGTGCTGTGTATGGAAGAAAAAAAATTATTGAATTGTTGCCCAGTACAAACTGTACAGTTTGTGAACACGTACATATAAGCATTCAGAAAAGTGATACGAAGAATAAAAAAATATGCATATTTGTTAACTAGTGGGTTTGCTTTTTGAATGGTGTGATGTGTGCCAAATACCAAGTTTCTAATTTCAATTTTCAAAGGCCTTCCATTTTGCAAAATTATATCTTTCTAATATTCTGTATTGTGAAATCCTTTTAAATTTTAGTGGTTTTTTTTGAACTGAAAATGTAATGCAGGCAGTCATATGGAGTGTCAGTATAAATATTTACATACATATTTTCCAGTTCATGTATGGATGGATTTTGTGGACCTCTGAAACGAGCGCATCGACATACACACTCACTCGCTCTTTTACTCACATCATTGTCAGCTGAATCAACAATATGAATACCTGTGGAGGGGAGGCCATATTTCTACTCTTGATAACGCTAGCAAACGATGGCTGTATGTTGCTTTTGTACTCAAAGCAAATTTTGTACGTTTTTCTTCGACTGAGGATGTGAGCTGGAGCGAATGAATTTTGCCTTTTGTGGCGACGTGTGCATTGCGCAGTTGCAAAATATTTAGGACAGCGTAGTCAGGGGTTTGTGGGGTTACGCCAAAATGAAGCGGCAGTGATACCAGACCCCTTGCGGAAAATTAAACCGATTTCCTGGTGGAATAATGGATGTATTAGAGCGGCTTTCTTAAAAGCCACTTACCGCTAATCGGGGTTTAATGGACGTATTTTGCATGGTTAGCTGTCGGGTTAACCGCCGATTAGGTTTAAAATGAAATAAAATGACCCTTAATCGGGTTTACATTACTTTATCGAGACGGTAAGGGAAAACCCGCTCCTAGAAGTATTCTTCCAAAGGCCGAGGCTCTAAGATTTTCAATCTACATAGTGTATTTTATTCGTTGAAGCGATGAATTGCCCCTTGCACGAGAGGCAACCCTTACTCTAAATGTTGATAGATACATACATACATATGTATGTACATATTTAAAAAAATACTTGATTTCAGCTGCAAAAAATAATATTATTTAATAATATAATATAATATAATAATATAATATAATAATAATATAATATAATAATCATAATATAATAATAATATAATATAATACAACAATAATGTAATAAATAATAATAGTATAATACAATAATCAAAAAGAAATATTATTTTCTTGAATATTTGTCAAAATTGACAGTTTATCAACGGCACAGCAAACAGGTTGTGTGTAAAAAATGCACCAAATTTTTCAAATTTACCCACTTTTTTCACTTCTGGCATCATTCCTTAAAACAATCGTATTCGACTACATTTTTCTACTAGGAGCGAGCGGGAGGGTGTGAGAGAACAGTTAGCGACAACTTCTGCTTTGGCAAATGTAATTTAAGTCAACATTCCCCTACCGACAGCCCAACGAAGAGTAAACATGAGAGCGAGTGAGACATGTGAATGCCTACTCGCAATGGCTCACTGTTGGTTGTTGTTTATCAAGGAGGGGAAGTCGGTGGCGGACGCAAAGTTGAAAATTTCACTGGGCGCTTTCAGGTTTTTACACAATAAAAAAATGCAACAACACTTGTAATAAAGAAAAAATATATAAAATTGCTGTGGTAATCTAGAGAAAAGTATAAAAAAATCATATTATCTACACAAATATGCTTGTATTTTAGTAAAAGTGGGGGTATTGTAAGCAAAACAACTAAATATTGGTTTGAACAATTTTATGAGGAATATGGGACTTTGTATAGATTAGAAAACATTTATACAATTTATTGCATATTGAGTATTAAACAACTTTTTTTTCTTTTCCTCATTACAGTTTTACATTTGTAACTAAGCCACAACGAATATTGGAAGTTGAGCGCGCTTACGGAAATATCTCACTTCCACTTGGTATCTGAACAAACTGAAACTATTAATTTTTGAAATATTTACAAACCGCTAAACAACGACGACGTTTAACGCCGTCGTTGTTAAATTGGCCCGATGATGGCATTACCAATGAATTCACTTTATTCCCTTACATGGGGCGACTATGGCTCGTCACTCGTGACGGCCATTCAACTTTTACGCTGTCATAATGATTTGGTGGATTGCACTTTGGCCGCTGGCGGGCGCAGTTTTCCAGCGCATAAAATCGTGTTGTGTGCAGCATCGCCATTTCTATTGGAGTTGCTAAAGGTAAGTTGTATATATATTCATTTCACACAAAATTTAATATTTAGTACCTGGGTGACCGAGACTTGCTCGGTATTTTTCGAATTTTCCGTATAATCTTACTTACAAAGAGCATAAATTTCCAAAATAGATTTCCAAAATATCGAACACTAACCACAAAAAGTCACTTAACATACATTGGCGACACCTGTTGTGTATTAAATATTTTGGTTGGTATACGCCCTAAAATACCTTTAATACTATTTAAAAAAAATCGGAAAGGTGGTAACCCTCTAAGCTTCCTTTAGTGGCAACATCCAAGTAGAAAATCCAAGAAGGAAGCATACTATCCATCTACCAAATTTTATCGAAATCGGTTTAGCTTTTCCCGAGATAGTGGTCTATATCTGAAGGAATAAATAAAATAAGTCCAGGTGGCAGCCCTAGGTGGCAATCCTACTCGAAAATATTTTGGTTGGTATACGACCTTTCATTTGATACCCATATTGCCATATATTGCTTAATATTAAAAAAAAATTGATATAGGTGGCAACCCTAAGGACCACCCCAAGTGGCAACACCAAAGTAGAAAATCTTAGAACAAAGCATAGTACTTGTGTACCAAATTTCATTAAAATCGGTGAAGTCGTTCGGGAGATAGTAGTGGATATACAAATATACAAACATACCTACAAATATACAAATACCTATTCAAGAATAAGTCGTTTAAAGTTATAAGATATGTAAGAATTGCATTTTGGAAAGGATTGATAGAAATTAAGAGAAAAGGGAATAAATACATACATACATACATGCGACTGAGTAGATAATGATTTTGTAAAGTTACCAAGATCTACGGCGCGTTAAGTTAATTAAGGATTTAATTTTTAAGATGCTCGTACCGGATTTATATCCATCAAATGAAACAACAATGCGCCCAAATAAATCAAATGCTAAACTAAAATGTAAACAATTCCACATTAAACAGGACGGACCTATACAAATTTTACCCTGATGACTTCTACCGTTGTTAGCCGAAATATAACGGAAAAGCAAAAAATGAAGAAATATTTAGTTTTATTCTGATACTTCAACTGACCTCAAGCCGGCAAGGAAAAAATGGGTTATGCAGCTCTTACCGCTTAGAATTACAGATAACGACCTGGTAAAGAACAAAATCAGCTGAAATAAAAGCGGGAACTTTTTGTAAACAGAGATAATTGTGGAAATCGGCTATTTTTTTGTTTGGATGTCTTTTAGAGAATCAGCCAGCTATGGTAGACAGATGTAGTTTAGGCCTCAATCTGAGTATGATGCGTGAAAAGAATCTCTCTGTGTACATTCTCAACTAAACTCGTATAAAACTGAACTCACAGAAATAGTCGTGGTGGTACGTGCGCTCACCCGCACTCCGTGTAACTTGCACTTTGCGCTCCGCAGCTCTGCCACGTGCTACCCTTCTATATATGTACATAATGTTGCTCCTGAGATTTTAACTTATCCACTCTGACTCTGAGGAGGATTTACACGGCTTTTGACTTGCTTGCGTCGAACCGGCAATAATGACAGCAACTCATACATAAATAACGAGCAATGCTGCATGAGCTCGTCAAAATTTTGTCAAAAGCATTTTGCTACCCTTTTCTTCATTTATTAAATATTGAATAAAATTTTTATTTGTTGCACAGAGGCTTAGGGAGAAAAAAAAAATAGAATTCCAACTACTTTTTTCATGTTTTAAAATGAATTTTCTGAAGAGTGCTTTGAGCGAGTGGAGGCGGTAAGAGGCAGAATGTCAATATGTAGGTACAAAGATAGCAGTCCGACTATAATGTTGGAGATGAGTGGCGGAGCATAACATAGCAAACAGCCACAGCTCAACGCAGCACCACTTTAATTTTCTACCATGGCAGATTTTTAGAGATTTCTTTTAAAGATTTCTATAAGTAATTGAGGCGAATGAGGGAATATCTCCCTCTTTTATTTTGTAAGTGCCATGTGCTGTGCTGCGCCATGACATGATTGCAATCATTGCCTCTTGAACAGGTAAACAACGATTCCACACATTTATTGCTTATTCTCGCCTTCAATTAAAATAATTGTCTCAAATTTCTGTCGGTTTGCGAACTCAGCTCAGAGCGGCGACAAAAGCAATAGTCGTGTTATGCCGGCGGATTTGTGAAAGTGTTTATATTTTTTGATGATTTTAACAAAAATCATATTTTTCTAATGTATGGCTGATTTTATATAATTTTCAAATTTTAAAATATCTAAATTTATACCTTCAATGTATCTTTTAGGTATGTATCTATAATATGGAATTATACCTATTTGCCACATATACATACTATGTATCTTTATTTTAATTTTACGACAAACGCACTACACAATACAAAGTAGTCACACGGCTTTTCCGCCTTCTCTCTTAACCGCTCCTGGTCTATAGCATGCCAACACAATACTCGCATGAGTGAGTGAGTGAGCAAGAGCGATGAGGAAACACACTCTGCCTACGTCAGTTTTAATGCATAGAAATATTCAAGTCAGAGTGAGAGCGCGCAAGAGTACTTTGCAAACTCAAACAAGAGCAACAAAAAATAAAACAAAAATACATACCACCATGCATAAGTAGCTCTTGAACTCTGCTCATATATGTATGTTGGAGCAGGGAGTACAGGCAGTGGAGGGCAAGCGTTGTTTTCTACTGCGCATGCCTTTACCAACGTATGTTGATCTCACGCTACTTTGTGATTCGCTTCGCTCGGCTGACTCGTGTTTTGCAGCAGTGACCATTTCGTGGTGATAAATGTACGTGCTCAATATGAATGTGTGCATCTACTACATATCTAAATTGTATATACTATATACCTGTTATTTCCCCTACTTTTGTATTTGCTCATGTTTGGTAAGCAACAAGGCGAATTAATAGAAGGTGGAAGCCAGGCGAATTACAAACACACATCCATACATTTTCAATGTACTTTGTTTTTGTAATTCGTGGGACTAATGTCAAAATCGTATGGCGGCTGAATGTGTAATGTCAAAATTCGAGAAAAAAGTAGCTATCAGCTGATGGGATAATGCCACCTTGTATTAATTCGCCTTGGTAAGCAAGTAGTAGGCAAGTCATAATCGCTCTGGTTGGGCATGTTTTTCCAATAAGTCAGCTAAAGTTGAATATTCTTCCCGCCTCTTTAGATGTATATTTTTGGATCTAAGTATGTATTTACATTAGGGTGTACTCTATTTTGCAAGCGTGAAGTGCTCCGATACTAGAATGTTCTGATACCAGCCCGACTGCAGTGGGAACTATTTTAATGTTCGGATCGTGGATTTAAGTGGCATATTGTCCATATAGTAGTACTTGCTCGGAAGAGTGATGCTCCGTTAGATTTCTAGGCTAAAATTTTCGCAAAAATGTCAAATTCCCCTTTGCTCATATTTTCAAGAACAAGACCGGCCTACACTAAAATAGCATCCCTTGGTCGGGTAAGAAAGCCCCGGTTATTCCGGTATGATAGAACCGCCTGTTGCAGGGATAAACATCTTCATTTCTTTGATTTTCGAATTTTTAAAGAGATTCGCATTATAATGGTCCGATAAAACATTACCTACTTAAATATTGGAACAAGTTACCCTAAACCTAAAACTCGAGATTCAAGGCACTAGGTATACGAATTACGGTTCCAGAATATATTCGCGGCAAGCTATGCGATTAAAAATCCAGTATCCGCTTCTTGTTTGTAAAGAATTCGTTGCGTAATGCTCTTTATAAACAGAATTTAAACCTTAAATTAATCAGACTTTCGGATAAGTGCCGGCATGAGTGTAACCACCTGAGCAGGATGAGCATGAGAATGAGCACCCATTACAAACTCTCGCAGAATTATATACCTATTGTCCGTACATTCCAAAAAATGGCTTTACCAAAGAACATGAAGACCAACTAGAAAAAGTTAAACAGAGTAGCTATAGAGACACAGACTGGCGGTGGATGCTTTCTAATGTTTATCAGAACATATCGCAAGTTCGAATCAGTAATTTCCTGCAACTAGTAGCCACATTGAGCTCTATATCACTCTGTTCCATTTGTTATCTGTCTGCTGAGTAAGCGTCAACCAGCATCATACACCCTCCACATAACAGAGTTCAACACTCACCATATTAAAGTGAGCATTCTGAGTCAAAAACACAAAATTTTAAATATTTTCTGTGATGCTCACCTACGTATGCTTGTGTGTGTATAAATGTGTTTGTATGTAATAAACAAATGCGCTTTCTCTATGGAGCGGCAAGTGTGCAATAATTTTCTCAGGTCAGGTAGTTAGGTATGGCTGCATGCAACTGCCTAAAATAACCCAGTTAACCAAAAATAGTATACAAAACTCAATAAAGATCCTGCATAATGTAAATAGCAACCAAAGATTTTCATTTTGCTGATATCCAATACTTTTAGAGTCATATCGCTGTTTTTTTTTTGTTTCATAACAAGTTGTCTCGTCGATTATTCCGCCGGCTTTAGAACAATAAAACTAACACTTAAACCTTTCACAAAAGCTCGTTTTTCGTTGCGTTTTTACTGCTAAGCATTTGATTTTTTGACGCTCAGATGTGTACGCTTGTCAGCCAAGTTTTGTTGAGCGTTTCGTGTGTTTGTTACTCACGGCAATGCATGACAATAGCGCAAGATTTGTGAGCGTGACACGAGTAGTAGGAACAATCAAAGTAGCAGACCACATACTTCAAAGGTTTTATAAAACGAGAGGATAGCCACGAGTACGCTCCACCATCCAAATACAAACGCTTTTGAGTAAATTAAGGTTGAATGTAATTTCTTGTACGACGAAAAAACGAGTTTTTGTTTATACCGATTAGCGATGTAGGTATGTAAGTAAGTGTCGAAAGTTAAAAAAACCGGTTTTAGCGATGCCGTTTCAAAGGACAAACAGAGCTCTTTGAATATCGCAAGGGGTGTTTTACGGCTTTACGGGCATAGTTTTTGATATAGAACTCCGTACTAGCACACAAAAAAGAATGAACATGGTTCTCTCTCAGTCAGAAGTTGCAAGTTTTAGTCAGAAGACTTTGCTGACTAATTCTGGTAAATTTGAAAAAAAAAAAGAAAAAACCGCTGTTGCCAATTTGATTGGTTAATAGTTTACATTTTTAAAATTTTGTTGTTGCTTTTTACGGAGTGAAATTTCCACAGTAAAAACTTGTATCTAGCTCTCTCTGTCAATGAAATGTCAAAATGCGTTCTCTCGCTGCAAGTGTTTTGTGTAAGTGAACACTTTCTTAGTAAAAATTTTAAAGTACGCGAAAAAAAGTTGTATTTCAAACGGACAGAAGTTATATTTTTCAATAGAAATCAATCCCGCATTTTTTAGTGTTATTCCCTCGCTCTCAGCTGGCTTTTAAAGGTTTTGCTAGCTTTAGTCATAAAAGTCATACAAATTTTTAAGATAATTTAGCACCGAAAAATTTACTTCATTAACATATCCGGTTATCGAAGAATAGGTTTCCCCGCTCCCTATGTACAACACTAACTTACATACCACAGTGATACAGTAGGAAAACTCTGGTGAAATTACATCCTGGAGGTGAAATTTTCAGAGTCGAAATTAATTGTAGTATGCAATTACTTATATCCACGGTTGCATGACAACACCAAAACAAAACTAAAGCAGTAATTTTAGAAAAAGAGTATTTATTGCACATATTAAAAATAGGGTGTTTTTGTTCTATGGCAAGTATAAAAAATAAAAGTAAAATGGTAAAATTCCGCAAAAATACATATTACTGATGAATTGCTGTTAGCGATGACTTGAAAAGCAGACTTTTAGTGCTTGTTGATTTTCAAAAAGTGGAAAAAATATTGGGTTTGATTATAGCTATAAATTGAGTTTTAGCTCTATACTATATATTTGAGTAGACACTTCTGGGTAGCAAACCCCCTTTTGCAAAATAAAACCACATATTCTATCGGGTCGATATAGGCGCCTCTATTAAAGCAATGGTTTCTTAATCATAAAATCTCTAAGCTGGACTAAATTTCATGTCTGGACTATATTTTTTTATTTAAATCTATTCAAAACTTAAATCATACAGAAATCGAAAATTCAAAGTAAAACGTTCAACACCCTGTGACAAGTGTGCTATTGAAAACATAGTATATGACGAAAAACAATCGCAAACCTATCAGAGATCAATCTAAATATAGATTACCTATCATTTAAAACAACTTTTATCATTTTTCGTTTGCTTTGAGGGACTTAATTTTACTTGAATCTGTGTACACACGCCACATTGTAATTATCATTTAACACAAGTACTAACATATGTATACTTTGACAACATTTTTGTCATAATTATAAAGCATTATGTTTCTTAACCAACAACCGAAAAATATCTACATGTACTTTTAACAATTTTTCTTTTTTTATTCACCAAATTAATTTTGCAACACACAACCCTGAAATACCAAAAAATCGTTGACTGCCACCCCGTGTACAGCCTGGCGGTGAATATAATCAGCTGATTGGTACAGAGTTTTACTACTGTATATACTGTGTTACATACGTTACCAACGACAAACAGCACATGAATGAGCATAAAAGAGCATGCGTTTGTTTGTTAGTGGTGTGGTGTGGTAGGTAGCAACGGTGGGAGATGCTGATATGAGATACAAGCGGTCGCTTATTTAGTGAGCCTATAATGGGCAATTGGGAAGACACACTCTACTCTAGTAATTTTATCAACTCGTTTGCCTGCATTTTTTCATGACGTTTTCTCTGTTTACGTTTTTAAATAAAACAACAACTCACACCATCAATTTTCTTTTGGTAGCTTTCACCCTACTCTCAAATGCATACATATGTACCAACTATACTCATTATACATATATTTTTCTTCTTCTTCTTGTTTCCTTCTCAAAATAGAATACACCATGCAAACATCCAGTTGTGATGTTGGCCGGTGTCAATGCCAACGACCTAGAAGCGTTATTGGAGTTTGTTTACCGTGGCGAAGTAAGCGTCGATCATGCACAATTACCGTCACTATTGCAGGCTGCACAATGCTTGAATATACAGGGTTTGGCGCCACAAACCGTAACAAAAGATGATTACACAACACATTCGATACAACTACAACATATGATACCACAACAACACCATGTAAGTGAGGAAAATCAAATGAATTATTATGATGAATAGCATTTGTCGACGATTTTGTGGATGCGATTTCACATAGCGGTTTCGCGAGCTCATAGTCGAGGCGTCTTAAACCGTGTGGAGTCGAAAACCATTTCGTCGCCAATTGTGAATGAGTGATGAATTAAAAAGTGTTTGTCACAAAATTTATTTTAAATTTAAATTCTCGACTTTTCCACAGGACCAAGACCCATTGATTGCCACAATTGCTACCGCACCACAACAAACCGTTCATGCTCACGTCGTCGAGGATATTCATCAAGCCGGACAAATTTTGCAAACCACTACTCATACTAATGCCGCTGGACAACAACAGACCATTGTGACCGCCGAATCGCCTAAGGATGTTATTCAACAATTCTTGCCCGCACGCAAGCGCAAGCCACGCGTCAAGAAAATGTCACGTAAGTATAGTTTAACGGTAGATAATGAGCTATTCAAGATTTTATTAACTAGGACTTAAGTTTTTTTTTTGTTTGAGAACTTTTACTAATTTTTAAATTTCCTTTCAAAATTACAGCTTCTGCTCCGAAAATCGCTAAAGTTGATGGTATTGAAACAATTATTACTACACCGGGCACAACCACCACCGTGGTACAACATCAAGCTCCACAACAGCAACAACAGCAGCAGCAACAACAACAACAACAACAGCAGCAACAGGTACAGACACATCAACAAGGCATCGAAAATGGCAATGAAACACAATTAATCACATCGACACCCCACATCAAGAGCGAAATGTCTAAAGTGGAAACAATTGTGACTGTGGACCCAAATATGACACCAATATCGACAGTGAACACTAGCGATGTTAGCGGCAGTGGTACACCAGCAAGCGGCGCCAAAACAGCCAAACGCCCTAAGAGTGGTGAGTGAAAAATTATAAAATATAGATCTATGCATCTTGTTCTTAAACATTTTTTTTTTTTTTGTACAGAATCACGTTCGCGCTCACAATCCGAACAACCGGCCACTTGTCCCATTTGTTATGCAGTCATTAGACAGTCACGTAATTTGCGTCGTCATTTGGAATTGAGACATTTTGCTAAACCTGGCGTCAAAAAGGAAAAGAAAAGTAAGTCAGCTAATGAAACGGCAGAATCGCAATTAGAAACGTTGGCGACAGAGGCAGGTAATGTTATTGCTGCGACAAGTTTGAGTGACTTAGCAGCGACGGCAGATGTTAGCTTTCGAACAGTTGATGATTGTAATGTCACTGCACCAGCAGCAATGTCCAACAACACTGCAACACCCATAATGCAGCCTGCAGATGGTGCGACAGTCACGCATGTGACAACGTTGAAGCAAGAGCCACCGTCAAATATGACGAATAGCAGCGCTAATAATACATCGAACATACAAAATGTTATACAATTTGTTAGTGAGGAAGTCTTTGGGTCTTAAATATTTGTAATAAAAAACTATACACATATGCAGAGTTACTTGCAGATATATTTCTTCTGTCACAAGGCGCTGCAGAAAAGTAAATTTTAACTAGCAATTTGTATTGCATGATCAGCAAAATTACACCAATTATTGTTGTTAGTAATGTGAAAATTTTTTAGTGCTGTCTACTCATGTTTAGTATTTAACGTTAGGTTACATAAAAAAAAAAAAAATTGGAACTTTGCATTCCGCCTGCTTGTAACTAAGTTAAGTAACTCCATTATTGTACAAACATGTTTTCATTGATACAGACTTCTCTGTACAGCAACAAAGTGTGTAGTGGTAAAGCAAGACCTTAATAAAAAATATCGAATAAGCAATTAGTAATAGTTTGACGCTTTACACGTTTTGCTCAAAAGTAATTTATAAAAATATGCAGTATTTTCTAAAACATACAATAATAGCAATAAAAAGTTCAATCTAACGCTCTGTTTCCTTAACGAATTTGTATAAACACAAATGAAATTTATTCAATAATTGTTTTAATTACTTATTATTTTATTTACTTTATATTGATTTTTTATATGTAAGATTTTGCTTTATAATTACTTACTTTTTTGTTTCAACTTAATATAAAAGGCGACTTCTTCCAAAATACAAAATATATATTAAATAAAATGTAAATGTTTGATAAAAAAACACTACACGCCTTGAATTTATTCTATTTTTTATTGATAAATTTTATTTGAATTTAATTCTGTAGTTAGACATTTTCAGTTAGTTAGTCAACGTTGCCCTCAAGGAAATGTGCGTTTTGGACTTTTTATTGTTTTTTTATTATATAAGGAAAATACTTGCATTATTTGTTGAATATGTGAAGCTATATTAATTGAAATTAAAAGAAAACTACTTAAGCTAAAGCTGGCAGATATACACACAATTTTTGTTGTACAATAATCTATAAGGATTGTAAGAAGAAATCGAGTGCCAATCTTTTTCACGGTACTCTTACTGGCTTTTAATTTAAAAAACAAACAAAAAACTTTATTTATGGATTCACTCTTGTTTTAAAACACACAATTTTCAAGCTCTCCGATGTTTGGAGACTTTTCAAAACATGCGATGGGCTTATTGGTTTATCAAACCGAACAACTTAACTAAAATAAAACAAGCGCATCCACTACCTGCCTCTGATGTCAACAAAAAAAACATACAAAATCGCTTAAATTTCCTTGAGAGCAAACATTTAATGGCATTTCTTTTTCTAACTCACCCCCCCCCAAATACAGACCCTTCAGGCAAAAAGGTCGTGGTAACAACAACGTCAAGCGCTCCCGGCACTAGCAATGCAGCAGGCACATCAACGATCACGGCAATTAGCACTATACCACAAGTGCAATCGGTACAATCGCTACATACCATACATACTGTACAAGTGAAAAAGGATCCGGATGCACAACAGCAAGGCCAACAAACAATGACAGTCACAACGGCAGGGGGTGGTGGTGGTGGTGCACAGCAACAACAGCAAGTGCAACAACAACAGCAACAAGTTCAACAGCAAGTGCAACAACAGCAAGTACAACAAGTACAAGTACAACAGGCAACCGTACAACAACAACAACAGGCACAGCAACAACAACAACAGCAACAAATACAACATCATCAAATCATTGATCAGTCGGGTAATATAACAACAACCACCACCACAACCCAACCGGGTGGACAACAACAACAAAGTGGTGGTCAAATTGTAACACAAACCGAAAATACCGATGGTACAACATCATTATCCATAGCGCAAGTGCAAACGTTGCAAGGTCATCAAATATTGGGCAATATAAATCAGGTGAATATGAATGAATTTCAAACGCATTCACAATTGTAAAATCGGTGTTAATGATAAAATCTGAACTATAAGTAGTATGATGAAGGGGTGAAAGAATTTATAAAAAAAAAAAAATTATAGTTAAATAAATATGTATGTATGTATATAGCAACAAACACACAACCAACAACTCGCAGCCAAATACAAAGACTTCAGGCTTATAGTTATAGAAAGCAACAACAAGCTATTATGTAAGAGAAAGGTATTATGTAATAATTTTGAATGTGTCTGTGCTGCTTGAAACTCAAAGTAGGATATTCGAATTTTCTATACTTCTCGGTTGTTATTAGACTTCAGCGCTACATTATATAATGCCTATCACATAATAGCTAAATTGTACAATAGAAAAATGAATACACATAAACCCAGACAAGTAGCCAAAACATTTTAACCAAACCAAGAGAAGTGACAGAACCAAAATTTTAAAAACATATTAAGAATTTGTTTTTATAATATTAACTAACAAACTTAATTGCTTAATTAATTAATATATGTATTTAAATATCTCTTAGTAGTGTTGCTGTGTGCTGCTTAACTTCTGCAAATTTTTTCTTTTTCACAATGTTTAACAAAAAAACAGTTGCTAACGAAATTTTAATTAAAAAAAATCGATAAATGAAATATGTGACAAATAGCCACAAATGTTTGAAAAATGTTAACATTTTAAAAAATTTCAATGAAAAATACTTTTTGATTCAAAAAATTTAACTGAAAACAATTTGCGGAAAAATATTGTTTAAATTCATACATTTTTAATTTTACAAAATAAATTTAGTACATACCACACTTTTTATTAGATTATATATGATATGTATGTATGTATATATTTCCTGTGCTATTAACGCGTGCATTGAATGCTTCTTTTATTTCGTAATAATTTTATGCCACAAAAGCACTTTAATCCTTATATACATACATACATACATACATACATACATACTTAGTTTTGAAAAAATTTGTTTGCCCTAATTAACACTCTAATTTAAAGATTACCATTAAGCTTATCAAAATTAGCTACTTATTTTAAATACGTACACATACTCGTAGGTCTGTGCATTGGAGTGGAGTGAAAATTACCTTTTTTTGAAAAAAAAAAAAAAAATTAAACAAAAAAATTTGAAAGAAAATTAAAAAATTTTTTTTTTTAACTTAATTTAAAAAAAAAAAATTTTTTTCAATTAAATGTCAACTTCAAGCTTAGAATAATTTTATTTAGCGCTCCACTCCAATAAGCACACTTACACACATACATACATACATACATATTGACAGAATAAAAACACCACAAATGGTTGTATTTAGTTTTAAGTTGGTACTCGGTACTATATAGCATTCTTTTATCTTAAACACTTTTAGTTTTTAATCTTAAAATAAATTAAAAAGAAAAAGGAAATGGCGCACACGACTACAGCAACTTGATCATGCTTTTTTGTTGTTGCTGTTGTTTGTGTGTTGGTAAAGGTTAAATATTTCTTTCTTTCTGTATATGCTTACCTATGCACCGGGGTGGGTCGATTTTATTTCTCTTTTAACAATTAAACAAGCTATAAAATCGTATACACGAAAAAAGTTTGATAAAAAAAAATCAATTTCGACCCATCTTAGTATGCAACTTTCAAATAAATACGTACATACATACATAGAAAAATATGTATGTATATTAAGTTTGTATTTGAATTAAAAACATAATTTTAGTTTGCTATTTATTTCAACACTCAAACTGTTGTCTACTTAAAGTTTACTTATTATTATTAAATTTATTTTTTATTGACACTTTATTTTTGTTATTTAAGTAATGGTTTAGTACACAATACAACACTGTTAGTTACTTTTATTTACGAAAAAAGGAAAAAACGCTTGTAAGAAAATATTGTTTGATATCTATAATATTAATTTTGTTAAATATAATTTACGTTTAAATACACACATACATACAGACAAACAAAAAAATCATTATTGACTTATTAAGACACTAAATCTTAAAAATAAAGTTGTGCAAAATTTGTGTTTGCAAAAAGAAATAGTAAAATTTAGTATGTAGTTGTAAAAATGTTTTGTCCAATTATTTTACAAATTTTGCCATTCACACAATTTTTCAATGCTTGACCTACCAGTAATCGAGTTTTTTCTAACCAAACGTGTTGATATTTTAAAAATTTTGCTTTTCTAAATTTCAACACAAGTTTTAATATGATTAAAAAAAATAAATATCTTACTCGAGCTTAACATAACCTATATCTTCTCAGCTAAACATAACCTCTTTTTTCTAACCTAAAAAAATTTGTATTTTGAAGATTTCTTATGCACAGCTTCAAGTGATTTTAATTTAATATAAATTTAAATCAAACTTTTGAAGTCGTCCGGAAAGCAAAGCTCTGTTTTCTTTTTTGTTCAAATTTTCAACATTAGCTTTTTTTTCACAGCCAAACTTAGGATGCGCGGCAAAATTTCTCCGTCTCTCGCTAGTTCAGCTCTTTGCATAAATTTTGCACAACAGTAAAACAAAAAACAAAAACAACCTTTTAGCATAGGAACCTAGATACTTATATTATTTTCTAACTTAACCTTAAAATTTCGTCTTAGTTATACGCTTGTAATTTTTATTTTCCCTATTTGGTTAGCGTTATTTGAATTATAAATATAATAAAAACAACAAATTTTGAAAAAAAAAAACAAAACTCTTATTTTGGTTTAATTTATTTTCTTTGTATTGCGACCCTGATATATCCCACTATGTCTCTAGCTCCAACCACTTTTACACCCATTTCTTGTGTTTTTGGTTTTACTAAAATTTTGTACTATACTCCCAATACATTTTTTCGCTTTTATACATATGTAATTTTTGGTTATGGTCGCTTGTGTTGTCTTTTATAATTATTTGCAATGTTTTCTTTATTTTAATTATTTATCATAATTTTGACATGGCGTGGGTTTTTTCTTGACTCTTTGTTATTGTAAATATATTATTTTATGTATGTATGTATGTATGTGTGAATGTATGTAATTAATTGTATTTACATCAATAATGTGTTAACCAATTGTTTATTAAAATTAGATCGCATGTTATATGTTTGTCTACATAAATGTATAAATGTTTAAATACAATTTGACAGTCCCAACACAAGTTCCTCTCTTCCAACTTTACAACATTTTTTTTCTCATTTTGAAATTGTCGAAACATTCTTTTTCCTTTTAGTACCCATAGAACATAACCTCCAAACAGCGTTGGTATATTTTCTTGTACTGTGGTGAATTACCTACCCGTTATTTGACAATCCGAACTCAACTCTCCACTTTCACACTCACTCACACTTTCCTCGTGTCCTCTTTTCCTCTATCTCCTTAGCCTCTTCTTCTGCTTCATTTTTGCTCTCTGGACTAGACCATATTTTTTCACTTCTTACCTAACCTCAACTCATTCTCTGCGTATGCTAGGATCCATATTCGTTTTTAGGGCATACAGACATAACCTCAATTTCATTACTTTTTTTTACACATCCCTAACATACAATACACTTGTGTCACCAAATATGTGTTATGTATTTTAATATTTAAAAATATAATTATTTATGTTAGTATCATGTAATTGTTTATTAAATATATGTGACTAATTCATTGCATATATGTATGTATGTATGTATTTCTCATCGAAATTTAACAAATCTCATTAACTTTGCAATTTATTCTTGTCTTCTCTTTCTTTTTTAATAAATTTTTACCATGGCTGCATCGTAACTCACCAAATTTAACAAACAAAAAAAAAAAAAAAAATTTAAACTATTTACATGTTTTGCATTCAACCACATCTAATAACCAATCAAAAAACAACAACAATCGAATTAAAAAATAAATATAAAATTAATCAAATAATCTAGGGTAACAATAAGAATATTTTGGTAAAGAAAGTTTTCATTTTGAAAGGCGGTAATAATACGTAATGATGAGCCAACGATATGATCAGCGGTAGTGGAGGAGGCGGCGGGATAGGCGGGAGTAGTGGCGGTGGTGTCAACAGTGGCGGCGGCGGCAACGGCAACAATAACAGCAACAACATAAGCGGCACTGTGGTAAGTGCAACACGTTTGAGCCGTGTCCAACAGCAGCAACAACAACAACAACAACAGCAACAACACCATCAACAATATAACAGCGGTGCAAGCGGTTTAGCCGCTATAGCCGCAGCTGCTACTGGCGCCCAACCGATTGCAACTAGCAGTGGCACAACAACACATCGTACGCGCATTTTACGCGGTCATGCAGCACAAACAACCACCGGTGAACGTGTGTTGCTGATAAATTATGTGTCGCCAAGTGCATCGGCTGCCACATCGCCTAGCACCCAAACGCATGCGCACACGGTCAGCACCAGTGGTAGTGGTGGTGGTGTTGGTGGTGGCGGTGCTGTTACAACAACGCGCAAAATCCTCCATGCCAGAACAGCGGCTGCGACACATGCCAACGTAAGCACCGCCACACCCGTCTCGTTTGCCGGCCTCGGTTCTGAGGTGACGGTGACATTGACACGTTCTGGTAAAACGACCGCCGGTCATATTGTACGTAATCATAGTATTGCCGCTGAAACGGTAAATGAACAACAACAACAACAACAACAACAACAACATCATCATCACCATCATGTGAGTAGCAGTTCGCCACCGCCGCTGGTCTTTACAACGACGGCGCATAGCGAATTACATCATCATCATCAACAGCAGCAGCAACAACACCAACAACAACAACACGAAACAGTTGAACAGCAAACACAACAACATCATCAGCTGTTGACGCATCGTCAACTACAACAACAACAACAACAGCAACAACAAACTACAACGACAGAGCTTGAACCAATCGATTTACAAGAACAAGAAGAATATCATCAACAACAACATCAACAAATTGTCATCGAACATCATGGTGGCAATGCGCAGTCGCAGCAGACGCACGAAGAAGAGCTGCTCGAATATGATGATGAGGAGGAGGTGGAAGAGCATCACCTGCAACAGTTGCAGGAAGTGCAAGAACAACAAGATTGCGATGGCGAGCAAGTGGAGGAAGTTTATTTGAACTGAAAGCGCCGTCGTTGGGAATTACGAAGTTGCGACGGTTGTTGTAATGCTGACGAGTAGAAGCTAAATGAAAATGCAATATAAGAGTGAAAGCAAAATTAATTTTGTATAAAAGTTATTGTAAAAAATTTGAGAAACTAAAAAAAATTTAGTTTTAGTGAAAAATATCGCTGATCATGAACGTCAAGAAAACGCATACCTAGTATATATAGGTCTCTACAAATGTACATACATATGTTTGTGTTACATTATGTCTGTATGTAAATCTGAATCAATTATTAGCACTGTGTATTTGTAAGTAATTTCGTGTATGCATTTCACACCGGCAAATTCATTCGCTAAAACTAACGAAAATTCATAAATCATGCATCTCTAAACTGTTGGTGGCTAGAACCGGGGTAAAAAAATAAGAAAATTACTATCTTCAGTTGTCTCGAATTTATTATAAATATCACAGCAAATTTTATTGTAAATATTTAGTCCCATATTGATTACTTAAAATAGCTATAATGGTAGTAATAAGAATATTAAGCAAATAAAAGTAAATTTTAAAATCTTTTAATACATAAAATAAAAAAAAAAAAATCATAAAAATAATGAAAGAAAATTTACTAAATCAAATATATTTAGAAATAAGTAATATTACATACATAATTGCAGTACATAGATATATGTAAGTACAATTCAAAATTAGTGCTTAAGTAATAGTAATGTAAGTTATTGTAGGAAGATTTCATACCATCAATTAAGTAGCAGACGATATCTACTAAACGCACGATTTAAAAGAAAAAAAGTAGAAAATATCAAAGAGGGAAAATTATAGCATAATTTTAGAACTAAAAAAAATTTCAAGAATATTGCGGTAGTTAACTTATTTGTTATATTTTTTTTAAATCTTTCTATTGTAAAATCAAATTTAAACTAAAAATACTGTTTTTCAAATACATAGAACTTGATAGCATTTCTTAGGCCCTAATATGAGCTAGGAGAGATGCAAAGCTAAAGTAAAGGAAAGTCAGCAATAACAATTGTTACTAAGAAAAAAAAAAATATTAATGTTTAATAACTGGTTTCACAGCACTTTTTTCAGTTATGAACTCAGCTGAACATATTTTGAATGGAATAATTGTTCTCAAACTTAAATGAAACGCTGCTAAAATCTTTATTTCATTAACTTAATTGGTTTGTTATTGTTGTTAGAATTGAAATAATTTTTGTTTGTATAACGAATTTTTAGAACAATTTTCGTTTTTTCTTAGATTTGTTTTGGCTTCTCCAGATTTTTTATTCTTTTTTGAATTTCTAAAAATTTTTTCTTAGACTTTTTTGGTTTCTCTAGATTTTTTTTATTCTTTATTTTTTTAATTTTTTTTTTATTTTTTTACAACTTCTTTCACTTTTTTTTTTTTTTTTTAGTTTTTAAAATTTTTTTTTGGTTTCTCAAGATTTTTTTTATTATTTTTTTGATTTTTTTTTATATATTTTTTGTTATCTTTTTATTTTATATCTTTTTTTAAATTTTTGTTTATTCTTGGAATTTTTTTTCTCGAATTTTGTTTAGGATTATTTTCAATTCTTACCATTTTTTAATTGTTGTCTTAAATGAACGTGATATTTTTTTTGTAATTTTTTTTCTCAAAAACTTGTTTTTTGAATTTTTTTTTAATTTTACCATTTTTTAATTATTATCTTGAATTAACTTGGTTTTTTTTTATCAAACGCATTTTTGTTTTCCTAAAAATTTTCTTTGTTGCAAATTTTTCTTTTCTAAATACTTTAAATAAAACAAAACTAACAATATAAACAATAAATATATATTTTAGTTTTTACCCAAGCATCGTTTAAGTTTCAAAACAATTTTTTTATTCAAAAAAATTCACGATATAAAGAACAACAAGTAAACAAAATGTAAATTAAATAAAAAAAAATTATAAAAGAAATACTAAGCGCAAAAACATAAAGTAATAAAATCAAAATTATGAATTTATGCAGAAAATAAAATAAGCTTTTAGCATTGATAAAAAGAGTTCATTCTAAGAGAACATGCCGTTTTTTTTAATGTTCTACATATTTTCCAACCCTAGGCTCTCTCACTCTAATTATTTCAATAGAAAAGAGCATTCTTATATACATACATAGAGAAAAAATTCCTTATCATGATTTATAAAAAAATTAAATTAAAAAAATTTAATTCGCGTTTAATTAGCTATTAAGTAATACAATTTATGACTCGTTAGACGACTAAGAATCTCTTGTAAATACTTTAGTGTAATAATATTGATATCTTGATATATCGGCAATATATATTTATATACAATCTTGTAAAAAAAAACTCTTTGTGACAAACGCAAGACCAGTGTCAGTTGTAGTGTTTCATTAAACTCATTGAAAATGATTTATTTTATGCGCACACATACATACATACAAAGATAAGTATGTATGTTTGCATAAATCTATATATAGTTTATAACATTGCATATAGTATATAATTCTACACTTACATTTGTATTCATGTATGTATATTATATACAGTAATTCATATATACATATTCACAGATATATATATGTAACTGCATACATATTACTTTTGTATATATACTTAATTAATATACATATATACATCTACTTTATACTTAAATCATTTATGTTAAATTTTAAAACACAAACTTTATAGTGCGAATATTTATATATAATATAACTTTTTTTCATAACTTACATTTTGACATGTAAGAAGAAATTGCAAATAATTTGAAATGAATGGTTTTATAATACTGTCGTATATATTAGGCTGCCGGAGTAAAGAAGTTTAAAGTCGGAAGTAAAAATACTAAGCTTTACGTGCTCTTCGCTCGATTTAGAATTTGAGCAATTGAGCCTGAGTATGACCTCCCTGTAAAACTCATACAGGTCAGGTAGAGGTCTCTCTTGGTGTGTCAAGTAACGTTCAATATCGAGTGATGATGATGAAGCCATTCCGCTCACGTTATTCACGCTCATGAGATATATTTAACTTTTAAACTCCAAGCGAGAAAATCACAAATTTTTTTGATTGTACGGAAATTGTGGCAGTCTAATATACATTTACACGTGTCTGTATGTATTATGAGTAATTTAAAACAGAAGAAAAAGTTTCATTTTAAAAAATAGAAATACTGTAAGTTTAGCGTTTATGAATTATGAATAAATAAAAATTAAATATATTGAAACTTAAAATTCAATTTGTGTTTTTCTACCACCATACTAGAAAAATGTCTAAGGTTATCAATAAGGACGTGGATACGAGTACTCTGTGGCACTCTTTAAGTAAGTATACAAATCCACAGACGCATCAGCTTTTACTTGAGCAATAAAATTAAGTTGCCAACAAAAGTGGAACAAAGAAGAAGAAGAAAAAAAAAATAAAAACAAAATTCTAGTAAAAATAAGACACACTTCAAAGAAGTGCCAGCGGCTAAACGCAATGCGGTGAGTATGCTCAAACGATATGTGGCGCTAAGCTGTGTCAAATACTGCTGCACAAGGACAAGACAATACGCAGCGACACTTACGGATTTCAACGGTTTCAAATACGCACATACATATGTATGCCAAACTTTTATAAACACCCAATAGCGATGCAAATTGTATATTTTAAGCCAAAGCGCAAAACCGCAAGACACATTCTTAAGCAACCAAGAGCAAGGGGTAGGCGAAGTGTGTAGTGGGGGGTGGAAATACGACAGCATCTTTGATAAAAGAAATACTTAAAAATAAATCACAAAATGTAGAATTGCATATCCTTATGAACTGATGTATTTAGACGTGTGTATGTGTGTGGAACATGAGCATATTTGTGTGCCAACGAATTCGAATTTTTAGCCCAATCTGAAGTGAATTTTCTCTTGAGTTCCTACCGAAACCTCAATAAAAAAGGGCACCCTAATGCACACGCAAAAAATGGTGGTAAAAGTTAAAGAATTTTTTTCTAGAAACTACAATTCGTTATTCTTCATTGTTATAACCTCTATAACCACTGCAACCATTACCACTAGGTGACCAGCAAAGTTTGCTGTAGAAATTTCATTTAAAGTGACTCAACTATCATGCTCTGTGACATTATTTTAAAGTTCATGTAAAACAAACATATGTACATACATATATTTGTAAATATGTATGTAAAAAATGCATATGAGGGTTCTTTTATTCTGAAAGAAAGAAAAATTATAAAAAATATTTAAAAGCTGATATGATATCACATCACATGAGGACATCAGATCAAATGGAATATCACATCACTTGATATACTATTATTCCTAACAATTGATATCAAATTTGTTGAAACAAGTTATGAAAAAAAAATATCCAACTATTCCATATCAAATCAACTAGCGTTAATATGATATCACATCACATGAGGCCACATCAGATCAAAGCAAATCAAAATCAGATAAAAATTGGACGATTAGTAACTTATCATGACATTTAAATTAGTAATACCTAACGAAATTGAAGATCACATCACTTTATGGCATATTATTTCCAACAATTGATGTCAAATTTGTTGAGATCACATCCGAGGCATAGATCATCTCAGTTATCACAGCATTTTAATTGCAGCTCAATTGCTCTAGCACATTGTCAGGTCAATTACAATTATATCTTGCCACGAGCAAAAAAATCATTTATTTAACAACAATAAATTAACATCACATTTATACAGCACAGATCATATGATAACACATCACATCACATTTAACGCACTATGATATTCTGCATGCTAAATTTTAGAGCTATTTTGGAGCAAAAAAAAAAAAAGTGAGTTGAAGGACAGCCATACACTAGATAAATTGTTTGTGCACAAATGTCGGCCCACACATATGCTTCTGCCTTCATTGTAAATAATACAAATATATCTGTTTTTTTTCTGTAAATAACATTGCCGGAAGTGTAATCCCATAACGGATGCCAACTCGTCATTCACTTCAGGTAAATCCAATGGAGACCATAGCCAGCTAACTATAGCTAGTCACAGCAGTTGGTTGGCCAAGTTACCAACTACCACTTACAAATGTACATACATACACAGACATAACAAATGTATGTATATTATTTGTTCATTTGTTGTTGCAAGTAAGAGTGTATGTATGTATGTTTTGTTGTTATTGTATGAAAAACTTTTACAATCATTTTGTTATTTAGTTAGCAATCAGTAGTTGACAAAAATAAAGAGAAAAATAAATATTTTAAAAATATTTGCATATTTAAACACTCACACACATACACATACACATTTGTATGTATATAATTCCAGTAAATGGTTTAAGTGTTTATTGATGCTCATACAGAGCCTATGGTGAAGATTTAAAATGCATTATTTGTAAATAAAATACAAGTTTGCAAAATACTTTTAATCACTTTTGAGCATTTCGAAATAATATTTCCATATTTCAAGATTAAAAACAAAGCTGAATATTTGTGTAAAGTGCAGGATTTTATTTGAATGCCATTGAGCTCATATACTTTGAAGTGAATGGAATTTTTTGTGGAGTTTTGAAAAGTATCCTGCAAGACAGATGGAAGTTCTTGGAAAGCCTCTAATGTGTTGAAAAAAAACAGGTGACTCACTATTTCCAGAATTCCTTGTTTACCACAAATCATTTAAAAACTTTGTCTCAAGCATTTACAAGAAATCGCAATCGTATCCATTCAATCTATAGAAGATTCATGTAATGTGATTGCTCACTAATATGCATATATGCAAATAATCGTGTCCATCCAAACAATACAAGCTTTACATAACTAATTCGTTGTACGCTTAAGTGTTTATGCTTCCTTGCGTATCGTACCTTAGTACCTATTAAGAATATTAAGAGTAGCACAACGAAGCAACAACTCGCCCACCAACTAACTAAGCTCATACGCCAGCTATAGCATCAAGCTGCTCATACGCCCCAGGTGTACTTTAGAAATTAATTGGCCTCTATGGTAGTGTTAAGTAGCTTTGATGTGGTGTGTGCTGTTGTTGGTGATTTCAGCGCTATGTTAGAAGCTTCCAAAGTACATGTAATACACTGAAAAAGAAAAAAAATTTTAAATCTTTAAAACAAAATATTTTCTTTTATATCACTTTTTAACAACTTCCATGCGCAATGAGTCATATGTGACTCACGAAGACGTACTGCGGAGTCAAAAATGACTCATTGTTGTATTCAAGTTCGGAAAACTTTGCTTATAACAGCTAAAGTTGAATAAACATTTGAAATTTCCAGACTAAAAGTTTGAAGAACACCATTAAATTTTGTTCGAGAGTAGCGAGAATAAACATTTTGCATTCAAATTCAAGTAACAAATCAAAAATATCACATTTTAACAACTTGCCTTGTAGTGAGTCATATGTGACTCACACATCTATACTGCAATGTGTGCAGTGAGTCATATGTGACTCATTTTTGTATTATAAATTTATTTTGCTAATTTCTTTTTTTTACATTTTTCAATAAATTTTTTTTTAGAAATAAAACCTAAAAGATTTTCCTGGCGATAGCACTTTAGAAATTCATTTTAAATTTATTTATGTCGACTTAATTTTTTTTTCAGTTGAACGTCAAATGCAGCTCCTTTACGTCGTAATTGCAGCAAAAACTGTCGCTCCTTTTTTTTATCAAAGCTTTCTCTATCTAAACAGCGATTCACTGCAACTGCGGAATGAAAATGAACGACAAGCTTAAATCTAAGAATAAAGCCTTTAATCACGAATATGTGCCCGCATTTGCATACGTAGATATGTATGTACTTTATATGTACATGATACATATCTACAAAGGCATTCGACCACCATGGCTGACCAACATTTCGCAATCAACCAACAAAGCTTTGTAAAGATTTCCATTGTGTTTGTAACACGTATGTGTTTGAGTCATTGGTATGTATGTGTGTGTGTGTGTGATTGGCAGCATTGAAATCTACAGTTTGATGCTGGCTTTCAACCATTTGTTGCTTAGTTAAACTTATTTGATCTTTTTAAACCACTCGTATACATACATACATACATACATATGCATGGGCACCACAATTCATCTTGCATATGACAGCTGAATCAAGGTTGATGATGTGATATAATGAAATTGGTATTATTTGTATGTATATATATGTTTGTGTGTACAATTTATTTGCCTATGCAAACATGTCAAAGGTAACTCAGTACGGGTCGATGTGTAACTAAATTGAGTTGCATGACATTTTCGAAGGAATTGATGTCAAAGTCACTATGAGAAATATTTAAGAATGTAATGAAATTAGTTTTTTTACAAATCGACATTTGATTTAACTTTAATTTACAAATATTTTAATTATTGCATTCGAAATGAAAGTCATTTCACTTAAATGCAATACACAGCTTCCTTTTTTTGTCCCCATGTAACTACATCACATCACGAGTTGCCGTTTTCCTGTGTTTGTCGAAAGCTGTGTACATTTCCTCTTACAGATATCTCGTTGAGTTTTGAGCTTTTAGCTTTTAATACCCTTTAAGTTATGACTGAAGTTATTATTGTTGTAGTAAAACTTTGCATTGCTTTTGTGGATAAGGAAAAAAGAGGCAGTTTCTGATATAATATCCCATGCTCGCGTCAAACCTACGTTAATCCAGTCACGCATATGATGTGATATCACATAAAAATATCATATGATGAAAATATTACATCGTTGAAGGCGAGACAAGATGCTATACAATTTTGTAAGATGCATGTAAAGCTTTGTGAGATCAATCATATTAGTCCCGATGGTGATGAGATGATAAGGTGTTGAAGATCTGATATCACATCGCCGAAAGCGCTATAAAATCCAATAATCCCAACAAAAAAACAAATGTGTGTCAACAATTCTTCCAGTTTAAATTAAATAAAAATATTTTTTTTCCCGAATTTGGTACCAATAAACTGCTTAAGTGGCAACCCTGCATACAATCAATTATGTCCATTCACTTACTTATAATACATACATATATACATACATACATGTAAGTGTGTTCACATTGCTAATACACAACCACAACCTTGATCTGCTTGTATTTCAGACATGCCCTTTGCTAAATTAATTGTGGTCTAATGTGACATTTACTGCCAATTACTCTAAGCCACCATCGACAAGATTAAAACCGCAGCAAATGAAATCCTTTCAGTCTTTTTTAATGCCAACAAAAGGTGATATTAGAAATTGTATATAGGGTTCAAAGTAATCAACTGAAATATAAATATGTATATATGTATGTAAGCATAAGTGCCAATATTGTTAGATTGAAAAATCGCCAATTACTTTACAGGAAGGTGTGCTAGCATGGTGACCTTACAATAACTAATCTTTGGGAAATTAATTAATTTGGTTTTTGATGAACTCCTTAGGAAAACATAACCCAAGCATAACCGGGCGATAAAGTGAGTATTAATTAATTATGGAAAGACAATTTTTAGTCTAAATTGCTTATAGACTACTTAACGCCTAAAAGTATGCAACGTTGGGAGAATAATTTTTCTTTTTTCCTAAAAACAGATATTTTGTTGCTTTATAAAGTAGCATCAATATTTTAATCTAGTTATAATATTCTTATAAGATACATGTCTCAAAATCTCTTCATAACAAGCCTTAACAAAAATTGAGCCAAAAAGTATGCCAAGTTTGGCAAAGCAAATGACAAAAAGATTACGCTAAAAAATCGCTATAAAAATGCAAATAAACGTCTGTTTTTTATGCTTACAAGCAAATATGTGAGTGGTTGCGAATGTTTTTTGGCATGCAGCCAATATTTGTACTATCGATATATAACTACCTACCTTGCCTATTTACAGGCGCTCATGCAGAGGTCGCTGCATTTATGCTGGCTTAGCGTCACAATGTCTGGTGAAAGTATTGCAGTTGCCTTTAAATTGTTGTGTACATTATTTTTTTGAAATATTTTCAATTTATCTAAAAATAATTTAATTTAAAATTTTAATTATTTTATTTTATACTAACTTTAAATAAAAAATTATATGAAAATAATTTAATTTTATGGAGATGATACGCAGATGATTTAAAGGGAATGAGTTCAAAGAAAACTAACAAACACAAACGAATTGCCTAAGGCTTTCCAAGAATTCATTTCAAAACTGTAAACCACAAAATTTCATAGAAAATTTTTGATTACAATGAAAAACGAAATTAAAATAAATAAAAAATTAATAAATATTTTCTTGACACAAATTTAATTCGCTAAACTTGTAAATACACCAGCACACTTGTTTGTGAAAATCATTTTTGTTTTTTTTCTTCACTTTTTAACGAATTTCAGCGCATCGTTGCATTGACACAATTTCGTCGGAAAATTCGCAAAACTTTTACATACAAATGTGCCTTTGTCTAGGTGTATAAAACTCATTCGAAATGCGTTCACTTGTGAGCCATTTATTTTCTGTGATTTATTACACATACACACACGCAACGCCACACAAGGGCTATGAATCAATCGGTTGTAGGCTGACGAACTGAAATACGGCAACGTGTAGGCAGACAATGGAGCCCCAAATTATGACAAATGTGTGGTGATGATATGTCGGTATGTATGTATGTATGTGTTTGTGTGCAAAAGGTATATTAGTTTTTGTTTTTTCTTTTTAATTTGGCAATTTCGCTTATTGGAAATATTTTTTTTGCTGTTTTGCGCATTTTTTTAAACGAATTCAAGAGCGCGTGAGAAATTTTTGGAATAAGAAATTAATTCATATTTTATACAAACATACTGAACTATGTAGACAATAGTAAAATTTCTGCAGTAAATATTTTTTTTTTATTTAAATTTTTGTTAACTATGTTTCTCCTCAATAACAAGTGCTTTTCGAACGAAATTTCGCCACCTGTTCATATCTTGACATTTTTTGCTGCTGCCAGTCCACTCCATTTTATGCAAATATTTGGGCGATATTTTCGCACTTTTTACCACATACTTTTCTCTTACTAAACACCTATTACTTTGCCATTAGTTAACAAATTTTACGCCATTAGCGCATAATAAATGGCACAGCACACAAAGAGCGTATTCATTCAAAACTCAACACGTACGAGTACAAAAGTGTGCGAGCGCAAGATAAACCATTTCCAACACACTCACATATGCTTCATTGCGTTTTGATGACATGCAAATATTTTTTACATATTTACTTACTTATTTACATATAATATGTATACATATGCATAGTTACAGTTACAAATGTTTTTGAAGTAGTAGATTTATTGGTCTAGTCGCCGACAGCAAAAAAGGGAACGCATTAATCATTGTTTACCTGCAACATACATATATATATAGATATATTATGCTAATGTAAATATTTGAGCATGAAATATAGCTTCCCATACAAGGCTGCTTCTTTCGTATGCGCGCATTGTCGGGGCGTATACGTAACTTTTTTTTTATTAGTAAAAATGGCATTTTTTAGAAAGTTTGTATGCGCATCACTCAAAGCTTGAAGCCTCAAAAAGAATGAGCCTTTCAACGATATATTGCTATATATCCAATTTCAAATATAGGATTACATGAAAACATTTTTTTCCCTTGTATGTATGTACGTACAGTACAAAAGGTAGCTTCCAAATATTTTGCTACATAGAACGACGTTATAACTAGTCGTTGGCGCAACCTTGCACAGCCGCGTGCATTTAGTGTCATAATAAATTTAAAAACGTTGCATATATTGTTGTATATTCATGCAGCGTTTGTGTTATGCCAATTGCATGTAATGTTACTCATACGCCCTGCTGTACGAACTTGTGCAATTCAATTGAGTAACAAATTGACGGCATTATTATTTATCTAACACATAATTTATTCAAATAAATATTTAAAAACGTCATGAAATATGAAGCTGTATAATATATACATACATATACATAAACAAATTTTTGTTGCTCTTCTTTTTCGCTTTGACTCAAATGTATTTTTACTCAGCGTTGAAATATGATGTTGCAAAAGTGATGAGTTGTTGTTTACAAATTGAAATCTATGCTGAAATGCGATTTTAATATTGATGTTATACTTGTTAAGCGATTGAGTTTCTTTTCCATTTCTATTTCGTGGACAATTGTAATTTCATTATTTTTCAATTTATTTTATGGGGAGTTTAGTTCTGACATATTTTTATTTTTAAATCATTTTTTACAAAACTAAATGTTGTAGAACTTAATAAATTGAAATTGCGAGATTATTCAACTGCTATTAAAATTGTTTTTCTAATGTCTTTTCTCACTCAAATATAGATTAATTACAAAAGTTTGTGTGTAAAATGAACTTTTTGAATTTTTGTACGGAAGTAATAATTTACTCGAACATCACTGAACAAAAAAGAACAAAAATGACAAAAATTTTTTGTAACAAATTTTCTTTACCTTAAAAAAATCCAAAAACTTACAAAAGTAAAAAATCAAGAAAGTAGTTTTTATCAAAAAAAATCACCACTCAAAAAAAAAAAATTTTTTTTAAACCAATTTTTTTTAAAAAAAAGTTTTTAGCGAAAAATCGCCACTGAACAAAAAAAAAATAAAAATATAAAAAAAATTTTCTTAACAATTGTTTTTTACCTTAAAAAAAATTGAAAATAAAAATTTATGGAAGGAGGATCAAAAAATAACGACTTTTTTTCAACAATTTTTATTTACCTCAAAAAACCCAAAAAAACCCAATTAAAAATAAATTTGGGGAAAATCACCATGAAACAAAAAAAAGAAAAAAAAAATTTCTTAACAAATTTTTTACCTTAAAAAATCACTGTGGAACAAAAATAAAATAAGTATTTTCTATCAAGAAAAAAAAGATCACAAAACCAAAAAAAAATTTTTCTCAACAATTTTTTTTTTAAATTTAAAACACTTAAAAAAATACAAAAAAAAAAAATTTATGGAAGGAGGATCAAAAAATAACGACATTTTTTTCAACAATTTTTATTTACCTCAAAAAACCCAATTAAAAATAAATTTGGGGAAAATCACCATGAAACAAAAAAAAGAAAAAAAATTTTCTTAACAAATTTTTTACCTTAAAAAATCACTGTGGAACAAACAATAAAATAAGTATTTTCTATCAAGAAAAAAAAGATCACTAAACCAAAAAGAAATTTTTTCTCAACAATTTGAAACACTTAAAAAAATACAAAAAAAAAAAATTTAAAATGAAAGAAGCGGTTTTCATCAAAAAAATCATCACAACAAAAAAAAAATTCCAAAATTTTTTCTAAAAATTTTTTTTTTTTTACCTTAAAAAAATCGAAAATAAAAATTTTTGGAAGTAGTTTACATAAAAAAATCATCACTGAAAATTAAAAAAAATAACGAAATTCTTTTTCAACAGTTTTTTTTTACCTCGAAAACTTTAAAAAATTAAAAATTTTTGGGGGGAAACCATTATGAAACAAAAAAATAAATATAAAATTTTCCTTAACAAATTTTTTACCTTAAAAAATCGTCATGGAAAAGGAAAAAAAAAGGTTTTTACCCTAAAAAAATCATATCAGAGAGAAATTGTTTTAAATTTGTACTAGAAAGAAAAATTTATCACACCAAACAAAAGAAAAAAAAATTTATTAACTTTTTACTAGAGTTTTAATAAAATGTTTCACTCGAAAATATGGTTCTTCTCTGTATAAACTATCTTCGTAATTCTGCAATTTAATACATTAAATTAAATTTACTGCAAATAAATCCTTAAAGAGTTTCCTTAAATATCACTCATTGGCCACATTCGAGCATTTTCGAACTCTCTGTATACACATTAAATTCTTTAAAATCATTTAATCCGTGGGAAATCCCAGAAGTCATTCACACCGACAGCCACAGAAAGTCTACAAATCATGCATTAACTTACACACACACATACATACGAATGGAAGATTATCATGGTATGATAAATGTGAGCATGAAAATATATATTACCATTGAATTTTGCTTTTACCCTACACGGACTTGACTATATTGAAATTAAAATTTATGTATAAGTAAGAAGGACCATCTGAAGCATATATACCAATGCAGATATACAGAAATATGTACAAACATAGTAAAGTTTAACAAATTCTAACGCAAGCACTTGATACATCGTGTTTTAGTGTCGTTTATTTGTATGAATATATTTGCAATGTTGCAGAGCAAAAAATTTCTAGAAAGAAATGGTAAGACATTGCGTATGAGTGACATTATTAAATGCGTGCATTTTAGCGCTGTGTAATGGCGCAATTTTCTTTGCGTTAATGCATTTTTGCTAAAGCTTTGTCAAAGGGATGGAGAGATTTCCGCGGGTTGTTATAATCGACTCTTCTTAATCTCCACATTCGATTTTTTGATTGAGTGAATACGTTACTATGCATATGATGGAATCATTCACGTTGATGCGTTACACCCTATCACCGCACTAACGCAACGCATCGTTACCCAGACTTCACGCATTGACTAGGTCCGTGTAGCATTCACACAAATTCATATGCATGACTAATAGAATCCAACATTGTGACAATGATTCGAGTCATATGAAAAAATAGACAAACTATTATTGCTGTTGTTGCATGTCTGATGTCAACATGAATTGATGCTGTTTAAAAAAAAGAAATATAAATTTAAATTCTCATTCAAAATTTTGTTTATTTTTCTTTACACTCAAAAATATTTCACTCAAAACTTTGCTAGCCAAGCAAAAGCTTACAAGAATTAAAAAAAAAATTTTTATGCACCAATGCGTTGCTTAAAGTTGGATTTTGTCATTTACCTTAAAACCTTATTCCGTTCCACCACCCACCTTTTCCTTGCCCTATATATTTCATACTTTCTTTCTTTCATAAAAAAAAAATTTGAAAAACTTTACCAAACAAAAAGTTCAAAAAGCGCAAGTTGCATTCGCACCACTTTCAAGCCAGCTGTTGGAATTCAAGTGTCTCTGCCATGACTAAATGACAAACTCAACATTTGTTTGACTCACTGACACTGGCTGTCACAACAATTACGTCAAAGTCACAAATAATGAGCAGCTGTTAGATAGTAGTGACGGAATAGAAGAACAAGAATACAAAGTAATTCATCATATTGCATTATATTTTTTTTGTTGCTTCTTAGTCATCAGTTTATTCAACTTTTTTTGTAATTTTTTTCTGTTTCCTTTCGCTCTCTGTTTTTATTGCTTCCTTGGCTTTTGCGTGCTGCTAAACAAATATAACAGAGTGCGGAAATGACGCAGCAAAGCGTAAAACGCAATCGACTGTAGTTTTGTTTATTTTGGCACACACAATTTGCACTTGCATCCACACACACCGCCTCTCTCTGATAAGTAGCAAACACACAATGTACCAATCTCGCCGCTTGAACTTCAATTGAGTCCTGAAACTTCTGTTGCATGCTGCCTCTGGGCGATCTTTACATTGTTCAGCCACTATTGTTAATTTAAAATTGCTACAATCGGATTTGATAGTATTCGTCATGCAACTTGCGACGATAGATATATGATGGTGCATAATTTTAGGCGCAATTTATTTTGCATGGATTCCAAAGTGTAGTTAAAATACTTTTTATAGGGATTTTATAGGGAGAACACTATTCTTAAAATAACAAAATTTTCACTTACTCGCCTTTAGCTATCATTGCTTAATCCCATACCCCTCTGTGTCTCTTGATCTTGCCCTTGCTTCGTGCGCAATTAATTATAGCATACTTTTAGGCGAACATTTAATTTATCCGCTTTCAAAGTTTTGCAACAGGAAGCGTGTTTTTTAGTCCCTTTTTCAAACAAATTTCTTATGTATTGAAATATATTCCACATAATCAAATATTGGAAAATGTGTGTAATTGCTACATTATCTCTATTTGCTTGACTGTATTGATTTAATTAAACCGATTCGGCTTGTAAAGTTCCGTCAATAAACGCAGCTGTCACTACTTCATTTATAACATCACATCATTATCACCACATTGTGCGAAGTGCACAATCATTCAGCAATGTTTTACATATATACTTAGACATCATGAAGTGTTAAGCATAATAATGAACAGGCGCTCTAAATTCAAATAACATTCTCAGTCGCTACTTGGCGTGACATTCCGTGTATGTGTTCACATTCCGCACAAAATGAGTCATTCCACAACAACAAAAGTCAGCAAAAATTTGTTTAATATAAGTTTACTAAAATTTTATTTTAACAAAAAAATAAAATCACTGCGATTTTTCCACTAGAAAAATTTGAGATTTTGTACATTTAGTCACTCGAATCATTAAAAGATAAGTAGAAAGTAAGTTTTGCAGCTCAAAATTATTCTTGCTTATGAAATTTGTTACCCAAGAAAGTAATTTGCTTTATCAAGTTTTGTCACTGTGATTGTCACTACCCAGAGTTTCTCATTTAAAAAAAACTTCCATTCAAAAGAGCCTTAAATTTTATTGTAACAAAAAAATAAAATCACTGCGATTTTGTCACTACAATTGCACTGTGAATTTTCGCACAGTTAGTCATTCGAATAATAAAAAGTTGGGTAAAAAGTAAATTTGGTAGCTCAAAATTATGCTCGCTTGTGAAATTTGTTACCCAAGAAAGTGATTTGCTATAGCAAGTTTTGTCACTGTGATAGTCACTTACATGAATTTTCTTCCTTTTTTAAAGATTTTATTAGATTATTAGAGTCTTGATATTTGTCACACAAAATTCCGCCATCACCCAAGAAATAGAAATTCATGGACTCAAAAAATTTCACTTTCCCACTGTCACTTATATGCCACTCTTTGTGCCAAGATAGTAGCGCTTGAATGATTAGTGACTTTCTTTATGTCACTTATACAATTTCACTTTACATTCATCCAAATATTTTACTGTTGAATTTTAACAATATTAGAAATAAAACATTTTTTTAAATTTTATGACTTTCATTTGTCACTTTCAGTCACTGCGCTTTGTCACATTTACGTAAATGTCACTGTAAGAGTCAGTCGCTAAAAATTTTGCAAATCGTTTGAAGAGCTAAAATTCAATGTAAGCTTAAGAGTTGTGAAGTGACAATGAGGAGAACGCCACACCCGAGCCTCAACAAGCTGCCACAATGTCATTAACGCTTTATAAAGCACAGCAAAAGCGCTTAGGGGCCTGAAGAAAATACAAAAAATAATTAGGCAAATATTTGAGAATACTTTATAAAAAAAAACTATGAGAATAAGAGGTCTGTGAAGTGGACGCGAGAGCGCACTTAGAATAGTTAATATGTGTGTCAGGCAGCAGGCGACTTGCTTGAAGTGGGAGGCACAATAAGCTGCAACATCTGCAAAGCAACAAAGAGCGAGGGAAGATATTTTTAATGTCTTTGTGACTTACTTAAGCCACTTTGAAATTAAGTCAGCAATAGGAGAAATAGTAAACTTTGAAGATTTTTCAAGAAATGTTTTTACTTGGAAATGAGCGCGTGGCAAAGAATGCACTTCAAAGTAATGATAAATCGCCTGGAGATTCTCGCACGTATCGTTGCAAAAATCTCAAACATAGCCTTCGATAAATTAACTGAGTTTTGTTGTTTAATAAACGCATTTTATGATATTCAAGAGAAAAAATCTTGAGTGCGGCAGGTGAGTTTTATAATTATTTGCGCCCTCCTAAAAGATGTGTGGCTATGATGTGACATCACGTCATATGACCACATCATACTAACATGTCACTGATTTGCTATGGCTACACATAATATAAAGTCGCGTTCTATCAAATAGTTCAAAAGGCTGTGCAGCATATACACCAAGATGTGTAACTGCGACATGTGATGTGATTCGGAATGATATGATCATAAGTAACATCAAATTGGTTGCAATATGCAATATCAAAGCGGTTAGGGGGAGTACACTAAGTATGAACTACTCAGCTAGTTTAACATTATCAAGCATTCAAATAAAGTTCCCAGAAACTATGTAGTCTGTGATGTGATTTATTTCATGTGACATCACGCTCTATGATGTGTTATGCAATGATAAAGTTCATGGTTGATTTTTTTTGGAAAATTTGTTTGAAGATCGGCTTCTATATAAAATATATTCTCAAAATCTAACTAAAATTTAACGTGAAAAATACGCTTCAATTAAAATTTAAAATCAATGCGTGCTTGCCAGTCCTGAACAGAAAACTTAAGCAAGGAGTTACTTCTTATACATTGCCACTTATCTTAATTTTCACTGAGTTGGCAGACAATCAGCTTTTGACTTACTTCACTTATATTCATTATAATTTCTCGTTGCCTTGCACAATTCTTGCTTTAAGGGTTTTTCCTTTTTTTTGTGGGAGAAACTCATTTTCTTCGCTCTCGTCATTGGCAGCGCCAGCAGAAATTGAAACCATTTTACAAAAGCATTTACATGTTGGAGCAAACCAACTGCGAAATTTTGTATAGCAAAGTCTACAATCACGTATATACACATGCAAGCGATATACCGATTCACATACATGCATACATATACATATATGCACGTGCTCATATTTTTAAGCGTAAGTGTGTGCTTGCTTTCAATGGTGCGTTTCATATTTCGACTGCGCAAGAATTGTCTACTTCCTTTGGCTCCGCTTAATACAGATTTTGTACAATGCTGCTAGCATTATAAGTAAGAAGAAACAAAAATAAAAAGTGAAAAAACGTGTTGTTAAGCAGACAAAGTGCACATTTGGTGGAATCTTCGAATTCACGACAATGGCGTTTGAAAGTGCTGAGAGTGAAAGGAATTTCTGCATAAAAGACTTTGCATATGAATCGCAGCATTTCCTTCATTAAATTTTCTGCTTAACTACACATTTAACTTTTGGAAAATTATGCCACTGAACTGAAAATTGATGCGTTGCAAAATTTACTAAATTAATTACGAATTAAAAGTAAATGCTTGAAAAGTTAGTTTTATAAAGATTTATTATGAATTAAGTTTTGTGTTGTATGAAAGCATTTGAGGTGATGTGATGTGATATCACACTATGCAAAGCAAAAAGTTAACTACAAATTTCAGGCGATAATTTCATATTATTTTGTATGAAAAAGTAGTGCAAATCATGCTACATCACATCAAGTCATGCCAAAATAATAATTTTTGACTTGCGAGTTGTATCATATGATATTTTATCAAGGCAGTTGTGATCACAACAGCGGAAAACTTGAAAATATGATTTTTATATGATTTTTGTATGCATTTTCTCACAAACCCTTGAAGATAGGTCATCACATCAAATCAGTGTGACACGGCGTATACGTAACATTTGAAAATTTTCCTTTGAATTTGGTAATTTATACTATTGTAGTGCATTGATTTTAGCAATTATATTAATTAAAAGCTCTATCAGCATTTTATCAGCATTAAAATTTCATATCATGTATTAATTTATATAATTAATTTAATTTATGAACAAATGCCTTTGGTCTTTTCATGCATTTCTACACTCGCTACTATCAAGATAAGTTTCATGCTTTGTTATAGCTTGCAATTGCTGCTGAGTGATGTGTGTTGTGTACATTTTTATTATTTTTGTATATTTCAGAGATGTAGAATTTTTGATTTTTACAGTTACGGGACTTTTATCACATCATAATTAGTGCTGGAATTTGGGTAGAATTTAGCTGGAATTGAGTGAAGAAAGTTTTTGAGAAACTGCAATATGGAAGAATTAGCAGGTATTTGATTTTAATTAATTAATAACAAAGCAAAAATATGAAATACATTAGTATCCAACTTTTTTTTTAAATTGTTTCATATTTTAGCTTTTGGAAAAAATTGGCAAAAATAGAAAATTCCTGGATTTTCAGCGAAAAACTGCAAAAATTTGAGCTGCTTTAAAAAGTATAAAATGCCGGGATCCCGTATATATCTGTATATGATATAACCTTATGATGTACTGCCAAGACTATAATTTTGTGCATGCCATGTCGTAAATCTTATTCGAAGTTCATTTGTTTAGTGCTAAGTGATGATGAGTTTTTAAGTACAACTGCAGGCTGTGGCAATATGATTGACTAAGACTATATGAAGGCACTTCACAGTGAATTGTGATAAAAGCATTGTTTATATCTTATACAGAAATGCATTGTAAAATAATTAAATGATTATGAAGCACTTTTAAGTGGTATTATATGACTTATAAATTTGTAGAAATATATATATAAAGAGCTTTGGTATATAGTTTGCTTGATAAGCAGGAATTATTGCATTAACACAGAAAGCATCCATCGCTTGAATGAAAAATGACAAAAATCGAAATACATAAATACTTCACACATACATATAAATGCACAACTGTGCAGTGTATACTCTTCAGTGGTTCACGAAAATGATCTAAAATTTGCGGTTGTTGCAAAATGTGGCAATGACAATATGTCACCAATTGGATGTATGTTGTGGATGATTGTCAGCAACGAATGCTAACAATTTTTCAATATAAATAGATGGGGATGAACAAAAGTGAATCGACAGAAAGTTTTCGATATTTCATGAAAAGTAACAAAACGTAAAAGGAGTCAATGAGAATTTATTTTAGGAAAGAAGACTAAGAAAACTTCTTCAGCTAATTTCGCTTGTTAATTTTATATAAAAATGTAGGCAGCCATCTCAAAGCAATAATTTGAATCAGTGTTTCCGATTTTGTGGAAAAATATCAAACACTCACAAAAAATTCTCGAAAAATTATCAAATTTAGGCCCAGAATTTTAAAAGCATTTCTGAGTATTTTAAAATCATTTCTGAGTATGCAGTTTTGTAGCACATTAAATTATAGCCAGTCTAAAAATTCTTAAAAATTTCATTGAGTATTCGTAATTTTTTCTACGTGGTTCTTGGTATTTTCTGCTATAAAAATGAAATAACTCTTAGAAAATATCAAAAGTGGTGTAGAAAAAAAAATTGTCATATGCCAAAGAAAGTTTTAAGAGTTTTAATCCTTGCATAATCCTAGCATACACAGAAATCGTTTCGGTATTCGAACTTTAAAATTCTTACAACTTTTTTTTATTTCTAGCAAATTTTGTAATTTTTTGTATAAACTTCGAAGCACTGATACATGAAAGAATTATATTTTTTTTTATATAAAATTCAAAAAGAAGTTTTAGCTACAGTAGTTTTCGTAATTTATTAGTAGAACCAACTGGATCATTTCTATTGAGAGCCACTGTACATAGTTTCATAAAGCTAAAAAAAGCATTTGAGCATCCACCAACTAAGCGAACTTTTATACGTACCCAACACTTTGCAAACATACTTCCATATTTTACAATGCAGCATGCCAACATAAATGTGGTCATCATAAAAACTTGTCGCATGTCAACGCCAGCACAGCACTACCGAATTTCTTGCTTTCAATTTGTATTTTTCGTTAGTTCGCTTGTTCGATTGCGTATACGCCATGGTGTGCTGGTTACTGCCATGAAACATACCATGCGCTGTTGGCGCTGTGCTTGCCAGTAGCTATTTGTTTGGTTGTATATTTATTTTTTCGCACTATTAATAAATGCATGTTTGTGTTATATTTGACGATAGCATTTTTTGTTGTTTTTTTTTAATTTTCTGCTTGCTGTTTTTTTATTGCTTTGTGGTTGTACAACTCTGTTGTATTGGTTTCTTTTTTTTTGATTTGGCTGAATTTGTGTGCGCTTTTGCGGTCGTGGCATGCTGTTGAATGCTCATAATTCAGTTGATTGCACTAAATGCTTCCAATTGTGGGAATGAGTAAACAAAAAAAAAAAAAATTAAAAGCAAATTGATTTTGAAGTAGTGAATATGAATTTTCGTATCACCAGCGGATATTGAACGCTTGATTGTCTGAACTTAATAGCATTTTAGCAACTGTTTGAATAAATAAAAAAAAAGAATAATTTAGTCCATAAATTTTTATATGCATTATTTTTGGTTTATAGTTATTAATTATAGGCCACAGAATTGTGTGTTAATCTCACACAAAGTGTATGATTTGTGGTTAGATAAAATGCTAAGCAATAAAGGCATCATATAAATTTCAATTAGACAGTTTAAAAATAAATTGAAACTGTTTTTTAAATAGATTATTCACTAGACTCTGGTATGTTTAATAGGGCGGGTAAGAATTGTGGTTTTTATTAGCATAGAATTTAAAAAAAAACTTAAAAATTTTAATTTTGCGATTTTAAGCGCGCTTTTAGTTCTATTCGTAAAATGATAATTTTTACTAGATATTTGTTAAATTATGAAAACTAACCTCTTCATAAAAAAGAAAATAGAATAAAAAAAACTGTATTCTTAACTTTTTACGGTTATTAAAAAAAATAAAAAAAAGTATAAAAAAGAATCAAAAAAAAATTAAAATAATAAAAAACAAGGAATTTAAAATAACAAAAAAAAATTTTTGAAAATAATCAAAAAAAAATTCAAAATAAAAAAAATTTATAAAAAAGGGCAAACTCAATAAAAAACAAAAATTTCAAATAATCAAAAAATTAAAAAAAAAATAACAAAAATTTTAAATAACCAAACAAAAAACTGTTTGATTACTCTTAATTTTTTTTTGATTGCTTTTCATTATTTATTTTTTTGATTACTTTTGATAATTTTTGGAATTTTTTTGATTATTTTGGAATTTTTTTGATTATTTTATTTTTTTTATTATTCGAAAAAATCTTGAAAAATCTTGATTTTTTAATTAATTTGGAAAATATACATTAAAAATTTCAAGTAATCGTAATCAATCAATAGTAATCATTATTTCACAGGTCTGATCAAAATAATACAATAGCTAACACTACAAATAAGTTTTCGCCAATAATGAAAACAATATATTCCAATTTCACCAAATAACAGCCAACTGAAATAAATAACAAACTTGTCCACGTCATTTACACAAACAACTTCACATACAAATTCCCATCAATTTAGTTGTACACTTGCATGCCCTTCAAATAAATTTTTGAAAACTATTAGCTATTTCGTTAGAAAAGCCGCTTAGGCAGTTTTGTATAAGCCATGCTTTCACTAAAGCTTTTATACCGCATGCGCGCATAACTTTTAAGCTAAGCATAGATTTGGAAAGGCATTTAACATATGTACATACATATATAGCGAAAAACATATAAAGGTTTGTTTGTGAATGTGTTAGTGCAATTTTGGTGCTTGCCACAAACTAAAAGCCCAACGCGGTTAAATGGTGCACGTTTAAAGCCGAAAAAGTGTAAAAGCACTGCAGTTGAATTTTTGTATTTATTTTTCTGCTCTATTCTAAGCGCTTGGTGTTTTTTCAAACATTTAATTTTAACTAGCAATGGAGTCTAGAGTGATAAAATAAATGGTATTAAAAATTAAAAAAAAAAAATAAATAAAAATAAACAAATTTATAAAAAAAAAACATAAAAACGGTTATACATACATATGTATGTATACATATTACCTGGACCACAAAAATTTATTAAATATATTTATTTTTTTCTGTTATAAAAATAATAAAAATTAGTTTGAACCTTTTTAAAATGCACATGCATATGTATTACCATTCCTGCTTTTATGCCTTCATTCATATTGGCACTTTTGGGTTAACACTCCACCTTGCACACATACCCAAACTAAAAGTTGTCTATGTGTTAGTATCAAAAAAAGATCTCATTCAAAGAGCACAAAGAAAAACCATAACGTTCATATTCACACGACATGATTGTTTGCCAGTCATCACCCGCAGTGTGCAAGTGTGCGAGTACAATGCAGTAAAATGTCTGTTAACAGCCAATGCAACCAACAGCTGTAGACAATGCCATGCAACAACAACAACAACAATTACATGAAGCATAACTATACTGAGTGAGTGTCTAATGCCAACTACAGCCACTTATTGCCACATGGCTTTCAATGTTCGGTATTTGCCTTTTCGACAGTACTTACAGCACTTTTGTATGACACTCCACACTCCCCACACCGCACACCGATTTTCCAATTGCTCTGCGCCAAAAAATATCGTTCCAAATCGCTGACCTAAGCTTTTTACTTCACTGCTATAATGCGTACAATTCGATCGTCCATTCGAAGCGCCTAACTGCATTCCATTTTATAGTTCATTGATTTTATTAAGATTTTACAGCACGATTTGAGGCTGCCATGACTGCTGTATGGAGTAGTGATGTGTAGAATGAGGAATCGGAGAACCGGGTTAATTGAATAACCGAATAAATCGAGCTCTAATGGAAATGAAATGATAGAATAAAAAAACTTAATTCCTAGAGTTCCTATAAAAATTCACTAATCAACCCTAAACCTGGTACTATATTTCCCGTAACCACCATATTGGCCAACCTCAATCAGTTGAGTATGGGTTGCTATATCATTCAAGCTTTCACTATATCCAAAATTTCAGTAAACCCAAAGACTATGCTCCCTACTACTTACTAAAAAGATTCTTCAACCCAGTTTGTAACCACCCGGGTCTTTTTGTATTCGGTTCCTTAAACCCTCTGCATCACCTATCACTATTATCCCATGGCAGTAAAAACTACAAAAACATTAAAAGCAAATAATGAAAACTTATAAATCGTGCTAAACTTGTGCATGGCTGGTATGAAACTTTGTCCTTGCATTGTTCGTTGCATTAATTGAAATTTTCGGTGACATTTGCTGCGATTGCAAAATCAAAAGGCGATGAAATCAATTATAAAACTGACTGCTCTTTTAACTGTTTTCTGATGACAATTCGCAATTATCTTAGCAATTTCAGTGTCAACAGGATTTTAGCTGCAGGGGAAATCAGAGTCAGTTATTGAAAAGTAGTTAAATAATATTCATTAAGAGCCTAGGGAATGCAACAAAACTGATGGTGTGGTATATGACGCTCCTAAAAGTATGCTACAAATTATTTTAAAAGAAAAAGGAATCTTACTCACCTCCGCACTTATTTTTTATTTTCGATTGTCATGCAATTTTGTTGGAAATTTAAATGGATTGGTTGTTTTCGATAATTTTTTTATTTTTTTAAATTACTATATTTAAAAAAAAAATTTTTGTTTTTCATTTTGAAAAATGTTCTTTGAATTTTTTGTTTAATTTTGACAATTATATACATATTTTCAAAGTGCTTCTTGAAATTTTTTTTTTTTAATTTGGACAAACTATATATTTAAAAAAATCCGATAAGAAAATCAAATATTTTTCCAAAAAATGTTGGTTTTAAAAAGTTCCAATTTTAATTCACCTAAATATATTGAAAACTGAGTGATGATTAGCATTTTTGAAAATGTAGCAAGAGTATTTTTTAATGGTAAATTGTTATTCTTAAATATTTTGGAAAACTTGTCCTCAAAAGGTTTAAAAATCAATACTAATTTTTTTTTTGATTTAAATTTTTTTTAAAGACATGATAACAAAAATTTGAAAGCCCAAACAATTCATAAATTTTAAAAATTTTCAAGAAAATTTCAGTACGCTGTTTTATTTATATTTATGTCATGCAGTTTTTGTGTAAAAAGTTGTCAGTTGATTTTTTAATCAAAATTTTCTTTGAAGCACTTTTTAAAAAATCCTTTGAAAGCTTCTTTATTTGAAATTTTTTTTAGTTTAGATTCCTGTTCACAACAAAATTAGAAACCTGAAATATTTTGAAAGTTTTTGAAAAATGTTTTGAAAACACAAAAAAAAAACAAATAATGGTTTTCAAAATTCCGTTTCATAATTTTAGTCGAAATTTAAATTATCTAGAACGCTTTACTTTAAATACTTCAAATAACTCAGCATTAAAAACATAAATTGAATGACGAAGGTAAGAGAAACCCCAACGAGATGTAACACAAGTAAGTAAAGCCATGCATTTTCAAATCACAAGAAATAAATAAACACTTTTCATGAGTTTATTAAAAAGAAAAGAAAACAAAAACAAAAACAAATCACATTTTGTCAAGAAAAACAAATGAACAAAAGCATTTGTAACGCAATGAGACTAAACAAATGACAACATTTCTAACCTCAAACAGCCACGAAACAACCGCCGGGCACAAAAGGGTAGCACAACCGCATTTGTGGCAAAATAAACAAACAACAACAACATAAATATTTAAACCGGCTGATGCTATGGCTGAAAATTTTCCTGCAAACTCCAACATCCCTGGTGGCGAGTGGCATGTGGAGTATGGAGCGTGCGGCGTTGTGGCAAGTAAGCAGTATGGGACCTGGGACACTTGACACCGAAGCATAGATAAATAAGCAAATAACAAACAAATAAACAAACGTTGACGTTATTTAAATTTTTGCAAAAAGATATGCATAGTAAATATACATATATGTACGTATGTATGTAAATATTTATACTTACGTGTGCATATTTCTAAACAACAACAACCCAGCAGTCAAAATAGTTAGTTTGAAATAGCGACAGAACGGAGGTTTTTCGGGTGGGTTAAACAAAATTTAAAAAAATTAAATAAAATCTTTATTTTTTTAGCATTAACTTTGTAATAACAGAAAAAAAAGAGAATGAAATGCGTTTTTTGAAAATGAGAGAGAATTTAAAAAATGTTATTAGGAAATTTTTGGACATTTTTTACAAAGAAAATAAGAACTCAAAAGTAAAAAAAAATTTTTTTTTGCATTCATTTTGTAATTTAAAAAAAATCTATTGTTTTACAATCAAAGAGAATTTAAAAATTTTATTCCCCAATTTTTAGACAAGGAAAATTAGGAAGGAATTTTTAGCAAAGGAAATGGAGAGTCATTGCTGGAAAAAAATTTGTTTCGCATTAGTTTTGTAATTGAAAAAAAAAAAAAAAACTCTGAAACATGTAAAGTTGTGGGATTTATTTGTTTATTTAAAAATCAAGAGAGAAAACTTAAAAATAGTTTATCTAAAAAAATTTTCAAATTAAATGATTTTTTTCCTGAGGTCCGATATTGCCTTGTTTCAATATTTTCAAGAACCTGTTGAAATTTTGTTTCAAATTTTGGGACTTATTTGCTTATTTAAAACTCAAGAAAGAAAACTCAAAAAAAGTTTATCAAAAAAAATGTGTAAATTAAATTATTTTTTTTCAAGAACCTGTCGACTGATGATTGTAGAGAGTCTTTATGAGGTAGTATCTTTCAAAAGTTTTAATTTTTGGTTGGACGCTTATTGGTTTTTTTCGGACTAGTTTCATTTCTAGCAAAAAATGCCTAGTCTTTTTGCTGCATACTTTGTTGTTTTACTACAGGGCCCATACATATTTAAGTACTAGCATTTATATTTAGTATAAAACCTTATTAAGTACGCTTACGAGCTTGCAATTTAAAACAAAAAGCTGCTTATCACAGGAGTTGTGGAAACTTTTATTATTTTTTTTAGAATTTAATGAGAAACATTTGTGAAGTTTTGCTCTTACCACGTTTGTTATTTGCTTACCGCAGCTGTTGTTGTATGTATGTATGTCTATCTGTCAGTGCAGATGTATGTTCTCATATTTTTATACCGATTTGTTGGTCTCAGCATGTTGTACCACACAAAACATGATCACGTCGGAGACTTTGGACATTGGCATGAATATGCCTCATTTTGTGGTTATGTGGCAGAGTATTTAAATAATTAAGTACAAACAAACTATTTTATTTAATGTTGTCCTAAAGTTGGGGTGTAGGTTTATTTAATGTAAATAAATTCACAAATGATGATAGGGTAAGGGATGAGCAGATGTGCATAAGGTTGAAGAGACAAATATTTATTATAAACATGGATGGAATGGATTTTCTATTTAAATTAATATTACAGAAATGTATGCGAGTTGCTTTGGATTAATTGAATCTGCGATAAGAGAACCAAAGTTCCGTTGAAAAAAAAATTGATTCAATTATGAAAGAAGAGCGCAGCTTGAATGAGCGGCTTCAGAGTTTCAGAAAGCAGGAATTTAGACCCTACAGAGAGCCTTAATACTACTTAGAGCGTGCTTTCCTTTACATAAAATGCCGCTCGAGTACTATTGGCAATTACTAGAAAATGTGCGACTGTGCATGCGTTTACTCCACTAAATGAATACCCTCAATAAGCTTATTTATTTGGGTATACAAATACTTTTATGTAAATCTTTTAAGATACAGCCTCCCTTTCAATCAAATACAATTTGCAAAAAAGAAAAAATAAAATAATTGTAAGGCGTCAGCCACTAGGGTAATCGAGCGCTTTTCATAGTAACAACACCTCCATCCAAATAAATAATCGTACTAATAAAGCTATTTATATACAAAAGCAGGCACCATGACCTTTTGCGGGTATTCGCTACAAATCTGCGCATCGAATTTTTATGTAAATCTTTAGAAGCGGAAATGTTGTGCGGGATAAGCATAAGCTACTGTGCCAATTTGACTAGTTTTCCCCAGAGCTTTGCTTTGCCGGACTGACACAAAAACAGAGGTTAAACAACTCTTGAATTTGCATAATAAAAGTGTTTCGGTGCATGAATATTAAGTAGTGAAAGTAATTTCAATATTGAAACGAAATGGAATGTCTTTTTTTGCGTAATATTATCAAGCGTTTCCCATTCAGCTTAGCTTTTCGTCAATATTTTACCCCATCCAATGATTAAAGTGCTTTCAATTGCTCAACACAAACTTTTGATCCATAAAGGACTACATTATCTGACCTTAAGCTTTTGCCGTCAATTTAAACCCGTTCCTATTCTTCATTATTATTCGCATTTTAAAATGTTTAACGTGAGTGGTATCACCAAAATTTCTGCCCTATGAAGCAGTGCGAGTTTGTATCGAGAGAAATGTATTCCTTACAACTATTGATTGAATCAACGCGAGACTGGCTTGAGAAGGTGTCAGTTAAATTTGAAATATTTGTTGCTGTTAAAAAATGAACAGCTCAAGACTTAGAAAAAAGTCCCATAACTATCTTACTTCGTAGTTGATCCTTTCCTTTCCTCTTTCTTGCTCTCTAACACATTGCCCACAATTGAAGTGTGTCTATAAAAGTTGTTTCTTCATTTTGCCACAAAAAAAATTAAATAAATGTGTTGCTATAAACTACTTAAAGTAATGTTACGGACTTTTTCATGTTTGCTTGCCTTACAGTAACTAATCGCATTTACGCTTTATACAACAATTCGTATTTCTAAAGCACAAACACAAGCATATACTTATATAAAGGAGTGTGTGTGAATCTAAACTTTTTCGTTGTTGTTCAATAAGTAGTAAGCTCTTCGTACGCAAACACAAAATGCTCTTCCAAGTTTGGTAAGCAAACATATTCATATGTATATGGGCATTAGGGTGTGATATAATTTAATGGAATTTCAAATTCTCATACGATACTATACCAAAAGTTTTCAAATCCCTTATAAATATTTTTAATTAATCAACAAAGCGAATCAAGGTCTAAAATTTCGTAAAAAAATGTTTTTCGAAATATTTTTAATTTAATCAAGGAAAAAATTCTACCTTTAATCTTTACCATCGTTTAATATGTTTTTCGAAATATTCGATGTCGAAATATTTTTAATTTAATCAAGGAAAAAATTCTACCTTTAATCTTTACCATCGTTTCATATGTTTTTCGAAATATTCGATGTCGAAATATTTTAAATTTATTTTTAATTTAATAAAGAAAAAATTCTACCTTTAATCTTTACCATCGTTTAATATGTTTTTCGAAATATTCGATGTCGAAATATTTTTAATTTAATCAAGGAAAAAATTCTACCTTTAATCTTTACCATCGTTTCATATGTTTTTCGAAATATTCGATGTCGAAATATTTTTAATTTATTTTTAATTTAATAAAGTAAAAATTCTACCTTTAATCTTTACCATCGTTTAATATGTTTTTCGAAATATTCGATGTCGAAATATTTTTAATTTAATCAAGGAAAAAATTCTACCTTTAATCTTTACCATCGTTTAATATGTTTTTCGAAATATTCGATGTCGAAATATTTTTAATTTATTTTTAATTTAATAAAGTAAAAATTCTACCTTTAATCTTTACCATCGTTTAATATGTTTTTCGAAATATTCGATGTCGAAATATTTTTAATTTAATCAAGGAAAAAATTCTACCTTTAATCTTTACCATCGTTTCATATGTTTTTCGAAATATTCGATGTCGAAATATTTTTAATTTATTTTTAATTTAATAAAGTAAAAATTCTACCTTTATGTTGTTCGAAAAATTCGATTTCGAATTTTTTTTAGTTTAATCAGTGAAAAATTCTATCTTTAATCTTTTTAATTATATGTTTTTTCGAAATTTTCGATGTCGAAATATTTTTAATTTAATGAAGTAAAAAATTCTTCCTTCACTCATAGTCATCATTTTATATGTTTTTCGAAATATTCGTTTTCGAAAATTTTTTAAATTATTTGGCATTTGTTTTCGAACCACCCTGGTATGTGCTCATACTCACTTATGTCACATTCTTATAACTAAATAGCAACTTACTTACTCCTTTTGTTTGCTACTTCTTCTTCTTCTTCTGCTTGTTTAGTTTCAAATATCAACATCTTTACCTCATCTTTTGCAGCTTATTTTCCTTGAATTTATTTGCTCAACCCAAAATCGCATTGGAGGTTACTTCGAAGCGTTTTTGAACTTGCCACTCAATTTTGTTTGCTATTCTTGCTGATGCTTGACACACAAATTTGGTTTTATAAATATTTTTATATAAGTTTGTGACTTTACTTTGTTGATATTTCACTTTTGGCTCTTAATCTGATGATGTTTTTGTTGTGCTTTTTAATCCATTTTAAGCGCTCCTCTGTGAGTGTTGGTTTTTTTTTGTTTTTTATTGCAATTCGCACTGGCTCAGTTACTCAGATTTAACGTTACAAAAATTTTATTTTAACTAAATTTTTTTTGTTGCTATGTATCCTTATCCATGTGTGTGCCTGTGTTATTTATTCTTTTCAGTTTTTCCTAACCATTAAATTCTATTTGCTGCTTAGTTTCAAAAGTTTTCCTTGTTTGGCTAGTTTTTTGTTCTGGCTCATGATTGTGTGGGAGTGCTGCTGAAGGGTTAGAGTGGTAGCAATTCTGGCAAAAAATTTAGTTAAAACAAAGAGCTTCTTTTAATATTTCTGTGTGCTTTTCACTTGAGCCTTCTTTGAACTCCAGGAGTTACTCGAAAGTAAATTATTCCACCCTATTTCCGATTTCTTCAATCTGCTGCTACCGAAGACAGTTCGAGTAGAAGCACTAAACGGATCTCATGACCCCTCTTGCAATATTCGTAGATTTACGATTCCGCTCTTGGGTCACGCGCTCATGCGATGGACCTCCCTGTTCATTGTTCTTCATTCTTGCAAAATATTCAATCAAAGATTAGTTATTGAAATTTGAAAATTGATTATCTCGTAGTTTTCGCTTCAAAAGTCAAAGCTCAACTATCAATGCTCTCATAGCAACATACTCACATTCCTCTCTGTAAGCCCACATTCATATTTGAGTGCTCCATAGCCTTTGAGTATTTACATTTATTTGTATATTTAGCATATATCAGAAACCGTTTTGTGTGCTCAAAGAAACCATAATTCATTTGTGATTTTGTTTAATTCAAAACTTTTCAACTCGCAGTTAACAAACTATTTCATTTTCATTTAACTTCCATGTGAGTATGTGTGTGTGACTTTGATTATACACTGATTGCCTATTGTTTTTTTGCCAATCCTGCAGACGATTTCAGTTTACTGTGCAAACGAATAAGCCAACTAAACCAAATGAAAATCCTACATTAACTATTTTCGTTTATGGTAGAAAGTGCTCGATGATAAGAAAAAGTTTTGTATGCCACTTATGTTGACTTTTACGAGAGCACATGCACCTACAACATGCACACATACACACACTCACACACACGCACACAACACACATACATACGAACAAACATATTTCCATCCATAGACAAATACCTTTCGATTTGGAATTTACTAAAAAGTTTAAAGAAATTTTAATGTTCTCGTAGACTCACTTGAATCAAGTGCTGTTGGCGTTCAATGCAATGCTATTCTATGCTGTGCTATGTGAAAATTTTCAATGGCTTTTCAAAATATTTATTGTTTTATTATGTGCTCAATGGGGTTTGAAGAGAATAATGGCAATTGTTCGGGTATAAATCCATAAGTGAAGGTATGTGAATAAAGGGTGACACAGAAGGAGAAAATAAAAAACATTTATTATAGAAAGAGAATAGGTTTGGAAATACTTAAGGAACGAAATGGGATATGGGTAGGAATTGGAATTGGAATAGATATAAGAAAAATAACTGGAAGGGTAATTGCAACAGCAATTAAAAGCACAACAGAGGATACGAATTGAAAAATCAATTGAAATCGGAAAAAAAAATACAACAGTGCGGAATCAAAATAGGAACGTTTTGGTTTATGAAGATTAAATGGAACAGCCATAAAAAATAAGAGGAAGAAGAATAGGAATAGAAATAGAAATTGGAAGAGGAACAGAAATTGGAATATGAATACGAATTGGAAGGTATCGGAATCGGAATAGAAATAAAAAAATGGGAATAAAACTAGGAACGAATTGTTTTAAAAAGGGGAATTGGAACAGACATAAAAAAAGTAATAAACAGGAGGTAGAATTTCAAAATAAATTTTTTTTTTTGCAATTTTGAGTTAAAAAAAGTTTTTAAAACCCTTCAAGTAGACAAGGCAGAGCATGTAAGACGGGGGAGTGTCACTTTTTATGACTCAATAATTTTTTAAATTTTTGTGAAGCACCCATTACTTAGCATTGCATTGTAGTTATAATTTTTCTATACAATAACATAGTTTAATGCTTACTCTGTCAGTATGTGCGGTGACAATAGCTCCCAAAAGAGGTGAATGAAATATAAGAAAAGTCACGAAAGTATTTTTCGAGGTCAAATTGGCAATAACTTACGCTACACGAAAAGTGAAAAGAGTTTTTTTGCTGTGATTAAAAGTTAAATTATTAATTCCGTAAGATTTAGCAAAAGTTGACCAATTTGCAAATAATTTCTTATTAAATACTTGCAAGCACCGGAGAAGCACTTGTTTTATAGAATAAAAAGTTTTTTTTAAATTTCTTACAAAATGTGATTATAATACAATTGAGGTTAGATGAGGAAGTCCAACGATTTCAAAACACAAAAGTCACAATGTTTCAAATATGCACAACTCTCGATGAAGCCACCGCTAGGGCTGCAACTGCTCACCCACATATGAGAATGTGCTCGTTTAAGGCGACATATTTGCTATTGTGTAAGCTGTGAAATAATTTTTGTAAAATGAAATAATCGTTAAAAGTTATGAATTTGTGTATGGCACTGGCCTTCTATGGCTTGCAATGACTTCAATTAGTGTTGCATACTTTTGAGCGCAGGAAGCTGTTGTTATGGCAGCAAACGCTTGGCTATGTTTTAGAAATGAAGAAGTTTTCCATGTAAATTGTAACGGTAATTGCTGAGAGCGCATTTGTTGAGTTTCGCAGGTTATTTAGTTGCTTTCCATTGTGCTAGTTGGATGGGGGAAATTGAGTGCATGCAAGGGATTTGGGCATGAGAACGCCTTCATGATGCTCACAGGTAGGGAGACTGACTCAACCCTCGAAGACTCAGTTGAGTAGCTTAGACAAAAAAAAAAAAACAAATAATTAAATGAGTAATAATATTCCTGGCCAGCTAAAATCAGAGTCCCTCCGGTCCGTAGCCCGGATTGTCTTGGAAGTGTTCTTGACTAATTTTTCTAGCCGAGTCTTCTCGAATTTGGTAGAAATATTGACTTTTATTGTGTATAATCAACAACATACAACAAAAAAAAATTAATAAAAAAAATTGATTTCCTTTTAATTTCCATCGAAAAATTCTAAATTAAATTCAAAAAAATGTTAAATTCGAATTTCACCCAAATACCCTGCTAATACGCTTCCAACCACAAATTTACTATGAAAACTAAAATAAAACAAAACTGAAAATTAACTATGCAGGCGCCATTTGTGACCGACTTTGCCAAAATTACACGCAAAATAACCAAATTGGTTTGACGCCATTAAAATGAAAATAAACAAAATCAAATGCAGACGATGAGTGGACGTGCGCAAATGAAGAGTAAAGGGAACAAAATTTGCGGTTAAATTATTCGAAATTGCTTGTGAACAACTTGTTGACTGGCTTCATCCTTGGTGCCAATCATTAGCTTATATACCCACATGATGTATAGAATAATTCAGAGAGATTTTTGAACAAGTCTGAATATATTTTGTCTTTATTGTGGAATAAGCTACCGGAACCACTTGAAGGGCGACAGCTTTAATCGACGGAGTGTCTTTAAGAAGTGATCAGCACATAAACTAGAGTTCAATTTGGTTCAGTAGTGCTCTCTACCTGTAGGGATTATCCTTCTAAAAAACCAACAAGCATCACCTGTAACTTCAACCATCTTCGAATCAACAATTCACAGTCAATTAGGAATCCTTAGCTCGCAGCATTAATTTTCTCAAAATACAGAGCTTCAATACCTTACATTTCCAACTTGCACTAATACATACATACACACACACACCTCCACACTTATATATACACATGCGATTACATCTAACGACTTACTTACCGAAATTCAATACAAAATTTACAACTTCATCAGCCTAACACGTTTGCGCTCAATTTCAGTTCGTTGGTGAAAAAAAAGAGAAGAAAAACTGCAAATGACTAGGCAGCAAATGACCAAACAGCCAATCTGTACTTGCCGTCGAGCCAGAGGAAGTGCAAACGAGCAAGTTGAAAATATAATGAAAATTTTCGTAGAAATTATTTTCGACAGATATTATCGCCTCAATGCGCTGTAGCTTTTGTGTTAGTGTAGTGGTGCGCACAGTAGCAAGGTTCGGGTAAACAAAAGAAAGAGGAATGAAGATGGGACAAGTGTGGGCCGTTTGGGTTTGGTTTGGGTGCTTGTACACGAAATTGCTAGGAAAACTTGTCGTACAGGCGCACAATGTGGGCGCTGACACTTACATACTTAGGTGAATGCAGGGCGGGAATAATGCTTGGACAGAGTTGCCAGATCTTGAGGGGCGCATATCTAATATTGGATCCCGAATGAAAAGAGAAAAGATTTCTGTTTTTAATTAAAAGATACTTCATTGCTATTTCACGGTAGCGGTGATTGTATATAACTCATGTAAAAATGGTGATAATGTCTAAATTCACCACACTACCAACATCGGGGTCTCGCTGAACGCGAAGTACCACACCTTATCTATTATTCGACCCAATCACTCCTAAATTGTTTTTTTTTTTTTGCATTTTTTTTGTGCTGACCAGCTTTGTTAGTGACAATCACACCCGAGACTTTGTAACACTTCTCCATCTTCGCCTATTAGTGTAGGTAATTTGTGGGACACTGTTCTTCATCAATAATTATTCTTGTAAACATGTTGTAAGTGATAAGTAGTGAAGCTTTTGTTTCTACGAGCATTGTTCTTAAGTATCTTAAATTAAATTTTTTCTTCATTTTGTGTAATTAAGCTATTTCAACCATGTGACACACATACTCTCATACATATATTGCTACATATTTAATGCTGCTTGTTGCTTAATTAAAAATATTACTTTTTAATAGTTTGTGAGCGTGGTATAGAAGAGAGAGCAGTAAGAACAAGTGAAAATGTTGTGACAACAGGAACAAATTGCAATGTAGCAATTTTCTAAGGAATCTTGTGTGTGGCAATAAAAATAAACTTAACATTGTTACTATATTACTATGACGTGCTGGAGAGATAGGGTTTAGAAGGAGATTGTAAAATGTGGATGATATTGAAGGTAATACTAGAGAGTAATGAAATTAAACTAAGCAGTAAATGAGGTTATCTTGGAGAAACTGAAGTCTTAAGGGATTAGATTAAAAGAGTTAAAATTAATAAAGAAAGCTTTTTGAGTTAACTCAAGCTTGCTTATGAGCTCAATATCTAAAAGCACTTAGGTGGCGCTAAAGTGGACGAGCTAAAATAATTCGTACACTTCAAACAAAGTAACATGTGACATTACGTTCCCAAACAAGGCAAATGAAGAAGAAGAAGAAAATGAGAAAAATAGCTCACATCATATAGGAGATGCATTGACTATTTGGAGGTGAAGTAGAGTTGGGAAAAATAATCGATTTTTATTTTAGTCGATAATTTTTTTTGTGATCGATTTTTGCATTTAAGGTTAAATATCGGTTTTTTAATGACTTGATTATAAAAAATACACATTTTGAATCAATTTTTTTACATTGGGTAGTCTGTGAGGCGTTTAAAAAAATGGCTATTGAAAACATACATATAATTTTGATTGAAGCACTTCGAGCTAATCTTGATTCTAGTTAAATCTGACAAACGGTAATTGTGGTAATTATTTAAATATATTTTTATTTAAGAAAAAATCGATTAATTTTTTTAAAACCTAGATTTTTTATAAAACGATTTATTTCTAATCCAACAAGTGCGATTATTAAGTAGTCGATTTTTCCGATCCCTGGTGTGTAGTGTCGAGAAGTAGGAGTTTGATCTACTAAGTATATAATTCCCAACGTAGTTGAGTCAGGGTCTCCTGTGTCTCCTTTGGAAATTTATGTTCTACTGAAGTGATGTTGCTGGGATGCCGCTGTTCATCGGGCGATAGTAAGTTTTACTTCCAGTTATGACCCACTTGATCCTTTTGTAGGTTTTGCGAGCTCATAATATATATTTTAACAGCGTTTAGACTGTGAACTTCACTCCCTGCCACACGTCACACGTTACAAAACATTATCCATCTGCCATCCTTGATATTCGCATAGTTGGGCATAGTGCAGTAAAGTTTTGCTTAAACAATTTAAAAAATTTTTAGTGGTTGATTTTAAGTGAAACTTAAATTTCATTAAAATCAGAAAAATGTTAGTATTAACACGTTCTAGTAGACTAAGTGAAGTAGCGAATTTCTAGACTAACTGAGTGTTAAAGTATTTACAGAGCAAACATTTGGAGCTAGTCTTAACTTGCAGTATTTGCGCCTGTCGCAGAATGTTTCAGAGGTGATTATAACATTTAGTAGTGACCATTCATGATAACAATTTCCAAATTAATTACCCAGCATCAAAATTTAATGCCATTTGCCCAACTCTGCTTTTATTCTGACTTATTCATTTATGTATTTGTGGCAGATAATTACATTACCAGACCAGCTAGTTAGCATCCGACAGATGTAGCGGTAATTATGCCATACAATCACTGCATTTCACTTAATGGTGGACACACTTAATTAACCCAAAAAGTAGACAAAAAAAAAAAATACAAAAAAAATACAACAATAAAAAAATAACAAAAGTGCGCTGAATACTTAATCAGCACAGGCGAATGAGCACAGATGCTGAATAATGAAACTATGTACAACAAAAACAAAAAAGTAACAATTTCAATGTATTCAAGTTACAAACATTTATTTGGGTAATCGAGTCTTTACATTAAATTTAATATGAATTTTGTATAGAAAATAATTAAGTAAATATTTGCATTAAATAATTTAAATGTCGGGTGGTATTGTAAAGATTTTCCTTTGTTGCGATGGCATTCAAATGAAGTTCGTGCTTTAAAAAGAGTTACAACCTGCATGTTTTATATTTTTGCACTATTTTTGTTTGTTTTTGTTGTACATATGTAAATGTGTAATAAATGTTAGCAAAGTCAGAGAGTTTGCAATCAGATTTACAAGTATTAAAGAAGATTAGTTCCTGCTCATGTTTATGCATTTCTCTTTCATTTCGCATACTCGTTTGCATAACCTGAACAGAGCTGTGCAATTTGAGCATTTGAAATGGAATGAAAAAACTTTTGAGAATACTTACACATTTAAAAGTTTAAATTTTCATTTAAAAGTTTTAGTAAAAAATATATCCACCATTGGCAGGCTACTTTCCGTCAAGTGATGCCAAATTTTGGGGATGGGAAATACGAGTATGTTACTGAAATTATTTTTAACGAATATAATCGATTTTTGTTCATTAATCGATTTTTAATAAATAAAGACTATATTAAGTGAAAATTATTTAAGATAAAAATAATAATGAAATGCATATGGGTGTTTCCATAGAATAGTCAACCGTGGCCAAAATTTTTAAAGTTGAAAAAAAGGTGTACTTTACATCTATTCTTTTAGAAATAAACTTGAATTTAAATAAATCAAGGATATAGAAGACTATATAAGCATATCTAACAATGAAAAATGTTCTGAACTTTGATCAAATCAAAAATTTTTTTTTTAATCAATACCAACATTTGTGGATCAAATTTAACTATTAATGGACGGAACGTTAAAATTCACCTTTACCAGAAAATGGGCGCAGCAGCAATGTTCTTTGTAAAAAAATAAACTGAGATCAATTAAACATAAATTGACGGTGAATATTTGAAATGACTTCAATGGCATTTATATGTCACGTGCGTCATCGCAAATCACCTTTTTTACTCAGTAGTTCCACATTGCAGAGATCAGGTTTTTAAAAGACAAAAACTTTTATTTACTTAGTAGGCCGAATATAATGCAAAAGAGGCTGCGACATTTCAATCAATAGTTGACATATAATTTTGCATTAAAGTTTGTCGCGTCACGTCATCTGAAAAAATTCATCGTGCAGATCCATCCTCTAAAGTTCAAATATTGTCGTTTTAATTAAATTATATTTAATCAGATGGAATCATTAAAAGAGAAAAGGAAAGAAAATGCAAGAAGATATAGAGAAAAAGTAAAAAACGATCCTCTTAAATACGAAATAAGCCGCCTTAAAGCCAAAGAACGAGCTGTAAAGTATAGAAACAATCTTTTAAAACTGAAAAAAACTAATAAAAATATATGGGATGAACACAGAAATAAGAACCGCATGAGGCAGCAAGAGTATCGCTCAAAACAAAAATATAAAAATCAAGATATGAGCGGCAGTCTCCACATGGAGCGGAATATATACAAAACCAAGCAAGCTTTAGGTAAGGCATTAAAAAAAGCTGAAAATTCTTTACCAGTCGATCTTGAAAAACGAACGGAAATCGTAAACTGTTTATATAAAAAATATGGCACTAAATCTGATGAAAATTTAATCAAAATATCCCCAATTATGGAAAACCAAAGAAAGATAATTGAACAGTTTTATGATCGTGATGATATTAGTGTCCAAGCTGCCGGACGAAAAGATACCATTATAGTCGATGGGAAAATAGTAAGCAAACGTTTTATGCTCATGGCAGTTTCAGAAGCTTATGAGTTGTACAAACAAGAGTTAATTGTCAACTATGTCGGTAAGTCTTTATTTTATGAATTTCGACCAAAACACATACAGCTTACAAGCAAGATGCCCCACAACATGTGCGTATGTCAACACCATGCTAATTTTGGTTTTTTACTGGAAGGTTATGCAACCATTATAAAAACCTTTCCATGCGGTTTTGAATGCTTTTTGAAATCGGTATGTTGCGATATTGAACAGGAAGCCTGTATGATAAATAATTGCGAAAATTGTATTAAAGATTTGAAAAACGATTTAGTGCCTTTGAAATACTTACCAATGATGGGCGAAGTCGTTAAATGGCAGCATTGGAGAAAAGTCGATGATCGTATAGTCTTAAATTATACGATGGCCCCTTTTTTCAACCTCGTACATGAACTAGAGACGCAGTTGCCTTCCTTCAAACAACATTTTTTTATAAAACGAGCGCAGGAAAATTATTTTCAAATGAAAAAGAATAACATTACTGCGGAAGACTTGATAATACAAATAGACTTTGCGGAGAACTATCGGTTAACCTACCAAAACGAAATTCAAAGCGCGCACTTTAGCTATAGTCAAGTTACTATTTTTACTTGTGTTGCCTGGCTGATTGATGGTACAAAATCGTATTCAATAATAAGTGACAAACTTAGTCATAACAAGTTTGATGTTTGCTGCTTTTTAAATAACCTTGTACAACAGATTAAAAGCGAACATGGGAGATTTAAAAATATTTATGTATTTTCGGATGGAAGTGCCTCTCAATTCAAAAATAAATTTATTGCTTGGAGCTTGCCTGATTTTCTTACACAATTCGAATCTACAAACTTCGAGTGGAATTACTTTGCAACATCTCACGGCAAAGGCGCAGTAGATGGCGTTGGAGCTGTTATAAAGCGAAAAATTTGGCAGATGACAAAAACGGGAAACCTCGTATTAGAAAATGCGTTTGCCTTTTTCGATTGTGCTCGAAAATGTATAAATGGTATTAATTTAATTTATATATCTGAAGAGCAAGTCGACAGATTTTCAATACCTTACATAGAGAAATGGAAGAATGAATTGCCGAAAATATCTGGCATACAAAAACTGCATAACTTCTCGTGTGATGAAAGTTTGAAATTAAAAGTAGCTCTTACTGCATACTCTACTAAATGTAATGTTAAATGAAAACACTTATAATTTATAGAACCATTCATTGTAAATACATGTGTAACTGAATTCGTTTAATTTATATACAATACATATACTTAAAGTGGTTTCAAAATAAAGCCATTGCATACTGTTTTGAACATCTTGAGCTGTGAAAAAAATTGTTTTTTTCTTTAGGAATTTTTGTCACATCACGCTATGTCACGTAACGTTTTACATTTTGGGTTGTATTGTGAAATCAAGGCAATTATTATTATTTCAACAAACTCGAAAATTAACCTTAATTGATCCTAATTATATTAAAGCAAGTTTTGTAGAAATATCCAAAAACAATTCGCAGAATTTTGCGATTTTGTCGGAAAGAAAAACATCAACTTCTATTTTTGTCACATAACGTCACCTTCTTTTTTTACTTATATTTATCGAAAATGTGGTACGATTTTTTTCTTTTTTTAGTTAAATATGCAGCTAATTATGTTCTAAACATTGGTCTAAAGAAGCAAAAGAAAAAGTTTATTTTTCCCGTATTTTGCTCTTGTTGAAACATGCGACTGTCACGTGCGTCACTATGGAAATGCCCATATATGTAGGATTTTCAGATTTTAAAATCTTGAATTCGAAAATAAACTAATCTGGATTTTTATCATCAAAATTTATCGGAATGAAAAAATTTCACCGAATTAAAAATGAAGCTAACAGATGAATTTTAATATGTATTAAAAAAAAAGAATTTCAACTACGTGTTTTCAGCTGTGATGTGTACATGGTTTTAGTCACCTTTACATGCGTCGCATAGAGGGCGCTATTCATAAAACTCGATTTAATTTAGGTGATTCTAGCAAGCGATTTATTATTAATCGATTTTACTATAAATGAATTCGATAAAAATCGATAGTTAAAAATCGATAACTAAAAAAAGTCGATAATTAAAAAGAATTAAAAATTAAAAAAATCGAAATTAAAAATCTCTTTCTCATTCAGAGTTCAGTTAAAAAGTCGATAATTAAAAAGAATCGATAGCTAAAAAATACGAAAATTACAAAAAAATTATGATTATAGTAAAAACTTTACTTATTCAGATCCACGCATATTTTCTTAAATTTGCAAATTTAAAACTCCTAACGAAATTCGCAAATTTTTCAACATTAAAAAATTGCTTGCAGAAAAAGAAGGTCAACGGTTAAACGACTTTCACCTGAAAGTTTTACTGGGGCTTTAAAAAAAAACGAAAAATATCCAAAACTTCTACAATGATATACCAAACTTTAGTATTTCACACCGCCAAAAAAAGTGGAAAAAAATGTTAAATAAAATGTAAAAACTTAAAATAAAATGTACAAACCATTTACCGTTGCTACTCTACTAATAGCAACAAATGCAAACGAATTTAATCAAAAGCACGAAAAATAAAATAAATTTACACAAAAATGCTTTGGACATTCAAAAGAGCGCGAAAACCTGAGTTTTGTATGAGGTTGTGTTGGTTTCTTTTTTTTTAATTTTTTTCCTACATTTAAAACTATGCTTTTTTTGGTGGGCAGTGCTGAAAAGTTCCTAAAAGGTAATATACGACCGCGCAAGCCGCGATGGTAACATTGCTATACAGCCAACGTAGCGCCATTTACATTATAATTGCGCGCGTAATCAAATAAATTACTCACTGACGTTTTAGGGTTGGAAAAGAAGAAGTGCGAATGTATGCATTGGAATGAGTAGTAAACGAATTGTGGCGAGTAATATGTACACATGCATAGGTGTGTATGTTTGTATGTAATTAGTAATGTGCGAAAATTAGCAACACGTTGAAAGTATTTGTTGGAATGTTGTGGAGAAAAAAGAACTTGGTTGTATACTAGGGTGCTACTTAGAACAATTCTTGCATTTGGTTCATTTTGCAATGGTGGCAGCATACTTTTAGGCACTTTTTGCTTTTTCTGAAAATTCCCTAAATTTGCTTTGTTGTTAGTAAAAATTTGTTTTTGTTAGCAATTAGAGTGCCAAAGAGGATAGCTGTACTTGGTGAGGTTTCTTTTGATAAATACAACTCGAAAATTCAAGTATAATTTATGGTTGAAAATTAAAAATAAATTTCTTTTTAATATTGTCTACTTTTAGGCGTCGTTTCAACTTGTTTCACAACTTAATGTGCTTCATCGCTAGAAGTCTACAAAGTTGTACATTCGCGTTTTCATTCAATACCGCACTTCATAAAAAACTTGACAACTCAGCGCAAATTCGTTGAGCATTTTGTATGTTGCACTGAAGTTCGCGTATGACACAAAATGTCTACTTTGTTGACTGCACGAGTAATATTGCAAATAACTTCATTGCATGTTAAGTGTGGAATGCCGTCACGTAAGTCACCAGAGCTTTAGTGATGCGTCGGGAGTTGAAATGTATGCAACGGGTAAGTGCTTCAAGAATGTGTTTGTTTTCATTTTTTGTATACCATATTTACAGTGCTTTCCGTGCTGAGCTTATTGTTCATAAAAATGTATGGAGGAAGAGCATATATTTCGTTACACATTTTTCGCTTTTTTTTACTCATTCTTTACTCTGATACCTTCTATGTTTTGTTAATTTAAAAATTTTACTGCCAAAGCGCATGGTAGACAACAGATAGTTTAGTAGCTACATTGGATGTTATTAAAAAGAAAGTAATTTCTTGCGAATTTACCACTTTAAAGCTATTAAGAAACTATTGCATAGTTTTAGGCGCAAAATATTCTGTTTTCATGATTCCTACCAATCATGGGTGTAATTCTCTTTCCATTCAATTAAAGATTCACGCTCTTTATGGAATTTTTATCCAACAAAACAAATTAAAAAGTTTATAAATTCGATACTCCTCAGAATTCAGTTACTTGTTACCTTCTCGTCATTCTTGGCTCTCATTCATGTCTCCATCTTCACTTCACTGTCATTTCTCTGCTCATGTACCTGCTATAATGCCTTGGAATATACATATGTACTTCCTTAAAGCATGTTTATTCACGCACACTTGCTTCTTCTTCATTTTATATCATGTATTACATTTTATTATTACTAGCGTGTGAGCTTGGAAATTGGGTGACAGTCTAATTTTAAAATAAATTTCTTTATAACGCCACCATAAACAGGCATTAGAGGTGGTAAGGAGTATGTGATACCAATGTTGACATAATAAAATTGGAGTTTGTCTTATGATCTAAAAATATACTAGCGAGAATGAGAAGCCGCTCAATTCTGCTTTTGGAAAAATTAAGTTGCATGATTTTAGGCGTAAATGAGGAGATTTTGTTAGCTCGTTTTCATTTAAAAATTAACATTTGTGTTTCGAGCAAAGTTAACTTTTAGGAATAAGAGACTGTTGAAGGAAAGTTGTGACTGAAAGGGATCAAAATGCTGGAATCTTGCTGAGTTAACTACGCAGCTACAAGTTACATGCTTTTAGGCGCACTGTCATAGAGAGCTTTTAAAGCTAGATTTAGAACTTTTAATGATAAACAGACGAGTTTTAGAAATCGAATTAAGACAATTTCAAACAAGTTCAAGACTTTAAAAAACATAAAAAAAAAAAATTGCCACAAAAAAACATTAGACCCTTTTGGCTATCTTTAGTGTTATTTTTTTTTTTAAATATCCAGTCACAAATTAAATTAAATATCAAATTTTTGATTGTCTCACCAAATAAATATAAATTTGACTTACCTTGATTTTCTGGCACACATACTTTTCACTTTTAGCGCGCTTTTATTTTTCTTTTGACCAAAGCTACAATGAAATTAGTAAAGTGAGTCAATGCCAACGCGAAATCACAGAACAATGCGTTGCAAGCAAATAATAAAATTTAACCAGCCAACTGTTATTTACTTGTAAGTATGTGTGTATGTGTGTATGTATGCGGTAAGTAGGCATGTACTTAGTAGGCAACAGAGGACCCTTCAAAACAACAGCGTAGGATACTCAACGAGACAGTCAAGGTAAAGAGCTGAATGAAGAGGACTTACGAAAAAAAAAAAAATTTTGTAGGTGGCAAAGGATGTTGCAAGACTGTCATGGCATACTAACTTACACAAACAATTGTTTCGAAATTTCCCTCTCTTCCGCTTGCAGTCTGCGTTGGTTTTATTTAGACAACATATTGTGTCAAGTACGCTTGCAGTTCTTTTCAAATTAAATTAAATTAAATTAAAGCATGTTGATAACAAATAAATTGATTATTTTAAAATTTTTCGGATTGTTTTTAAATTTGCTGGTTTATTTTTGATTTTGTTAATTTTCTTAATTATTTTCCTTTTTTTTTGGGGGTTTTTTGATTTTTTTTAAATTTTTTTGATTAGATCAATTTTTTTTGATTTCTTAACTCTTTTTGATTAGTTCAATAATTCAAAATTTTTTTCTCAACTTTTTATTTGTTTGTTTTTTCGTAATTATTTTTGATAGTTTTTTATTTTTAATTTTTTTTTATTAATTTTTAAGTCTTTTATATTATTATTTTTGTTTTTTCTTGATAAATTTTTTTATTTTCATTTTTTTGTGATTATTTTTAATGTTCTAAAACAATTTTTTTTATTATTTTTCTGATCATTTTTGAATTCTATATATTACTTTTGATTTTGTAAATTTTCCTGATTATATTTTTCTTATTTTGTTTGTTTTTTTGTTTATTTTACACTTTCTCCGGTTATTTAAAATTTTTTTGGGATTTATTTTTATTTTTTTCGATTACTGTTGTTTTTTATGATTAATTTTGATTTATTAATTTTTATTTGATTATTTCTTATTAAACAAATTTTTTTGTGGTAATTTTTGATTGTTAAATTTGTATGGGCCATGCTTGTTTTTTTTTATAATTTTGATTGTTTTTTCGGGCTATAAATTTATAATTGCGTTTTCTTGAAGACAATTAAAACACTCATTATCAATTAAACTCCGTATAATCAATTGATTACTAATTACTAATCAAATTTAACAGATCTGGTTGCTACATAATTTTGCTTTCCATTGCATTGGAAACTCTGCCACTTGACGTTCCCTCGGACATGTTTATTTACATCTCTACGTGTTGACTAAATGTAAATGAGCGTAAATAACTGAATGTACACACAATTCGAACTAAATAGAGAGTTGAGTGTGAAGTGTTGAGCAGACCAGTTGTGCCCGTTTGTCACTGACACTTTGGGTTAAATCGGGTTAAATCAACAAAAGCATTCAGTAAATCGTCGCCAGTAAGGGACTACAGCGCTTCAGTCATTAATGAGTGCATACATATGGGTGGATAACAAGCGCCGGCTATTGACTAAGAGTTCAAAGGCATCAGAAGTAAATTGCAGCACTGTTAAAGGATTTAAAGTGTGGATAGATGGAAGTAGGGGTGCGAAAAGCGAGAAAAAATATACAATTTTGAGTATTTTATGTCAAATTTTGATAGCAGTTGCTGTTGGAAAATGAATTTAGGAAAGTAGTGTAGGATCTCAATACCAGACCTTTTTTTTGAAAGTTGCCTCTGTAAAATTCTAATTTAGTAATTTGACCATTCTAGCTCGATTTCTTCAGAGAGATAAGCTCTGTTTTAATTAAAGTACTCACGTCTGACGCTTAATGGTTAGCTGCAAACGAGTGGAGCAACAAACGTCAAAACGCCAACAATATGTCAAAAGTTTAAAACCAAATTTACACATAAAAGCTATTTGCACTTCCTCTAGCACACCCAATAACTTGTACTTACCAAGCAATGCAATTTTGCTAGCCATCCACTACTTACTTACATTTTATTCTGTAGCGAAATTAAACAACTTCTAAAAAAAATTGCAAACAGTCAGCCAGCAAAACTTTCGCACTTACACACTGACAGCTTAAAGTCCTTAATGAACGCAGGGAAGTGACGTGAAATTTCACATTGCTTTTCGAATAGTTTCATGTCGTAGCGAAGAGGAGAACGAAAAAGGTTGAAAACGAAAAATGGAAAATTAAAAGCATTACAAAAATGAAAAGAGGGGAGTTTTGAACTGCAAGTAAAGCAACAAAAGCCACCTTTTATTAAAATATTTATAAAGAAATAAAGTGTAAAGCAAATTCACTTTGGCAATAAAACAAAGCAAAGAAAAACATAAAAAAACAAAATAATCAAAGGAACGGCGAATTTTGCTCACCACAAAAAGGTGTGACAAACAAAAATTGTTCAGTGACATTTGACGCGTTCAGCTCTTGGTTTAATGAAGGTATGCTCGGAACGGAGTGGAACCGAACGGCGGGTTTGAAATGAATGTCAAAGACTTCTGCAAGTATGCAAGGCTGCTTGTAATAACAAGGATATTTTGAGGTATTTGAATTATAAAAAAAAGCATTAATAACAATCAAAATTATTATCTGCTTCGTTCGGAGATATTGGACGAATGGTACTCTGGGCGTGGTTTCTTTTCCAGCAGAACAGTTGTAAGCTGAATATTTGTCTATAAAAAAATTATACCACAGCGGGCTGAACAAGACAGAGTAGGCATTGAGATGAGAAATCCTGAAAAATCCTGTTTGCATTCTTTGATGTTGTCGATAGAAAACTTAACTTGAACTCATGAACTTTTATATACTTGTATATTCTAATATGTATGTGTTCATGTATGTATGTAATTACTCCCTATGATGACGTTGCTGCATACCGGCAAATAAAAATACTCAAAAACCTCCGCTTGAATACACAATACACAAACAAAAAGAATGAAAGCACAAAAGCGCCAAACGATGACGTTGCCGATTCCTGCGAGAAACGTGAGCGTAACAGCGCTGCAACAGGTGTTTCTGTTAAAAATTGAGCACACTAATGTTGGGCAATGTTAAAAGTGGGGTGAGCCTAACCTCAAATGACAATGTTAAGTGTGCCTCTTCGACTGCTAATAAAATCAATTTGCAGTTAGTGACAGTAGATATCTTTTCAAAATGTGGCTATTGAACTTTAATCTAAAATTTATTAAATAAAATGAAATAAATAAATCAAAATAAAATAAATCAAAATAAAATAAAATAAAATAAAATAAAACAAAATAAAATAAAATAAAATAAAATAAAATAAAAGAAAATAAAATAAAATAAAATAAAATAAAATAAAATAAAATAAAATAAAATAAAATAAAAAAAATAAAATAAAAAATTAAATAAAATCATATAAAATAAAAAAAAAAAAAAATAAAAAAAAATAAAATAAAAAAAAAAAAATAAAAAAAAAAATAAAATAAAATAAAAAAAAAATATAATTATTTAATAAAAAAATTAAATGAAATGCAATGGATACTATGCTGAGAAGAAAAATTTTATATTTTCCCAATTGGAACTTAGATAAAAATTTAGTTTAAAAACAGTACTTCTACACATTTTTTTACTGTGCGACTTACCTTAATTTGCTCTTTCATGTGGAGTAAAAATATTTGGTATATTTAAAGAATTTTTACTGCAATTTTATTTGATTGTACAATTTTATTATTATTTTTTATTATTACTACTTTACATATTTACGCGATTACTTAAAGATTTATTTATTTTTATTTTGTCATACATACATATGCTTATTAACAATAAGAACTATTAAATACTATAATTATTATTATCATTTTTAACATCACTATTTCATTTTGCTATATTTTGTAAAAAGCAATAATCTTGGTAATTTGTTTTTAAATAAAATAAAAAAATTTGAAGAAAATGCACAAATTATAAATGCATTCTTATAATTAGGAAAATCTAAATACCTAGTTGTAAATGATATTGCAATCGTGCGCACATACAACAACAACAACAAATTTGTATTTGTGCTGCATAGGCACTCAACTTTGATTTTCTAATTAAAGAAAGCCGTGAGCTAAGCAAAAAATTAACTTAAAAAAGTATTACTCTATATATGTATGCTTAGTTATTTTTACATATACAACACAAATAATTTACTTACATAATTGAATTTACATTTTTTACAGCGCTTATTTATTAATTACAAATGGGAAATTAATTACAACAAAACATAGGCACGTTGTAGCATGAAATTTTCTATTTTTTGGCCATTTATTTTTTCTCTACGCAAAAGTTAACAAAAAAATTTCGAACAGCGCGCGCTATGCCGCTTTTTTTTGCAGTGTAGCTAATAAATATTTGTGCGTCCTGGTTTTTTGTTTGTAACTGTTTGTATGTATGTAGGCATTTGAGGTGTTGTTTTTGTTTTGTTGTTTATAAAAATGCGTGTTTGTGTGTGCGTTTTCGCAAATTAAAGTTATTGTTCTTATTATTCAAGATTAATTGACATGCTAAGGATATTTGTATTTGCTATTAATAATGATTTACTTTGTTAAACCTTTTTTTTTTCATATAAAAAACACTTTTAACACAAAGCAAATTTTTTTCGTTTTAATTTTTTTTTTTTTGCAAACGACATACAAAATTATATTTTCGCTAATCGCCACCTCTTGGCTTGATAACTTTAGTAAATTTTATTATAATCATATTTAAATTTTTTATCATACGTTTCTACTAGAGATGTGCGTTTAAACAATTAATCTTGTAAGCGGATTAATCACAGCTTCATTACTTAATTCCGCCAATAATTAATACATTGAAGATCACTTAATCAAAATAAAAAGACTGCTGATTAGTCACATTATTTTAAATGTTCTTAATCGTTTAATCTTTTAGTCAAAACTAGTCACTAGTCAAAAATATGATTAATCGCACACTATTTCAATCGATTAATCGCACATCTTAAGCACAAACAATTTTTTTATTAATTGAGAATTTAGAATATATGCTTTATTGGGATCTCTACGTTTATAAGTACTACTACTATTCAACTAAATTTTTATGAAACTAGTCTAGAACTAGTACATTACGCCCCAGTAACTATATAAATATATAGCGTGAGAGTGTTAAAAGTTGTAACTGATTTTTTTGTGATACGAAAAAAGTTGAAAAATTTACAAATTTCATAAGAAACATAACAAACAATTTACATATTACACGTGTGCGCCTAAAATTATGCAACGTATTTAAAAAAAAAACTTATAACTAACTTTAAATTTAAATTTTTGTTAGAAGAAACGTGAAAAGTAGCTAGGAAAAAAAAAATAGTAAAGAATAGTAAAGGGTATGATAGTTCACGTGAATGAAAGTAAATTGTGTTGAGCTTCATTTAAGAAGCAGCTCCGTGATCACGAATTGCCTTAGAAATTTTTAAAATCGTTTACCGACTTTCGTTAAATTTTAGCGACCCTCAAAATAACAGTTTTGTAATAAACAAAAAATTTGAAATGACATCCAACAGCTAATGAACATTTGAAATAAGCGCAGTTGTTCGCATATTCAATTTTAATTAAAAAAATTAACAAAAAAATGCCAAGTTTACATTTTTTAGAAAAATAGAATAAAAGCTCAAATAAGTTTTGAAAAAGCTTACTTCACACTTTTGCAAAATCTTTAGACGATGTTGCAGAATTTAAACAAATCATTTTGAGAAAGCTTTCTTTCTTCGAGCTTTTTTCACATTGAGCTGAGCTTTTTTATACTCGTTTTAAATCCCGAACTCAATTTTAAATTTAACGTAAAAAATTGAATTAGTTAAGTTTAAAAAAATTGTAACAGGCCGATATCTTTACATTTTAGAGAGGTGTAAGCAGTTTTTGAAATTATTGTCTGTCTGTCTGTATGTTTGTACGCGCATCACCCAAAAACTGCTGTATGGAATTTAAAGAAATCTTCACCGATGTATTGCTGGATATTTAGCTTTAAATTGAATTTTAAATTGCATTTTTCTAGTTTTTGACACATAAAAGATAAAATCTAAGGAAAGAACAGTAAATAAACCATTTTCCATATAAAAATGAACCTGTAGAAAATTTAAAAAAAATTTGTGAAAAAGGATCAAAAATTCAATGAGATTTTTCGGATTAAATTTCTTACTTCAATGAATAACAAGTGTGAAAATAAGAAATTGTAAAAATTCTAGGAAAACAATCTCTTGAAAAAAAATTATGAAAATTTTGTCACTCTAAAGAGACAAAATTTTTCGAAATTTTTAATTTTTTATTTTAAAAATATTAATATTCAAGAAAATATTTTCACTAAAAAACGTTTTTCTCAAACCTTTAAAATCGTTGAAAACGTAAAGCAAGTTTTTTTGCTATTGATCAGAAAGCTTTAATAAATGCACAAAAAAGCTTAAAGCACGTTTAAAAACTAAGATAACTAAAAAAATTTATAAATTTCAATGAAATGTGAAGCAAACCTTTTCACAAAAATATTCAAAAAACTTAAACAAATTTTTGCAAAAAGTTTGTTTCACTTTTCAAAAATTTAAATAATAAAAAAATTACAAAAACAAAGAAAAGATAAAAAAAAATTTAAAAAGTTCTTTTCACGAAACATTTGTAGCTCACTAGGGCACAATTCATGGAATTTCGTGAAAATTTCCATTTCAGTCGGAAAAGTACTTAAAAGTGGCTTATGAAATATACTTTTTTTGCGATTTTTAAAAACTTAAATAAGTTTCGCAAAAGAAGCGAATTTCATGCTAAAAGAATCTAAAATTGTGTAAAAAATTTTATTTGAAAACCGCTTTTTAAAACTTTTGCAAAATAGATTGTCTTAGCTCAAGAAATTTAAAATTGTGTAAAGAAATTTTAATTGAAAAAGTTTTGAGAAAAAAAATTTGAGTTATTTCTATCGCTTTTCAAAACTTTTGCAAAAAAAAAATTTCAGGAAAGTTGAATAAGAAAAAAAATGTTTTTTAAACCCTTTTCAAATTTTTTTTAAAGAAAATAACGTTTTAAACAACAGAACTTCGTTTTTGAAACTACACTTTTTCCAAACTTTTTAATAAAAATTTATTATTTTACAAAAAGTTAGGTTTCAAAAACTGACACAAATGTAAAATAATTTTTATTTACAAAAATTTAATTTTTTTTATATCGTAAGTGAAAAATTTTTGTAAAAAAAAATCATTTCACTTTGAATGTATTAATGGAAAAAATTGTGCACGAAAACTTTACGAGTGATTTTTTTTTTAAGTTTAAAAGACCTGAAATTTTATAAAGAAAAAAAAAATATCAAAAAAAAAAAGTTTTCGCGAAATATTTGTTTTTTATTGAGCTTGAGTTTAAAAATCGAATGTAATACAAATTTCGGAAAAAATTTCTATGAAAATATATTTTAATCAAAATTACTTTCCTTTTTTGAAGGAAAAGTTTATTTCAAATTTGTACCCAAATATATAAAAGTAAAAATTATACTGGGGGGGGAAAGTTTTTGGCACAAAAAAAAGTAAATAGTAAAAGAATAATTTTTATTTTTTCAACAACAAACACTCTTCAAACTTGTGAAGTAAGCTTTTTCGTACAACTCTTATTGAAAGTTTAAAACACTTTATTTTTGAACTTAAAATTAAAAAAAATTTGAAATTAATTTTTAATCAGATCATATTGGTGGTAAATAAAAAAATTGTTTTAATTTTTTACTGTTTGGAAACTAAATTTAAAAAATATTTCATAAATAAGAAAAGTTTATTTACAAAACTGTAATTTTATGGTTGCTCGACAGTAAAAAAAACATAATTTTAATAAGCGCAAATTAACTTTCTTTTTTTTTTTAAGGAAAGTAGAATTTTTTCAAAAAAGTGCTTGCTTTTCTTTTTTAGATTAGATAAAAATTTTCTGCTTTTTTTACGATAAAATTATTTGTTTATGTATTGCAACAAAAAAATGTAATTTATAGCAAAATATATTTTATAGGCACCAACAACAACTAGCTATGCTCATAAAACTATATCGCTTGACAATCTTTTCAAGTTATTTAATAGATCCATGTCCGTGTGTGTGTATGTGCGTTTGTACGTATATACTTTATTTAGTATATCTATTTACGATTTTTCCACTAAAAAAGGAACTTTAGAAATTTCTAATTAATACAAAATTTTATCAATTTTTTTTTCTCTGATATCTTCAGTTCATCGCTCCAGTTTTTGTTCTCAAAGTTTAATTTTGCAAAAACATTTTCTTATCTCTTTTTGTCTTTGTTATGTGTGTTTCGTTTTCAAATAATTTTGAAATATTTATCCAAATTGCGAAATTGAATTTTCACATTTGTCCTTATTTGTTCTTTCCTTTTGTTTGGCAAAATATTTTAATTTTATTTTTAATTTTATTTAATGCTAACAAAATATGTCTACGTTTGTGCTACGTTTCATTTATAAACTTTTAGGGAAGTTTGATTTTTTAATGCTTCCTTAGATTTATTTGTTGTTTGATTCTAAGTAAAAAGATACTCATAGAGTTGTTACATAAATGCTATGTACGTCTGCTGATGTATTCAATCAATTCAAATAAAATAAAAACTTTTCACTTACATTCAACTATTTTTTTAAGTACAAAAAATTCGTTCGTTTTTAGTTCTTTCTTAACAGCTTTTTGCTTGGTGTATATTCTCTTTCGTTCTTTTTGTTTGTTTTTGTACTTGCCACCTTATTGATTTTTAAGTTGAGCGCTCACCAGCGTTTGTTCAAGTTCATTATCCTTCTGCTTCTTTTTCTTCTTCCTCTTCGGCTTTTCGGCTTCGCTAAATATTTTGTTTGTCTTTCATCTTTCTGTATTTGTTGGTGTGTTTGTTATAACGGAACAATCATTTACCGTTCCAACGTGACATCATACGTTTGCTGTTGAAACAATCACCAAAGAAACGATCCAACGAATGATATAAATGTGGACGTACCGAAGCTAAGCTATGATCTTCGTCGGTATAAGTCTGGAAAAGAAAGGGAAGAGAAAAAACATTTTTTTGTTTAGAGAGAATATTTCTATTTAGAAATAAATATTTGGTATATAAATTCTGTGTAAGGAGTCCTAAGCAAGCCACTGCCACTTTAGTTTAGATGGCCCGCCCTTCCTCGTCATAACATATTCCTCTGCGCACCCTGTATTTTTCTCAATCCTTTGCCAGCTCTACTTACAATTTGCTTAAACAGAATATCCAAGCGCTCCAAATTTTTCGCCAAAATCAATGCTTGTTGATAATGCACATTGTCATCGAGCGTGCCGTGAACCAACATGAACTTTTTACCACGTAAACGATTTGCGCGTGTGGTGAGTTGAGAGTTTGCATAACCGAGCTCATTCAATTTTGGTAAGCTCATATAACGTTCCGTGTAAATGGAGTCTGAAAAGGGAATAGGAAAGAAGAAAACGTTAGATAAAAAATAATTTTTAATTTTTCGAAGAAGCTTTTGGTCAAAAAAAGCTTTAAATAACTGTAAAAAATTCTGCAAACTCACCATAGTACGCCCAATCAGTAACAGGCGCCACCGAAGCGGCACAACGGAAGACTTGACTCTCATCATTGGCCAAAGCCATAGCAGCCGCATAACCGCCATAACTCCAACCCCAAATGCCAGTATGATTTGCATCAATGAAAGGGAATTTCTGTTGTAATTGACTATGGGTAAAAAAGTTATTGTTATAAAAAAAGAGCAAGAATTAAAAAAATCCACAATTTCAACTCACCGCGTCACATTAACCTGATCGGCAATTTCAACTGAACCCAATTTCAGATACACCGAATGTAGAAGTTTATCACCGCGTGAACCTGAACCACGACCATCGATCTTAGCATAAATCACAGATTGGTTTGATGAGAGATAAGCGCCCCAGTCAATCATCCAACGGTCGAGCACCTGCAAAAAGGCATACAAAAGCGTAATAAAACCCAAGCAAGTGGGGCCAGTTTAGCGCATTTACCGAGGTAGAATCGGGTCCACCATAGACATCTATAAGTAATGGATATTTGGTGTTGCCACTACGATCTAAATTGGGCGGCAGCTGTAGCAATACTTTGGCAGTAAAACCTTCCGCAATGGGGAAGGTATGAATTTCATGTGTGGGCATGGCTTTCAATTTCAACTTGGCTTGCAATTCGCTATTCAATTCCCAATCCATAAGTTTTTTGAGCACAACTTGATCTATAGTTTGGTGGGAAAAAAAGTGGAAGCAATGAAGCATTTTGAGTAGTGAAGCGTGGTTGTAGAGCATTACCATTTTCCCAGCTCCATTCATGTATGGTGGTGTATGGTACACCTGGACCTTCAGAAGTGATAGCCAACTGGCGATCCGTGCTAAAGGACACAGAGTAATATGTTTGCTCCACACCTGAGGAGAAATTAAAGGTAAGTGGGTTTGATATAGAAAAACATTAAAAATAAAAATGTGCGCCTGAAAGTATGCAATCATTTTATGTATATAATTCAAGTCAAAAGTAAACAGCTGATGTTGACAGCAAGAAAGCTGAGCAGGATATTTGTCACTAAGTCTCGCATACTCTTAGGCGTTAAGGGGATTTCAGTAGTGCATAGGCTGCTTCTTTGGTCATACTCACCATCCCATGAATGCAATCCACATGTGAGGCACTGTGGCGTTCTACCCACATCCGCTTTAATAGCATACATGTGCGCCACTTGCGAACTCTTCTCGGTATTCGCAGTATAGAACAACACATCGCTACCTGCATCCCAATGAAGTATATTCTCCACCACGAATTTCCCTTTTGTTATCGCTTTCACAGTATCGCTTGACGATTTGCTGGACAGTGTGACAATATGACGGTAATAAGTTTGATCATCTTGCAATTGTGGCAGTATAAAAGCTATACGAGAACCATCACGATTCTTGAAGGGAGGCGTAAATAAATTAACCCAACCAGTTTTTGATTCGATGTTATAGATCTGAAATTATAAGCTCGATAAGCAAATATCTCCGCGCCCTCATGCACTCAATTGACCTACCTCCAAGCGTCGCACACCATCGAACACCTGCAGATGTGCCATATTTTGTATACGATTCATCCATACCGACAGCAAACGTTCATTATCCAACCACTCGACTGCGCTTATAATATAATCAGTTTCGGTATTCAAGAAGCTAGACACCGGAATCTGCGTTAGAAAATCTGAACCGTCTGCCGCGCGCGCCAAATCGGCAGTGTAGAGACTAACACGCGGATTCGAGGAGCCCGCTTTCGGATAGGGTACCACTTTTTGGAGTGGATATTGGTAACGTAAATCATTTGCTTCACCATAAACGGGCAAATTCATTGTATGTATTGGTGAATCATCGAATTTGATGAAGGCAATTTTCGTGCCTGTCGGATTGAACCATGTGGCTATGTTGGAGCTTAATACCTCCTCTTCATACACCCAATCTGGTATGCCATTTAATATGGCAGCATTTTCATCGTTCGTGATTGCTATCGCTTCTGCGTAGGCTGTTGGTTTGTAGTAGAGATTACGATCAAAGTTGAGTATCAGACCATTCCCGACTGGTGCCCATTGCGCGAAGAGTAACAGACGTTGCACGCCTTTAATCATAAGCGGCTGTATGCGACCCGATGTGATATTGAAGATGTCATATTGTGCAAAGAAACTGTGACGGAAGTACTAAGTTTGAAATGGAAGGGAGAAGTGAGTTCAATTAGTATGATGGATATGGCAAGAAGTGTGCGTGAGAGTTGTAATTTACCTTGGATAGATTTTTTGTCAACAAAAGCAGTTCACCATCCGCTGACTTCTCGAATAACAAATATTGTTGCTGTAAATCGAAGATAGCAAAATAAATTGAAATTCGAGCTCGTTTTACTCTTTCGTTTGTCCTTGAGCTCAGTATGCAGGTAGCAAGAAAATACACCAGAAATAGTTCTTTTTTTTCTAAGTGTTACCTACAGAATGGACGTAGAATAGTACGACTAGTATTTTTTAAATTACTAGTGTTGCTAATTGTGATTAGAACTGTCATCTGTCTACCCTCTTATGAGATTTTTAATTTCCTTCAAGAAATAAAGATATGTAATGCTTTCTATTTCCTGTCCAAAAAACAGCTGTCTGTGGCAGATTATCTTCAAACAATCCATCATTAAATTCATCAAATTAAATTCCTAGTTAATATTGAAAAAGTCAGATGTCTGTCTACTCTTTTATGCTATTCACATTTTCCTCTCAAGAATAGTGAGAAAACCAAATAATTCTTGCTTCGATATAAATTTCTAAATGTCCGATCAGCAAACTGTGCCTATGTTCCATATCTCACTCTCATAATCCTTAACAATTTCTACTATTGTCTACTTAACAGACTATACTTTGATTCGAATTAAGTACGTAGTTAATCATGATTAGTGCTTTTCGTTCAAGAGATAATGCTACGACCATATAAGTCCAGGCCGAATAATGCCTGAAAATGTCTTCGAATTGGATCTTGTATTAAAAAACATTTTTGCTTCTCTTGCTAACTGCATACTAAGCTTTATCTCTATACTTACAAATTCATCATACATCAGCACCTTTTTTTTTTTTGCTTTAACATCATACTCGACAATCGACTGCAATTTAAGAGGATTCTTTAATAGCATACAAAGGTAAATAACATAGATAGATAAACAGCAAAAAGTAAAACAAGAACGACAAACAGCAACAAGAACAACAACAACAAGACAAACAACAACAACAACAAACATTATTAGCATCACTTAAAAGTTGAAAATAAAATTTAAATTTGCTTTCACTTACATTGCCATCACGATAAAGTAAATTCGATGTTGTCGACCAGGTGCTATTGAAACGATGCGGTGCTAATGCTCCGGATATCACTTCATCTAAATGTATACCATTATCTTTGCCTGGTGACATCACATTATTCTCATCCCCAGCTTTGAAAATAAATGTTAATGCCACCGCGAGTGCAGCTATTATAACAAGCGCAAAGATAGTACCGAGTATGATGCGTAGCTTGTGTGCTTTCATAGGAGAGTAGCCGAGGTTCTGGAAAGAGAAAAAAATTAAATTTTTTTAAAGAAAATCTGTTCGTGAGTTATTTAGAATTCACCGCGAGTTATATACATATGTATGACTTATCCGTGAGTCACAATTGAGTTATTGGTGATTCATATATGACTTATTCGCGAGTCACAAATGAGTTATAAGCGAGTCATATATGACTTATCCCTGATGCACATATGATTTATCAGTGAGTCATACTTGACCTGAAAATAAGTCATATTTGACTTGCACATGAGTTATATTAGACTTTCACATGAGTCATATGTGACTCTTTAATGTTCGTTCTTAAGAGAAGAAATTTTTTTCTTGAAAATAACTGATCTATTTCTAAATTTCCCTTTGCGAAAGAAAGTTTCCAAAATAACCAGTACTTTTGCATCCATAGTAATTTAATAATAAAGTCTTCTGTCTCACTCTAAATATTAATATTTTAAAAGGTTCGTAAAATAAGCTCATTTATTAGTGCGCTTAACGGAAGTAATATCAAAACTATCGAAGTACAGCGGAAATCGAGTCAACTTGTAGGGTATTTTTTTTCTACCCGTTTAGTTACAGACACCACACGTTCACGTCACACTTTTTCACAAAACAACTTAAGTATGCACGTAAGTTCGCAAATAAGTACGTAAGTCTACACAAATGTGAGTATGTTTGAATAAAAAGCGGATTGCCAACGAGCAGCGGTAGATATCATATTAGCATATTAGGTTTGTGGCTAGTCATTTTGGGACGGTCAATGAATTGGCTGCGCATGCGCAACAAACACCAAATCAGCACAACCAACCGCATTCTCCATTGAGTTGAATGATTGCCATGGCATGCGAGCAGCGAACTGTGAACAGTGAACGGAGGGTGTTGAATGCAAAATGCTGATATGAATACTTATGTACATAGATACTTATGTGCTTATATTGAAATGCAGCTCATATTGGTGAAAGTAAGTGTTGAGTTGCGAGTTGGAAAGTCGTGATATGGTCGCTAGCATGCAAGCGAATCACTACTCAAATAGCATGAACAATTGCATTGCATCACTTGGGGGCACATTAAATACCACAACACAGCAAATGAGCAGGCAGGTTTATGTAATTGACAATGAATTCATTTGCGTATATGCGACATAGTTGCTGGCCAACGTGCGTAAAAGAAACATATTTTCCAGTGACAGGTTTGAGCTTAAATTGGTAAGTAATACTTTTGAATGAAAGTTGCATTAAAATTGAGAAAAATGACATTAAAGTGACTGTGCAAAGCAGCTTAAGTATGCTGAATAACAAATTTAGAAGCTTAAGCTGCATAAACCTTCATAATATTCTTAATGATTGCTGAATAGCAGCTTTAGTTGTCCCGTTTTATTGTTAATATAGCACTCATGAACGAAAATTACCAGCTGAATTGTTTTAAAGCTTTAAAATGTGCAAGATGTGTAATCAGACGTCAGAGTGACAAGTACAGCTCTGACTTGGTCTGAACTCAGCTGAATTGCGCTGAATAACATTTTGACTTGCTGAATTACGCTGAATTTCACCTACATCTAATGACTGACTTCATTGTAAGTTTCGAATATTGAAAAAGAGGTTAATAATGGTGCTGAATAGCACTTAACGTATTTTTTGGGGAAAAGCAGTAGAAAAAGGTGAATAAATATTTAACTATTTTTAAGATTCTAATAGAAGACGAAAAAAAAAATCTTAAGATTCTAGCTTGTATAGAAATAGAAAATATTAAGACTACTGAGCATTGACAAAGTGCTGAATATACGCTGAATAAGCGCTGAATTGCTTTTTTTGTTCATTAAATCATTTGAAACAAACTTAACATCTTACTAAATAGGCGCTGAATATGCGCTGAATTGCTTGCTTGGTTAGTTTAAGCACCAGAAAAGTTTAAAAGCTGTGCCTTATTTTAGCATTTGTACAAAAATAGAAGTAAAGTAAACTTATCAAGCTGCTGAATATGCGCGGAATTGCCTTATGACACCAGTTCAATAGCCGTAGCAGCATAGAAAGTGTTCCCGAGCTATGAACTCCAACTAATTATTAATGGAATTAAGATATTGAGCAATCCCGCAGTGCTGACTACGAGTTATATACATTTCTAACGTTACATCACGGCCCAGAAAGCAATAAAAGGTCAACATTCAGCTATCAAACTCTATGTCTTTAACCCTTGCAAGCCACAATTTAATCCATTTAAGTTGTTTGCTTTTACTCTATCAAACATTTATTTTCGTTTCTTACTTATGTAAGAAATTCGTAGGCATTAAACCAGTGCTTGCGCTTAGAATTATTTATTAACAGAGTAGGTAAATATTTTATGCTCGTTGCTTGTACGTCGAAAACGTGCTCAAATTTTACCTCAGCTGCACGCAACAAAAACTTTCTCGATGCAACTCACGTACGCATAATCTTTACGATATTGGTTAAAGGCAAAAAAAATGAGAAATAAAAGAACACAAAAATGAACAAAAGTTGAGCAAAAAATAGAAACAAAAAAATAAAAAACTTGTACAAATGTGCTACTAATGGCTAGCTAACTATTTTTGCAAAGCTGACTGGATAATAATCAAGCCACCGCACCTTTCTATGCTCGGTTGGTTTCGTTTTGTGATTCTTACAAATTGATAAAAGTTTTTATGTAGACATTAAAAGGATTGCTATGTGATACCAAATATATTTTTATTGCTTAAAGTTATTTAACAAATTCTTGCAGTTACAAGGAATTCAATACGCGCGAAAGGCGGTGTGCGTGTTCTGGAAAAATAAATTCGTATTCGGGTCTAATAGTATTGGTTGCTGGATCATGAAGTTCTTGAATACATACCTTCTCTCTAAAATGAGACTACTGAAACTAGAAACTGTTTTAGTGGATAATGAGATTAAATTCTCAGGCTCGATAGTATCAGAACTTTAAAAGTTTAAGACAGATGTTTCTAAGATTCCGCCTTTTATAGAAAAAAAAAAAAAATTTTGAAGCAATGGAATATCTTTTTCAAGATTTCATCTAGAGACAAAAGTAGGTCGTTTCAAAATTTGTTGAAAGCGTGAATTTTTATCAATTCTAGGAGAACTTATCAATCAGATATATAGCCAGAAAACTACACAAAAGTATTCTCTAAATATAATTTCTTGTGTAAATAAACAAAATCAATGAGCATCACATCATTTGCTTATCTTTACATGGCATAGCCAGCAAAACATTACTTGCGCATTGTCAAAGTATTAGAGTAAATATTTGTAAAGAAAAATCGCATAAACTTGGAACAGCAAAGCCCATATCAAATAAGCATATTTATGACCTTTTAACCATGTGAGTATAACCAGAAAACAGGATTTACCAAATAACACACTCTGCATAGCATATAAATGGAAATACATACAAACACACAGATTTGCTGAAAACTTGAAACAACATAAAATGGAAAACCACAACATAAAAAGTAAGTAAAAATATCTGAAAACTCATAAAGTTGAAAAGGATTTCATTGACACCTTTTTATGACTTTAGGAAAATTGAATTAACAATGAATTATGTGGCGAATTGAAATGTTAAAGAGAGGATTGAAAGAACATAAAGCTCAGTGAGGTAATAAACTTAACATAAATAAGCATTAGGGAAAAGTTGTTGAGTGTTGTATTTGTATTTAAGAGGGAGGTGATTTAGTAAATCTTAGAATTTAAGTTTTAAAATTTTTGAAGTTTGAAAATTGCTTTCTCTAAGAAATTTGTATTGAAGAAGAAATATATTTATTATCGGTTTTCGAAATTTTTGTCACACATTTTTGTTGTTATTTTGAGAAGTTTGGGACCGGGTTCTCTTTATGTTCATTATTTCACATTTTCTAAAGTACAACTAACTATTCTGAAACATATTTCACAACTTTTTAAGATCTAAAATTTATTCTGGGGTTCTGAAGTGAAATTGATTATTTTCGAAATTATTTGACATTTTCCGGAGCATAACCGACGACGACTATTCGAATTTTTTGCAACGAATATTTTTATTCGTTTATTCGAATATTAATTGAAATTGAATTATTTTTTGGCTCTTTAGGAGCAGTTGGGGACTAGTAAATTTATGCTTAAAATCTGCAACAACGTAGGACACCGCCATATTAAAAATACTAGTTTCTTATCTGAAAAAAAAAAAAAAAAAAAAAATTATAATTGCCTGACTTGCTGGAGTTATTGTTCATAGCATTGAACTAGTTCAAAACTAGTTGCTTTGCCTGCTGGGCACAAAACTCCACTCATATGCATATAAGTGCCTTTTCACAATGTTTTAGTACTTCAAACGAATACCAAAAGGATGACAAGCAGTTGAGAAATTGCTAACAAAAATTAACCACGTTGGCAGATGAAGAAAAATATTCAGCTATGCCAACTTAAGTGCTTCATACATGCGGATACATATGTACATATATGTATGTAAATATTGTGTACTGAGAGATAAGCAAGTCACGCAAGTAGACTTGCGAACACACAGCTGATATGCTGTCAGACAAATAAATATATATAGATAAATATTGCAGATAAAAGGATTGAAGCGAGGGTAAAGTTCGTTGATAGGATGATACAAAACTTTGAGTTCGACATTTTTGATTGTTTAAAATCCACTTAAATATATCAATTTTTAAATTAAAGATGTGAGATGTTATTTTTTAAAGCTACTTTAATTAAATTAAATACATTTGATCAACCACTGTGAAAGTTTTTGTATAGGTGAAAGAGCTTTAAAACAAACAAAAGTAAGTTTGCCAAACACATTAGAAGCTCGCACACCAATTCCATCACATTTAATGCTGGGTAAGTAAAATAATTTCTTAGCTGGTTGTGTGGCTTATAAAGTCATTATTTAGGCTTAGCACAATTAAGGTTTTACGCTGAATTATTAATTTACTCTGAGTAGGTGATTTTTCATAGCCGTGGGAAGCCAGCTGCTGCGTTAAGCTGTCGTAAATTACAAGAAATTGTGGTTACTCACTGATCCCCTTTGGAAGTAGATTGGGATATTTTTCTAATGTTGGTGGGCTAAGTGATGCCAAATAACTAATGCTTGGAATAATTTAAAAATGTTCTTAAAGGCGAGATTGTTGGTAGATATTAAATTGAATGTTTAACTAATATTTGAAAGAGTAGTAAGGCTGAGGAAGATAATATTCGTTAGTATATCAAAACTTACTAGCCTGATACTGTAGAGTTTTGATATTCTGTTTTTTTATGAAACATCAGGAAAGCTCACTTCCTTCTCGCTTTCAAACATTTCTAATGAAGCTAGTTAAAGTTTCTCAATTAAAATTTTTTATTTTAAATATTTCGTCTTTATTTCCTCATCATGAAGGATTTTAATCCAGCAAAGATCACCTTAAAATAAAAAAAAAAATACCAAAAACTCTTATTGAAGAATTCAATTTTTTTTATTCATAAATCAAGTTCTCAGCTAGCACAAAAGGAAAAACAAAAAATTATCTGAAACTTTATCCCATAATGTATACAAGTATTTAACACATGCCCCCAACGAAAAGGTTAACGACGCCATGGGTCATACAAAAGCACGAGATAATGTGTGTTTGATTGTCAATAAAATATGAGCAACAATTGTGCATACAAAAGCAACACAACGTTTAATATGCAGACACAATTGTTTTTGTTTTTGTTATCTTCTTTGTAGCCCATCTTCTTGCTAACATCAGGCGCATTCTTCTGGTAGTGAACCGGAGATAGATAAAAAATTTTACATGCAAATGCAACAATAACAACTTGAGCCAGATAAATCCACATAGAACTCTGGTTCACGCTGTGTTTAATTGGTTTTTTGGTGTCAACTTAGCAGCACTTGCGCATCAAATGTCAGAATTGCCACAATTCCCAACAATCACTCCATCAATTTGTACGGGCAGCCGTTGAAAAAGCAACAACAAGAAAAAATAAATGAAAATTCGTGCAATAATGATAGTACTGCTGCCAACTTGCCATCGACCACCAAAAAATTTTCACTTATTTTCACCCTCTGTTTGTTTGTTTCTCTTCTTCTTGCTGTAAAAAGTGACGTTTTCTGTCAGTGCTGCCAACTCACACAACCATGAACCGGACTGTTCCCGTGAGAATTGAGCGTGAGCCAGAGCTACAACTACCAGAAGAATGCGCCTATCAGCTCCTTTGTTATGCTGCTTTCCTTTGTCGTGGGTTATAAGCATTTAATAATCGCTTTTGTTTATCATTATTGTGTTTGTTTTTGATTTTTATTGCTTCCACCCATTGCGCGCTGAAGTGTTTGTTCTTGTTGTTCTTGTGCTGCTTTTGTTAGGTTTGCCATGTGTGAGGAAAACGCAAAAAACTTTCTCATAAACTAATACGTGTCTGCCTATTGTTGTTTTGGTGGAGTGGTTGGGCATGTTGCTCATATGCCCCATTGCGTACATTAGAAATTAATTAGCCTAGCGTGATTGTGCTATAGTTGCCAGCGTGTTGCCACCTACAGCTTATTGTGTTGAAATGTAGTGGGGGCTGATTTTACTCTCATCGCGATATGGTGGGATGGGAAAATTTGCGAGTTGATAGAAATATATATTCTTCGCTTAAAGTTGGCAATGCTTGTATTATGAGGTTAGAGAGAGAGAGAGAGAGAGAGAGAGTAATTGCGAGAAATGTCAGAACCTCTGAGGAAGCTTGAATTTTTAATAACTTGACACTAGATGATGTTTAAGATGGACTCTCTCCCTGGAGTTAGAAAGTCGTTAGACTAAATTATTCACAGAAAAATCATATGCTCCTAAAAGTATTCAAGACTGTGGCACTGTAACAGATACGTAAAAACATGGTATACTTTTAGGCGCATATAATACCAGAAAGTAAAAAACTTAGCAAGGATTAGTACGTCTGCAAGTCTCATGCGTATTTTTAATATCCAAATTCAGCTTTTGAAGTTCATTGAGCGTGAGTGGAATATCTCATATAACCAAAAGCTTTTGATTATTTTAAGCATAGCGGTGACAGTGGTCAACCCGCTAAGGGCTCGATAAAAAAAAATCTGCCAACCCTTATATATGAAGATCCCAGGCTGCAAACTAAATCATCGCAAAAACGAATCAAATTCTGCTCAGCTCTTTGATAAATGATTGCCTTAGTTTATGCTCTAATCAGCTAATTTATTGTTATTTTTCTTATTGTTATTGTTGGCTTAGAAAGTCACGCCTTTCACTCCTGCAAATCCTTGCTTTTTATTACATTTCATATTATAGCGCTTCTATATCCAGCCACTTTCTATACAAATCACAATGCTTTGTTATGTAAATCTGGACAACTGAATGCCACAAATACAACAATTGTTAACCAGCTCCCAGTAACTTAGTAACTACAACAACAAAATAAAGGAAATCCGAGCAACTACCTTTTGTGATGTTTTAAGTTATTCAAATGTGTCATAAATCATTCTTGTTAAAAATGAAGACGTATACTCGCATTTGCATTTGCTTTTGTATTTGTGGTTAAAGTGCTTTCCTGACTCAAGTGGTTTCACATGGCTACCGCATAAGTGTATGTATTTATGCTGACCAACAATAAATCGCATATATCCTTTTTGCTATTTTGCATAAAATATGCACATCAATTTGGTCAATCATCTGGGCGTTGTGCGCCAAACACATGCAAACAAACCTGATGAGGTGCTTCCGACTTGAGTGCACAATAAAAATGATTTTACTTAGTAACGGTAAGTAAACGTTTGGAAGGTAAGAGAGCTGAAAAGTTGTGTTGCAAGTGGACGGAAAAATGTTTGAGTGGGACTGGTGAAACTGATGTTTTTATTTTTAGACGTTGAGTTGTTTTTTGTCCAAGATTAAGTGGTTCAAGAGAGGTCCTGGAACGAACTTAATTTCAGCGATTGTGCACAAGGAGATATTGGTCCTTCTAAAGAGATTAACAATTGTAGTTAGAGGAGAATGATTTTCTGTCATAGCTTGTGTCATTCCTTGCCTATAATATAAATTAATAAATTGAGGTTATGTTACTAAGGGACCTTTTGAAAATAAATTAGATGTATATATTTTTCTTTGCAATTAAATTCTATAAATTTTTGGCTGCGCTCCCTGCTATTCACACACACATTTTTCTCTAGTAAAATAAATGTATGTCCCTATTTTGTCCAACAATTTATATTTCGTTCCACTGTGCTTCAGGGATTTGCAACAATTGGATTTTCAAAAGTGGTATTTTGGTATAAGAAAGGTAAAGTCAATCAAAGTAACTGCCTGTGGGAATAACTTAAGTGAAGGAAAACTTAGATGACTACATCAACTTACTAGTCTTGGCCTCTTGGGTTACTTCAGCACTAAGGGAATTTCATATGAACTGTCTTACAAATTAGTATGGGTTACACTTCCACTTGAATTTTGAGTGCTGTATACTTGAAATTTGAAAATAATATAAGGGAGTTTGCTCAGCGTCATGAAGCTTCTCAGTAGCCAAGATCTGTTGGGTTCTTATTGCCCGAAATATACAACAATTAATTTACTAATATTTGAAAAAGATTTTTATTCATATCGAATGTATGTGTGTATGTAGTTTCACTTAAAAGAAAAATGTATTTATAACATTTATATAAAATTTTTGCGCCTAAAAGTATGCAATCTCGTTATATTTTTGCGTTGCGCCTGAAACTCTGCAACGCAAGTGGTAAAAATTAATTTTAATAAAACTGCTTTTATTCAAAGATATTTTTTCTCTTCCCAAGAAACATATTTATGTTTAAAGATGACTAATAATACGCTTATTGGGTGTCTGAAATTCTTTTTTTTTGCTTAATGGGGTAGAATTTGTAACTAAAAAGAAATTTGTTCCGCATTTTCATATGGCCCACTGGGGTTTTGAACTAACAAATAATATTTCCAACAAAAATAGTTTTGCTGATCAAAAATCGTAAAATTTTCCGAAATATGTAAGTAAATGTTTCTTATCACACCCCATTTACAGTGCCTAAAAGTATGCAATATAAAGTTATTAATAGGGAATACGGCTTATTTAAATAGTTTGAAATAGTTTCTTAAGCCCAAATTATTTTTTGTTTAAAATATGAAACTTAAGTAAGAAATAACACAAACAAAACAATTAAAAATTTCTTACACTTGGAACTGTCGAGGTTAAAAACGAAAGAGACCAAAATAAAAGTAACGCCTGATTACAAAACACTCATCCAAGCATGTTTCCACATTGCCACTACACATTGCCACACTTCTGCTTACCTTCAATTGGCGTGTTTCAAAAGTAGTTTTCGACGACAACGACGAAGTGGATAGATGTGAGGGTGGCGGCAGTGGTGCATCATCAAAGAAACGATTTTTGTAATACGTCGAATTGGCCACCGCTACCAAATTGTGATGACTGCGATGCGAATCGGAGCGTGTGAGTGTGGTGACAGGTGGTGGCGGTGGTAAATGATTGTAATCACTATGAGAACATTGGCTAAGTGAATGAGGACGATATGTTGTTTGTGTTTGTTGTTGTTGGGACTGGTGTTGTTGCTGCTGTTGAGTTGGATGATAGGCATTATGATGTGTTGTATATAATTGATGTGGTGGTTGTTGTTGTTGTTGCACTTGTTGTGCGGGCAGTTGTTGCTGATGTTGGTGTTGTTGCTGTTGTTGTTGTTGTTGCGCCACAAACTCAATCGGATGTTCGCACTGACAACGTGCACCTCCACTCTCGTTACGCGGTCGCTCCTCTACACTTTTGCTCGTGCTCAAATAACGTTTACGTGCCGTTATATTTGGTGGATGTGGTGGTGGTGGTGGAATATCTGCTGGTGTAATAAAAGTACGTCCCATGTTGGTGCTGACGTTTGTGGAGGTGTTGCCAACAAGATTGTTGTCTGTTGTAATACCACGCCCAGCAATATTCATATCCATGGCGGCAATATCAATACTATTGTTGTAATTGTGTTGTTGTTGCAGTGCGTGTTGTTGGTGCTTTTGTTGTTGTTGTTGTTGTAGCTTTGTAGTCTCTTGTGGCCAATAGAATTCGGTAAATTCATCAAATGTAACAGTTGCACCGCCGCTCGCTTTAATCTCAGCGCCACCACCAGCACCACCGCCACCCCCGCTATATAACGGTATGTTGCTGCTTGCATTCAAATTGTTGTTAATGTGATTTGGTTGTATGTTAACATTGTTGTGATATTGATATTGTTGAGGTTTTGACGGCCCATAGGATTGTTGTTGTTGCTGTTGTAATGGCAGATGTGTTTGCTGTTGCGTTACTGTTGGAAGATGTTTTTGCTGCTGCTGTTGTTGTTGTTGCATGGGTATGCGCATTATGCTACGCTGTGTTGGTAACGTTTGTTGTTGTTGTTGTTGTTGCGGGTATTGTTGTTGCTTGCAATGATGAAAATATTGATGAGTGGCTGGTAGATACTTCACAGGCGAATGCGTTTTTGGCATTTATTGTTGTTGTTGTTATTTAAGTTATTGTTGTTTTTATGCATTGCATTTTCCAGTTATTGTTATCCAAGTTATGACGGCACAACAAAAAAAAAAAGGAAACCATTGAAAATATCAATCAGTGCTTTCAAGTTTTTTGGTGTTGCGTTGTTGTTGATGGTTGTTTTCAAACTTCTTATGTGCATTGTTGTTGTTGTTGTTGGTGTTTTTTTTACATGCTTTGAATTATTATTAATATAATAACTACTAAATAACAACATGCAATGTATAGATATACAAAATCAAAACTTCACTACAAAAACAAGAAATACAATAAAACGCGCGAAAAAAAATCTTGTTTGTATTGAAGAGAAAAAAAATAAGTAAGCGGAAAGTTCAAAGCGCAAACAAGTTCACTTTGTATTTAAAAAAAAATAAATTTTAAAATTTGACAAAAAATTGCTTTATGCTATTTCATTCATAATAAGTGTTAAGTGCTTACGGAAAAAGTTGGAAATTTTTTCATAAAATTTTTTTTTGTTTTTGCAATTTTTTTAAATTTTTTTCTCCATGCAATTCTGACAGATTTTTTTGCATTTTCTGCTGTGGTTCAAATTAAAAAAAAAAAATACGAAAAAAGACAATAACACACAAAGCCCGGAAAAGTTTTTTCAAAAAAACGTAGCATACAAATAGGCGGAAGTGTATTATTTTGAAGTGTTTACTATGCAGTGCTTGATTTTTTATAAACATATGAAACAATCGCAAGCAAAAATTCTAAATAAAATTGGTTTAAAATAATTTTTATTTATATTTCGCATTCCGCGAAAGCGCCAATAATACCAAAGCAGTCTCTTTAGAAATTATGAATTCCAGAGACATTATTCAGCATCAACAGCAACTTAAAATCTTATTCGAAATATGTTTTAAGCGCCAAAGAACTTAAATCAGAAACACAAAACAATAAAATCTTACATAAATTGCAGCCCACACATCCACACTCACCTCTATGACCATTACACACACATTCTCACTGCCACAAAAATCAGGGTCATTAATACAACCAACCCACCAGCATCATTTATATGCGCTCGAAAACTTTTATTTTTCGGAATACAAATCTGCAAATTATTTTTTGGTGCAGCGCCAAGTGGAATAACGAGAAACATGCCCTACAACACACCCCGCTCAGCGCGCAGCTGCCTTAGTGCACACGTAAATGTACACTCACATCATTTTCTTCTGCATTTCCTTGATCCTTTATTTGATTATCATTAGTAAATTTTGGTGCAGTAGTGGATATAGCGCACTGTGGGGTAGTTTGCAAAAAAATTAACTAAAAATTTAATATTTTGCACAATGGTTGGTAGATGGTAGAGGCTCAGAAATTTCAATGTGGTGAAACATTTGAATATTGATGTTTGTAAACAAGAGATTTTTCGAAAAAATTCAGTTTCTCTTGTACTTTTCTCAACATTTAATGAGTCCGAAATCGCTTGAAAAATTCTTTAAAATCCATTTTACTTCAAAAACTTTTTAAAAATTATTACAAAACTATTAGTAAGTATTTATTTTGTAATTATGGAGCTACGAAATATTTGAAACTATACACTCGAAAAATTTCGAAAATTTAAAAAAATATAAAAATAATTATGGAACATAAATATATTGAATTTTTTATAATTTTAAAAAATTTTCTTTTTAAAAGTTCGAGCTTAAAATCGCAAAATCTATGCATTTGGAATGTTTCGAAAGTACATATTTGAAAATATTTTTAGCAAAAATTTGAGTTATGCTTCTCAAAAACTAGCTCCTTTCAATATTTGAAAAATATTTGGAAATGTGTTTGGAAAATTTATTTTTGAAATATAATAACATTTTTTTAAACTTTTCCTATTTACTCCAAAAAAAAAAAAATGAAATAAAAAGTTGAACAATTTTTTTAATTGTTTTTTGAATTAAGAAATATTGTAAATTTTTTGATTATCGCATAAAGACTACTTTTTTTAAAGGTGCATATTGAACACTTCAACAAGTTTATGTATATTCGAAATGTTTCAAAACTTTTTGAAAACTTTTTTGAAATAATATTTATTTTTGAAATAATATTTATTTTTGAATTAATAAGTGGAGGAAGCTATTCACTTTTATTTAATTTAATGTTTCATGTTTTAAAATTTTTTCATTGATTTCACTTTAGCATCTGAAAAATCATGAGCTTCAAATTTTTGAAAACTTTTGAAAACATTTTTTAAATACATACTATTAATTTATGAGTTCAGAAATATTAAATTTCCTTCACTCAAGCTTATCATAATTTTTTTTTCAATTATTCGAGCTTAGCATCTCAAAAGCAATCTACTCGAACAGTTTCGAAAATGTTTGAAAATAGTTTTGAGATATTTTGAATTTTTTTTACCATTTATAAACTTAAAATGTTTTCATATCGGAGCTAAGCGTTTGTAAATAAAAAATTTCGAATATATTTGAAATTATTTGAAAAAAATTTTTGAGTTTTAAAAAAAAAAAAATTCAAACAAGTTTTTCAATACTCATTTTTCGAAATACTACATTTCCCTACTCAACATTTTTAAAATTAAACCAACATTCAACAAAACACCCCACAGTGTATCATAGTTGTAAAAGAGCTGAGCTGCTCAGACATGCAGGCGTACGAACAGACGTTAAAAGAAAACAAAAAGAACAACACACATAAGATGGCACATGCGCTGGTGTATATTTGTTTGTTTGTTTGTAAGTCTTCTTACATGTACTAATGTGTTGGCAACGACATCCCTGTAAAAAACGTTGGAGTATGGGAGTACTCCAACATTTATCCTCATTCATACAAAAAGGTGGTCCAATTTATAAGCCCATGTCCGGTGATTGGATCACCTAATCCATATCGGAGCACCCTGCTGAATAGTCTATGGAACACCTACTTGGGAGTAATTTGAAAATGCTAGCAAAATATTACTCTATAGAGTACTTTGCAGTAAAGCGAGAGAGGGAGTATGTGTTCTTTTTGAGGACCACCTACTCCCTCTCTCGCTTTGCTGTTGAATAGTCCATAGAGTAATCCAATAGGAGTATTTTGGGAGTACTCTCATGTAGGTGGTCTATAGAGTATTCAAAAGCAAAGAAATGGAGTACTCCGAGTCGGATTAGGTGATCCAATTACCGGCCATCGCCATGTAAATTGGACCACCTTTTTTATATGAGCGAGGATTAGTGTTGGAGTACTCCGATACTCCTTAAGGAGTACTCTATGGAGTATGGAACGGAGTATTTCGGTTTTTTGCAGGGATGTCTGACCAACATTTTGCCTTTAACCAAAGCTTTGTAAGGATTTCTATTGAATACAAGTTGAAGCTATGGGTAGCACACACACATACCTACATACTTAACAAGTTATACAAGTTTTTTAATAAATGCATGTGTGTGTGTGTGTTTGTGCGAAAGATGCTTGCACTGCTTTTGAAGGCTAATGCAGATTTTGTGTCAGGGCAGTGAAGTTGGTCTGGCCGGGGCTTTTGTAATACGTCGACATTCTTGCACTTTGTGAACGTATGTATGCATGTAGCTGTGACAGTGAATCAAGGTTGACGACATTACACAATGTTTATAAGCATACTTTTATATAACTTAGTTATGCATATATTTTTAACATTGAATGGTGATACACAAGTATTTACTTCATGCAGTCAATATCTACTCGTATCTCAGAGTGAATGTACTTGTGTAGCTGGGTTTATGTGTGCACATTCTAATTTTGATACAGACACCCTGTGGGCATGTCCAATGCAGCGTAGGGAGTCTTTACTTTACGAATAGAGGAAATAATTTATTTAAAAAAAAAACAAAATTTAAAGAAATTCAATCACTCGATATTTTTACTACTTTAAAGCAAGTCGTACCAGCAGTTGATTTATTCTGCTTCTTCTAAATACTTCATTTCTCTTTTGTGCTCAGTTTTCTCCCTTTCTTAGTTATCTAGCTGCACATTGTAATTTGTTTTATCTCATTTCCTTTCAAATTAATTGCGGCTCAACTTGACGTTTACTGCCAATTACAGTAAGCCAGTGGGAACTAAATTAAAACCGCAACATAGCAGCAAAGAAAAAAAAAGGTTAAATGCTTTTGATGAAGCTGTGGAATTAATGAAAGTAAGGGGGAAAATATGTAGATGGAAAGCGAAAAAAAAAAAAGAATTTTGTGGTTGGTTACCAACTGATTTGTGGCAGCAGCAACTAATTTATGTTTAATCATTTTGTAATCAAGAAATTGTGGTCATGCGAAAAAAAGATGTTGGAGAGCGGAAAATGAACATAAAAATTAAAAAATTGTCATACCTGTGGGGATGTGATGTAATGCTGGAGATCATGGACAGTGACTTAAGAAAATGAGAAATTTTACGTAGGGTTAAAGGTACTGCTTGTAATGCCGACGGGAACATCTCGAAGTTTGGAAAGAATGTTTGAGATATTTAATATAATTCTGCATATAATTTCAAAGAGATAATCACGAAACTAAAAAAAAAAATCAAAGTAATAATACCACTAAGCAGCACTTGGTGCCACCTGCCAAAAACCATCTCCATTTCTCTTTCAAAGCAAAATCGACAAAAATTTATTACTATTAGCTTGCAACAACAATAAGCGTGTAAACGTGCCAAAAAAAAATTCGAAAAACTATTTACAACTACTTATGTAATGTAAAAATATTGAAAACGTACGGCCAAGCGCCAAAAAGTATGCCAAACAAACAGCAATTAAGTGCAAACAATTACATAATAATCATTATAAAAATCATGGAAAAGCAATAACGGAAATGGATAACAAAACTTATTGGTTGTATTTTTCGTGTATTTATGTATGAGTGTGTGGGTATAAATAAGTGTGAGCGTGCCTAACACTATCTCTCTTTTATGGCTTTTGGTTGCTCATTGGCAGCGCGCCATAATTCGTTGGCTCGTTGTAACCTACCTGATCGTTAGCTGGCGTCGTTGCTGCTGGTGACACTTCTTTCATTGACAGCGCTGTGTTCGTTGGTGGCGTTTCCGCGGCGATAATGTCGTTGTTGGCCGTTGACATTTTTGTTGTTTGTTGAGTGCGTTGTTTTACGAGGAAGTAGTTGTTAGTTACTATTTATTAGTTGTTAAATGTTTTTTTATAGAATATTTTTTTTATATTTTATTTTCTTTAGTTATAAAAAGCGTTTAGTTGTTTTTGTATTACGTATTTTTTCACTTAGTTGCTGCTAATATATGCTTTAATTTCGTTTTTGTGCGTGTTTTGTTTCACTTTTTTTTATTTGTTTTGTATTCTTGCTGAAAAGTGAAAGGAAGCAAAAGGGAAATATTGCAAATTATCTTCTAATTTTTTTCATTACTACTTTGCCTATTTACTTTTCGCCAACGCCAAATATTACTGTAGTGCTTCACAGCAATTTTAATACATAAAAAAATAGAATGTTCTGATGTATTTTTAAAGTGAACTCTTGGCCAACTCATCCGATTTCAAAGAAAATATAGCTAATGAAACATGAGAGATGTTCTTTATTTTCAATTAATTTTTATCGTTTTAACGAGCAGTTTATTTCCTTTTGTTATATTTGTATTCATATCAATCTATAGAAAATTTAGGAAAAAGCTTCTGGAAGACTAGATAAAAAAATTTAAATTCGCTTTAATTTCGAAAAACCATTTGTTTTACCCACAATTGTAGCTTTCACTCTCTTTCCTTTTGCCCTTGGTATCCCTTTCTCATTATTTTAATTTAAGTTTTTCTTTTAATTTTTCTACTTCTACTTCTACTTCTATTTCTTTTTATTCTTCTTCTTCTTTTTACTACATCTTTTACTTTTGCCTTTTTTGTTTTTGTTTTTTCTTTCTATATCTATATCTATATCTATTTTTATTTTTTTTATTTTAATTGGTCTTATTTTTCCTTTTTTTGTCTTTTTCTCTCTTCTCTCAATTTGCGTGTTTTTCTCTGCTCAACTGAGCGAACATTTGCCGAGCCCCCCTGAATGTTCTGTTTTACGTCTGCCATATACTTCCATTGTCCTATTGTTGTCTGTGATATACAAACAATATCTGTATATGTGCTAACAGTAAATAAATAACGAGCAAAGAAATATTTTATAAACTACAGAACAACACCCTCCACACATTTTCGACCGGCGACCTTTGTCAGCATTGAAATATGTAGCACCCCATTAGCTACGATGAGACAAATACAAAACAATAATGTAAGAGGCGTTCTCTATCCTTCCTCAATTATGCTAATAAATAACTATATTGAAGGGGAAATATCAATAATCTCCTCTTGAAGGACGTTCAACTTAAAATATTGCCATCATTTATTTAGTGCGCCCTGTTTAGCACATCTTTTTAATTTTGTAAACATTTTGTTCAATACGAAACTATTAATAATAAAGGAGAATGTTTCAATATTAAATATCAAGTTGAGAAATATCACAACTTCTCCACAAAATAAATGCTTTTGATAACTAAACTTCGAAGTCATATTATTCCAATGAAAAAAAAAATAAAAAAATTTTTTTTCATTTTTATATTCACTTAAATGCATAAATCCTCCCTAGTTGAGCTCCTCATACGCATACATTAATATCGCGACAGCCACAAAAAATAATCCTTATTACTCACATGGAAATAGACAAACATTTAACCATAACTTCACTCAGTCAATCTGAATTAAGCCGTATGCCGCGCCTCAATAGATTAGAATAAATCTCTTGTTAAGTCGGAAAGCACTTTGATCGTGCAAAAAAAGAAACCGATATTGAAAATGAAAATGAAAAGGGCCTGGAAATTGCAAAGAAATAAATATTATGGAGCACACACATTAGAGGGCCTGACCATTGACCACAAGCGAACAAATAACAACAACTGAAAAGTATTTATCGGCATTTTTATTTGAACATGAACGCGATTAGACGAGTGCTTATTCTATGCAGTGCGTTTCATTATTATTTTATTTCATTTTATTTTATTTTATTTAATTCAATTTAATTTAATTTTATTTTATTTTATTTAATTTAATTTAATTTTATTTTATTTTATTTTATTTTATTTTATTTTATTTTATTTTATTTTATTTTATTTTATTTTATATAATTTTATTTTATTTTATTTTATTTTATTTTATTTTATATAATTTTATTTTATTTTATTTTAATTTATTTTTTTTTTATTTTATTTTATTTTATTTTATTTTATTTTTTTTATTTTATTTTATTTTATCTTATTTTATTTTATTTTATTTTATTTTATTTTATTTTATTTTATTTTATTTTATTTTATTTTATTTTATTTTATTTTATTTTATTTTATTTTATTTTATTTTATTTTATTTTATTTTATTTTATTTTATTTTATTTTATTTTATTTTATTTTATTTTAATTTATTTTATTTTATTTTATTTTATTTCATTTTATTTTATTTTATTTTATTTTATTTTATTTTACTTTATTTTATTTTATTTTAACTTCTACAAGTATGCTATAAAAACTAAAATTTACTAACACCCCTATGAGCATGCTACACAAATTGAATTATAACCAACTGTAGACTAAAGGGATCTATCCCGGTTCGCTGTCTTTAGAGATTTGCCACACGATTTTTTGCGTGGAAGTAAACAATGTACATAGCGTAAGCGTAAGTAGAAATAAATTGAAATCGAATCCAATGAAGTTTTTTTTTGCTTGGAGATTTATGGTTAGTTGGGGTAGGTATCAAAGGTATGTAGTGGTTAAGTGGGTGCATTTTTACTTATTATACAAACCGTTTGAGTTTAAGCCGATTTGAAGTGCTTCATTGCAAAAGCTAATTAAAACGGGTAATGAATTTCTAAAATGAATATTGGAGTATTATTTTTTAAAGCTTTATATTGAGCCTAGCTGTTTAATGATAGGCACATGCTATTGCAGATAATTAAATTTAAGAAGTTAATTAATTTGCCCTATACAGCAATACAATTATTTAATATTATCTTGCAGCTTTACCCAACTCTTCTTAAATTAATTTAAGACTGCAGGCCGCAGCATTCTTTATTCAACTTTTATCTCTTTCTTCAACTAGCACTACGATTCCCTCAATTTTTTATTTCATTTACTGCAGCAATCCTTAACTTAAACAACGTGAATATTTCCGTTTGATAAAATGTTGAAGCATCTCTCGTGCGAGTACTTCTTCAGTTAAATATCTATGTAAGCACGAGCTAAGTTATGCGAAACCACTTCCGACAAAAGTTAACTTCAAGCGGCCAGACATGCATGCCCCACTGCATCTAAGTGGCCGTGTTTGATCGCTCGCCGACTTATACCAGAGCAGCAGCAGCAGCTGTAAATGCATGCTTTCCCTTGTTACCGTGTTTAGTTAACAAAATTTTCATTGAGCAAACAACTGCAATGGGCGTTGGAATGTTGCGCATTTGAGGGGGGGGGGAGGAAAAGTCTGTACTTTTAACCAGAAAAATCGAGTGAGTTCAAAAATTCTACTCGTCAATGAATTTACTTTGGCTATTTTTCCGGTGTAGCAAATAGTTCGAGTGCAGCATGCACTTAATAAAATAGCCACGTAGCAAACGTTCTGCTGTTGCAAATGCAGTGCAGTGAGTGGAGCAAAACTCTTGAAAGATTTTCAGTTTGTATTGTGCGTTCAGTTTCTTCTTGCCCATTTGAACGTTGTGCTACTTCAGCATTTAAAATGGCATTTTACAATTTTTAAGTGTCTGTTAATTTATTTGAAAAGTTGTAAGATAGCTGATGGTAAGTAAGTGCATTGTCAGTGAAGTGCGTGCCTGATGGAAAGGCGGAATGTTTAAGAATTTTTGGCGAAAAATACCAAAAAAGCAATTTCGGTTATTGGTTGTTGGCCGTGGGGCGTATGCTATTTGCTTAAGTTTTGATGAGCACTTAAAAGCGCTCAATCAATCTTGTGGCAGCTGCAGGGAAACTGAAACACTACATTTACTTGAGTATAAATCGGTTATTATGTAGTTAGTTTGTGAAGCACAAAAATGGTTAAAAATTTAAGTTCCCAATTAATGATTCTGAAAAAGTCCCGAAAAGTACCTGGAAAACCCAAGCAAATAATCTCGAATAATTTTTAAAAATTCCTTAAATGTACCCGAAGTCTAAAAAACTTCGTAAAACAATTCCGCAATAGTCCTCAAAACGTCTCGAAATAATGTGAACCATGACTAATTCTGCTATTTTCTAAATCAATATTATTGCATCCACAAAAAATGTAGCAGAAGAAAACAAAAGCTTGTGCATTTTCACTGCAGTCGCGCTTTGGGTGCTACGTGTCACTTAATTCGCCAAAAATAGCTAATTTTACAAAACTTTTGCCTACTTTTTACTGCATCATTTTTCACATACAAACTTTTCATGCACATTTCCGTCGCACTAATGCGCTACATTTTGTAACTTTTCGCAATTCTTACAATACAAATTCCTACACTAAAAGCCTCTTTGTTGCGTCACATTAACGCCAATTGGATAACAGTACTACAATTTGTATGACCTCTAAGTAATTTCAAGTCCAAGCTACACTTCAATATCTACTACCATTCATAAAGTGACTCATACAAGGCAATGACGCACAGAACTGTTTGGCGTACTCTCTTGTAATAAACTGGATTTTTAGTCACTTTTCATATTTCAACTGCGCGCGTAAAGTTACTTCGAGTTACTTTTAAATACAAAACAAACAAATAGTTCCAACTATTAGCACATTATAAATGGCAAAACATATACAATAAATTCTGAAAGCACGTGCCATATTATCAGAGGACGAACGAACTCATTGACGGTTATACAAATACTCTTGAAGCAGACAGCAGCATTGGAAATACTTCAACCATGCTTACACATACACACATACACTGTCGTAGCAAGGTACAGCACACGTACAAAAGTTCTTCATGTTGTTACAAAGCGCTGTACATAAATCATTGTAACTACAAGTTTGTATGTGCCTAGCATATTACTTGCTATTTAGTACTTTCTTTAATGCATTTTTGAAAGTTTGGACATGCATGCCTGCTGAAAGTTGTTGCATTAAAACGTGCAAAATTCTCTTTTTACAAGTAATGCATGAGCTATGATTTATACTGAGTAAAAGAGATGAATGAATCGTTAAAATAAAATAAAATAAAATAAAATAAAATAAAATAAAATAAAATGAAATAAAATAAAATAAAATGAAATAAAATAAAATAAAGTAAAATAAAATAAAATAAAATAAAATAAAATAAAATAAAATAAAATAAAATAAAATAAAATAAAATGAAATAAAATAAAATAAAATAAAATAAAATAAAATAAAATAAAATAAAATAAAATAAAATAAAATAAAATAAAATAAAATAAAATAAAATAAAATAAAATAAAATAATATAAAATAAAATAAAATAAAATAAAAGAAATATTACAAAAAAAATGTCATTATAGAAAAAAATTTAATAAACGAAAAGTAAAAAAAAATAAAATATTACAATAAAAAAAAATGTGAAAACAAAATAAAATGAAAAAACATAAAAATTTAAAAAAATATTTTAAAAAATATCGCAATAAATAAATAGAAGATTGAACCTATATTTCAAGGTAAAACTCAAACATCTTATCGATATAAAATAATACAGCACGATTTGAGCGATGCGCGTGCAAACATATAGTACCAAAGACAAACGAAAAATTTCAAAGCCTTAAGACCTCCCTCTCCATCTTCCTTTAATATCTCTAATGTATGTAAATGCATCGTTCTTTTACGATTCTCTTTTAGGTGAAGATTTCAATACCAATGAGCTCCAATCGCAAAGTAAACAAAACCATACTGCTTCCATACAAATTTCATTGTTATTACTTTTTTTCATTGCTCAACAAATTCCACTAACTTTTATATGTTTGCTTTAAACGCTTTTCAACTGTTGCCTGTAATAAAAATTGTATGTGCTATTTCGCTTTAAAAAAATTGCGATAAATTCACTTTATTCAATTTACAAATGTTTAGTCTGCGGGCGGTCGTAGTAATGCAAAACCTAACAAATATATAAACTCAAATCTAGCCAGAAATGTGATGCTATAAATATTCACACACACACACATATATATGTAAATATCAATTCCATTACATTACACTTAAATAACAATGTGCCTTTCAACGTACGAATTGTAACAAATTTCTCAATCGCATTGCAATGCAACAAAATGCATTTTAGCATTGATTTGATTTTGCGTTAAAGTAAAGAATTTGATATATAAAAATTTTTATTTCTACATTGCTTTGAGCGTTTAATCTAGACTTTGAGTTTATTTTTTATTTCTTCTTCTCGTCCTTTTTTGGTTATTTATTTTGCTTTGAGCATGCTTTTTTTGCCAATAGCGAGTTGCGTTCTGCTTTTAAGTGTGTGGGCGTGCATTTGTTGTTGTTATTTTAAGTGCTATAAAATTGGCTTTTGTTGATATGCGATTTGGAATTTTTACAAGCTTTGGCAATCAAAGTTTTTTATTGGCAGGAATTTAAGGGAATTCGCTTTAGAAAGATGTTTACGTATAAAGCATACTTTGGAATAAAAGTTAAATATTTGTTTACAAGGAGACGAGTTATTGGTAGCGAAAATATTCAAAGAGGAGCACATAAAAATGGAAGCTTTTGAAGAGAATGTACTGTAAATTTGGTTTATCAGTTCCTAAAGTAATTGAAAATTTATGCAACATAGAGTGACTTACGCCAAGTCTAGCTATGCATGGTTTTATCAAAAATTAAAAAAAAAACAATCAAACGAGTTTGAAAAAAAAAGTTTTCAAAACTGATCTACACGCTCTTGCGTTATATATAGATCGCATTAATAAACATTAAAAGTGAATTTTCGAAATTTTGGCACCAATTTCATATAGGTAATACGTACAGTTAGAAAATCAAAAATATTACAAACTAAAAATAAAATTTTGCACGTCTGGCAACCTTTTTTATAAAATGGATACTTATTTGTTTGGCCAGTAAACTCTTTCATGTTTTGCCCAAAATTTCGAAACAAAACCAGCTATTAGCGACTAGTTAATTTGGTTTTAAAAATTAATTCTTAATAGGTGGCAACGCTATCTTTTCTTTTTTTTGCACACCTAAAATATTTAATTTTTTTTTACAATTTTGTTTCTCTAAAAAAAAAACTATGAACTTCAGTTATATGGTCATTTTTAAAATTTATTTTAAAAAGCTTAAACTAGTTTTTTGAGTATTTAAAAAAAATGTCCAAAAGTTTTTTTTTTTTTAATTACCTGTTTTAATTAATTATTTTGATGCCAATTATGCAAAGAATGTCATAAAAATGAAATTTTATAAGTAAATTTTAGTACGGAGGAAATCAAAAAATATAAAAATTTTAGCACAAGCTGGCAACTCTCTGTTACAAAGACCTCTTAAAGCCTAAAATTATCTTAACACCTTTCATTTGTGTCAAAATTCATTTGCTAACAAATCTGTTATTTTCACAATTTGTTTTTCTCCATCTAAAGCAATTTTACAAATTTTGCAAAGATTTTTATTTCTCTTACATAGAGTACATTTCAATTTTCCAACTACAGACAAACATACCTATACAAAGAAAAATATGCATGCTATAAATTTCACACTGGCACAACAGCCGTAGGGTACGACGTGTGGTATGAGTGACATTGATACAACGTTGACAAGTGTTTATACGAGCATTTGAATGTGTGAATGTATTTCTGTGTGTATGTTTGTGTGCACGTTCATTGCAAAAACCACAATAAAATCATTTACAAATTCCCACTTCTTCACTCAATGCATATGCATTTTTAACCGAGAGATTTATACATTTTTCATAGACCAAAAACAGTCAATGATATGAATTTTCAATTAAATCGTACATCAGGGCGTATGAGTGACATGGGAAAATAATAGATAGATGGATGCATATCTACAGATTGGGGATGATAGTCCCGCAATGCTTTTTAATTGTCTGTGATTTCTTTGTTACAACCACTACATTTTTGGGATTGAATTTTAACTATTAAATCGGTAACTGAGTTTAAGATCATCCTCTTCCAAAAGTATATATGGTATCTCAGAATAGTTTTCAATGTAAAATGCGAATTTTGTAATCCTGGAGATAAGTCCCATCTGTAAAATGACATCTCAAAAACCCCGTGCTTATAAAAATTCAAAAAATTCTCATCCCTAGTACATATACCATGCATACATTGTCTGATTCGATATTGGCAAGTGTTGAAAAGCTGAAATATTTTTTGAGTGCTAAATATGCATATGCAAAGAGCATGTGGAAATCATGTTTGTTTGCATTTCAGGGTTTGTTTTTTTTTTGAATTTTTTGAAAAAAAAATTTAACACTCATGGGTCATGTTGGCAGTGATGAAAAATTTCAACCTTTACAAATACTAACAAATGTAAAATGCTTCAAGGCAAGTTTTATTTTTGGCTTATTGAGGCATGCGGTGGGGTATATATTGATTATTTTTTTCTCTTTAATAAGGAAGGAATTCATGAATATTTAGTGCTCAAAATATTTTTTTTTGGTCGACTATTTTTTCTTTTTTATGGCACTTAATTCAAAACTAAAGTTCGGGGTGTGAGGTGTCCTTTCCAAAGATCAGCTTTCTAGAGCTATGCTTGTGTTGTTTTTTTTTGGAGAGAACTTTTTGTCTGTTTAGAATATTTTAGATTTCCCTCTGAAAGGCATGAAGCTGAAGCAACATTTTTAATGAGTACACCTTAGCGTATGAGTAATATTTGCACTACTCTGATACATTTCATATTGCCCAAAGTGTTATTAATATTTTACCAATGACGTACTTAATTATGGATGATATAATTATTAATGAAAAGCTTTCATTAAATATTTAACATTGAGTCAAAGTATTTATTGGTTGAACAAAAATAAAAAATGCAGCATAAGCGTGGTGTCATGCACGCATTGATAGATCGACAGGCCATTAAGAGAAAATTATATGAAAATATATTAAAAGTTAACAACATTTATGACTTTAACGTAATTTCCATGTTATTGTTGAAACAAAGAAAACCCAAAACAAAGAGTGTCAATAAATTTCAATAAATGCATTTCCATGTAAATATGCTTAAGTGAGAAAAATATTTGATGAGGGATGCCAGTTTTTTTTTTTATTAAATCGGCTTGTGAAATAATGAAGCTTCAAGGAAAATAATCAATTTTTGTACACACACTTTATTTTATTTTCATTTATTTTATTTTATTTTCATTTATTTTATTTGATTTTATTTTATTTTATTTTGTTTTAACTAATTTTATTTTACTTTGTTTTATTTTATTTTATTCTATTTTATTTTATTTTATTTTATTTTATTTTATTTTATTCTATTTTATTTTATTTTATTTTATTTTATTTTATTTTATTTTATTTTATTTTATTTTATTTTATTTTATTTTATTTTATTTTATTTTATTTTATTTTATTTTATTTTATTTTATTTTATTTTATTTTATTTTATTTTATTTTATTTTATTTTATTTTATTATATTTTATTTTATTTTATTTTATTTTATTTTATTTTATTTTATTTTATTTTATTTTATTTTATTTTATTTTATTTTATTTTATTTTATTTTATTTTATTTTATTTTATTTTATTTTATTTTATTTTATTTTATTTTATTTTATTTTATTTTAATTTATTTTATTTTATTTTATTTTATTTTATTTTATTTTATTTTATTTTATTTTATTTTATTTTATTTTATTTTATTTTATTTAATTTTATTTTATTTTATTTTATTTTACTTTATTTTATTTTATTTTATTTTATTTTATTTTATTTTATTTTATTTTATTTTATTTTATTTTATTTTATTTTATTTTATTTTATTTTATTTTATTTTATTTTATTTTATTTTATTTTATTTTATTTTATTTTATTTTATTTTATTTTATTTTATTTTGTTTTCTTTTAATTTAAATCGCCTCTTAAATAACTTTATCTTCTCCTCAAATACCTTTGAACTTTTCCTAGTACATAAATCTGGATTGGCATGACAGGACCATTGGCAGATTAACAAAAAGGAAATAGCCAATAACTGAAGCTATAAGATATTGATAGGCATAAATATCAGCAGAGCACAAAGGTGCACAAGTGTTTACATATATAAGTAAATGAGCAAAGGAAATTTATTGTGATACCACTTTGGTACTGTGAGCAAATAATAGACAAATAAATATGCTTTTGTGTGGCAGAGCTGTGTAGTTATGCTGGCATGTAAATATATATATTTCAGATTACATTTACGTAAGATAATATGATGAGCTTAATTTATGTCAATCACTCATTCAATAAAAGATATGGTAAGTGCTTATGAGGCATATGTCAATGTTAAAGATGATTTCTTAACATTCAAATGATATGAAATGAAAGCTAGCAATTTAGCATCAAAATGAAAATACATGTTGCATTAAATATCGATTTCAAATGCCTGACTTGTCTTGTTTCATCTAACAATAACAAATTTTATTGAATGAATACCTATCAATAGCCACAAAAGCACGCAAGTCCTTACCTCTAAGCATTTACATTGCGGGTGCACCACTGCGTATGAGTAACATTTTTAGTATTTGCAGCTGCTATTGCAAGTGTTTGAAATTTGTATGCTATATTTGTATGTCAATACGTTTGTTTGTATGTATAAATGTTTGTACACGCATCACACAGAAACTGCTGCATGCAAACGAATGCAATTTTTACCGATGTTTTGGTAAGAGTCTAACTTAAAGTTTAGCAAAGCAAAAAAAAAAAAAAATTTTTGAACACTTTATACAGTGGTGGCAAAAAATGTTGGCACAAAATTTTTTTACTTGTGTAATACAATTTAACTGAGCTGATGCATGCATTTAATAAATATTTGAGAATGCATATTCTAGGTATAGATTTTATTTTCGAACTTGCTTGGTATGAGAGAATGACTAAAAATATAGAGTGCTTTGGATTACTACTAATGTATGTTACATTTTTTTACTTGTCGCAGCTTACTTATTCTTATTTTATTAAATGTATGTATGTATATGCAAGCTACGAAGCAGCATCATAATAAATGTCGCAATTTTACTTTTTCATCACTTCGTGCCTCAATTGCAGCCCTTTCCTACAATCTTTTCACTGGCAAATTTTGTTGATTTACCATAAGCATTTTTATCTTTCTTCAAGTTAAACTGCAGGCAAATTTTTTAGTCTCCATTGATGCGTTGTACTAAATTTCGTCGATATGCAGCGTGCTTTCTTGTTTTTTTTACATTTTTAAAACTTTTTTGCAATTTTCATAAAATTTCGTTTTCAAAAAATGTCTTCTTTCCTTTCATACGCTTTGTATGTCCGCTGAGATATTCGCTTTCAACTTTGCTGCTTTTCTATTAAAATTGTGCCACAATGCAAGGAAGGGGGGATAATAAGAATTTAATGCAGAAATAAATGCGACGAATATGCGAGAGTGGAATGAAAAGGGGAGGGAGGGGGGTGGGTAGCTTTGAAGTTTGCTGCTGAGTAGGTCAGCCAGCAAAAATTGTCTGCCTGCTTTCAATGGCTGTCGCACTGTCTATGGTCACTTGATGGCGTATACTTCATTGATTACTACGATTACATACAAACATTGCAAACTTGGACTCGATTTCAAAAGCAATTTCAACGTTGTGCGCACCATTCTACATTTTGAGCAAAATTCTACATTTAACTGCTTGCGAAATCAGCAAAAAAAAAAAATTGGAAAAGGTTGAGCTACAAATATTTATTTACATTTCTTGAGTAGAGTTTTGTTACAATGTGGCTTTCTTTGGGGAAGCTTTTGATATTTTTGCATTATTTGTATTATCTTTGTTATCATTTTTCATTTAAAAGAAATTTATTTGTCTGCTTAAGCTTCAGCACAAACTTGGCGCGATTTGATTATTTACATAACGATCGTCCAAGTGAAATGAGACGCAAAATGTGCTTGAAGAAGCTTAGCTAAATGTAAGGGTATGAGTGGGTTTAAGATTTTGTGCTTTGAGGAAACTCAACGAAGCAGAAATAGAGGTTTCATTATATAAGAGCACGTTAATATTTTTTATTAATAGAATTCAAGCAAATGAAAGTAATCAAAATTAATTGAATAATATTTATATGAACGCGTGTTGTGATTGGAGCAGGCTAGGATATTTATAATTACACCAACATGCTCCAGCTGGCGTGATGATTCCAATAACAAATTAACTTTCGCAAGCAACCACGAAAACTTTGTGCCTTTTCTTAATTTAATTGAAATTGTCTAGCTACTTATAAGGGTCATGGCATCAAAAGTGTTGCAAATTGGTGGTATAAATAATAAATAAATATTGAAATTTTGCTAAGTAAATTAACTCGCTTGAGTGCGCTTAATATAAATGCCAACCCTTTTGTGGTATGAGTAACATTTATAGATGGTCACAATAAATAGCTTAACCCTTTTTGAACCTGCTTTGAAGTTGGACGAAAAATTACTAAGTAAATGTTTATTAAGTTTTTCAACTTTAAGTGCGGTCAGTGTGATACGGAGCAGAAAATGTAAAAGGTTGAAGACAACAAAACAAATACAGGTTTTTTAAAGTCATCTTGAGTACACTTTTAATAAGTTGTCTAGGATTATTCTAACTAGAAGGAAAGCTGAAAAATTGAGGAAAATTATATGTATTTTCATTAGTAAATTTTCATTTCGAGTATGGTACTTAAAATGTTTTAAAGAATTCTAATAATAAATACTAAAGAAAATTGAAAATGTCTAAAAATCTGTGACACATAAACAATAAGCTGTTGAAAATTGAAGAAGCACACTCGTTGCAAAAACAAAGATTTTGGAGATATATTTGTGAAGCAATTTTTATGAGAAAATCTCATACTATCAAAAAGGAGTTACCACTACATACACATATAGCAAACATATATACATATTTACAAAGCTCAGTTCACAACTGAAATAATGATTGAAAGTAAATTACTTGAGAGCCAATGGCTGCCTGCAGGTCAGCAACGTTGATGGATGTGCACAATAAATGGAAAGACAAATAAGATTTTGTGAAATATTATTTGTGTTTATTGCATTTTATGATGATGAAGAAAGTGATAAAGTGTAAAATATGTTTGGATAGAATTTAGGGGAAAGCTTAGAAGATCTTGAGCTTGCAAATGTCAAGGCAGTGGTGTTTTTTTTTTAAATGGAAAATTGTATTTCTTGCTTCTTATTATTCTTATTTAAGAAGAATTTAAAAATTGGAAAATGTCTGGAGAATATGATAAAGATTTTCTGACAACAAAAAAATGGCATTTTTGAGCTATATTTTATTGCCACCACTGTCTAAAGCGGGAAAAAAATATTTTTCTGCAAAACAATGGATACCAAACTTTAGGCTGAATAACTAGCAATATATTGGTGCATATTTCATTAAATTTTATTAAGCGATTTTTGAATGATGCGCGTACAAACATACTGACAAATAAACAAAAAATTTAAAAACCGTTGTTTTGGCTGGTCTTGCTTTCACAAAGTTCTGCAGCATGCATTATCTGCATTTTTTTTCAAATATCTCTACCATTTAGACCAACGCGCGCTTACAATTTTAATATTTTAAAGTTATTCGCTTTTTGTTGTTGAAATTAGTTTTCGAAATTTTAAAGACAGTTTCGTCTGTAAAAAAAAGTATTTTTCGCTCGTAACAAAAAGCACTAAAAATGGAAATAAAAACTTTTGAGAAGACAAATGTGAAATGAAAAGTGTAAAGAACGTTCGAAATTAAAAAAGTTCTTTTCCTTTAATCCACTGACTTTCTCTAGTTAAACACGAACTCAAATAAGCCACGTATGCAGCACAATTACTAATGCAGTTACTTTAACAGCTTTTGTGAATCGACTATGTGCCTACCTACTCACAAAGTTCCTCAGGCGATATGCAGTAAAACAATTGGCAATCTTCTACAGAGACTGAAGTGACAGCTTTTGTGATGAAAGCTTGTCAATCACGCAAAGCGAAAGTTTTCGGATAACCTATAACCAATTAAAATGATCGCATAAAAACTTTTATTAGAAAAGAAACTAAATTTTTTGTTGTAAATAAAGTAATTTATTGTTGAAGACAAAGATCATGAAAGAAATCTAAAAAAAAATCATATTTTGCTCAGCTTTTTCTTTTCAATGCGTGATTTTTTTATTGAGATTTGTATGGAGAAATGTGCCGCATATCCATTTTTTCTATTCAAAAACCCATTTCATTCAGTGTAAAATTTAAATAAAATAATGAATAGCTTTCTGATCCTTTCCGTCAGTTCAGTTCTTCTGTTACTAAAGCGAACTCTTATTTTGGAGCACTGCATGTGCAGCAACCAAAATTGCCTGCATACACGAAAAGCAATGCGTGAATAAAACTTGAAAGCTACCAAAAAGAAAAAAAAAACAAAAACTAAGCCAAGTTGAAGTCAATTGTGCGCATGCATGCTTTTGCTATATAATTTCCGTTTTCAAAGCTTCAACATGTTTGTGCAACACAAAAGTAAGCAAACAAGGGAGCAGGAAGAGGAAGAGCAGCACACACAAAGGCACACAAATTTTCCCTTTTACTAACAAAGCAGCAGATGCTCGTGCGCGCTTTCATCTCAATTGTGACGGGTTGCGTTGTTTAGTCGTTCTTCGCTTATTGTGGCAATCTGTCAATTTGTTTATGTCATTTTCGTCTAGTTGCAAGAACTCTTGTGCAACGTGTGTAGTCGTTACTGGATCACAAGATATACAACAGAATGCGCGATTATATAGCAGATAACTGCATTTACTTGCAAAACCTTTTTTGGAATTGAGCTAAGCAGCGCATGGTGAATGCACGAAGAATACGCATGAAGTAACTGAGACTCTCACGTTCACTGCATTATGATACTGTCTATGAAGGAAATGACAATAAAAGTACCAATTTTGTACGAAATGAGTTGGAAAATCGAATATTTTTTTGTCACTGAAAATTATACCTTGTTGGAAAAAATTGAGAAAAAAATTATTCCAATAAAAGTACAAAATTATTGTTCGCTAGATATTGCAAAAAATGTCAGTTACGAATGATAATTTCGGGATTGAAGGTCCTGGAAAAGACCCAAAAAAAATATTTATCAAAAATAAATTAATTAAAAAATTGTTTTTGTGCGTCTTTTCCAGGACCTCCAACCCTGAAATTAGCAATACAAATGTTCCATAGAAGTCTCGAAAATAATCTTGAAATGGTCCAGTAAAAAAATTCGTAAATGATCCCGAAAAGTCCTAAATAATCCCAAAAAAATTCTTACAGGGACACGAATGATATCAAATAGTCCCTACGAAATCGAAATTTTTGTGTTAGCACTGTGTCAGGCTTTAAAACCGGTTTCAGGTGTTCTCTTTTTCGTTTAATGTTTTGCTCCCAGTCTGGTTTCTTGTTTCTATTGCCGCATTGTTTCTAGTTTCGATGCAAAATTCTTTTCAGGTTCTTTTCTAGTTTGTTTTCCAGTTTCGTTTCCTCATTTGTTTCCAGATTGGATTTTATTTTCATTCAATGTTTACCTTGCAGTCTAGTTAACAGTTTCGATTACAAATTCGTTTCACTTTCCTATTTCTATTCGGATTATACCGTCGTTTTCCTTTTGTTTTACAGTTTCTTTTACAACTCAGTTCTCAGCATGGTTCAAGGTTTTAATTATAATTTCGTTACCACTGTCGATAATAATACCAATACCAGTCTTCTTTTCCGGTTGGATTCCAGCTTCGTTTTCAGTTTTGATTCTTGTTTTATTTCCAGCTTCGTTTCCATTTTAGGTCAAAACTTCTGTGCCGTTTCTTGTTTCGATTCTAGTTGCGTTTCCAGTTTGGTTTTTTTTAGTTTTTATTTAACAATCCAATTCAGTTGTTGCTATCAGCCTCGATTCGAGTGGACTCCTTTTTCGGTGTCAAATTTCAATTCCAGGTTGATTGTGAGTTTTTATTCGAGTTCCGTTTACTATTTTGATATTATTGTTGTTTCGTGTTACTATTCGAAATTTTTCTATAGCTTAGTTTCCAGTTTGGATTCGCTTCCTGCGTCTATTTCAACTCTGCTTCCTGTTTCGATACCTCTTATTTTTAAATTTGTTTCTTTATCCCAAGTTGTATCAGGTTCAATTCAAGCTCCGTTTCCTTCCAATTTCGATTCCTATTTTTAGTTTCATTTCCATTTTCATATATTCGACTTCCGTTTCCTCATTGCATTCCACTTCCTTATCTAGTTTTCATTCAAGTTTCGATTCCACTTTTCCCTCTGTTTCGTTTCCACTTTTCAGTTGCTGGTTCAGCGTCAGGATCAGCATATCTATAGTTTGTCCCAGTTTTTTTTTGTGTTCCCTTTTAATTTCCAACACAATTAACTCGTTAGCTTGCACACATTTTTTCCCGCTATTATTTCCACATTTTTTCTCCGCAATCTCAGCAGCACGTAGCAACTAAAAAGTAATGCTGCACAAACAACAGTCAACAACTGTTATTAATAGTGTTGCAAGTGCCACAATTTTATTTTCGCATTTCGCTTAACTCTGCTTGCAATTTTTTGTTTTTGTTTTATTTCTGTAATTATTCTTGCATTTCGCAAACTCATTTTTCTTTGTTTTTTTATTTTTGTTTTTTGTTTCGTGATTTGTTTAGTGTCATTTCTTCTTGTGTTTTTAATTAAGTTTTTATTGTTGTGTTGACTTATTGACTTGCGCTTGTTAGTACACAAAACATAAAAGTTCAACTAGTAAATGTTTATAAATTTATAAATGTATGAATGTGCGTGTGAGTGTGTGTGTTTTTGCACTTAACTGCAGCAATTTTTTTGCCTCACTACAACAACAAAAATATATATAATATGAGATTACTTGCACATAAACGTTAGATTGCATTAACATGCTTCACTGTCATACAATAACAAAGATTGCAACGGTGGAAATATGTTTGTAACGTAATGTAATGTGCACTTAACAAAAACAACAACAACAACAACATTGTTAAATAATGAAATGTGCGCAGATTTCATGCGAAGAAAAGTCGTCTAAGTTGCAATGTGGCATGCGTTCACTGTGACTAGCAGAAGAGTGGTAGCAGCTGCTGCAATCAAAACAACAACAAAAGAACTGTCACAGCAACTGTTGCTCGTATTGTTTGCGTTGGCAAAGAATTGTTGAAAATTTATTAGTTGTTCTTGTACTCAGTGGAAAGCGCGTGTGCGTTGATTTCGATTTTTTTTGATGACTTTCAAAGGCGAGCGCGCGTGCACCACCCACAACGTCACACTCGAGCTGCACACTTTTCTAAATCACAAATATATATGAATGTATGTGTACTTGTGTGTGTGTTGTGTTGTTATGCAATTTTTCTCCGTTTGTAATACTTTTGTTGTACCACAATAAATCAGTTAAGTCGCCGTCAGTGTGTCACCAGTTAGCTCCAGCGCTTTTGTGTTCACATACATGCACACACACACGCATATGTGCATATACGCATTTATTCACACTGAAGAGGCGTACAGATTTCGTACAACATCAAACAGAGTTTTTTGTCGCTGCACTGCTTTTATGAAGACAAATGTCGCTCATGCGTCATGGCAGACCCGCTCGTCCCTTTTTCAAATTGAGACACATATGCAAGTATTTTCGTTTGAAAACTGATTTTATTTTATTTTTTTTTAATCGAAATCTATAAGAGCTTTAAGAAATGCCAATAAAGTGAGCACAAATTGGAAAACGGGAGTAGTTTCGGTACCAGTTACGATTTGGAGTTTAGTCTCTGTTTGAGTTTCAGTACTAATTCCGTCGCCAGTTCTGGTGTCAAGGTCAATCTCGATAGAATTTTAATTACGTATTCAGTTCCAGCTGTGGTTTTGTGATAATTTTCGGTACAAATTTTCACTTCATATTCGGTTCCAGTTTCGTTCAGAGTTTCAATTCCGATCTTAGTGCGAATTTCGATTTCAGTTTCAATTTAGTTCAGGGTCGAAAATTTAGCTCCGTGATCGATTAGTTAGTTAAAGTCCGATTTCGGTTTACATTTTCTTGCAAAATTTTACTTCCAAATCACACTTTTGGTCTTTAATCCAAGTTCAATTTAGGGTTTTTTTTTCTAATTCCAAAAATAGTTTCGATTTGGGCTTAAATTTTGATTCCACTTTCGGACTTGGTTCAGATTTTTTATTTATTATTGAAATAAATGCTGTTTATTAAATTTTCGGTCCCGATTTGAGTTCTATATTCATTAAAGTTTTCATCTCTGGCCTAAGTTCAAATTTCGTGTGCAGTTCAAATTTTTTTTCGTCTAAAATTTTGTCCCGGGTTTGATTTAGTTGTATGTAATGTTCCGGTTTCGGCTAAAATTTTGATTTTGTTTCAGATTTGACTTTTTTGTTCAATACCAGTTTAGAGCTTAACATGAATTTAGATTCTATTTTGTCTAAAATTCAATTCAAGCTTCGATTCCAGTTTCGATTAGAATTTTACTGTGGCCTTGTGTTCCGGTTTATGTTTCGGGTTTGGTTAAAATTTGGATTCCAGGGTGAATTATATGTACATATACATATATAGATTAGGCCTCTTTCAATTGTCTGCCCCAACATCAGTCCGAGTCACAATTTTCATTTGAGATTCCAGATTCGGTCTCAGTTTCAGGCTGAAAATTTTTACAAGCTCGATTCCAATTTCGATAGCGATTTCGGTGTTGGTCTTCGTTCAAGCTTAGATTTTATTTTCACTTGTTTTCTGAAATAATCGAGAGCACTTCCGTTCCTCTACCTGCCCTTCCTTAAGCTGCCAACAAAGTGTTAAATACGAAATTTTCACAAAATACCCTCAAATCAGCTTTCGCTCGTTAACCAATTACATCCCAATTTTAAGGCTGTGCTGACTCTTTTCCATGACCTTAATATGCAGCAGCCAACAAATATAAATCCAAAATCCTTTTAGTACCAAGAATTACAACAAATACTCCACACATATGAGTTTCATGTTAGTGCCTTCTACATGAATGTAATAACAATGGACAATCGCACATCACATTCATGTCCGACAAACCAGACTCATCAGAAATAACAAGATTGTACATTTCCACATAAAAAATCAACTAAAATCGGACAGGCAGCCTTCAATTTGCGCACTTAGTCAAAAAGGCCAAAAACGAGAAAAACAAAAAAAAAAACTAAAAAAAAAATTTAATACTCGAAAAGTCGTGCGCTAACGTCAAAATAACTTAGTAATTGTCAGCACTTAAGCACATACGTTAACAACAATAACAACACACATCAATTCTAAAAGTTGTTTTTGTACGAAAGACAGGTCGTACAAGTCGTGCATGTCCTTTGGCTATTTCAGCCAATGTTTACAAGTGGCGCACTTCAAGCTCATCCAACACTCATTCTCACATCTCGTCACTACGAGCGACGTGTAGTATATCACGCATTTGTCTTAATTTGTGACATAAGCAAACATAGTTTTGTCTGTTGTTGTAGTTGCACGTGTATCTAGTTTGTTATGCGCATACTTATTAGATCTCCAATGAGTGCTTACTTACGCTTCACACCGCCGCCGAACTTTATTGCCGACTATCGTAGCTTGCCAGCGTTGTTGAAAAATATCTGCAGGCACTTTTGCTTTTAGCTTCTCAAGTATGAACACCCTGTATGTTTTGTTTCTTGTAGTGCTTGTTGTAGTTGTGTTGTCATTCTTGTTTGACACACTGTAGTGGCATGGCTAACCACAGCCAGCCTAGTAGGTGCTCACTAGCCTATGCAAAAGTTTCTTCTATATATGTAGATATTTATACGCAGCTAGATACTTGCTTGTAGTCTTTATATTTGATGAAGTTGTTTGTGTAATGTGCAGATTTTCATAGACTGACAACGTCTATTGCATAACGAGACACACTTCAGCCTCAGCGTTTTCCTACTTACCTTCTACAAAACACATTTGCCCCATTCCACTGTGACGGGTGAAAAATTTTGAGTGCGTCGCGAAGCCTTGCACTTATACGACCATGCCATGCAAAATATTTTCAGTTGCTTAGAAGCGTAATTTCATATAAGCTTCAAGCATTTAATAAATACTACACGTTCACGGTCACTTTCATAATCACAGCGACTGTCACTTTGTGTCACTGCCAACGTCACGATAACGCCCATAATTACGGTCGCTGGAACTGTACGATTATGGTCAATGTCAGCCACGAGTTTTTCTCTCTTCACTAACTATCAATTTTTTCGGTCACGGCCAACGTCACAGTTAAGGTCGCTGTGACTTTCATTATAGCTGTTAATGTCACATATTCACTTTCACTATGACGGACGCTTTTATGGTTAATGATATATTTTCCTCGCTCACATGGCTTTTGTTCCTATCACTTTCAAGTCTCCGTTCAAACGTTCTGTCACTACTAGGTTTACGGTCACTGTCACGGTTTCGATCACTGTCGAAGTTGTTTCCAAATATCCAGGTTTCTGTCAGGGTTGCGGCCAGTAAATGTCACTTTGAAGGTTCTAGTCACAGTCACGCATCCAATGTCTTCTAAAGGTACGTTCACTGTCACGGTCCCATCCGTGTCACAGTTCTATTTGCTGCTAAGGTTACATTTACTGTCATGCTCCCATCAGTGTCACAGTTAAAGTCCCAGTCCCAGTCAAGTTAAAATTTTCTGTCGCAGTAAAAATTGCTGTCACTAAAATTTCCAGTCACTGTCGCTGTCACACTTCCAGTCACTGTCAAACCTTTTTCCCAATTTATTTCGCTATCATTCACAATGGAATAAGCCATTTGCGTTTCCATTCAAAGTTGATTTCTTGCCGCTCGTCAATTACGTGCATATGTTCCCTCATCCCACCCATCATACAGCCATGAGGCCTTTTATGCTGATTATCTTTTGATTGTGATTATTCAACGAGTGTCACTTCACATTGTTTGTTTCTATTATTTTCGGTTGCTTTTTCTTCTTCTACTTATGTACTTGTTCATATTTATTTTTTAGCTTATTTTATTGTTTATTGTTTACTTTGTTGAACACTCACTTCCCTTGAGACTCTCAGCTGCACTTTGTCACAATGCGATAATGCTTAATATGACACAAGATATGTCTGTTGTGGTTGCCGTTATTTATCTTTCATCTTTACCGCTCGGTGTTTTTTGTTTCATTTTCATTTTTCTTAAATTTCTGACTTTAGATTTTGCAATTGTTTATTTTAATAAGCGAAGCACCCTTTCATAAGTTTTGTTCTCTTGTCGGAGCTATGCAATTTTGTATGGAAGAAAATACTAAAATTCAAGGAAAGTTTTTGAATCTTTAATCTTAACACTAGCTGGGAAACTGCATACAAAGAAATTATTTTGATATTCTTGAATTACATTTAAAAATTTTGGAGCACGTTCAAGGGAATTTACAATCTTAAGCGAGCTCTGAGAAGCCAATGAATTTGCCGTGGTTATTTCAGGTGAATGAGGTTCCAGATGAAGACGTTCTTGAACTAAATTTTGTAGTGCGGTGTTTTCTAAAAATATCTTGATATAGGGTAATTTATCCGATTATTCTTCAAGAAAAAAAAATTATAAACTTTTTGAGTTTTTTCAGCATTTTTAAAACCACTAAGTCTACTCTACCACCCCCACGTTTTTCACCTATCCTCTTCATCTTTTCCTGCAAAAATCTTAAATTCAAATTAAATTCAATGTTCTGTTAAATTGCTCGATAGAATTTTTCCAACGTACTCACGCTCATCAAGCATGCGTGTATGCGCTCAGCCGACAAAGCGCATCATTTACATTCAATTGACACTGAATTTAATTTCCCTCAAGCTTGGGACATGACATTTGAATTGTTAATTTGAGCATGGCGTGAATGGCTATATACATACATAGATACACGCGCGTCATATATGTGAGTGTGTGTGTAGACATAGAGTAAATACACTGTGATGAAATCAACCAATTGTTAACTAGTATAAAAGTAGTCCGAAACTAGTTCAAAATAGCTCAAAAAAATTATAGTCCAATTTTATTGGCTATACTTGACTAATATTAATTTAACTGTCTCTGGATATAGTGGACAAGTACTTGACATAAAATTTCGAGCTCCTGTGTTGGATACAAAAAATAAAAAATAAAAAAATAAGTTCCACTACAATTTTTCGAACTGTGAGCTCTCCAGCATTCGATAAAAATTGGAACTTCATTTTTTTCATATATCTTGTTTTTAGATGAGCTTGCGCCCAGTTAAAAAATTCTTTTTGTAAACTAGTCCTTTTTATATCAATTTTCTGTTCCACTATAGGTTATTCGCTCCCGTTGATTTGCACGAACGAACCTCGCACATCAGGTGAACTAAAGTTTTTGAGTTGTTTTTGGTGTGAGAAGCAGCAGCAGCAGCAGCATTTCTCTTCCTAATTTCTCGTTCCATTCTCATTTATATTCACGCGCTTATGCCACACTACTGCTGTCTTTTATGCACACACGCACACATACACACTTCTTGTCCAACGTTTAGCTACCATCCCTTTGACTTTTCAACAACATAAACAACAACAACAGCATGCTATACAACGCTTGAGTGGCATTCTGTTCATCATTAATACGCATCGTTAGGTTCTTTTCTTTTTTTTCTTCTTTTTTTTTTTCTCTTCCAACATCACGTTTTGTTATGACCTTGTCGGTGGTCTCTTCGTCTATTCTTCACTTTACAATCGTCAATGCTACGCGCAAGCTAAATTTCACTTAAATTGGTAACTTGCAACTGACAGATATGTTTGTTACATTTGTTTTGTTGTTGATGCCGAGAGATGAATTTGAAGCAGAAGATGTGTTCTTGTTGTTGTTACCTTTGTTGTTGTTTCAGCATATTTGGTAATGGAAGCACATCAAAATTAATCGAACTTTCCCTTAACGCAAAGTTTACAAATGCCTTTGTATACATTTAGGCGCACATAACAAAACGTGTCTGCTGTCTGCTTGTTGTTGTTGCAACTGACAATTTGGAGGAAAAGCTATTAATTTGAGTGCTCTGTGCGTACGTGCGGTGTAGTGTAGTGAAATATGCATGAGTAGTTGTAAGTGAAATGGAGAACCTTTGTGCCAGTGTCTTAACAAGTATGATCGTAATCTTTGTCGAAATGGTTTCAATTGCATTGGATTTTGAGCGCGAGAGCAAAGCGTTGTTTAACAAATTTTAAATTGCTAAATTTTCTGTTGGGCTCATATTTTTTGTATAATGAATTTAATAAAAAAGTGCTTGCCTGTGATTCTTTCTAACATTTTTTTTTCTAAGTTTTTGAGCTCAAGACCAGTTAACAATCCGATGCATCGCTTTTCCCAAAAAACTGACAATAATAATTTACTAAGAATTATTGTTAACTGGTCTTGAGCTCATAAAACTTACAAAAATACATATGTAAAATGGACAGACCGCAAAAACCAACAACAAAATTAAAATAATTTTTAAAAAATTTTTTAATAATTTTATTTTAAATAATAAAATAATCATTCAAAACTTAAAATTTTTTAATTTTTTTTCTAGTTTCCTTTCAGTTAAAATTCGTACATTAAATAAATAAATAAAAAAACAAAAATAAAAATTTGTTTCTAAACATTTTTTTTTATAAATTTTTTTTTTTAAATATGTAAGTAAATAATCGTTCCAATTTAAAAAAGTTCAAAAAAAAAATTATTGATTCTACAAACTCTTCAAAAATTATATTTGTACACTATCTTGGAAAAAATATGATTTTGTTTTATAAGGTTACTTACAAATTTAAAAAATAAAACTCAAGAGAATTTTTTTAAAACTTTTTTTTTTTAATTTTATTTTCAAAATATTTTTTTCGACCCACCCTAATAACCACTTTAACACTATTCAGCTTATTGCTAATAATCACAGCAAGAGTAGCACATTTAAAATGGACTTTAAAACACTATTTAACACACCCACTTTAAGACTCACCCGCTCTTAACTAAGATAAGGTAAGTGCTTCCATTTGAGTAGAAAATCGGCGGCGAAGAGCACTTAATACCGTTCATGCTGAGCGCAAAAGTTAGAAATGCATTCAAAACTGCCAATCTTCATTGTGCTGCTGAATATGTTTTTGTACTTTAAAGTATGATAAGACTGCCAACAACAACACTGAGCTCAGCATTGTTCGTGGAAGGAAAACGAAAATGTGTTGAATAGAAATTGCGGGCTTTTGGTTAACACCAATTCGCTCGTTGTTGTAATTGCAATCGTCAAAAGTGTCAACGACAAGTTCAATTAAAATACAAATATTTCTTAAAACGAAAACAAAATTTTTGTGCGCTGCTTTTTATTTTAGCGCTTAGATTTTGGTGAAACAGAAAAACAAAAAATATTTTGCGATTTGCATTTCTCTCTCAACAAAGCAGCAATAAAATGCACACGGGCATATCTCAGCGATAGTAGATAGAACCAGTGAAGCGCCAAACTAACTGGCATGATATGCGCAAACTAAGTTGCCGAGTTTTTTGTGCAGATTTTATTTAAATGCCATTGAATTCAGAAACTAAGCACTTTGTAGCAGGCGACTGGACGTGTTTGCCGGAGTAGAAGTGCTAGAAAAAAGGTGCAAAAAGCAAGGTTCAAAATGCTAAACGCTGTACGGTAGCTTTGAAGCTAAAACTGGCGGTAGCTTTCAAAGTTTTTTTGTACTTTTTTGTTTATTATTATTTTTTTTTTTTGGTTAAGCGAATTGTGTGTTCGTGTTATCGTTGGTTAGTGTTAGGTGAGCTCAGCATTGTGAGTGTGTTTGGAAGTGACTTCACCTTTTTTATTGAGCTTTTTCAACTCTCAATTTAGATAAAGTTGTCTACTTTCATATTTATTACTTTTGCTGGTTATGAACTTCTGCTAAGGATAACCATTTAACTTCAAGGAATCAGACTTTAAGCAATGATTGTATTAATTAATATTTATTTTACAGTAAGGGACTATTTGTATGAATTCCCCAAATTAGACTAAAACTCTCTTGGGTCTGAAAGAAGCTTCAAAGCTAAGGACACATCACTCTCACGTTATTTACAAAATTTGACTAACTACAAATCTAAACGAATTGCCAGAACAGCAATGAAATCAGCCATAAATATTGATGACTCCATTTCCACGTATGGTGTTGTTTTTTTATTTCAAAATTTTGTCAAATTACGCAATTTCCGCAAATTTTCTCATAAATAAAAATAAACGACATTCCACTCCACTCCATTATTCCGATAATTTGTAATTGATACGATTACGGAAAATTGCAATTGGCAAATTTTATTCACAAAAAAAACATACAACAACAATGATAACAAGCAAAAATTGTACGCACAAAACGCGCTATAATTTACCACAATCGAATGAATTATGAGTAATCAATGCCAAAAGCGTCTGATGCGGAAAATTGTCATTCTGCGTGCAGCAATAAATATAAGAAACATTCAGTTTTCAAAACTAACAGCACACCATGGCGTATGAGCAATTTATTTAGTTCGAAATTGCGCATAAAATTGTGTTGAATGTGCGCGGTATTGTTGTTGTTATTGTTGCTGCTGCTGAACGACAAAATAATATTGTAACGTTAATGGCAGTTAGCTACATTATCAATGTTGATGCCACAGCAAATGCGTTTACATGCAGGTATTGAAACAAGTTGGAGGAGGTTGTATGATGCTAGTTGATATTGGACTAGGATTGTGACGTTTGCTCTCAAAGAAGTAAATATATAATTATTTATTATTTTTATTATTATTCCAAAGGTGTTTACCTTAATTTTGCTTGTTAACTTCACAAAAGATTATTGATAATACTTTCACAGAAATAGTTTTCAAACTTAGGCGTAATTTTCGAAAATTCCTGGAAATTTCAAAAATTGTGTGGAGCATTTTAAAATATGTGAAAGATTTTGAAAATAATTTCTGAGTATGCAGTTTTATAGCCTATACAATTCTAGTCTTACAAAGTGCAAGTCTCAATAATCTTAAAAATTTCGTTGATTTTTGGCAATTTCTTTTCACCAATGTGATTGACATTGGATTGCATGTCAAAAAATATCAAACACAATGTAGAAAAAAAATTGCCAAAAACCAACAGAATTTTTTAAAGTCACGAAACTTGCACTTTGTGAGACAAGAATTTCATAAGCTACTCGACTGTATACTCAGAAACGAATTTGAAATTATTACCTCTATTTGGAAAATTCTTACACCGGTTCTTTCAATTTTTAGAAATTTTTAGAATTTTTCCATAAGTTGATAAAATCTGAAAAGTTTCCGATACAAATGTTTTTATTAGATAGCGGTTTTTAAAAACCGTCCTAAATAAAAAAAATAAATTTTCAATATTGTTTGCTCCACACAAGGCACGAAAAACTAAAAAAAATTAGAACTGAAAATTTTGCTGTACAATTTTTTGTGGTTTTCTCATCTAATACTTCAAAACTAATAAAATAATTTTCAAAACTTTTAAAAATTTTTTCAAAATTTTCAAATTTTTTTCAAAACTTTTTTAAAAATTTTCAATTTTTTTTAAAAGTTTTCAGAAATTAAAAATCAGAATTAAAATCCTTTAAAAAAGTGATTTTTTTTGTTCTAAAAAAATATTTCTAATACAAGTAAAAAACTTGTAATTCAATTTTCTATTTAACTTGATGTTTTGGCTCAATTTGTTGGCAAAAACCAAAAATTCCAATTCAATAAATATTTACTGTAAACATTTTCATAAATACTTTTGTAAGCAAACTAGTAGACTTACTTGAACTATGAACTTGTTGTTGCTTACTTTGCCACCTCATATGCCCCAATTTTCACACATACACACACACACACTCACGATTCATACACGTGCCATATGCGCACTCAGACTTTGGCACCGGCTTAGATGTCTCTAATCACTTTCACCGCATTCACACACACACACACACACACTCTCAAGCACCGACAAGTTCAATAACTTCTAGCGCTGCGGCATTTTGAAATTTTGTTCTTCTGCCGCACAAGCGGATTGTGAAATGACATCACGTACTTAGTCTATGCGCGGAAATCGCATGCTGTGCTTGTATGGTGCACAGTTAGAAAGTAAAAATAAAAAAAAATAGAATTTTTTTTAACGAATTCAGGACAAGTGGCGCTTACTCGTTAATGTAGAAACTTTTCATAGTTGGCATAGATGACTGAGATACGAAGTTTAAATTGAGTGAATGTAGCGTGGACAATTTTTTTAAACATTTACGGCAGCGATTGCATTGGACAAGGTTTTTAAATAATTTGTTGTTAATTGGTTTTGGTGCGCTTGAATCCAAAACCAATGATATGTGAGTCATAAACTCATTTTCTGAAACTAGTCTGATATCTCCTGCAATGGAAAACCGTACTGCAGTTTCTATTCACAGCATATCTTTCTGCTGTTTAGGAAATTTTTACTCCGATCAGTGCTGTCGTTTATTTTGGAATCAAGTTTTTGCTCCAATCATTGCCTATTTTTTATTGGAAGTTTTATATTTTGTTCCAATAAATTCTGTTTGAAATTTTTTTTTTTGCTCCAATAAGTGTTGTCGGGTTTTTGAAAGCATTTGGGCTTACTCCTGTAAATGCTGTCGTTCCTTTTGAAATAAATTTGCTAAGCTCCAATTATTTTTGTTGAAAGCATTTTTTACTCCAGTAAGTGCTGTCGGGTTTTTGAAAGCATTTTGGTTTACTCCAATAAAAACTGTCGTTTTTTTTTAAAGCATTTTTTGCTCCAGTAAGTGCTATCGGGCCTTTGAGAGCATTTTCGCTTACTCCTGTAAATGCTGTCGTTCCTTTTGAAATAAATTTGTTTGCTCCAATTATTTTTTTGAAAGCATTTTTTGCTCCAAAAAGTGCTGTCGGGTCTTGCGAAGCATTTTGTTTTGCCCCAATAAATGCTGTCGTTTCTTTCGAAAGCATTTTTTACTCCAGTAAGTGCTGTCGGGTCTTTGAGAGCATTTGATCTCACACCAATTAACTCTGTAGTTTCTTTAGAAAACTTTTCTTCACACCATTCTCGATGTCCCAAATCATTATCCACTCCTTTACTTCACTCTCATTTACATTATTAAATCTCCAAGTTTTAGCTCCAATTTCGTTCGCGCTTGTAACGATCTGTCAACATTTTCGTCACTTCAAAAACTTTCCATTTTTTGGCCTTCGCACTAGCAGCTAAAGCGCCCACAAATACTTTCCGCAACAACAAACTCAAAATAAATAATGTCCTCATTGGGGATGCCCATCAGCTATGCGAAAAATGTTTTGAAGCCAAGTGGAGAGGATTAGAAGGAAAAAAACCACAACAATTTGTGCCAATGTCGTCGCTGCATAAGCCGCCAAAAGAGCGACCGTTTAAGTGTCGAAATGCGACAGACAACAACAGATGCAAAATGTCATTTCAAGTACATATTTTACACTATTTACCTGTAGTGGTTGAAGTTGTTGTTGTTGTCGTTGTTGAATGAGTGCATTTTATAGTCATACGTGTCGCTTAAATGCACCACAGTAATAGCAACAACAACAACAAAAGCTCGAGTCTTGCTCTGATAACTGCCGTGTGTCGAGTGTCAAGTGTCAAAAGTGTGCCTGCTGCCACAAAATGTGGCAAGCTATGCGGCAGAGAAAACACTTATATATACCTTAAATATTATTATTAAGTGTTGCGGCGTTGATAACAACAACAACAAAAGCAAGAAGAAGTGCAACAATAATAACGAGAGCAAAAGTTTCAGCACTGTGTCAAGGCTAGCACGAGGAGGAGGAGGTATGACAAAAGTTACGGAAGGTGAAAGGAAATCTGTGGCATTAATATGTCGCAAGTATAGGAAAATATTAAAAATTATTAAAAAAAAAAATCAAACTAACTAACTGAAAAGAAGCTGACGATCATGTTTAAAAAATGTAATATTGAACAAAAAAAAAAAAAAAACGTTAAAAGCTGTCAAATGTCGTTGCTTGCTTGCCTGTTGGCGTGAGAGGTACATGGAGCATGGCGCACACCACAAAATGTTGCATGAAAGTTGTCAGCAATTTTTGCATTAAACAGGAGTAAAGTGTCATATCGCAACGGTATCGTAGCACAGCAGACTGTCAAGCACGCTTATGGACTATTTTTGGTTTGGGAAATGTCGTAGTAATTTGCGTTGTCAGTTTTGTTAAACATATTTTTTTAGACTCTTTAGTTGTTATATTCACAAGAAGTTGATATTTTCAAACGGTATAGAAATAGGGATTTTCATTGGTTTGCCTGAATTTTTCTTCCAAAAAAAAAACAATACTAAGAACAAATTCATTGTTTTCTGATTATAATTTCGAAAAAAAACTTTCTTTGCTACTAATTTGTATTTTTTTTGAGGATTCAGTGCCGATTTCGGTCTCAATTCCTGTTTCGGTTCTATGGTAAGTTTCTGTTCTGAATTCTGTTTTGAGCCACGTTTCCCTTTCGTTTCACTGCTTATTTCGGCTATTTTTGGGGTTTAAGTTGGACTCTCTACTCTCTGGGTTTTATTCCAGTGTCGACTCTACTTTCATTTTCGAGTCCGGTATTTTTTGGTTTTAATTCAAGTCCTGTTTTGATTTCACTTTTGTTTCATAATTTTCTCAATTTGTGTTTCAGTTTAGATCGTTTAAGATTCTGTTGAAATTTTCATATCTAATCTATCTTCTTTTTCGATTCCAGTTTTTTTGGGTTTGAGTTCTGGTTTCGGCTACATTTTCTGTTTCTATTCCAATGTCGGTTCTATCTTTTTTAAGGTTTGAGTTCAGTTTCGTTTCCGAGTTTTATTTTTGTTCCACAATCTTATTTCGATTTCGTTCCGATGAGCATCAAATTTTTGGGTGTGAGTTCCAACTTCAAATCAGGTTTCTGCACCATTTTAGTTCAGGTTTCAGTTTTGATTTCAACCCCCTTTCCGGTTTCGGATCCACTTTTGTTTGGAAGGTATTTTAATTTTAGTTCAAATCAATTTTGTTTCTATGCCGTGTTATTGCGTGTTGTTGCTCTATCCTAATCTTTGTAAAATGGGGAGTCATAATTTTCTTTGCTGATTGATTTACAAAACAATTTATGGTTTTATTTCTGATTAGCAAAATAATCAGACATGTACATACGTACAAAGTTTTATTCTACTTTATGGGCGGTCACAAGCGATAACCACTAAAATCGACTTAGCAGAGTTGAAGCTTGATACATATTTGAGAAATAGAAAATTATTTTATTCTAAAAAACTTTACCAAAATTTTCTTATCCTAATAAATTAAATACACATTTTCCAAAACAAAAAATTAAAAAAAAATTCGAATTAGTTGCTTTTTTCTTGTGGCCACAGTTAATACTTCCTAGTAAATTATTAGTATTATTCAGCAGCTTTTCAACTTTAATCAAATAAATTTATTACTAATTAAATTACAGCCCTTTTGACGTACATACATACATGCATACGAACATACAAAAATTATTTCCATAACGACTGGCTTTGCTTATCTTTCTACAATCATTATGCTGATACGGATAATAACACGATTTATTAGCTTAATACCTAAACTTGCAACTTTGATAATAGAAATTTATAGATATTTAAAGCAGATTATATGTAGATATTTGAATTTCATGCAAAAGAAATATTTTTATATGTGCATGTGTGTGTTCATTTGTTTAAATTCAATTCGATAATTGTATTAATTAAATTATAAAATAAATCTCAGTAAATGTCTACTATAACATCTACATAATTATTTTAATTAGTTAGGAAATTTATTCCAAAAATTTATGTAAATATTTGTACATATGTACAGTGTCGGACGATACTATAGCACCCCCTATATTACATCGAGCTATAACAACGTCTTTCATATGCGATTTCGATTTATTTTATTTACAAACATCGTTTACGTTGTAATGAATACCACTAAAGCCATTCTTGAACATTTTGTACAAAATTCAGAATAACTCTGCAAATTTTGACCTAATTTTTCAACTTTTTTTCTCGGAACTTTAGAAAAATTCTGAGTACGCAGTTTTGTAGCCCATTAAATTTGACTCTGACAAAGTGCAAGTATTAAGTAGCTCCGACAGCGCCTTGATTTTTAATAATTTTTTATGTGTATTTTTTCTCCATACAACGAAATCACAACATTATTTTTTATATGGAGAAAATACATAGCTTAGTTCGGAAAAAAATTTATTAAAAATCAAGGCGCTGTCGGAGCTACTTAATATTTGCACTTTGTCGGAGTCAAATTGAATGGGCTACAAAACTGCGTACTCAGAATTTTTCTAAAGTTCCGAGGAAAAAAGTTGAAAAATTTGGTCAAAATTTGCAAAATTATTTTGAATTTTGTGCAAAGCTCTTAGTAAAACCTTGAACGACGTTTGGTACAACATAAGCCAAACTTTTATATGAAATTATCTGAAACTTTATTTGTTGAACGTCTTTGTTTTAGTTCGATGACAAAAAGGGGGTGCGATTGTATTGTCCAACACTGTATGTGTATGAAAATTATTTATTGCTTATGCACAAATCTATTGCAGTTTTCATTAATTTAAGTATTGTTATATTTAGGTTAGTCAAAAGGGAAATTATGATTTGCAATTTGCTTTGCTTTTCATCCTTTCAATGCAGAAGTAAAGTCTTCCCTCCTTTATTTAATTGAAAGATACATATTTAAAAGAATATCTTCAAGCATTTTTGTATAATTTCTACATGTTTTGAAAATATATCTTGGGTACAGATATTACATACATATCTATGCAATTTTTTTTTCCAAAAACGTTGGTCTCAATTGGTCTTTTAAATGAAGAGGTGGTACGAGCTCCTTCAAAATATCATATAACGTACCCACCTTGGAAAGGGGGACACATTCTGTGATAAGCTAGCTTTGACATTAAGATTGAGCAACAAAGAAAGCGTTCTTAATTCCACACTCACAAAATCCAGTCTACTCTGAGAGCGATTTTTTAATTAAAGAAAAGAAGTTGAAAAATACATACATACATACATATACCCGCTGTTGCTATACCCCATTTCATATGTTCAAAACTCATAAAAATAAAATATTGTTCATTTAAAGCCAAATACTCATATTAACCCCATAGTAAATAAATATCCACAAAAGCATAATATGTTGAAGTATGTAAGTTCGTCCCCCATAACTTGCAGCTAAGCAACACAGCCAGCATGCGCTCAATGTGAAAGTCCATGTAAAATGCCTGCAGTGTTGATACTTAAATAAGCACTTAAATTTAATAATATAATAACTAAAATGCAATTGAAAGGGATTTCCGCCACACACACACACACTTACACCACACGCACACACGCACACACGCACACTCGCACAGCATGAATGCAATATGTTCATGTTAACGCATTTTGTCGGTCGTAATTATTCTAATGTGTTGGAATTATAGCCAGCAGCGGTTTGGCAGCTTTTTGTTTAAGCCGGAAAAATTAAAATAAATTCAAATGTGTGACAATGAGCAATGAGCTGCTGCCGAAAAGCCCCCAGGCAAATTGCAATTAATTTAAAGCATTAGAAATATGAGTAATTATAGAGGGGGTTGGGGACAGCGAAGTGGGGTAAATTCCAGATTTATTTTTTAATACTGAAAATTGCATTTTAATGCGAATGCAATTGAGATTTTCATCAAAAAACTTTCAATCCTTTTTTTTTTTTGTTGGAAAATTAAATTTTTTTTTAAATGGGTAGTAACAATTATTTTGGTGGCATACCCAAGGATGAATGAGTGGTTGCACTTTTATGAAAAGTGAAAGTGTGAAATGAAGCCGCAATACCTCAAAGAAATGCCTATTTCAAGAACCTGGATCAGGGGCGGATGTATGGGGGGTTTCGGGTCCAAAACCCCTCCCTTTTCGTAATCCGAAAAGTTTCAGGAACTGTGATGTGCTCGATATTTCAAAAAAAAAAATTGGCCTCAACGCCTCTCTTCCCAAAATCTTGAATCCGCCACTGGCCTGGATAAATACCTTTTCTTAGAATAATGGAAATGGAATAATGGTGACCAAGTTATTACCGCAACAACAACAACCAATTTGTAATAGCCCTTATGGTGGTAGAAACAAACAGGAAATTGTAATGCAAGCGAGCTTACAAAAAAAGAGAGACTAAAAATTTGTATAAAAAAATACTTGATGTGGAAAAGTCTAAAAGTAAAACTCGAATCAGCATAAATTCCTAGTCAAACCGCCGCCAATTTCACACCTTTCACTTGCAAGCCACTAAGCCGAGAAATGAATTGCGGAAGTTGTAAAAACAAAAAACTAAAAAATTAAAACTAAAAAAAAATTCAAAAAAAAAAATTCAAAACCAAAAAAAGACAGAAAAAGTGCAGCAGCGAGCATTATAATATAACAAAATCGCTAGAACGCGCGCATAAAAAAGTAGTAGAAGGGCGCAACAAATTTTAAGAGATAAAAGCGCAGCGTAACAGCTCAACGCCGCTTACACGTCGCCTACAAAAAGCTGTCACGAAAAAAAAAAAAAAAAAAAATGGCGGCGCCAAACGGGCAAACATTTTTGTGCGGCGTACAAGTGAAATGGCCCATCTAACTGCCAGTCCAATTGCGAATGTATGTATGTACATATGTGTGTTTGATTGCATGCTTGTGTGTGTATGTATGTATGTGTGTGTGCTACCAATTGCTTAGTATTTGTGCGTTTATTTGTTTTTATGTTTGCTTGTTTGCTTGTACGTTTTCATGGTTGTATTTGAGATTTGGCGGTTATTTCTGTTTGTGTTTGTTGTAAGCAAATAAAAGTGCACTTCAAGACAAACACACACACACGTACACACTCACGCAAGCAGTGAGGCTCACAAACAAAGCTTTATTGCATGTATTTGTGTGCGTTTATGCTCAGTGTGTGTTTAGTTCTTGGCTGTTTGCCCACAAAATCATTTCATTTTTGCAACTATATCTTCCACTTTTACACTCCTTCATTCATTCATTCATTCGCTCATTCGTTTATGCCATGCTGCCGCAGTTTTCATTTTCATCTAAAGTCGCTCATTGCGGCTTGTTAGCTATTGGGAGTGCGCTGTGGGATGTAGTTAAAATTGAATTTTTATGCTTTTCATCATTCTGATTTCTATCCTGATTTTGTAAAGTCATAATTTTTTACAAACTTTAATTTTACTGAGATTTTTATTGTCAGTTTGTTCATGCTGCGCTTACAAATGGTTAAGAGACAACTTTTTTATTCTCTGTAAATTTTTATCCTCTACCTTTTTCACTAATATTTTACGGTGGTGTATTAAACTAATTTCGTTGACTAAATCACGAAATAGAGCTCCGTAATCGAAGTAATAAAATACCATTACAATTTTATTTTACGGAAGATGGACGAGATGACCCATTAATTGGCTCGGCGCGAAAGGGCTTTTCTTGTTTTCAGGACTAATACAGGGAACATTTTCCACTTTTTCGTTTTTTTAATTAGTTAATTATAATACCTTTAGTCACAGTCCTGAAAAAGAAAAATATTTTTTTCCCTTGTTTCAATTATTTTTTTTAAATTTTATTTTTTTTTTAACATTGTTAGCCAAAATTTTGAAATATTTTTGGAAAATATTCCTTATATTTTTTTTTTTAATCTTTTTAAATTAATAATTTTAGTTATATCTTGAGTCAGAATCTTGAAATATTTTTGGGAAAAATTTTGAAGATTTTTTTTATATTTTTCTCTTTTTTAATAAAATTTTTTAACTTGAATAATTTTTCGGGAAAACTTTCAAAGCATTTTTTTCTACTTTTTTAGATTAGTTTATTTTCTGCCTTTTCAGTTAATCTAATATTTTTAAATAAATTTACTTGTTTACATTTTTAGTAAAAATCTTGAAATATTTCTGAAAAAATATAAAAAATTACTTTTGTGAAGTTTATTTTTTAATTTTTTTTGTTTTAATTTTTTTTAAATTAATTTAGAATTGATCAAAACAAAATTCTTAGTAATTATTTTCTTATTTTTTTAGTCAAAATCTTTAAACACTTTAGGTAAAATTTTAAAAATCAATATTTTTTTTGTAATACTTTTAAAAAAATGTTCGTTTTTTATCAAAATTGTTTTTTTTTATATTGCAGTCAAAATCTAAAAATACTTTTGGAAAAAAATTAAAATAAATTTTTTTGAAATTCATGCTATGTGTTTTATATTATTTGTAACAAATTTTAAATATTTTCGGGAAATATTTTGAAACTTTTTTCTTCTTATTAATTTTTTTTTGTGTTTTTAGAGAAAGTCTGGAGATATTTTTGGGAAAGATTTTTATATTTTTTTTTTTTCTAATTTATATAACTTATTTATTTTGTATACTATGAGCCACCCTTTTTAATTTTTTTGTCTGGTATTTTTTATTTTTTTTTATAGCTTTAGTCGACATAACTTTCAGTGCTCTCTTCAAGCGCGGCCCAACCATCCTACTCCCACAAATTTAAGCTGCTCACTGAAATAATTATACCAAAGCCATTGATAATGACTTATTAATGAGCTTGTCACTTTCCTCTAGCTTTTAATTAAAAATCTTTTAATTCTTGCTCATCAAACGTTTTTGCCGCTCTAACTTAAGAAAATTGGCCTCAATTTGGTTTGCGCTCGTTTTAGTCGCATTTTCTCCGGGTTTTCCATACTCTCTTTGCCAATTTCCTCGACAACTGCAATTACATATTTTGTATTGCCACAGTTGGCATCAAATGCCTGCTAGTGAAAGTCTAACAATGAAAGTTATTTGCCTGCTTACTCTTTCGTTTATTATAATTTTTGTTGTTGTTGTCAAATGCACAAATATTCGCACGAACATGCTTGCAAGCATTGTAAGTTGTTGCCTCCTTTTTTTGATTGTAAGTAATATTCTGGTGCTTATTTGCCACGTTCCAATTATTTTTCGGGTAGTAATTTTTAATAGGTCATGCCGAAAATATTGCCTGCCCCACTTGGCAGATGAAAGTATTTATTTAACTAGGCTGTGCCACAGAGTAAACGTTTGCTGCTGCTGCTGCACGAATGTTGGTGGAGCAAAGAAGCGAACAAAAGAGCGCTGGGTTAAGGCAAGAATTATTTGCTTTTGGAAATGTACAACTATCTTAGTTTGAATACGAGAACATGTATAACTTTCACATTAGACGGGGTCATATTTTTTTTGAAAGTTTATTAATTTTATTAATAAAATTTTTTTTAGTATTTTCTCCGCTAGCATTAAGCGACTTATGAATAAAATAACAAAATGAATTTTTTTTTCTAAACCAAAATTGTGGATACTTTTAAATTTTTTTACTGGCTTATTTTTTTGTTGCTTTCATTCTAACTTTTTTTAGGCAATCAGAAAAAAGTTTTATTTAGAATGAAAATAACGAATAATAGCCGACTCATATAATCAAGATAAAACTTTTAAAATTATTACTTTTTTTGGGCACAGTCTAATATGTCATTTTATATACCCTTTAACCATGTTTGCGCCGTATGTTTATTGCTGTGAATTTGCTGTTGTGCCGGCTTTAAATTTTCCCAACATTTCATTGGTTTTGTGGTTTTCCTGACAGCTTTTCCTTATCGCACGCTCTACAACTTGGTTAATCACTTTGCAACATTGTACCTACTATGCATATAATGTATGTATGTATGTATGTATGTATGTGTGCATGTATGTGAATGTTGTTTGTGTGTTTATCATGCATATGTTGCTTTTACGTTGATATCTTGCTAAGCTTTTGCTGTTTTCTTATCTGCTGAGAGGTTTGAAATCAACAAATGGTATTTCAGTTCATTTTCAAAATTTCAATTGTTGCTTTTAACATTTTTTTTTTGCATCCGTCAAACATACATGTGTCATGTACCTAAATATATGTCCACATATGTATGTATGTATGTGGGAGTGTAAGTATGCCTTTGCAATTAAGTTTACATTTGTGTAGCTTCGTCTGAAGATAGACTCTTCGATTTATGCAAGCAAATTGTAATAAAATTGGAAATGCCAAAGTTGCAATGCATGCAAATTTTCAAACGTAAGTAAGTATGATTCAGCAAATACAGCTTTGGGTAACTAAATAGGAGCACTTGATTGCAAAGTAGACTGAAATGGAAAATTATTTTTTTTTAAAGGCATACCAGCTATAAGAACCAGAAAAAGAGATTGATATTCTGTTGTGAGGTTTTCCTTTTGATCTACATAACTTCGAAATGCATTTTTCATTTTATAGTATCTCCATTAAGCTATCCACAGCTGTAAATATGCAAGTGTACAAAGTAATTTGAGAATGCTTTACGTTTCATGCGTTTGATTGCGAACCTAGAAATAGAACCTACATCCAAAACAGCATTACTAACTGCTTTTAAATCAACTAGTTTTAAACTAGCTCACTAATGGTATGAGTCTCAATACAACTTGTAGAACAACTGTTTTCTTTCGAACAAAATTATAATAGTCTCAAACTGGTTCGGAAAGTAAAAACATTTAATTCGATATAATTCTGTATGTGGATTTTTTAATTTGTAATAAAAAATTTTTTTCCAAATTTTTTTTATTTTTTAATATTTTCTTAGAAGCAAAAAAAATAGTGCAAAAAACAAAAAATGTTACTTAAAATTTTTCAATTCATAAAAAAATTATGAAAACTTCATTTGTTAATATTTTCTTAAATTGAAAAAACAAAAAAAATAAAAAAAATTGTCAACTTTTGAAAAAAAATTTTGACAGTAAATCGGTAACTATTATTTAAAATAAATAAATCTTGAAACTTTTTCGTTCAATTTTTAAAAACAAAAATTTATTTAATTTTGTAATGTAATTTTTTTTTGCATCCTCTTTGATTTTTATACGTATGAAGGTGCTTTAACCTTTTTTGATTTGTTGCTTGAAACTCAAAAATAATACAAAACGTTAAAAAAATATTTTTTTTTTGTTAAACTTTCGCTTTTGATCAATTGTTTATTTAAAAATCGAATTCCCTGACATAAAATGTTGAGTAATTTTTTTTTGAAAAAATATTTTTTTTGTTTTGCAGATTAACTAATCCAGTAAGCTGGGTACTTACAAGTCGAAGGCATTTTTTAAATTTTTTTTTAGATATTTCTTGGGCTTTTATGCACTAGTTCAAACTCACTCAGTGCAATCTAGTTGCAAACTAATATTTTTCGAAGTAGTTTTATACTTCACTGCAGTTCTCGGATGGTTATCGAAAGCAACTTCATTACAGACAGATTTCCTTATAACTCACACAAACACCCATACCAAAAGTAAACTCATTATTCACGCTCCTCTGACGTCTACTGCAATTTGCAACTTCTACAAGCTGAGTGTTACACACATACATACAAATAAGTACAACTACAACTATATACATAGTGTGTGGTAAACCAACTCATTTATTATTATCTTCCTTCAGCGGAAATCATACATTTGAATGTGGTTAGATAGATGTGAGATCATTTGGATATGGCATCATTGTGGAACGTCAGCCTTTTGTGGTGCAAATCTGAAGCAATCCATTTAAATTATTTAACTGAAATTTTAAATTTCACGATTTCAAATTTTAAGTTGCGATTTCGCTTGGACTGAGCATTTTTAACGTATTTATAAGCTTTCATAACTGTCCTAATCAGCTGTGACTGTAACTGTAACTGTAACTGTCACCATTGCATTCACTCGCTCTCTCTGGCGCTCTCTCTCCATTTCACAAAAACAAACCCATTTAGTATTAATACAGCACAAATTACCTGCCAATACTTGGGAATTAACAAAACTTGCTAACGAAGTGTAACTGTCATTATGGTCTACATTTAACTAGCGCAGCGTTGCAATCTACTTACAAACAAACAAATTTGCAACATTCTACAGACGCGCCACAAAGTACTCGTACTCGTACTCACACCACAACTTTGTGCTTACTCGCTTAATTTAACTAGTTTGTCCTTTTGATGGCTTGTTTGTGTGTGAGTGTGTTTGTGTTTGTGCGCGCTGTCTCAAGCCGCCAATGTGTCTGCTGACTGTGTTGCGTTGAGGACATTTCAATTGTTGACATTTTAATAAAGTTTATAAAGAAAAAGTTTGTGTTGTTTATTTTTATTTTCGTTTTTATTTTACAACAGTAGGTAAGAGATCGGTAGCGCGTGGTGTACAGGTGTAATGTGTTGGCGCATGAAACTTAGCCGTGCAAAGTTGAACATCAGCGGCGCTAATGTTGTTTATAAAATATTTGGTTTTTTTTTTATGACCGAGTTTATAGTTTATTTATAAAGTTTCTCATAACAAATAGTGAGTAAATTGTTTATTCATGAAATGAACGCTCACTTTTGCGTTGGCGTGCATGGAAGCTGCGAATGAATAAATTTCAAATTTAAATTTTAAATCATTGGAACTGAGATGGTAGCCCAAAATATTTAATTTCAAAAAAAGTATCCATGCCAAATGAATTCTAGGTATTTACCACTAATCAATTAACCCTCAAATCAAAGAGTAATCATTGTCGATTGATCATATCACTAAGCGATTAATCGCGTTTTGATTAATTATAATCTAACTAACTTGATTAGAAAGAGGATTAATCTCAAACTTATTCAGCAGAAAATTTAATTATATGACGGCGTAAACAAATTTATTCCGAGCTACTCCGATAACAATTGTAATTTTTTTGAGTAATCAATAATTAGTCGGGATTCGGTTAATCAGCAGCTTTGATTTGATTGGACTTCATGTATTGACTTTTTATTTAGCTTTTTTTTTGTAGCCAAATTGTGGAATTTAGACCTTGAAAAGAATACTGAGACAATATTTGCAGAGATGAGCTAGTGTTACAACAACAACAATGAGTCCCTCTAACACATATGAATATATGTATGTAAGTAATTCAAATAAGCTTTTCGAAACTTTCACACAAACTTTAATTTAAGTCTTTGACTTTCACAAGAGCGCATAAAAGTTTGTTGATTTGCCATCTTCAGTCATCATAAGCTCCAGAGACAGTGTTGACAGCTGTATGCTGATCTCCATAATATCCTACTGTAACTAGACTCTGTAATGAACCAACCAAAAAGTTGTCTGTGGGTGACTTACTTTGCAATCACAGTGAATAGCAATTTTCAATTGATTTGAATGCAAGTGATTTGGGTATTGAATTTGTGGTTGTGCTCAAAGTTTCTGAAAAGGGTCGGAAGGCAGTGCACTGGGGACACAAATTCGCATGAGATCAATTTATTTAAAAAGTTATTTGGTCTGAATAAAAATGTACATACATATATTAGGGTAGGTTTGGAAAAAAAGATTGTGAAAAAAATAAATTTTTTTTGTCAACTAGGTACATATTTTTTTTTTGGTCAAAATTGAAAATAATTTTTTTTCGGAACAAAAAGGTCTTTTTTTGGAATTTTTTTTGTATAAATTTTTTCGTAAATTTTTTCTTGTTAAAAATTGAAACAAAAAATTTGTTGTGCTAACATTTTTTTTTTGTAAAAATTTAAAAGAAGTTTTTTTGGGAGAATTTGGCTTTTTTTAATTTTTTTGTATGATTTTTTTTACAAATTTTCGGGACAATTTTGTTTTGAATAATATTTTTTTAGTATAATTTTTTTCTTGTTAAAAATTTCATTGTTTTTTGGTAAAAATGTAAAATAATTTTTTGGGACAGTTTGGTTTGGAAAATTTTTTTTGGTATATTTTTTTTTCTTCCCTAAGCAATCCTTGCTGTTGGTGGTCTATAAAATTTAGAAAAAGAAGAAAAATACTCCAAATTTTTTTACTCTAATTTTAAACAAATAATTGATCAAATGGAGTAGTTTAACCCAAAACTGATCAAGTTTGTCGATCTAGTTTAGTGAAAAATTTACCTATTTAGATTTATAATTTTTTCTATTCAAATTGCAATCCGTTGTCTTCGGCGAAAGAAAGAGATTTAAGAAAACAACACAAAATTCAGCAATATCCAAAAAAAAAAACAAAAAGCTCAAGCTTCCTCTTCGCAATAAAGTTTTAACTTGCTCTTAAGCATAGAATTAAGATTTATGTAGCATACAATCAGGCGCAACGTTTTTATTCATATTTACATTAATTTTATTGCAAAGTACCTACCTAGAATATTACAACAACAAATTATGCGTACACATGCACCTACCGATGAAAACAATAAAAACAAGTTGACTTGCAACACGTTTCGCCAAACTTCGTGGCAAAGGCTAAAAAGTCAAACATCCCCCCTCCCTGCTACTTAAATGAAATTCTATGGTATGCGCAAATGTGTTAGAGTGAAAGGCAATAAGGAAGTAAAGCATAAATATCCATAATACTAAAAGCAACGCAAAATGTGTTTTATTAACAAGTTAATTTCAGCGGTTTTATGAGTGTAAACGACGTATAAGCATACAGCACATGGTGCGCCTCAAAGTAGACTACAACAATGAAAGTAGAAAAAGTTGCGCCATTTGCTGTGAAAGCTTTGTTAAGCTACAGGTGTAGGAAGGATTTTTGTATTTATGGTTGAGGACGAATGTATTCCGTTGAATTTTCGTTTGTTAATTTTAGTCAAATGTGCAATTTTTCTTCTTCTTCTTTTTTGGCGCTGTTGAGTTCTTTCTATTTTCCATTGACAGCACTTTTCGTGCACGTTTTAAGGTAAATGTCCATAATTTCGTGGTACTAAGGAATTTTCTGACTTTCTACCTCTCTTGAGTAAAAACGGATGAAGGAAAACTAAAAAAGTAAATTTTTCCCATTGAGTTGATCTATTAAGATAGCTTTCCACTTAATTTCAAATAAAACTAACAAATGTTTTTTTTTATATAAATAAAGATGTGTGAGTACCTCAAATGTCCCTAATTTCGTGGCAAAAATTTTCTGATGTACCTAACTTCGTGGTAAAGTGTCCCTAACTTCGTGGTATTTGGTTAAACACTAATTTTGTGGAAAATAAAAGTTATTTTCAACGCAAATTCCTAAAGATACACAAATTTATTTATAAAAATCTATGTTCAAAAATTATAATTTTAAATAATGTTTTTATTGTTATTGTATTTATGAAAAGAAAGCGTTTTAAGACCAAGTAAGTAAGTAAAAAATTACTTGTGAGCAGACCTGTTAAATTTTATTAGTACTTAGTAATCAATTGATTAGACGGATTTTTTAATTGTTAATGATTATTTCAATTGGTTTTCGAGAAAAGGCAATTAGTAATTGATTACGAGTGAAAAAAAAACCAATAAAAATTAATTTAACTGATGTAATTTGTTACTTTTCTCAAAATTACTTTTATTTATTATTACTAAAAATGTTTTTTTTTAATTTTCGTGTTTTTTGGTCTTTTAAGTTTGACAACAAAAATAAACAATAAAAAAAAATTTATGCAATTGATGTAACTTTTTTTTTTATAATTTCATAATATTTTTTTTTTTTTTAATTTTTTTGGTGTGTTTTTAATTTTTTTTGTATTATTAATTTTTAAATTTTTTTTTATTTAATTTGGTTTTTTTATTCTTTTTTTTTTATTTTTGATTTCTTGTTAACAATGTACATATGTAAATGCGCAGTATACCACGAAATTAGGGGTATGCGATAAAATTGATGTACGTAATTTCGTGGTATCGCTTTAAGCGGTAATATGAGTTTTATATTTAAATTTTTTTGTTTATTATCGCTATTCATTCATAACAAAAGCAAAAAAGTATAAATCTTGACATATTTTTTTAAATTAAATGAAAAATTATTGAATAAACAAAAGTTCTATAATGCCATTATTTCGTTAAAATGTTGTGCTTCGCAGAGCTTTTCGATTAAAATATTGACGAATGGGTTAATAAAAGTGTACCACGAAATTACGTCAAAATCTTCCTCAGGGGTTTCTTTAATAATTAAAATACTTAAAATAATAGGGTATCTTATGAAATGTGAAAGAAAATAAGGAAAACATAAAGTATTATATTCCCATAATTTCGTGGGTACCACGAAATTAGGTACATCACAAAAAACATGTGTCCCTAATTTCGTGGTATTTAAATATTAAATAAAATGTAAATGAAAAGTTATTGAAATAAGTTTTGCAGTAATAAAAACGTTTAAGAAATGTTAAATAAAACCAAAAAAATTATCTTAAAAAAAAAAATGTAAAGATACAATTTTTACAGGCTTAACAAAATCGACTGGTCTCCTTAACAGTTTCCTTAAGAGGCCTCCCTACAAAAGGCTCATTTTCTGAGCTTCCAACTTTATAATGCTTGTTATTTAATAGGTTTAATTTTAAAAAATTTGTAAAATATCCATTATTACACCCGAAAAGTTAATCTTTATTATGAAATTTTCAGTTTTAAAAAAAACTCCCCAAATTCCTTGTTTGAAAGAAAAAATCGAAATACCACGAAATAACGTACTACCACGAAATTATGGACATTTACCTTATTAGCTTGTTTTATTATTTACAGCCATTTCGGTGGATTTAAATATTTGTACTTGGCCACATGTGACGCTTAAGAAATTGTGAGTGATGAATCTGAAAGGTGTGAACTGAAGAGAGTTGAGCCGAGAAATAGATTAAGCAGTAAGAAAGTGGTTTGAATTTTTGAAAGCAGCTTAGGAATTAAGCCTAACCAAATAGAAATTAATTTGAGGTTAAGGTGAATATTGCAGATCAGGGTGATGGGGACCTCGAATTAGGACTCGCTTGATTGGAGAGTACCGAATATAAACGAAATGAGTCCCTGCACCAATTTGAGGTACCTGATCTCTGGGACTTAGTGGAAATCTTTTAGTGCAGGGAAATCTCTAAATTTGTATTTATTATTTTTCCCAACTAAACAACTCGATGTGCTTAAACGCTTAAAAAATTTTATACAAAAACTTTAGAATTTCGTTCATCTCCATTTATTTGCCACAAATCTCGCAATAGTCACATTTGTTTTCAAAATACCAAATCGTCCAATATATTTTACCACATAAAGCAAGGTCACTAAGCTCAATGGCTCAACGGCTCAGCTGCAGCTGCAAAGCACTAAAAAATAACGAACTAAACTTTTGAGCAAAATCACATTCGCCGCACTTAATCCAGCCACACAAAAGCGCCACTACCTGCGCCAAACGTTAGGCTGCTGCATAACCCACACAGGTGGCTCAAACGAAGCACACACACACACCTAAACTCAAATACAAAAACACATTTATTAGCTGCTCAATAATATTTATTGCATACAAAATAGAAGCCAATAAAAAAGCAACAAAAATTGACTGCAATGCAAAACCATTTTTTTTTTCGTTTTTTTCGGTTTTTTGTTTTGGCAAAGTGCAGCTGGTCGTGCGAGTGTTCGTTTGTTTGTTTGTATAAACGAAGTGACAGCCGTTTTGGTGCAGCTTTTAGTTTACTCAACCTTCTCTAAAAGTTCACATAATCGAATTCACGTTGTAGTCGCAATGTCAAGCAGAGCTTGCGCAACTCAACATCGTACTTTGCCCGGCACCGATCCACGTTCACCTTATGCGGCAATGGCAATTTGAGGCGATAAATTGGTGTCGCCAAATCCACTTCATCTTCGGTAATTGACAAATCCATTTTATCCGCTGGTGTCGTCTCATCGGGCAATAGTATATCTAACAGTAAATCCTCACAACTGGCCGTGGCATTAGTACGATTGCCCATCTGTGACCAAAAGTAGGCGAAAGAAGAGATTTAACAAAATAAACGGAAAGGAAAAAAGAGAAATAATTGCGAAGTGAGCAAGTTAAAAATTTCAATAGAGGTAAGCATGGATTTTTTATACCCAGATGTGTGTTTTAAAGATTTCAAATTGGCACAGCTGAGTATAAAAATTATCAAAAAAATAAAAAATTCAGGATATGTGAGAAGTATTAGGAAGCAGTGTAAAAAATCCACATTTCCTACTCGCATACACTCACACATGCAAGCAATCATTTCCTCTACCTGCAAGTAAAGATCCTCTGTGCCCACTGCCTGTCGATAGGTCAAGTTATATTCAGGTTGTTTGCGCGTCTCTAAAATCTCAGCATCCTCACGCTCTTGTTGCGCTTGCCATTCCTCGATGCTGGCTGGCATTGGTCGCTCTGGTGCCATTTCCGTTTTTGCTGGTTTTTGTTTGTTTCCATTGCTCCCACTGCAATCGCTGCCAATATTTGCGGGCGCTACAAATATTGCCATGTCACTCAAGAATTTTTGTGGACTTTTATGATCTTTTGAGATTTTCTTTTTTCAGAGATTTTCTTTTTTAACACTTACTAAAATTGTTGCGTTTGGTGTGGCCGCCGTCTGCTTCATCATCATCGGTGTCCGAGTTGTTACGTTCCTCTGGGGGTGCGAGTAAATCACGTAACATGCGTATGTGATCGGGATTCTCGAATAACGCCATTTTTTGTCGTTGTTCTTTGTGCTTTTTTTGAGTTTTTTCTTGTGTGAAATTTTGTTTTTATTTTTAATAATTTTTTGTTTGAAGAGTTTTCAAGCAAGTCAACTTGTGCTTACTTTGTCAATTTGGTTGGTAGTTCGTTTTTGCAGTTACCTTTTTGGACAGAGTTTATTGATTCAACGTTAACACATGGAGCGTTGCTATGACGATATATTCATGCCTGCGTCATAAATAGTTTGTAGGTTTGTTGGTGGGTTGTAACGGTTAGAAAACTAGTTTGTTACTGAGGAAAAATTAAGTTCACACTAAAAATCGTTAACTTCGATGGTAAGTAATTTTATTTAATCTAATCTAATCTAATCTAATCTAATCTAATCTAATCTAATCTAATCTAATCTAATCTAATCTAATCTAATCTAATCTAATCTAATTTAATTTAATTTAATTTAATTTAATTTAATTTAATTTAATTTAATATAATTTAATTTAATTTAATTTAATTTAATTTAATTTAATTTAATTTAATTTAATTTAATTTAATTTAATTTAATTTAATTTAATTTAATTTAATTTAATTTAATATAATTTAATTTAATTTAATTTAATTTAATTTAATTTAATTTAATTTAATTTAATTTAATTTAATTTAATTTAATTTAATTTAATTTAATTTAATTTAATTTAATTTAATTTAATTTAATTTAATTTAATTTAATTTAATTTAATTTAATTTAATTTAATTTAATTTAATTTAATTTAATTTAATTTAATTTAATTTAATTTGGTTTTATTTTATTTTATTTTATTTGTTTTTATTTTACTTTATTTTATTGTATTTTATTTTATTTTATTTTATTGTATTTTATTTTACTTTATTTTATTTTATTTTATTTTATTTTATTTTATTTTATTTTATTTTATTTTATTTTATTTTATTTTATTTTATTTTATTTTATTTTATTTTATCAACTTTGTTCATTAAATTTCAGGTCAGTAACCTTGTGGGAATTTTTTGTAGCAGACACTGTGTTTATATTCCCATGAACATATGTACATACATACATATGTACATATATCAGTCCATGTGTCTTTACAAATACGCACGTACAACTCATTTGTTGGACAATAAACATTTTATAACCCGTTTATAAAAATAAGAGCTAAGTAAATTAGTTGGTGTTAAATTAAATTTATTACGTAGCCATACTAAATTTACTGCTGTTTATTGGTTGAAACATGAAAGCAAATATATTAATGCTGATAAGGCTATTTCCAGTAATAAGCGATATCAATTAAAAATTAAGATTGTAATTACAACAATAACGCAAGTCGTTGATAAAAAAATACTATCGCATTAACAGGTAAATTAAACAGATTCGAAAGAGTAAAAAATGTTTAGCTGACGATAATATAATTTCAATATATAGTTAAACAAAATTCTTAAAATTCTTATTTTGACAGATAAAGATCTTTTTTTTTTGATATATCTACCATTATAAAAAAAGCAAAGATAAGAAGTAAAAAAAAAGTAAAAGAAAAAAAATTTAAAAAATATTGTTTAGTATTGCTGGTAACATTAAAATGGCTGTTAGGGATCCATATCAAAAAAATTTCTGCAGCTAAAAGTCGTTTCAAAATTTCATAAAACAAGCATACAAATTTTCAAATTAGTGTTGCCAAGCTTCTAAAAAAACCAAAAATTCCTAGAAATTTAAAAAAGTTAGGTTATGTTGAGTCAAGAATTTCCAACCAATTTTTTTAAGTAAGCAGTTTTGTAGCCTACTTAGTTTTAGTCTCACAAAGTATAAGTCTCAAGACTCTTACAATTTTCGTTGATTTTTGGACATTTTTTTCAACATGGTGTTTGGGGTTTTCTTCGATATGTTCAAGTTTAACGAACCACTTTCTCTGCTCGAATGGTTTTCACAATTTTAAAGTAATCCTCTTTATTAGTTTTTACGACGTACCATGTACCACTTGGAAGAGAGTATCATGAAACTACGCAATTATCCACTACTTCTCGCTCCTCTTATCTTAGTAACATTAGAGCTATTTTGCAATTCGCATTTTAATCGGGCACATAATGAAATAAATTACACGAGTACTTACACCATAGAGCAGACGGTGAGACATAAGAGCTTGAGTTGTAGTAGAAAGAGAAGCAGCACAAGTGTAGAGGCATGAATATGCATGAAACAAAAGCAGTTAGCTACATACATACTACATCCATGTTGGAATATTTGTTTAGGTGACAATCCTAGCACACGTGCAGATTTTGCCAACAAGGTTTTGTAAATTTGGGTAGCGCACCACATCAGTTTAGGTTTAGCAGGTGATATGCTTGAATGCTTGTTTATGACTTAATTTGAATGGATGTACAATTTTGTTTGTGTGAATGTTATTGCACTGAAGTTAAGAGTACGAGAGATGTGCTACGTACTCTCACTTGACAGCATTTCTACAGAAATATACTAGTTTCAAACTAGTTCCAAATACACCAATTCGCGTCTCAAACTTCACACTTGCCTGCTGATCAGCCCAAGAGTTTAACAAAGCCCATTTGAGATTTCTGTTTATAACTTATTTTATGCGTCACTAAAATATCTATTCCAATACCAAACCCACAGTCTCTTTAAATTTTGCTGCCTTTAATGTCGTAGTTCAACGAGCAATAAATGCAAACTTCGCAGGTTGTATCTCATACAAACATACAAACACTTTAACACATTTTCTTGGAACAAATACGACGAACTCAAGTAAATATCCCATACTTGGGTGCAAAAGTATTTCCCACTTAATTTTTATTCATACCCAGCTTGTGTTGCGTAATTTGTGGCACCTTTTTATTAAGTTTCTTTTTGCTTCGCATCAACGTATCATTGTTGTTGTTGTTGTTGTTGGTGCTTCTTCACCTTAGCCGTATGCTGCATGTTGTTGATATTGTGAGTAGCATTTTAAATGACAATAACTAACAGCGAAGCAATAAAAATTGCGGAACCATAAAATTTGCAATTTCATGTAAATTGTAACACAAATACTTACACCGGCCAAGCAACAACAATAAACAACGCAGAGCTTACAAATACCCATCAACTTTGCATTCCGCGACAAGTGTAGTGAGTAGGTCGGGGTGTATCTTCGCTTTTGCTGAGTGTCAACAACAATGCAAATAAGAGTAAGTAAGTGCGGCAATAAAAATGTAAAAATGAAATAAAGAAAACATGGTGTGAATGAAGTAAATGAAATTAAGAATCTTTAAGTCGGTTGTGAAACTGGAAATATTTGTGCAAAGTCTTCATAAAGTGCCATTTTTGGTATTTGTCTGGTAAAAACTTTGTATTAAATTTTTTTTCTTAAACTGTTATACTCTCAGACATAAGTCTTTTTCTAACCTCAAACTGTTATATTATTTAATTAGTGCCCTATTTTACTCTAAGTCTGTTGTTTTTTATATCGCAGTTTTCTTATACTGTTGCTCTATTATATTCCTATACTGTTATACCGTTATAATGTTTTATTTTCATGCCCATTTATTTGCATCCAACAATTTTACCATAAATCCACACTCCACTATACTGTTGTTCTTCCAAACTGTTATACTGTCATACTGTAATAATTTTCGCTTTTTTCTACCCGTATAAAACTTAGTTTTGAGGTAAACTGCCATATTGAGTCCTTTTTCTTTTTCTATGCTTATCTTTTTTTTTTAATGCGATTTTACTACGTATCTGATATAATGTTATAGGTTTGTTTGTTGTTATTTTTACAATCAAATTTTTTAAAAATATTTTACGAATGACATTTCTACAATCAAATTTGTCCAAATCTGACACCCGCTTTTACAGTTTTTTTGTTATACTATAATACTGTCACATTTCTTGATATAACAATTTTTGTAAGTTTTATTTAAGACCATTTCCACGTTTATACCCATATAAAATGCCTCAATTTTAATCCTTCTTATCACTACCTGTGATACATCCGAAAAATCCTCATACCTTTCTAATTAATAATCAGCAAGCAAACTAGCAATTTATTACCCTAATTATAGTCATTATAATTACCTAATTTCGCCACAAAGTTAGACGCACACACACACACATATACATTTAACCAAGATATGCAAACTCAACACATCATGCCAAGAAAAGAAAGAAGGTCAACGAAGACAGGCAAGGACACAGTGTGAAAGTTGTTAATAAGTGAAAACGAACTAGTTACCCAAGGCATACAGAGGGGTGCACGCGGCAGCAAGAGCCAGAGGTACAATAGGCAAAAGCTTTGGGCATAAGCAAGACAGCAGCGCCGTCGAGTGAGGCGAAGATGCAAATAAAAATATTTATTCCAGTGCTTGGGACACATTTGCGTGTGTATGTGTGTGTGTCTTGTGAAACTTTTTCGCCGCCAAAGTGTAAAAGTTTTCATGCGGCGCGTTAAAGAGGCAACACAAATCATATGCTACAAATGGACTTGATCAAAGAAAAAGCTAACGCAGAGAAGAACAAGAAAAAGTACAAACTGTATAAGTTGAGAGGTCAACGTAACAGTGGGGCAGCAACTTCAACGCACAGACACTATGACATGTAACTTATTGTTGTTATTTTAGCTTGGAGGCTACTTGAACACACATATGTACATATAAATAAGTGTCGGTATAAGAATCTCAATTTTCGTAAGAAGACAACGCTTTTGGCTTCCCTAGTTCCTAAGCAAGTAGACATTAGTTGAAGAAATGCAGAAAAATTCAAATTGGGCGGCGTGAGAAGAAAGTAAATGCATGAGTATGAAAGACTTTTTCAGTCGCAATTTGTTCATCAGCTAGACTACTGCAGTGTTGGGCGCCACTGTGGTCTAAAGACATGGCTGATTGGGCAGCTCAATGAATGGAACTGAATACGCAATTTGAATTTACTGCTGCTGCGTTACTGCTATTTGGTTCATATATTTGCTAGATGGATGTGCAAGCAAACGGAGCGGCATTAAACAATTTACTACATAGGCCACTTGCGTCTAATGGAATTGTCTTGTCCTACGTGGTATGTGCCTGGAGATTGGAAGCGAATGAGTTTGTATCTCAGAGTGCCATAAAAATTCTAAAATTCTTTTCTTTACCCTGGAAAGCCTCTTCTACGATTGACTTGACTTTTACCGACACAGCGTTGCTGGCAACACTGCCAAATCATTTTTATTGCATACTTTCCGGCTGTTTTAGTTTTGTTATTTTAAGCTGCATATTTCCTCATAGGTACTAACTTTCCTTCCCCTAATTTAAATATATTTAATACTCCAAAAATAAAAACTTATTAAAAAGTTCGTCATGCTTAGTGACTTTTCAGGCTTTTAGGCGCTTTTTTTAAACCTTATACACAAGTATTTCCACTGCAACCTTTTTTCTTAAATTTCCACATCATTTACTTCGTATTTAATTAAAAACAAACCGTTGAGTGCAACGCTTGCCAAATACTAACTTTTATGGCTCTAACTTTTGTGTGGTCTTTTTCAAACGTGAGGTTTCAATGGATTTTCATTTTCCATGGTTCTTTGACGCCTTATCAATTTCTGAGTTGACGCGCATTTGTTTCACACGAATTTTCTTCTTCTTTATGTAAATCAAAAAGTTATTTGTTTGCAACTTTTTATTTGCTTTCTTAATTTTTATGCTTTTCTTGCATTCGTTCTTTTTATTTTTTATGTGCTTTACTTTTTTTTAGTACCCATTTTGTTTATCCTTTATGTTCTGCGAACGCATTCACATGGGAGCTACTCTGAAATTACGCGCCGTTTCCCAATAGAAATTCAAAAATTCAAAAATTCATAACAGTCAGCAGTTGCTAGCCAGCTGAGTTGGCTGCCCGCTTTGTTCTGCTTTCGCAACCTTCTCAGTAGTTTTTTTTTTTTTTATAAATATTGACACTTTCTCTCACGGTATTTATGGTTTTTTTCGATCATGGGCGTAAAGTGTTAAACATACATATTTTTATATGAAATATATTATATATGGTGCTCGTTAGTTCAAAAACTGGATTTCCACATAAAAACTGAATTTTTATATAAAATTTAGACTATAACATAAAAACTAAGCTTTTACCTAAGCTTTTACGTAAAATCTAAAGTTTAACACAAAAGCTCCTAAAACCTTAGTTTTGACTTAAAATTCGAACTTTTTCAAAAAACCAGAGCCTTTTCTTAAAGCCCAAGCTTCCATATTAGATCTAAGCCTCCATATTTAGATTGAGCTTTCATATCAACCCAGAGCTTTCACAAAAACACTTTCAGTCAGCTATTTATTTTTAATTGAAATATTTATCTATGTATACGAATTTCGATTTCCCCGCCTCACTCATCTCTCAAACGATATGTTTGCAACTTTAACACACCGTAAATAAAACTTCAAATGAAATACAAATATCCATCACAGCCGGCAATGCACAAACCGCAAAAATTGGCGAAACAAAGTTTCTTTATCAGTACGGCTTGTGTATGGGATCGCAGCTGAGTAAGGCAAATTTAGCGATACACATACATAGCAAACACTTCCATACAAAACTTTATACGAGCATTTCAAAACGCGGTTAAACGTACATATATGAGACAGTTCATGAAAGTTATGAGACAGCCAAGTGACGTGTGTAAGACGTAAATTTGAATGGTTGTGAATATCTTTAAATTGATAAAGAAAACTTAATTTTACTTTCAATGAGCTTCAAGGATGAAAGATAATTAAGTAAGTGAGCATAGCACAACATAAGCATTGTTATTAAGCGCTGACTTAAGTTTTTGGGAAAGGCACGTTTTTAGACAAAGCCTGTCCACAGTGGCATTTATCTTGACTTAAGGCTGAAGAAAGACAATTTAAACAGTAAAACTTTTATTTCAAATAAAATATATTTTTGACGATTTTTATCGATATACATTTCTGACTTGAGATAATTTTGGTTTTTATTGTTTATTTATTCGATTTATCACTTATTACGAAGTTTCTCCGATACTAGCTGTAAACAAACGTACTATCGGTTTATCGATTTTTGCCGATATAAATTAACACGTCGCTAACACACTTCATAGTTTAGATTTCGATAAAAATTTTCAACATTTTTCAATTTCCGTCAATTATTTTTTTAATTGAAATTTTTTATAGTATTTCACGAATTTTATTGATTATATTTTTTTTAGTTGTATCGATCGTAAACCACCAATTAAGGACTAACCGATTTTCAAAGGAATGAGTTAAGCGTAATATTATCGATAAAACGTACGATTACTAAGTGAGTAGTATCGATACTTTAATACAATTTTTTTTTCCAGTCATAAACCGATTAGAGTTAGGACGAACAATCAACACTGAATATCGACCCTTTTCCTAAACTATCAAATTTTTGAAAAATTTTCCAGTCATCATAGCTTCTCTGCTCACCCACATTGAAATTAATCTACTAAATTTTCACACAACTAACCTTCAAAATTTCAGACTTCATCCCTGCTCTGCACGCATTTATGCCCTCTTTATTTCTATCTCCCTCTCGCTATTATTAGCATCATCATTTTCAATTGCTTTATAATGAACATAATCACTTTGATTGCGGTTTGGCAGCGTGTTGCAGACTACCACAACTTTGAGCGCTTTTGCTATGCTTTAATAGAGCTTTATCAAGTGTCATCTCACCAACTAATTATTATGACAATCACGTAATATTCTTCAAATGCTTCAACACTTCAGCGTACGCTAAACTTGCAGCTGCTGAGTTTTTAGAATTTGGTAAATTTTTCATTGTGTTGATTTTTTGAAGTTTTTGCTTTATTAAAGGCATTTGCATACTATTTTTGTATTAGTTAAAAGTTTTGCAAATAAAAGCGTGATTTTATATTTTCGGGGCGACTGGAGTGTACTTTCTTCTAGTACGAAAAATTTGTTTTAAATTCGTATAAAGAATTTTTTTTTGATAGCAATGAAAAATTTAGACTGCTTGAAGTTCACAACTGGGTATACATATAATATTCGGACTCACCAGATCTCAAACATCCTTATTTGTGTTTTCTATTAATTTTTTATTTTTTTTGTGCGTATAATTAATTTTTATTATTGCTTTGGGCGCATATTTCTGCAATGTGGACACACAAAAATGTTTGCTGAACTGTTGCTTGTTTTACATTAAATTTGATGAAGAAGAAGCACATTTTTGTTAATAACAGAAATTAAATTTTTTTTATAAACAACCAACAAATACAAGTACTAGTAATCAGTTTTTCTTTCTATCACACTTTGCTTCCTCTTATTAATTTACTTTTTAGCGCTTCCTGTCAATTTCTCTCATCAAAAACTGACAACTCTCAATCGCATGCAAAACATTTTTGTCAACAGGAAATTTAATTTTTGTTGTTGTTGTTGTTTTTACCACTATTGCTACACCAATCCGATTTACCAATCAGCATCATCAGCAAATAATTTATATTTTGCAACATAAAAACAAATTTTGGGTCCAAATTTTAATTGAATATTTATTGATGACTGCATTAAGTGGATGAATCAAATGAAATTAATGCGGCGACAGACAAATTGACTTCAATGCAGATAAATTTATTTAATTTAGTTGTAAAGAAGCTCACATTCTATGGTGCGAATTTTGTTGACAAAAATTTGAAACACGCAAAAGCAATTTAAATGTGTGCGGAAAGAGAGAGACACAGTGAAAACGAGATAGAGGTATATGAGTTCATATAAGCAAATTTTTGGAAAGTTTAGGCATCCAATTAAAACGGTTTCAGACCAGCAAAGCTCTCTGCTTACTAGAGGGGTACAGGAATGAAACGAGAACAAAATAGGGAATGGAAGAATTAGTTAAAATAGAGAAAAGGAATTGGGTGGGTATTTCGAAAGGAGGTATCACGAATTATAAACAAAATTAATTATTAAAATTATTTTCAATAAAGGTCACTTCAAAATCCCATATCGAAAAGCAAATTCAATACATTCTCTATTTTTGTATTGAGTAAAAAATTTTGCAATAGCTTGCTTCTCAAAAAAAAATTTTGAATAGAGTCATCTTTCATTCAGCCGTAGATATGCAAAATGTGCATGTTCATACACACATTAAATCAGCATTTTATAATTAGTTCCACAAATAAGTATTCGCATTTGAAGAATTTTTTTTTTATATTATACATTTAACACCTTAGACATGCATATACACTAGGCTGCTTTATTTTGTAATGATTTTTTTTTGTTTTGGAATATCTAATTTCTTAACTGTATATTCTAGATATTAAACAAAAATTCGTGCGAGCATCTTTATACGTGTAGTAGAAGAGAAAATAACAGTTTTAAATTTTTTTTGTCTGTTCGTCTGTACGTTTAAACGCGCATCACTCAAAACTCGCTGCATAAAACTTAATACAATTTTTAGAAATGAGTAGTTAGATGTCTTACGTCAAGCTTAGAACTATTTAAACCTAAGAAAGGACTCTGTTTACGCAGTGGCAATATTTTTGTACATATAGTAAAATTAGTACAGGCTGCATTCTACATAAAGTAAATTTTTTCTATCATACTTTTTTTATTTTCAATAAAAACTCAGTTTTTCAAGTACGCGGGAGAAAATAAATTATCAAAAAATGAAACACCCTAATTACACATATAAATTCACCAGAAAAAAAAAAAAAAACAATGGAGTATATATGTATGTATTTTGCCAAGCCAAATGTCACTGTTACGCTATTTGCGTTGTGATTATTCCGTAAAGTTAAGCTAACATCAAGTGAAGTACAAAAGTTTGTCATGGCAATTGCAAAAAGTGAAAACTGGTTCTTGCTTGGGTACCCAAATTGATGGAGAAAACTTAATGTTTAATCAGTTAACAATAACTCAGCGCAGTAGCTGTCTTACTTTTTCTGCTCAACGAAACGCTTGCTATAGATTTAAAGCTGTCGATTTTTTGTGAATTTCATACGCTGTGCAGATCAACCGATATGAATTTAAAAGCCCAAAACTTACGCTAACTTGCTTACGTTTTAAGGCAAAACATGGTTCAAAAGCACGCCAGTAGATAATGCATACGAATATAAAATTTTTGTTGTTTGAGTTTGACTTGGCAATACATAAATCAGTGAAGGTTGAAAGAGAAAATCAACAAAAAAAAAGAAATCAAATCCAAAACTGATAACCAAAACAAATCATAAATCAAAAAGCCGCAAGCATATACGCTAGTGGTGGGAGGGTATTGTAAACATACTCAATACATATTTACAATGTGAATATATAATTATATTTATATATGTACATATGTATATAACTTCAGACTTGCATATGTTTGTACAAACAGCTGAGCACACGTAATTGAATTCTTTCAGTGAAAGGGTAAGCCATAATTTTCGACTGAAGCTTTAAGCTTTTTTTCACTTTTATGTTTTTGATGGTAAATTTGATTTTACTTTCATTCGAATTGGCTTGGGGCATATTTATTTATTTCTTTTTGATTAGTAGAACTTTCTCTAACTTTGAAGCGCTGGCAAGCTTGAGAGTCGGCTGAGGGCAGCAACAAAAACAATAGGGTTCTTGAGAGCGCCTCTTGGTGGAGTCACTCAACGAAATATTTCCTGGAACTGTATCTTTTTATAAATATACATACTTGCTTTTGTCATAAAGTAATTAGAAAAAAAAAAATATTTCTAAAAAGCTTTGGACCAATACAATTTTTATGAAACACTAGAAATGCTTGACGTGATTGACATGATTGCTATATCTCAAGCTTCAAACAAACACACTTTTCACTTTCAAAATACCAGCATGTTCTCTTGTTACAGGTCAAATGAGAGAAATCGGCCCAGTAGATCGGCTATTTTACTCATTGTCCACAATTTCCTAAAAATTATAGATTTCCGTTCGTGATAGCACTTCAGCACTTCAAGCACTCACAAAAAAATTAATAAAATTCATTGTACGAGTATATTTGGTTGGCGAAAAGTATTAAAGACAAATATCAAAAAAAAAAAAAAGAATGGTAAAAAATTTTCGCTCAACTCACCATTCACTGAGGACGCAGGCTTGTGCTTGCAAATCATCACTTAACAGTTGCGGCAGTCGACTTTTTCCACCAAAATTCTTTCTTTTTTTTTTGTTCTGCGTTGGTAGCACTATTTGAAGACGTTCGTGGCTGTGTGCACTTTGGCAAAGCGGAGGAGGAGACTTCACCAAAATAACGTTGTAATATGAATATTGTTGCCTGGAGGAGCAGCAACAAAAATTGGACAGCGAACCAAAAAAAATGTTAACGAACAAAAATCGAATAGCGCTGGGTAATCAGTGGACTATCAGTGGGCAGTGGCTAGCCAAAAGTTGTAGATTGTTGTTAAGTTTTGGTTGTTAACTTTGTTGTTGGAAATTTGGTGTTAAAAATTGGAGTTGGTGGCTGCTGCTTTCGCTGGTGATGCTGCTGCTGCTGCTGCTGCGCTTGATTACGAGCTGCGCTGAGCCGCTAATTGCCGTTCGCTTTTACGGTTATTGCAATCGATTTGCTGAGTTTTTAAACGACGATCGGCTGATGACGCTGAACAAAGACGCAGCTGCCTTTGACTTGCGTTTTATGAGTGTTGTTGCAAAACTGGACTTTTGCTATGAATTTTATGCCGTAAGAATTTTTTACAACAATAACAAAGTGTTAAGCAAAATAAAAACACGAAAACACAGTTAAAGCGGCGTAATGCAAAAACAATGCGTGTCTGGCTGGCAAAAACAATGCAGTTTGACTGGCGTTCGAGTGGGGTTAAAGCACTCTTTTAAGAAATATATAAAATTTTTGTTTTGCCAAACTTGTTTAGTTTGAAGCACTTTTGTATAATTCGAAACTTTGTTTGAATTTTTGTTTTACTTAATTTTTTTATTTTTTTTTAATTTTTTTTTTTAATTTAGAGCTCATAAATATCCACAATTTTTTCAATTATTTTTATTATTTTATTACTTATTTTTTATTTTTTTTATAAATTTTTCAACTGTTTGGGTTTGTCGTAGGATTTTTTTTTTCAGTTTCGTAAGGACAGCACAGTTTTAATTTTCTGATGCAGCAACAACACAAAAAATTTATACCAAAAACGTGCACAAAAAATTCACTTTTTCAAGTCCAAATACGCCAACATCAATTCTCAAAAACAAAAATTGTTTGAACACACAAAAATCGGCTGGTACCTCAGTCGAACAATCAATTCCGAGAAAAAAGCTCACAAATCAGACATCCCAATTAAATCGAAAATTCCAGTACGAAAACCCAGCTTATCGCATATGAGTCACAGTTTCAATACACAAAAAAAAATTTAAAAAGAGAAAAGAAAGTAAAAATCCAATCACGTTTCAAAAATCAAGTCACAGACCGTTGTCACAAGCGCGCGCGCACCCACAGCTCCAATGGATACTTCAATAACGCAACGATACCGAATACGACCAAAACGACCCTACAGACAGAGAGAAGAACGAGCAAAAGACAACCGTCGCAGGCGAAGTTTATGCTTTGACTGAAATGTACAAAGCAAATCGAACTGAACGCCACCGCCAACAAATGTAGACGACCGGATTTGGCTGACGACGACTGGCTGGAGTCTGTCGTGTCAGAGTGCCAAAATCATTGTCCCACATCTACATACATGCGAGCACGTTTACGCATACAATCAAACAAAAATAAAAAAAAAAAACAACTAGAAAAACAAAACAAAAGCTATAGACAACGTGCGCTATACGTAATCATGGAAAGGGGGGCTGGTGGAGTCGAGCGCCCAAAACAGTAATAAATTCACAACAAAACCCAACTCCAACAACACCAAACCCGTCAACGGTTAATAGCTAGCGAATGTTGTGCACAAAGTGTAATGCACGAAAAGCTGTTGTTTTTGTTGTTGTTATAAAAGCGCCAATAAAGCAACGACCGCCTCTGTATTGGCCTCCGTAGCGCTCCACTGTCATGCTCAGCCTGCAGCGTTAACATTTTTAACTTCGTTTTCAACGTCTGCACTCTTGCCATAACCACGAAACACATCAGGCGCTCGGCTCTTTAAAGCTTTTCGGCATCTTTTTCGCATTTACTTTGTATACTCACTATGGCTGGCGTACCGGTTAAGCAAAACACAGAGACGTCAATAAAAATGCAGCACAAAGTGTAATGCTGGTGAAACGTGCTCCAACTATGACGTAATCTATGTGGGGTATATGGAGCGCTTGAGTGTTTGATGTGAGTGTGGAGAGCACTGTGAGTAGCTGTGTTGTCAACAGGTGGTTGGTCTACACGAGCGGCCACTGTTCGTAACACCAAAGAGATTTCAATTTAACATAGCACGTGGAGTGTGCTTTTGGCTTGTACTCCACTCACAGTTTAGCTTTTTGTACATTGTTTACATTTTTAAAGCTCACAAATAGCTGATGGACGAAAACTATGCACAGTGGAGCAAATAGTCGAAATGCAAAGAATTTCTCAATTTACCAGTTTGAGAAAAAATTTATATTTTCGGTTTGATAGGGCCGAATTCCTTATCCGGATTTAAGAAATGGCACGCTGAATATATTTTTACAAGTTTTTTTTTTTTTTTTTTTGAAAATAATAAAAAAAAATTATTTAAAAATGCCTTAGAGAGTTTTTGCATAAAACATACTTTTGAGTAGGGTTGCCACGTCACGTAAAATAATGTTAATATATGCTGATAATTTATATCCAATTAATTTTAAACATATGATGTTACCTAAGCTTACTTCCGAAGTACTCAAATTTCACTCGCTATATAAAATCAATTACAATATCCGGATTTAGCTCTAATTACAACTCTATTTTATTACAAATAGTTATCCCAAATTCAATTAGTTCATTGATTTATTTCAGTGATAAAACACCACCAATTACTAGAGTAAGTAATTGAAATTCCAAGCAATGATGCATAGTCCACAATAAAGTTAGAGGAGGAGTGCGGCGAAAATTAACCTCACACTTCATTACAATTTATTGGAATTTTATGCACCAAAGAAACATAAAAATAATCACTTTCGAAAGTTCATTTCTTCTTCTTCTGCTTCACGAGCGCATACCATTAACGAAGATAACAAAAAAGTTTATGTCCGCAATCAATATGTTTTGCATACCCAAAAATCAATTTAAGCGCCACACGTACTTCATATAAATTTTAAAAAACATTTCTCTCCAATGTGAATAAATAATTTCCCACTCACCTTACGTCCCTCATCAAAGGCATCACGCATTGAATAATTCTTATTGCATGCCATTTTTCGGCGTAATTTTCGTCTAGGCGGTGATGTATTGCTGCTGCGTGCTGGAAAGAGATCTTCCTCACTGCTGCTACTTTCGTTCTCGCTAACACTCAGATAGTTGTTGTGGATTTTTGTACTTAATTGTTCAGGATCAGCTTGTTCCACTGCGGTATAATTTACTGTTTTAAAACGGTTAAAACGCGCACCAAATGTACCGAGTATGCCACCAGCACTTTTTGTTGTTGTTTTTGGTAATGTTATGTTACGCACAAAGTTGCCACCTGCACGACGTGTGCGCCCTTTTCTTGTGGTTGAACTAGCGGTTATTTTAGCTGTGGCTAAAGCGTCTGCCTCGATGTTGGATTTTGCGCGTTGTATTTCCACCCAAGTATTCATTACTCTAGTTGGACGAAACGCGTTTCAGTTGATTGTTATTTTTATGATTATTCTTGTTATTGTATATTTTGTTATTTTTTTTTTTAATTATTTTAACACATTCGGAAACTGAAATTAAAGAAAAATTTAATTAAATTTTCGGGTTTTTAAATTTTGTAAATTTCAAATGTAGCAAATTCTAAACAGTGATTAGTCCCAACAGGAATTTGCCCACCTCTGCTTTTTGCTGTAGGCACACATATGTATTTGCTTGTTAAACTTTTTTTTATCTAACAAATTTTTGCAATGTTATCTTGATTTGGATTTTTTCATTTCTTTTTCATTTTATTTTTTTTTTTCATATAAATTTCTTGTGTTACATTACATTCCAAAAGTAACAAAATAATTTCTCGGCATCTCCATATGCTTTCTTGTGTCAGTGCATTCCAACATATGTCTGTAAGTAGGGCAATCTCAAGAAAAACCAGTTGGAGCAATTTCTTTTCTTATTTTTTTTTTTATATTTTTTTCGCAAAGGACAAAATGCAGCAGCTTTTTTCATGTCAATGAAATTTGTAAGGGAGTACATATTGGCGAAGCAGAGAAGAAAGCACAAGTGTAAAGAATAGTTTGCGTTGCATGGAATGTACAGCCAATACTATTAGTATAACCTCAAAATCTTTTTTCATTCTCTGAAAACATATTTTTTCCATGTTAGGGCCATGTTAATTCTTTTCGGGGCTTTTTCGAGATAGTTTCGATACCCATTTAGGATCATTACGAAATTTTTCTTTTGACTTATGCCAGCCCATTTCGGGTTTCGAAACTTTCAGTACCATTCCGTGATCATTTCGGTATTGTTAGCGGATTGTTTCAAAAACATATCGGCACTTTTTCGGGATCGTTTTGTTTCGTAGTCATTTTCAGGACTTTTCTGGAACAATTTCGGTATAGTTTCTGAATCATTTCGGAAATGTTTTTCGGGACCATTTTTAGGTATTTTTCCGGATCATAACGTATTTTGGGTATCGATTGGAGTTGGTTTTGTGACGAAATACTTCCAAAAGCAATCCCGAAAAATTCCCAAAATGGTACTAAAAGTTTCGAAAACTATCCATGGTACACTCGGGTCAACCCGAGCAATTTATGAAATGAAATCTCTAAGAGAAGCTTTCAAAAAATTAGCCCAACTTTGGCAAGTGTCCAATATTGCAGTCTGATTTCAAACCTAGCTTTTCTTTCCCCTACTTTCCCGTAATACACAGCAAATTTTCTCAGTGTACGATTAGAATATCATCAGTTCTACTATCGTCAGCCGAGCGTGAAACTGATTAGCATAAACTGACCATTTGCACCGCTTGGCAGCCACTTAATTCTGGACGCACAAACGACATTGTTAAACAAAAACACAAATAGGAACCAAAAGAAAAACAAAAACAAAAACAAAAACAAAGTTATATTTTAGCAGCAATGAAAGCTAACAACAACCAAACGTCTAACCAAGTTGAAACTTGACTAAAAGTTGAGCGGACGGTCGTACGACTAACTAACAAACCAAACAACTGACTGCATGACCAACAATGTCAATAAGTAAACAATCAAGCTTTAGAGGAAAAGAACAAACTAAAAAAACAACAACAACAACAAAGAAACCACGCACGTAATAAAGACTTTCTTTACTGCGCTCAGATTTATGCGCATGTGTGAAGAGCTCTTAACGCGGTTGACTGGGAACGCGCAAAAGGAAATATGAATACTTAAGCAGACGCGTCCAGAAATGCTGCGACAAAACAAGAAGAACAACAAAGCTGTGGAAGTTGATTTGCTGATTGTATAAATAAATACGTTTTGAAGATCTTTCGGGAGATGGTGGGATTGAAGCCCTCGCACCAGAGTGAAAGATAAGCTTGGGACTCAAAAAGAAAGAAAGAAAGAGTTACGCCTGAGCATCTAAAGTGCCTGAGAAAGACCACCTAAAAAGTTCAGTTCTTATACGTTAGGGTGAGAGGAGTGAGGGTGTGTGTGAGAGAGGTGCGGATACGCGTTGTGACATCACAAACTAGAGCTGCTTTGTGAATTTAATTATTCCGTTTAGAGATCAATTACAAAATAATGCGTGCGAAATTGTTTAACGCTATCAACAGCGAGCCATTGTCAACGAGTTTGCCAACAACAACAACCGCCGGCGCAAGCAACGGAAGCAGCAACATTGCTAATGCGACATTGGCAACGGCCACGGCCATGGCATATCGAGCAACCAAACGAGCTCGACATTCAGTATCATTTAAGGCTTTCGCGCGAAATGTTGTGACGGTGATAGCAGTTGAAAGTAATACAAAAAAATTGAATAAAAAAGAAAAAATTAAAACATAAACTAAAAGAAAATAAAATTAAGTGATTTGACTTCGAAAAAGAGACCAAAAGCAGTGAATATTACAAAAGCAAAATTAAAAAAACAAATACGTGATTAAAATAAAAAATCAATTTGTTACGTCAACTAAAAAAGAAACAACAAAAAAGCAACAAGTCGAATGTTGTGCGCATGCGTGGCGCTTCTATTTTAAGTACTTATTTAAGTACTTATAACTGAGTTTTTTGTTAATAATAAAACAAGCTATTTGTTAAGCTGTGAGTTTTGTTTAATTTAAAAAAATTTTTTTGCAAAGTAAACAAACTAATATTAACTTTTAAAACAACAATAAAACCAATCGATAACTGTTCATTCAAACGCGTTTAAAATATTACCGAATTATCTTGACGTTTTATCTGGCCTACATTTGGCGTTAATTTTTTTTTTCTTTTTTTTAGTTACATACATAAATGAGGTCGACCGAGTGAAAATTGTAAACAACTATTTTTTTGTTTGGAAAATTTAAGCAGCAAAAATATTTCTGATTTTTATCAAATTTTGCAAATGCCTGGTAGCGAGAATCTCTTTTATGTGCTAGTGCTAGTGTTGAAGACCTCGTGTTAATATTAAACTAGATACAGTTTTTTTGTATCAAAGTAGCGAAATTTTTATTTAAGGGATTGTTGGAGTCGGGAGTTAAATCTTGATCTTGCTTGCAAGGTGTTTTAAAGGAATACTTATTTCCCCAAATTTTTGGAAATTCCATAAAAATAAATATTGAAATATTTTTTTTTTGTTCTACAGAGTCCATGCAATATCTAAGGAATATACCTCAAAACAAAAATTTGTCTTAGTCACCTATTTTTTAAAATTTTATTTTGATTTCATCCTAACCATCTTTCTCCATCACATGAAAATGTAGTATAACATAATTTTAGGCGCACTATTAAACTTGCTCGACTAATCAATTACAGGCACATACCTGATAACAAACCTTTTCAGATCAAATCTTTAAAAGTTGCGGATTTTAAATTGTTGCTGGATGAATTGTTCACCCAATCCTCTAAGCGTCTTTGCTAATAATTTAATTTTATATTTAAAACTATGCGCCTAAAATTATGTTTTATCATGTGTACAAACTATTGAACAGATTTTAGGGTATAGTTTTTGAAATTTTTTCAAACATTTTTAATGTTACCTGGCCCGTCTTTTGAACCTACCGTGTAATAGATCAACTATGTATAAAAAATATTATCAATATAATTTGAAAAAAAGTTTAAAGCCCAAAATTTTTATGAGCAAAACAGCCAATCTGGGACAGATTCTCGAATCCATGAATTAAAATTATATAGTCCTGCCTTGAAAGGATATAGGAGAGTTTTTTTTAGGGAAAAGTCAAGGAATGGGGAGAGGAAGGGGAAAAAAGCAAAAGAGGAAGAATGAGATCTATAGTTAGAGACATGTGAATAGACGAAGAAGTAGAAGAATACATGCTATGTGGTCAGAATAGTAATAAAAGAGAGTTGAAAAGGGGGAGATAGTATAGTTTTCCGGGCTAGATTAGGGCTGCCAGGTTTGATAGAACAAATAAAAAAATTTCCGTGCTTCTATAAAGTTTGAATGACGAACAAGTACTTATGCAAAATATTTAAAAATCTTCTTAGAACCTACCAAACTAAAATATTTAATTGCATAATTTTCTAGAAAAAAGATTTCAAATCATTCACCATAACCTAAAGTGAACTTGAAGCGCGTGACGTGCAACCAAATTAACAGTTATTCGCATGTCATGCCACAATAAGTGGCATACAAGATAAGAGTAAGAGGCGGCGCAGCGTTTGTGACAACAATACAAAAGAATTTAATCAACAGTAAATACAACAACAACAACAAGCGAAACGTGCATAGAACACACAATTGCTGTATTTTAACTGAACTAAACACTTCTAATTGCATAATCATTAAGTAAGATATCTAAGCGCGCCACCGCTTACGGTTGAGTTGTGATTGCGCGCGCGCGTGTGTGTGTGTGTGGCAAAGTGTGTGCGAGTGTGTGCATGTTGCACATAGCAAAATGCAGAAAATGTTCCACTTACGTCAAATGCAATTTATTCTAATAATAATTTCCTGCCTACTGTTGAATGTCATAACAATTACAACAACGACAACAATTACAACAACAACAACAACGGCGGATACAAGCGCAACAACAAACCTAACAAACGCGTTAGCGAAAAAAGTCAAATCATCTAAGGAGTATAATGTTGATACAGTGGGCGCGCCCACCGTTGTCTCATCGATTGTAATTCCCGGAAAATATCATGCCTACACACAACATTTACAACAACAACAAGCAGTGAAGAAATTGCATATGTCAGCAATGGCGTCACAACAGCAACTGCTAAAGCATCAGCTAAAGAAACAACAACATTATCAACAGCAACAACAACTACAACGTCAGCAACGTGTAGACGACATTGTCAAACCTGACGTGCTTCCCAGCAGTAAATTCAATCCGATCAGGAATTGGTTTGGCATCTTTAATCGGAATAATGCACAAGCGGCAGCCTTGGCGCATGATACGGCAACAACAACATGCAATTGCAGGTAAATATGTAGAGAATGTTATTTAAACTTTGATATGCATTAGACTGGACCAAAACAAATTTATTTTTTTTTGAAAATTATATATTTTTGATGATATTTTTTAGAATAGTGAAAAAAAAATTTGAAATGATTCAGAATTAATATTAATTTTTAGAGATCTTTGACTGATTACTTTAAATTTTTTGGAGTGATTAAACTTTACATCTGTATTTTTTAAATTATCATTTTACTTTTAAAATTTGTCAAAAATGGCAAAGTCAATATGAAAAAAATAAAAAACAGATTCTAAAATAGAACTACGTGCTGAATTAGAATTTAATAATGGATAGCGACTCGGTCTTAACCCTCAAAGACCACAAGTGCTTCGATTTCGTTTTTTTTTTTTGAGGTTAGGGTTGAACTGCGGCCCGTTGGGCTAGTTATGATGGCGGATTTGGTTTTTTAAAAAAAAGGTTGGACTTTAATTTTTCTCTTCCGATTTTAAAGATTTTGATAAATAATCAAAGTAGATGTGTGAAAAAAACCATAAACCATTTAAAGGTTCATAACCTTTTCGTAGCAAATTTAATTACAAAGCTAGCTGAGCTAATTTTTTTATTCCGATGTCGTGATAGACCTGAAAATTTTACAATTTTTTTTTGTGCTCTGAAAAAAAAATTTCCCCAAAAAAAAAAAAATTGTTTGCCCAGTCTAATGCACATCAAAGTTTATGTGTCACATATCAGCAAACAACAGCAAACCAACAAACATGCCAACACTTATTTATCTCAGCCCCCAGTTAAGTGGTAACTCATGCTCGTCCTCAAGTGCTGCATGTTGGCTGGCAGGAAGTCTTGCACAGCTGCGTGTCGTGGCAACATTTTTTTTTTCTAATATTACGTATGTGTATATGAAGTTTGTTTAATTCCATATCATCGTCACCATCAGACTCTCCATCATTGTCATCAACATCAACATCTGCGGCTGGAGCGGCAACAAACAGCTCCAGCAACTTTGTCGTTGTCATCTTTGAGTGTTGCGTATTTACTGTTGCATACGCAAAATAACTGTTACGAGTGTGCTTAGGCCACGAAATACTTGAAATGCTCGTGTGTGCACACATGCGAACTCATGGAGCGTTTAGACATTTTGTTGTTGTTCTTGTGCTTGCCGTGGCGTCGCATCTTAATGACGTCTGTCAATATGAAATTTCAATTATTTGTAAAATTGTTCAATTTAAAATAGAAATTAATTCTCTTTAGTCCAAGATCTTTGTTTAACCGAGGGGAGATGATTTCTCTCCCATTGGGCATCTCTCTCCCTCTCACCATTTTAGAGGGTAATGTCTGTTCCCCACTCAGCAATGCCTCAAATTTCAGTCCGATGCGCTTGTGAGACAAACTTCATTGCCACACCCACTTTAGGCAGCACATTTAAATTTCAATTATATAGCTCTAACCTAACCTAGAAACATTAAACCCTCAAATACCTGCCGATTGTAGTCCAGAGAGTCGCACACAATGCCTGCTTCTTCACTTCTGGTCCCATTAAGGTCAAAACGCTCATCAAAAGTAAACGAAAAGTGCCGCATTCTTCAACTCGTTTCAAATTGCTCGAGTGTTAATTGCACCAAAACAAGAACAAGCGTAGACTAACATGTCTACACCCATAAAGAACTTCAAACATTTGAGCATATTGTTTACTTCCTGAAATTCTTAACATTTTGCACATTTCCCCTCTTGTCTCCGCTATGGCGGCAGTCACAATTGTTTACATTTCTTTATCTGTCAGTTAAAAGTCCAATTTATGACAACAACATGAGCTCGAGTACGAAAGCAATTTTTTTTGTTGTTGAACTCACGCTAACTTGCTAAGCTAAATTCTCACCTTCCTCTTGCGCTGCGAAATTCCTGCAGCTCAAAGCGTTTACACAATTGAATTAGAAATGACAATCAGCCGCGCAAACAGTCTGCCACTGGAATAGTTAGTTGTCCATATCGTTAGCACTACAATAAGTGAAGGCTGCCTTACATGGTGCTTTGTTGTCCAAGCGGCACGCTGCTGCAAGTCGCAAGTTGCTCTGTTGAGTGCCTTGAGGCTTTAGTAAATTTTCTTTTTATTGCCGATAAACATACAAAATGCTGCTGGCTATGTACACAGATTGTAAGCTATTTATGACACAGCATCATGAACAAAACAACAACAATAAAAATATAAAAACAATAACAATAACAACTTTTGCACACATTGCATTGTTTATTGCTCCGCTTCTGTTCTGCTGACGCAGCGTCTGTTGACTTCAATTGTTTTAACCGTAATCGTCAATAGCATTTCCACTTCAATCTATGGATACGTCAATCTTGTATGGAAGCATTGCGTCAGTGATTGGGTTTGATGAGTTTCTTTATCGTTTTTTTTTTTTTTTTGTAACATATGTTTTGGATTTCTTTATGAATTCCTTGAAGAAGCATTCAGGTGATTGCATGCGCGCGTCTACAGGGAGTGAGGTTTTAGGGCCCATACTCTCCCCCCAAAAACTAATATTTTTCAGGAAAAAAAGATGTCTTCGAAATTTCATAAAAATAAATGTGTACCCCTTTTCCCAAATTCATGGTTCCGCCACTTTTTCATATACACAAACATAGATCAGCTGACCGATAAAAAGAGGAAAATTAGATAAAAGAACTGAACACCAGAAATCTAGTCGTGCTTTAAATTAACAGTGAGTCACTTGTATAAGTATTGGAAAATGATTTAAGTTAATAAAATGTAAAATATGTATGTACATATGTATATTGGCCGAGAACATTGTGTTGGGTCATTGACACTTTCAGAATAAGCAAAAATGAAAAGTAACAAAATTAAATAAAACAAATACTACTTCAACGCAGCATACTCGTAGTTTCAACTTTCAGTTTAACACAAGTTAATATTCTACCCTTCATCCAAGCTTGCTCCGGCTCAGTTATGAAACTAATTTAATAGTAAATAATTAATTTTTTAAACAAGTTAACTCATTTAAATTAACTTTCATTTTCAGTATTTAAGTAGTTTATACAAACATTAATCTGAAAGTTATGTTTGTGCGTAAATGTGCACACATTCGTATGTAATTGCTTGGAAATTATGTATGTTAACAGCTCTACATATTTACTTATGAATGTGCAACAAATCGCGCGCGTCAATGCTGGCTTTCGGCCTACGGCAAGGTTTAGTAGCACTTTCACGCTTAATTGCGTTGAGGGGTAGAACTTTGTGAGTATGAATGCGTACTAAGCTCGAAGTATGTAAAATAAGTGTTTTTATGCAGTTTCAGTAAATGCCGCGGTCGTTTGAGGCTTGGCCACGCACGAAAATAAAACGGTATAAGCAGTCGGAGCAAAAAAACATGCTCTATATTTCAAACTAGATCACCAGCGATACATCGGTGAAGAAATTAGTCATTTCCATGTAGTAGTTATTTAGTGATGCACGTACAAATATATATACAAAGAGGTAAGAATAAAAAAAATGGTTTCTTTGGCTAGCTTGATTATCTAGAAATACATCAAAGAAAGTCGCATTTAATTCTACGCAGCAGGTTTTAAGTGATGCGCGAACAAACATACAGGCATACAGAGACAATTTTTCTACAAACGAGTCCCTATAAATAAGGACATTCCAAAGTGAAAAATATGATGTTTTCTCAAGTCCCATATATTTTCGCGACCTCTAATTACTCCCATTCCTCTCTCTTCTTTTCCAGATGTGGCGAGCGCATCGACGAATCACGCATTGTTGGTGGCCAGACAGCGGCTCAATATCCTTGGATGGCACGACTTAGCTACTTCAATCGTTTCTATTGTGGCGGCACACTAATCAACGATCGTTATGTACTCACCGCTGCGCATTGCGTCAAAGGTTTCATGTGGTTCATGATCAAGGTGACATTTGGTGAGCACGATCGCTGCAATGACAAGGAACGTCCCGAAACACGTTTTGTGCTACGCGCCTTTAGTCAAAAATTCAGTTTTTCTAATTTCGATAATGATATCGCTTTGTTGCGTTTAAATGATCGTGTGCCCATAACGAGCATCATTAGACCGATTTGTTTGCCACGCACCTTCGAACGTAATAATCTCTTTGTTGGCACGAAGGGTATAGCTACCGGTTGGGGTACGCTGAAAGAGGATGGCAAACCGTCGTGTTTACTGCAAGAGGTGGAAGTGCCAGTGTTAGAGAATGAGTATTGTGTAGCGCAAACGAATTATACATCGAAGATGATCACGAAGAATATGATGTGCGCTGGTTATCCGGGAGTGGGTGAGCGTGACTCTTGTCAAGGTGATTCTGGTGGACCGTTGGTGCGTATGCGTCCGGATGATAAACGTTTCGAGCAAATTGGTATTGTGTCGTGGGGTAATGGTTGTGCTAGACCCAATTATCCGGGTGTGTATACGCGTTTAACGAAATATTTGGATTGGATAATGGCGAATTCTAAAGATGGCTGCTTCTGTAATGAGGATGCCGATTGATAGGGCGTGCACTTGGTTGGTATGAGGGAGTGTAGGGGATTATTTGTAAGAAAATATTTTAATTTTAGTGGACTTTTTATGATTTATTGTACTGACAGTGCAAGCGAAAAAATTAATATTTATATTTATTTAAGTAATTTTGTAATGGTTTACTTAAATAATTTAATTAATTTAAAAAAAAGTTTGATATTTTCCTGTGAAGCTTGCAGAATAAAAAATAAATTGTAAAATTATTTTATAATTATAGCGTAATAAAGTGTGTAACAATTACTGTAGGGCGATAGGAATTATATTTGCAATATTTCGGCCGCATGATAACTGTAATTTCAATACTTATCGTTAGCAATCGATAACCTAATGCAATGATTATTTTTCAAATTGAATCGTTTGATCCATGGCTTTCACATTTATATCAATTAAAATTTACATGCCGTAGGTACTTTTTCTGTCGCAAGATGACTGAATAGATTGTGAAAAAAACACATGCTTACTAATTAATTTGAAAATATTTGTCGATATGTAATGTCACTTAATTATAACAGCATGCCTCATATTCGCTTATCGTTATAATTAAGTGACATTACATATAATTTGTGGGTGGATACACATTACAGTAAACAATAACACAAATCATTCCATTTTATTTTCTTTTATTTAATTTAATTTTATTTTATTTTATTTTACTTTATTTTATTTTATTTTATTTTATTTTATTTTACTTTATTTTATTTTATTTTATTTTATTTTATTTTATTTTATTTTATTTTATTTTATTTAATTTAATTTAATTTTATTTTATTTTATTTTACTTTATTTTATTTTATTTTATTTTATTTTACTTTATTTTATTTTATTTTATTTTATTTTATTTTATTTTATTTTATTTTTTTTTTATTTTATATTATTTTATTTTATTTTATTTTATTTTATTTTATTTTATTTTATTTTATGTTATTTTATTTTATTTCATTTCATTTTATTTTATTTTATTTTATTTTATTTTATTTTAATTTATTTTATTCTATTTTATTTTATTTTATTTTATTTAGAATAGGTATTTTATTTTATTTTAACAATTTTGAAACAAATTTTGTAGCCAAAATTTTCAAAATGCTGCACTGTGCACCGTTAAGTGGAGCTAATTAACTTAAAACCAGAATATGTATCGAAATGCAGAGAGCTTATAGTTTTAAACTAATACTGCTCTCTATTGCACACATACATAGACATTAAATTTATCACGATAATTTACTAAAAACAAGTATTTGCTTTTAATTATTACATTAATCTTAGATCTTTCCCTTCGAGGTTGCATTGGGGCATTTATCTCTTAGCTTTCACGGATTTCACTTTCATTGACACTTCATAATTTTATTTTTTATTTTTTTTCTATCACTTTTTGGTCGTACAAGTTGATATTAGTATTTCACTGTAATATTTCTACGAATATCTTGTTTTAACCGACACGGCTCATTGGACCCTTCCACATACACACACACATACATATGTATGTACTTACGAAACAGCTAATGAGTTTTGCACCCAACACGCTCATCATTAAGACAATATAAACTTTCCATGACACAGGTTTTGACAATTTTCCGCTCAATGATAATGCAGCGTGACCAACGCAGTGCTGCTGACTGACGCTGCATTCTCCACGACACACGATCTATCCCACCACCCACACATGCAGATTCCTACACATTCAGAGCTATCAAGATGAATGTGAAAAAAAAGCTCCACAAATTGGATGCAATAAACTCGCATGCATTCCCACATATGTTTTGTAAGTACATATATAAGCGCATGCATTTAACTGTGGGGCGTTCAATGCGAAATTGTTGCAAATATCAAACACTTGGAAAAATTCAACTAATTTTTATTTCGGGATATTTGTTTGGAGGATCTAGTCAAGTGATGTCTGAACTGATTTTTAGTGGATTCAACACTATATCTTATTCTTTTTAATTCGAGTCCATGAGTAGAAATGCCAACTACATCATTCATTACCCTTTTTCTGTAGGCCTTTCAAATTATCGGCATCGATAGTTATATTAGTTATCCGAGTTATAAAATTAATAAAGTTCTCGCCGCTTCTTCTGGAACGCACCACATTTTAAGTTTGTAACATACATATATGTACATGTATGTTAGGGATGTCATTCCCGCAATTTTTTTTGAGCAATTTCGAAATTTTTGTTAATGGAAACATCTTACTAAAAATCAGCAGCCAGTTTCGCAAAAGCAATTTTAGATACAAATAATTTTTTGCTGTCACATTTTTTAAAAAATCCAAATGGCCCGAAAAATCATTTGTTTCAAGGTGAACTACCTAAATTTTTAGAACCTTTTTTCACTTTTTTCCACCAAAAACAAAATCCCAGCACTAGTACCAAAAGTCCAGGTTAGAAAATCAAATCCCGAAAATTACGGGATTGTTAAAATTGAAAAAAGTGAGCATGCCTAGTATATGTGCATGCATCGATACCACGCTGCAAACTGCTTTAGTCGTTAATGCTTTGTTTGCTAAACCAAATCATCTTTACTAGCAGCTAGTTTTCCATTGTAGGTACAGTGAACGTTTGTATCTAGGTATGTATGCTTTTATGGATATATGTACATACATACATACTACATACATATGTACATATATAATTTGTATGATGAAGCACCCAAATTTATAGCGAATAAAAAATTTTTTAAAATTGAATTTTCATAAAAATTTTCAATTCTGAGATCTCTTTGTGTTATTGTATCGAAATTTCAAACTCAAAGCTTAACACAGCTGTTTATTAGCTTCATTCCTTTTTTTATCCGCAATAATGATAACAATAATAAACCAAAACAACAACAATATATACAAATATAAAGCGTTATGAGACATGCCAGTTGGCCCTAGGTTTCGGCGCACTTACTTTTGTTTAGGGTTAACACTTAATCGCTCTGCCGACGTGGTATAAAATCATTCACACAACAATAAAAAATTAAAAAAAAAAAAAAAACAATAAACAATTATAAACAACAAATTTTCGCAATTTATTGCTTGCAAATTATCAACAAAATAAGTAAATTAGCACATGCAGCATTTTGCTTCGTTAAAACTGTTAAGAAACGTTCGTTTATTCCATCGATCGATCGTTACGATTTTCTTTGCCTTCACTTTCAATTCGTAGATTTTTCTTTTCCACAAAAAGCAAAAAAAAAAAAAAAAAAAAATAACTACAACAAAACAAAACAAATATCGCCACCGCTCAATTCACTTTGGTGTACTCGCCGTTCGCTGATCACCGTTGACTGAATCGATGTATTTCCATGCCGCGCCGCTATAGCACCAACTACAACCAAACAAAAAGTTTTGATCTACGTACGGCAGTGGCTGCTGCTAATCTCCTTGGTTGTGTGGAGTCAATGTGGCCGTTATGCTGCCGTTACACTGTCAGCTGATTTTGAACAAATATTACAATATTAAATTCAACAACAACTAAATAAATCGAAATACTCGCTGAGCAACAGTGCTTGTTGTTGCATCACAATCAAATATTTAAACGCTTTGTTACCTCATAAACAGCAGTCTCTCCATAGAAACCGCAGCCGCTACCTCATTTTACCTATAAGCACTACCTCACCTCTTTCATCTCATATTATAGTGTGCGCCGCCCACTTATAACACTATTTCTATACCAACACCTTGGTAATACATACATATGTGTGTGTGTGTGTGTGTGTGTGTGAGTTGTCTATCTGTATACGACAGCAGCCGACGAGCAGCTTTGCAATCTTGGAGATTCAAAATAATTTTCTTAATGTTCGCACACGAAAAGCGTTCGATTTGATTTTAATGTCGACATAGTCACCGTTGCTGCCGTTGCTATCCATGATTTCGGCGCGTGAGTACAGCGGTCTGTGGTTTTTACACGCTCAGGTTGGGTGCCGCTTCAATTGCTAGCGCTCAAGGTGTTTGTGCTTTAGATCCACTTCTTTTTGCTCTTATTTCTTTATTTCTGCTTTTTGTCTTTGCTGCTGAATGGGGTTTCTCCGCAGTGTTTATTTTCATTTTTACTTAGAAACGTTGACGTATTCCATGCTGTTATTTTTATAGCCATCTGTGGCAGCATACAGTGTATAGCTTTGTCCATATAAATGGGGTCTGGGACCAAACTTCACAATCTCATTCTATACAAAAATCCCACGAACTCCTCTGCGTATACGTAACATTTTTTAACATCCTTTTTCATCGCTGCAAAAACTGCTGTCACTAACTGTAGAGTGATATCTTTTAGAACACTACTAAAAAAGCAACAATATTTTTTACTACATGAAAAACTTTAATCATTACTTAAATAAATGTGGTTTACATTTGTAGTCTTTTGTTATACGATTGATATACATACATACATATATGACGAAGAATAGATAGTTCCTCCTGTAATTATTAAATCTAGCTTTAAGAATGTATAAAATGAAGTATTGCAATTGAACTAAACGCATTATCTAGTATTGTAAACTACGTTTCGTTCCAATATCATCAAGTATTTGCCGTAGCTCTTCATCCTCGAAACGACCTTCTAATGATGGTATTAACGCCTTAGCTTCCTCAGGTGCTTCTGGACATAGATTGCCCAAAGCAGCTAGTTCGAATTTATGCAACTTTTTCTGCATTAAAAGGCTGGAAAAGAATTTAGAATTATTAAGAGATAATCATACAAGAGGTAGAAAGTAGGCAAATGCGAAGCTTCTTATTTAAATAACTCACCTACGCACTGCTGCAATTGTTTCCTTGTTTTTGAATTTACGAAAACTGTCCGTATATGCATATGTTTTCATAAAAACCTCCGAAAATTCCTGCTCCTCATCTGCTGATTCATTCTGCCTTTTACGATGATCAAGCAACATGTGAACTTCTGATATGAGTAGGGTTTCTGCATTTTCGAATTCTGCATTAGAATAAAAAGGGGAAGACATAATATAATGGTCAATACATCGAAAAAAAAAAAAACAAAAGTGAAATACACAAATATATATGTGTGCATACAAGTGAAACGAACAAAAAAACTAACATCTAATATTTTAAAATTATTTTTGCTACGTTGAAAATCGCAGACATCTTCACGTCGGTTTATTTATGTGTCCATTTTCAATAAGGAAATCATATATTTGGCGTGTTTTGTTGACATCAATTTTTATCAAACGTCTAGCATCTGCTAAACGTAAATGTCCCATTTTCATATTTTCCGCAATTAAAATATTTTTATAATCAAGATATGGTTGCGGTGCAATACGTTCAACACTACAAAGTTTACGTTCACCCTCGCTGAGACGTGTGTATCCCGGCATGCCTATGGAAGGAGAAAATATAGAATGAATTATTTTATAAGGCTGCAAATGCGAATATGACAAACCCATAATATCCATAGGTCCAGCTTTCTTCCTGCTATTTGTTGATGTATTGGAAAATGCAAAGGGATTAGGCACCAAAGTTTCATCACTTGGTATGAGCTTACGCCAATCATGAAGTTTACGGTAGGTCTCGTCTTTTAGGCGCTCCCGTTGCTGTTGTATGCGTTGATCTTTCAACTTAAAATACAATGAACCACCTGAAAGGGTGCGTACACCATTTTGACGCAATTCATACAAGCTGAATAAAAACGTAAAAATTAATTGGGGAAATTGCATCTTCAAAATATACATAGATGATGGTCCATAGAGCTGTTACTTTATAACATTTCACAAAAAAATTAGCCCACCCCATGGACCACCACCTCGACAACCATAATTTACCGGTAAATAGACTTTTGCACATCTGTAAAGTATTTTAATGATTCCACAAGCATATCGAATTTTATTGGTTTGCAGATTTGCATAAAGGAGAGAAAACGATTGCAGTTAGCTTCAGATCCCAAAGCATCTGCATACTTAGATATCCAACCCAATGTACGATTTGGCTTAATTAGTCCATGATCACGCATAATGCGATATCTTCGATGGCGTTCTCTGTGATTGAAAGAAACATTTATTCATTTCAAGACTTCAAACTACTGTGTTTATAGAGTACCTTAAACGGTTATTATAAGCGCGGACCACTCCCAACTTTAGCTCTTCATGGGCAGCACGCCTTCTTTCATCAACACCTACATATTCATCATCATCCGTCATGTCAGCAAAACTGTCTTGCATAATTGTCGTCAATAAATCTTCAGCTGAATTGTCATATGGCGTATCAAAGTCACCACGTGCACATCGATACCCTGCCATCATTTTAAATTGCATCCCCGACGTTTCATCACTACGTGGTGGATCAACTGAGCGCATCTTTGCCACATATGGCATGCGTTCAGGAAAATATGTATTTCTTAAATCAGTCAAACCTAGCAATCGTTCAAATATTCCACCAAAATAGCAGTCATGGTAATGATCACGGCATTCATCGGTATTATGCCGAAACTGTAAAGCCTTTGCCACCGCCTCCCAGTTGCCATAACCTTGCTTTTCAAGTGTACGCAACAAAATACGCTCATCTTTCGCAGTCCAACCGTGAGCACCCGGAAACACTTGTATATCATCACGTATAATAACGTATGCGTGCGTATTGAGATGAGTTTCAGTTTCACAACCTTGCGCGAAACATTCCGTGCATAACAAAGTATTTTCACAATCGGGACATTTAATATATGGTTCATTCAGATCTTTATGACATGAGCTGCATCGTTCTGCATCACTTATCTCGTCCACTGAGTTAGCAGATTCTGCTCTTATAGCCTCTAAGCGTTGCTCCACCGCTTTATTGAACTCTTCAACGTTATAGTAAGCTATGGCTTGTTTTGTGTCTGCATTTTGGCGCACTTTGATTATACTCTTTCGCTTGTGGGAATCACTTCCACTTGTAGCTGCTCTAGACATATTTTTGGGAACTTTTAAGTGGACTACAAAATGAAAAATATCAACGCAATGTTTTATCCAACAATTCAGAAAAATCCGTAACTATTTACCATTGTACGTTTCACTTGGAAGATGACACACTTCAAAATCAACCTACGGATTAACTTACCCTTTGGAAATTGCAGATCTGCAGCATCTTCCTCTACCATATCAACAGGATTCATAAATGACATTTTGTTAGTATTTTTGAAAACTTAATTAGTGGAAGCAACAATTGTCTTTTTTGTGAGCAATTTTCATTAAATTTCGTCTAACTTCCAGCAAAATGACATTTGTCGAAGTCAAAGCGGCATTTTTGCAGTTTGACATTTCCATACTATGTGGTGCTGCCATATCTGAGCAAAAATTACTTTCACCCACCCAACATTTGGACTTCACCACATCTGTCACCACGACTTCGCAGTTTCCATATTCCTAACACTTATCGATCACTTTTTACTACATTTTGCAAGAAAAAGTATTTTAAAACATTACATTGGACATCATCTGCTAAAACAAACCCAAAAACGTCGGAAGAAGTATCAAAAGACGTATCGAAATTGAGAAAACGGCTTCTTATCTTTTTTTCTCTTTTGTGCACCCTGTACAATAAAATAGCCGTATTCACTACTAGGTGGTGCATAGTTTGTGTAATAAGTTGCAAAACTTCTCAGCGAGATGTCGCCATAATCTGTTTTTGATTTGCCTTTTTCTTTATTTCGTAAACAAAAATATGGATGAGCCCGATAAAAACGCGGAAAAAATTAATTTGACTTTATTAAATGGTACAGGATATGTGTTCTGTGTTAAAGGTAAGTAAGTTTATAAATATCCTTGCTAAACTTAATACGCATTAATGACTCTGTTTGAACAGATTGCATGACTCTACGAAGGAAGCATCGCATTGTTGGTGCGCTGGTGGGCGCGTGTAATACGCGCGGTTTTTCCGCCAATGATTGCAGTCAGTTTGTAGTCTAAAATATTAATTAAATTAACAACTAAAACTCACATTTAGTTTATTTTAGCATTGCCGGTTGAGTTGACGACGCATGAAACCACCTTCCTCCTAGAGCGTGGCATTGCTCAATTAGTATCCAAACACGATTCATTGCTGCGTGTACCGAACTCTGAGGAGCTTGTCCAGTACCATAAGCAACTTGAAGAGCAATTCGACAAACAATCAGAGTACCTGAAGGATGAAAAGCTACGTGATGTGAAAAGGAATATGAGTAAAATACTAGCCGGAAAGCGAAAAAAGCTTATTAAAGAGGGCGTTGCGGAAGATGGTATGTCAGGTCATAAGTAACAATTTTAAAGACAACCCTGCTTAACAATTTCTACTTTCGCAGATATAAAATTAGATGAAGAGGAAATCCTACAAGAAATATCCAATAATTTCGTTTTTGATCGAAAAAATGCACAGCTGGAAATACCATGTGGACATGCGCAACCACACGGTAATACGGCGAATTGTTTTCCAACAATATCGTTCCTTAAAAAATATATTACTTTTCTAGCTTTTAAAGTGCTTGCCCCGCCACTTGCAGCGCATACTCTTAAATATAAAGTGTTTTGTGATTTCTGGACGCGTGGCCACTATGTTACTGCCGGCGACGCATTCGGTGCGGATTTCCTACTGTATCCTGGTGACCCTTTACAATATCATGCTTCACATATAGTCATATTACTTGACTCGCCTATTGTGCAACCTCTGCATTTGATCGCCAAAGTACGTTTGTCTGTGATAGTCAATAAAATCTGCATTTTTGCTTATTTTGGTGAGGATCAAGTTGCAGGTGATGATTCAGAACGTAGCGTGCATTATCAAACTGTGCAATGGGAAGGTAATAGAGATAAAATTAATATGATAGCTGGAAGCAGCGTAGGGAGTTGATCAAAACTACAAGGTTCAACGATGTTGCACATAAACGGATGTATATAATACTAAAAGCTATATAGCGATTTACTAAGAACAGCGACGGCAATGTTAACGGTAAATTTATGCATTTTTTGTAAGCTTTTGAAATTAGTTTTTAAGTATATACTACCAATGCTTTTAGCTGATGAAATAACAATCTTATTAGAAGTAAATGAGCATAATGCTTTCTAATTTCTGCTCCCATTAGTTACCTATACCAAGGAATCGTAGTTCCCTTTCCATTTGACCTTTGCCACCTTTTTTCTGCGCTGGCAGCAATTCGTTTCCTTGCACAGGCTTTCTGAGCCTGAGGAGGTTGGGAAAACTTGGGTGCAGTGAATATTTTTTATTTACTTTCTTTCTAAAGACGTTCCCCAAAACTAATTCGGTGGTAAGGATGAGATTGGCAACAGGTATCTCGTTTTTTTGGTTTCGATTTTTCTTGATATCGTGACTGTGCATTTGTAATTGGAAATTTGCATAGGTGTTTTTTACGACTTCGAACAATGTGTTATTTGGACGCACAAGTAGGTCCGATTTTCAATCAGCCATCGTGTTGTGTTGCCACATGCTAAACAATCCGATTGGAGCAGAGAGCAAGGTGTGCACCACGCATGCAAGTCGACACTTTGCAAAGCTCAGCTTACAAACAAAAAATGCGTGCCAGCACATAGCCTCCACAACGACGACTCGTCACAGCGAACCCAAGCTCAACTTCGAAAAACGATATGGAAATTCCAGTGAAAATTGACCAATGTTGTACGCTTTAACGCATAGCACGCTTGCGACACGCTGACGCTTAATTGCAACATAGCTGCAACACAACATAAAGACAGGACATGCAAATGTTTAGATAAGAAACAAATAAAAACAGCAACAACACTAATGACAACCACTAAAACGATACGTAAACACTTGAGTGGCAAGACTTTCGTCAGAGGAGGAGTTAGAGACGCTGAGCGGGGATGTACGTGCAACAAGCATGTTTTGCAAAAATCCTGTCATGTTGGAATTTGTTGTCCGAAACAATGATACATACATACATTTTGTAAATGCAAGGTGAGCCAAAAACGCAGGTACGAAGTGTTTGTCAGTTGTTTTTGTAATACGACTTGCATTCAACGCGATTAGCCCTTTTGAAGACTTCAAAAGTTTGAGAAACTGTCTGAAGCGTGTTTTTATTATAGATGGACTAACGACCCTGAATGGGGGCGGTATGGATTTTAGTTGCCGCTTGCGATAGACATATCATTATATTCTAAGTCCCCTAACCCGCTCATATGCCATCTAGTTGGGGTCTAGACGTTCTGTTTGTAGCCTTTCTTTCTCCGGAAAGTATGACAGTAATCTCACCCTCTGATGCTTTGAAGTAACCCAACCTTTTGGGCCACCCTACATTCTCCTCATACTATGTGCCTGCAACAAGTTTGCCACACCAAAATAAAACAGCACGCATGCCACGCACTAGCACACACCATCCCACTAACAACACGCCCAGGTAAAGGTAACAATCGAAATCCATTAAAGCAAGCAAACAAAGACACATTTGTGGAAAAGAAGAATTTCACTATAAAAGTTGTTCGATCATAAAACGAACAATGGCCAAATGCTTTGTAGTCAGATAACCCGTGAGTTTTTCGGTACATTTCAGTAGCTGTGATGCATCAAGAGGCAATTAAGTGGCGGTCGCCAAAACAGTAGGCAAATTATCGCCATTAAAATCAATACAATGGGATTGAGCAGCGTTTAAACTACTGTTTGGTTGCCGACACAAAAGATTACCATCATGAATGGATGAAAGCCTACAACATAGATATGATGCCGCAAATTAAATATGAGCTAATAAAACAGTGCGAGCATTGATTAAACCGACACATTTTTGTATGGGTGGCTACAGCCAATTGGGCCTTGTCTTCTCTTAGCAATAGCTGTTCTGAATTGGAAAGACGAAGGAATTTTAAGTATCAGTATGAGCGGCACTCTTTCGCAAAATTTTTCCCCAATGATTTTTTGATATGAAAATATTCTCATTTCTCCGATTGAAAAAATATCCGGAATTCGACTTGAATACCATCAATATTTTTCAACCAAATTTGAATCTCACTTTTTCCTTTTTTTGTAATATGATATAATGTTAAAAACTCTACATTTTTATGTTTTGTCCTACAATTATATATCTTTTTATTTCTTTCCTTTTTCAATGCTTTGGCAATTTTTCTTCCGCACACGTGTTTTTGCTAATTTTTGATGTCAGATATGACAGAAGCTACGAGTGCTGCCATGTGCAAAAGTTGCAGGGGCACTTTCAAATGAAAGAAACAGGTTGACAACCACTTTGAAAATTTATACAATTCAAATTGGACAAAATTTGCATGATAAAAAATCTACCAGGTCTAGAACCTTCTATGCAACCCCAAGCATCCTGAATCCGCCAACACATTTCCGCGCATTGTTACATTTTTCCACGCAGCTACTGTATCAAATCCCAAAACTACTTTCATTTCCATCTTCACTCAAATAAAACTTAATTAATCGTCTCCGATAACCGTGGTGAGCAAACATTAGTAACTGCACAATTAAATTCATCAGGAAGCTAAAAAGTCAACGCAACATGCCGCCAAAATATCACGCTTTATGACCCACGGCTGTCGCGTCGACTAAAAGTGCAGCAATAGAAAATTAACGACCAAAAGCGATTGTTAATTTGGTGAAACAAGTGTTTACCTATGACATGTTGCAAGTGGCAAGCAGGAGCTGTAGTGGTATTGAGAGCTGCAGTTGCAGCTGGATTAGTTGGGAGAAGCTGCGCATGGCAGTCAACGTGTTGTTGCTGCAGACACTTGTCAGCGGCAAAAGACCGATCGTTGTAAATATTTTATTAATCACCATTTGCTGTGGTTGTTGTAGCTGCAGCGGTCATATAAATATTTGTTATTGGTACGACGTCATGCGCGCCAAGATGCTTAACTAAACTCTAATTTTTACTGCCATTATTACATCTCACGCTTGCCACTTGTTCTGCCTGTGTTGTCGTCGATTGCGCTGGTCTAAGTTGTAGCTTCAGCTCCTGCGCACCGCCTGCCAATTACTTAGTTGAAGCTTTGCGCCCACGGCTATTTCATTGCCGCTGCTGCTACTGCGGTCGCTGTACGTTGGAAGCGTCTAACTCCACGCTTGTTTAATTATCCTGTTTTATGGCTGTTTAATTTACTGCCTGCCGACAGTTGTGAAAATTTATGAGCTTGTTTACGGTTTTGTGCAAGATTTGTGTGCTGCTCGCGTTAAACGCAACTCTTGGTCAACTTTTATCTTCTTGGTCAGGGTTCCTTTCGCTTTGTAATCTCTATTACTTTTGTCGCTTTCAAATTGAATGCATTTCAAATCAAAATGACACGCCCACACATTTGTCATGTGACGCGTACCTCGGACATTTGTTAATTGTTTAAGCATTTTTCAATTTTCTCTTGACTGGCTGTCACTTAGATTGTCATGTAGTTGGAGAAAAGTGATTTGTAGAGAGAGAAGCTTGGAAGGCCTTTTCTATTATGGGTTTAACTGGCCACTGTGCAGAAGATTTCACTGTCGAGGTGCCTACAGCTTTGAGCTCAATAGCATGAGGTCTTAAGAAACTTGCTTCCCACTATCGATTCCCCATTTGATAGGGCGAATCCGCCTAACCGCTTGAAACGCTCCTAACCACCAAAGTTGTACAACAATTGTTAATTACATAATTGATCCGTCTGCGATTTTCCTTTCTCGTTTTACATTTTTTTCCATATTTTGTTAACAATTAGTTAGTTTTTTTTTTATTTCCCCAAACATAGCAACAACTTTTTCCAAATCTGCGTGCTTTTGGCGCCACGCTGTCACAGACACACCCATACACACATACATACATACAGTCTAGCTATTTTGCTTTGGCGCCAAACAATATGTCTCACCATACGCCCAAACCGTAGAGACCCATATCAATTTTGCTATTTTCTTGAAATGGCTACCTAGGCGCCGTATCGAAACGCCTTCCCGGCGGCCCACAACACAAATGTCCAAATTTTTGGTAACAAATTGAAAAAGAGAAAAATGCGAAATGCAATAATAAAGAGCGCAACCTTTTTAGGCAAGCAATGTCGGGAATGCAAACCAATTTAACACGCTCTGTGTGCCAATACAACAGATTCCTTTAAGTGAAAAAAAAATGGCAGGAATTTCTTGGTGCGCTCTTAACGAGCGCTATCGCAGTAGGTAAATGCCAAAATGGTCAATTGAAATAGAGTTGAAAATTGTATTTAGTTGATCTACTAGTTTTGTGTATGGAGCGCCTTGCTTGACAGTTAATTAAAAGTTGGCATGACGCGGTCGATAATGATTTGGTGAACGTTGGCGCGCGTGGTTTTGCAGTAAAAGACCACTTGTCCAAAATGTTTGGATAGCAGCTGAAAGCATTTCTTTAATAATGTTTTGTTTTTATTAATTAAAAAAAAAAATATTTGCTGGATTTGACTACCAAATAATAAATGAACAAAATACTTGGAGTGAGCGGATATCAGCGCCGCAGTGCAACGCGCTCTAAACGACGCGTGAATGCTGTTTTGACGAGCGCTCAAACAAAACAAAAGCGCTCATCTATTTAAGCGCCTATAAAAGTATTATAAACATTAATATTTTTACTAGCTTTTGTTAGCGCGCTCGCTCCTACAACTGCCTAAGTCTAACGTACTAACTATTTCACTGCAGTTGGCTGCATAGCTCAAACGAGGGCATAAAATGAAAATATCCATAGCTAAAATGGATTAGTAAACTTTAGCGACGCTTATGTTGTGGCTATAACAAAATAGGTTGTCGAAAAAAAACAACGCAGTGGTAGCTAGCCTAAAGCAATGAGTGGTGCACGCGCGCTTACATTTGAGTGTGCCGCGCGCGCGCTGAGCACTAGACAATCGTCAATACTAACTTTTATTTGTATACCTCACATACATATGTTTGAGTTCCTACTCACCCAACTTATTCACTAGCCCCCGGTAGCAATTGCAAAAAACATTTAGAGACAGTAGCAGCACACAAGCAATGTCAGTAGACAGCTCGTCCCATCGCGCTGTCATGCCGCGTCGTCGACGCATCACATTTAGACAGACAGCCAGCCAGGCAAGCAGGAGAGCTTAGTTTGAGTATGAGTACGTCCGCATTTGGGGTCTAATTTCAGTCATTACCATAAACGGCAACTTGACCACTTTGGACATGCCTTATCGGTTGCAAAAAACAATAAAAAAAATAAAAAAACAAAAGCAATATCAAGAACACAAACAATGACTGTAACTTTGACTTAGTAGCTTTTGCTGTCTCATGCTAAGTATTCTGTTAGCATCGAACAGTTCATTATGGCGCACATTCAAACATAATCGCGTATTTATGCTTCGAGTGCAGTGATGCAGACGGTAGCTTTGTGGTGGTAAGCGGATTTAATTCAAGCGACTAGCTTCTTGGCCTTTCAGACGTTGTTGAATTACACCTCTTAAACAAATTAAATATCTAAAAAAGTGAAGTTTTACGAAGCATGAAACGGCCTTTTAACTGCGTGAAAGAAAATTTTGACATTTATCGTGGTGAATAATAAATATAAAAAAAATCGTGGTGAATATGACTGTCATAAATCGTGGTAGCATTTGCCACAATGCAATGTAAAATATTTTTACACCATTGAAAATATATTCACCTTGTATTTCCTCTGAGAGTCCGATTGCCACCAGATGTCATCGTAAGAGACTTTACACTCTATGTTGCGCTGACATTGGCACCACTGTCAACGTCGTGCACTACTGTTCTAGAACTCGTTGCGACACGAAATGACAGTTGCCAAACGTCATGTGCAGCTTAGTTGTTGAGCAGTAAAATTATTGTTACTGCCGGTAATAATAGTCATTGTCAGGCCATGACTTTTGTACTTAGGTTTTAAATTTGGATTTAGTTTCAATTTTAGTAGTGCCATTATTATGCATTATCGTTCAGTTAACCAATAATAAATTGTTTTACCATTTCAATTGGCAATGCCAAGATATCTTAATGCCATTATATTTAATGGTATATTTTTTGTAAAAAGGCTTGATTACATAGAAGGACTAGCGATTTGAAGTACTTGGTTGGGGAAAAAATATTTTGTTAAGATCAAACTTGTTGGTCCGTGCAGTGCTGCCAATCATCAGCTGTTCAGTAACTGACTATTCTAAAAGGAAATTTACCACAGTTCAACCCTATAAAACTTATATTTTGGCCTATGCCCTCGTGATGGCACCACTAAAATGATTGACCCATGAAAACGTTGTAGGAACATTAGCCAACAACTTGTTTTTGGTCTTAAACTTGGAAGGCTCTGGCGTCATGACTTCTAAATGCGTTCAATATCATCGCTACTCGAAAATCAGTTATTGGCACTACTAAACTTCGGAATAAGCATATTTATAGCTGAGGGCTTCCCTAATTGGATCTCACACCTGCTCTCTGAGAGGAATCGGCAACCAAGCACTGTGAGCATATTTATTGGTCTTCCTGTACTTCCGATGAGCATCCTATAGGTTCGAAACTGAAACGAATGAATGAAAAAGTTCTGACTCAGAAAGGACTCATATCGAAACCAGTCGATGGATGCAGAAAAAATAACTAAGCCTGATCCACTGAACGTTTTGTCGGATCCCTAGAGCTTAGAACCTTCTGGGTGTGTTACTAAAGTAAGACCTCGCTGGATGTTGCATTCAGAGCTCGTATAGCCATTGATAGCCCACATATTCTCGTCATTTACTTGTTTTCATCAAACCTCTTCCGCACCCCAACGATCTGCATACACATTTTGCGCAATTAAAACAAATACATCACATGAAAACTTCTCAACAACATGCAAATGCGCCAAACACAAGCTCGTTGAGCGTCTTCTAATTAGCTGCCAAACTGCCGGCATGCGCCCGAGTAGCGGCGCACAAAAAATTCAACCAACAGTTACATGATTTCTTGGCATGTTTAGACATTTAATTGACGTTAAGCTTGATTTGGAGTTATTTGGATACCTTGTCGGATTTATGAACGCAACTTGAACGAAAGAGAGAGAGAGAGAGAGAGAGAGAGAGGGCGAGAGAGCGCGGCAGGAGTCACAATTTAATGCTAATGAAGAACAAACAGGATATGTTACAAACAGCAATTAAAACAAATTGACAATCAGAAGTAATTAAAACGAGCGCGCATGGCAGACAACTGGAAGCATGAAGCATGTCTGATAGATGCACTGAGCCAATGCTACAAGCTTGTGTTATGAGCACGAATCTTTGGACAGCGCAAAGGCAATTAACTCAGCTAAATGTGAAAATACCGCTAGCACAACTTGCAATCCCAAAATTACAAAAGTCATTTGCGGCTTAACGCTGTGGGTTGATTAGGCGTTAGGCGCTTTGCTTAAATTCTATTTTGCGGCGTGACATAATTCCACGTAAATATGACGCGCGCAGTAATTAAGCGCAGTTTCTACATGCAACGCGCAGTGCAATATTGCCTGCTGGTGGCTTACGCGCAATGTGGCATATGAAAGAATCACATTTGATTCAAAGTGACAGCACAGCGCGCCTGTTGCATGCATAAGTAGCTGAGCGCGCGGTGAACGTTTTAGACACGAACGTCTATGCTTTTGATTAATGACACTTTTCTGCGGTGTTTCAAACTCAAGCGCAACGCAAAACTTAATAACATTTTCTAAACGTTTTTTGTTTTTGCTGATCATCATCAACATCAACATCATTACTATGTGTTTGTGCGCGCGCGCTGTCCAATGCAAACCCCTAAAGACGCCTTTGACGCGTTTCTAATTGGCAACTTGAGTCGTGTGAGCGCGTTGCAGTAACGGCGCAACGGCGGTTACAAAAGAAAAATGCGCCATCATCTATTACTGCATTATTTATTTGGTGCCGCGCACATGCGTGCTGTCCGAACGCCAAATGTCAAGTGAAACGACGCGTCGCAATTACATTAAGTCGCCTTTTGTTCGTAATGATGATATTCAGCATTGTCCGTCTGCCAAGTAGAACATCAATGACAGCTGTTTAGCTTAAATCCGTATAATCTAATATGTCTAACGCCTCCTACAATGTCGTGTACACGGCGCATGTACGTGCGACAAATGTTGAACGCGCGTGCGCGGGTGGGTGTCTGATTACGGCGCAGCCAATAGATGATGGCTTATGCAGACAATTAGACCTCGGGTTGACAGACATTTGGTAGTGAATTGATTGTTATTTGTGTAATATTTGTATATATCTGTTGTTGTTGGCTTTTGATTTGTGTACTCGCTTCACGGCTGCAGTGGACGTGTCTTGGCTCGAGTTTTACAAGCGTGGGCTGAGCGCCAATGAGTTTGAAGGAGATTGATTTCTGAAACGCTCATCCGGCTGGGCTGGTTCTTGAGGGGATCTTTTACAGTTTTGTGAAGTGTGAAGCCATGTTTGTATTACAGAAGTCGATATCAATCAAGTCGATATAATCGATTTCGAGAAAGGCCTAGAGCCCAGATTTCAGCTCTATTGTATCTAGTGGGCAGCTTCAAAGATAGGTGTCCAAATTATTTTTATGAAATTTCGTGGACATCTTTAACTCACAGTTCCTGAAAAGTATGACTTTTTGGATTCCGAAGGGGGTATGATTTTGGAAACGAATTATAACGAATATGAGTTGGGTTTACCTTACGAATTTCGATAAACTCTCTACTGTCGCTAACTCACTTACTTCCGGTACATTTCAAGGAAATACATATCTCGATGGCTGCCTAGCTCATCCGCTCCCATGCGCGGACCTTTAAAACTTGCATACGCTTCTTAAAAATGATTTCCTCATCATATCTATTTTGGCACCATGATCAGAAACAAGAAAGCACTTTCTTGCGCATTATCGGCCTATAAGTCCTTTGTAGTCGTGTCTACCGAGGTGAGATTTTTCTTTGCCAAACTTGGACATTCTAGCACTTCATGGCGGTCAGTTAATCGCTATGGCTTACGAATTTGGTAGAAATATTTTTGCTTTTACGATTCTCACTATCAACAACGTGACTTATAGTCATTGCGTGGCTGAATTTAGTTAGGAATGAAGCAAAATCAATGTCGTACTTATTGGATAACCAGAGACTTATTGAATTACTATTTTAATCCAAAGCCATATTTAGCTCAGCCGAGATAGTAATAAATGCTGATGGATATTTTCCCAGCAGTTATAAGGATTAGGTAGAGTCAGAAGAGGAGAAAAGGGGAAAAGACGCAGTAGAAGGCCTGGAAAAATTAATACGGAGACTAAGCGGAAAAGGATTTGGGATGGATGGGTGAGGATATGGAGTGAGAAAGGGGAAAAAGGAAAATGAATAGGTAGTGGATTGTAGAGAGCTAAATTGACTGACTATGGTATAGTCATAACTGACTATGAAATCGTCATGACTGGCTACGGTATCGTCATGACTGACTATGGTATAGTCATAGCTGACTATGAAATCGTCATGACTGGCTATGGTATAGTCATGACTGACTATGGTATCGTCATGACTGACGGTGGTATCGTCATGACTGGCTATGGCATCGTCATGACTGGCTATGTCATCGTCATGACTGGCTATGGCAACGGCATGACTGACTATGTCATCGTCAGCTATGACTATGTTATCGTCATGACTTACTATTTTATGAATTGTCAAAAAACAGTTGAATGACATTCAAACAGAAAAAAGAAATCACGCGAAGAGAGCAAATCTCATCCCTCACTACCACCATTCAATCCTGATAAAAGTACTTGTTTCCAGTCAGTGTCCACTGCTGGGCTGAGTAATTCCTTTTTTATAAAAGTTACTAAATATGTAGATCAATCCAAATAAATTAACTCGTTTACTTGCTCCAATTAAATACTATTTATTACGTTTGCCATAATAAACTAAACAAAAACAAAAACAAAGCAAAACATTCCACAAATGAATGCGCATCTACAACAGACAGCCAGACATTTAGTTGTACGTCTACAAATTTCCCAGGCATGCGGTTGCGCGACGACGTCTTACTGGCGACGCGGCAGCAAAATGATTGCATGGTCAATGCTTCAAATGCGGATGGCGGCAGGTGAACAAATGGCAAGCGCAACAAGTTGAAAATGCACAATTACGGGGTTGAAACATCCCAACCATTGATGCTGTGACTGCGTCACTATTCGCCAATTGTCGCATTTACTCTGCTGCTTGTCAATATGGTGGCACTGACCACTGCTACGATTAAATAAGCGCGCGCATTACAATTGTAGCACATGAACGCGCGCTGACTGAGGTGTCGCTTCGAAATAATTACACTTTGGTTCAAGTGACAAAATGTGGTAACAACAGCCACGCCTGACGCGTTGGCAACAATTACAGGTAAAAACATTTGCTCGGTAGATTTTATGAATGCGCATGATTTGAGCGCGCTTGCTCATTGTTTGTTCGTAATACGTAGAAATCGTCTTTGGTAGAACTCATTCTTGGGGCGCGCGCGGCTTGGCGTTTGCGCAGTCAACACAATGTGTGGTTATCAAGCTTAAGCAAAACAGCCACTTAAGCAATTTCTAGTTAAGCAACTCAAGTTACTTTTGTTGTTTTTTGTACATTGTACATTTAAGGCGCGCAACAAACATTCCATGTGCTTAATAGATTTTCCGCATATAACCAACAGACTCCCTTATGGCTGACTGATTCTTAGCATTGTGAGATTGAGGCGTGGCAATTGCGTTCACAGCTGTGCATAGAGTTGCTCATACGAATGAGCGACATGTTAGTAGGGAAATTATTTTGCTTGAGTCTGATTGTTGGGTCACATAGAACGCTTCTCAGTTGCTTCTTGCGGCGCGCTGAACTGAAAGCGCCCGAACTCCATGAGTAGCCTCTTGGTTATTGAATTTTACCTATTTAATTTACACAGCTTTAACTCGAGCTGGAACTCTGCAACGCCTTAAAAGCCAAGTGGCTAGTTGAGAAGTTGCAGTTTACTGGCGGGTTCAAGCCGCAGTCAGCTCTTGGTGGCCATGCGTACTGCGCATTAAACTCATTGCTCTGCTTTTAGAATTTTAGATGCAGTACAATTGAGTTGAATTGCATTGCAAAGCCAGGGAATAAACTTAAATGAACTGAACTGCATATGACTGAAGTACCCACGGTTGTATGTACATTAGGGTGCACCGAACTTTTGCAGTTCTACTTCTGTTTTTTCTTTATACAAGTCTATGAAAAAATTTCTTTTATATGAAAAAAAAAAACTTTAGCTCGTGAAAAAAAATTTCCAAAATGTGTCACGAACTTAAGATTGACAACTAAAATTAAGATTGCATACTAAAAAAAAATTCTAAAAATTCTGTGCAAAAATTTTAATTTTTGATCAAATTTTTTTAAATTTTTGGGTATAGTTTAGAAAAAAATTCAAGTTCCCTCAATTTACAAAAATCTTAAATCTACCTTTCAACTACTTCAATTAACTGACCCTCCCTAATGTACACTTTTTCGTGGCATCATCTGCAACTTCACCTATTCAAGCTTAAGGTTTGTAATTTGTCCTGCTTTTCTTGGTCTGTCTGTCTGGCTGTCTCTGTAATTTCTTTAATTCCTTTCTGCCTTTTTCATTTGCTAAGCCGATTATTGATTGTGTTTGTGATAATGTTCGCGAAATAGTTATTGTAGAGCAGTGCCAAAGCAGGAGTGTTCGAATTATTACCGGAAATTGTTTTCGATCGCATCAACATGTAATCTCTAGCAGACGCATTAACTCGCGCAGAAGTGGCCTGCAATCTTTTGACTTTTCTAGGTTGGCATGTGATCATTAGACGGCAATAAAGTTGGAATTGTATAGTTATATGTTTTATGACTATCTGTGATTGTGTAGTTCTTTGGTTGATCATAAATAATATGTTGCTTAACAAGAATTCTTAGCACCCCAGCGCATGTTGAAACATAAAAGAGTTGGAATTCAATTTTGAGGTGTACTACATTTTCAACTTAAGCTATGTTTGTTGGTATGCGTGAAAGCGTTTTGTTGGTAGGGCGGTTGAGGAGTTTGGATAACCTTTTTTTTTGGTTTGACAGTTTAGAGGTGGAATTATAACGGTAGTAAATTAATTCACCAAAGAAAATATAACTCACCATGGTACAGAAAGGCGACCCTGCAAAAAATCGAATAAAAAAAAAATTCGAAGCATTTTCAGCTGACCATAAACCCGATTGTCATGCGAACAAGTTGAAATCACATATTTTCAATTACTTCTTGCATATCATCATTTCCTTTCAACTCTCTTGCAATTAAAGTGGCAACTCTTACCGCATGTCAGCTCCCATTACAACAAACAATCGGACTATTCAATTTTCGTATGCATTTTCGTACACAAATTGGCTGCTGATTTCCATAATCAATTGGCAAAACCTGCCTAACATTCCACAACTTTGAAATATTTCTACAATAAATTATATTTCTGTTAGAAGAAGAAGCAAATGTGCGCGCTGTCAAAGCCACAAAAGCCAACCTCATCAAATCGCACAAACGCCCCGAAAGGCCATACGAGTACAAACTACTTTAAGCAAAATAATTACATTTTTAACAAACGATGAGTTGTAGAAAATTGAGAATGATTATTCAAACTTTTTGACGAGTGCAATGGCTGCGCGCGCGAGTGCAAGCGAGCGACGATGACAACAGTGGCAGCGATCACAGTAATTTATTATTTCATATGGAGTCTAATGTGACAGAGAACGGCAGCAGTGCTGAGAAAAGTTATCTCACGCGGAACTCTTCTATATGAATTTTTTGCTGAGAAGCTTTTCATGGCAGTTTTTTTTGCTGAAGTAACGATCATTTGGCCCTATGTGGAACTTGGCGGTGCCTTAGCCTACATCTAGTTGGTAGTACTTCTGGTTGTGTATGATCATTTATCGATACTTCAAAGTGTCTTTTAACTATCGTTTTTGTAATCGATGCTCTAAGTTTCGGTTTTTTTTAATGAAATCTCGCCTCCAATTTGACTGCTCCAGTTCTCTGTTATGAACCAACTCAGCTAAACAGCTACTTGAACGCCGCCTTCCATCATCATCAGCCAACTGCCAAATGGAATGAACATCAAAAGTGCACAATTGATAATGTGAAAAATAGTAAGACAAGTAGCAAACAACAACAGCAACTACAACAAGCAGCAATGCAACCAATCACAAAACAGTGATAACGTTGAAAGTTAAAATAAGGAATTGTTTGTTAAGAACAGTTTGCAAGTGTCTTTAGAATTCGCGCAACATTTGACGAATGGCATGAGGACGATGATCGGTATTTATGTACACACATACATACATACTCACTAACACACATAGACATACCTAGTACAAGTACGAGTCAGAATTGCTTAATCAGCATTTGTTGGTCGAACAAGAGTTGTTAACAACAAAATAAAATGTGCCTTCTAACCAAAAATAAGGAGACTGACTAGCGAACATTGTATGAATATGGTCAACTGACTGCCTGCAATGCTAGCGCACAATACACCGCATTGGCTGTCCGTCCAACAACGCTGGCAATGGTGGAACGCTCAGAGTCAATCAGCTAAGAATGTGTTCGCTCAGGTAGCACCCAAAATGGAAATGGTTTAACTGAAAAAAAAAAAAAAATTAAAAAAAAAAATAAACAACAACAAAACATATACAGCTAGCGGATGCTGCCCCGGTGTGCTTGAGTTGTTCCGCTTGGCCGTTAGCCAAATTGAATCTTGCACAGCGATTTAGCTAAATCATCCAAATCCAAGTGGACTCAGCCATACACATTCGCTCATACTAAACTTTGTAGTGTTTGCCACGTTTCCAACATTTCGCCATTTTTTTTTTTTTTTTTTTACATTTTGCCAGCCGTTCATGGGTTAAGCACTTCATCATTTGGAAGTGCGCGACTAAATTTAAAGCTCAATTTGCAGTGAGTAGCGTGGAAATGGCCACAATTGTGAATGCTTTGCCACAATGACTTTGGCTATAGAGCTAAAAGTGGCGCGTGATTGAACTGATGGCGTGTTAATGAACATCATTATGATGTTGCTAGAAATTGTAATTTTTGATTTATTTAATGCAAGTCAATGATGCCCATTATAATTGCCATCAATTGCTGGAGGTCATGATTGGCAATATGATTTTCTAGATTACAAAGTGGTGTGCTAGATCGCAAAGACTGGATAGTTCGCTTAACCCTGGGTAAGCCGTACTCAACTGGCTTCCTTTCGAACCGTTCTATGGCAGTTTTGCTTTAGATAGTTTAGTCGTAGTTCTGTTTGTGGCTGAATAACTATCGATAACCGATAATTCAAAGTGATTTTAAATTATCGATTTTGTAACCGTTATTTGTGCGCCCTTTTCTTTGGTTTAATAATTTTCTTCAAATGTTTATGACCCCTTAACCCTCTCAGTACTAACCCCGTTTCATTCTTAACTTACCATTTGAATAAAACTAATTAAAAATATTTCCCACTACACTCCAAGTTTCTAGTTTCGTGCACGTAAAATCTGTAATCAGATCGCTTACAGCGCATTAGAAATGTCAACGCTGTCAACAAGTCATGACTTTGGGTAAATGGGCCAATGAGTAGTGATTACCTATGAGTATAAGTCAGCGCCCACGGCCTACGTTCATGCAAAACTACCGTTATATACAACTAGTGTCATACAAATATTTGTGCAAGCCTATGTTTTCTAATATAATTAAAGGTCTGACATAAAAAAAAAAGAAAAAAAAAACAGAAGAAAACACTAAAACGTGCGCCACCAGCCTTTAACAAGTTGTGAGCCAACAAACAAACTCTGACACACATACATTTGCATTTGAATTTGCATTTAAAAGTAAACACTGGCGGGCTGCATACGTCAGTACCTACTGAGCTACAAATAATGCTCCTCAATTCACTTTACTAAGTCGCATCAAAAGGTGAGAGTTCAACAGTTGTCTGTGGGCTTCAGCCAAATGAGCAAATTGTAAATCGTTGAAAAAGTATTTTGCGAAAATGTTTAGTGATGGGAAGTAGGAATGAAATCAGCAGAAAACGTACTCAGTGAGCACATAAAAAATATGAAGCCACACGTTGAATGAAAAAAAAAAAAAAATTGCAAGAAATTAAATAATAATAAAAAAAAAAGAGTTGAGTGGCAAGTATAATGCAGCGGCACCTCACTAAAAATAGGTGGCAAATGAACAGCTGGCGTATTGTTGTGGAGTTGCAGTGAGCGCTGTAGGAAAAAGTTGCAGCAATGTGGAAGAATTACTTGCCGGCACATAAGCTTACAGCAATGATTTCATAAATATTTACTTCAGAGTCACCCTATGTCGTGTAAAACCGAATCGTGCAAGTTTGGGTTCCAAGCTTTAATTTCCCGCCCACCCTTGCCTATCTAATAGGGTTACCAAATTCATACTTAACTACAACAATAATCCACCTTCATTATTGAATTTCCCCCTTCCCCCTAACCTTTTTACATAGTTTCTCTCGCTTGCCTTGTATTTCCTACAGGGCTGTATCTACAAACTGCACATGCCCGTGGCTTTGTGTAAGTGTATGTGTGTGTTAGTTATGAGCTTATTGAAAAATGTGCTGCATTTTTAGTATGGCAATATTATTCTTTCTTTTTAATGTATATTTTGCGAGCAAAATGAAAAATAAGCAAGGTTGGAAAATTAAAAGAAAACAAAAAAAAAAAAAAAATTATAAAAATGAACGTGATGCCAGCCAAAGAGCAGTAGTAGAGATGGCATTTAAATGCGATTTTAAAGCTTTGAAAAATTCTTTATAATAGGTATTTCACTGCTTTAACTTTGACATGAATTAAAAGTACAGGGTGGTCTTACTACATAAAATCGAGTTTTAACATACTTTTAGGAGTTGTGTGCATATCAGATTTACATGGAAAAGGTCAGCCTAAAAGTATGCAATATCTAATAAACCAGCTTTTTCACTAGAAATTCGTAGTGAGGTTGGAGTAGTTTATTATATGTATATGGATCTTTATTACACCAACAAAAAAATCTCTTTGATTTTAATAACAAATAAAAAACATCAGTTGAAATTCGTCACTGATTTTATCATCATTCTTCTATTTCTAAGTGCATACTTTTAGGCGAATTTTCGGATTTAATTATCCTTTTTTAGAACAATTTTTTGATTCGGGTTACGGCACTGTACCATCTTCAGAGTTATTATCGGCCTGAGAACGCCGAAACTAGTTGGTAAGTAAAAAAAAAATTCTGAAAAACTAAAAATAAAATTCTTTTTGCAATTTTCAATATCTTTTATATTTTTCTTTTTTTTTAATAATGACTCCTTAATCTTTTCACAAATAAGCGCACAAACCTAAACCCATATCAAAGCGTAAACTAATTAAAATAAGAACAAAAAAAGTTCAACAACAAATCCACCACAAACTAACAACAAAATCGCGCATTTACCACGCCTGAAGCTGCGCCGGGGCTGCCAACGCGTATTGCTGCAAGTAAGGCGAAGCGGCAAAGTATTGTTGCGTGGCGAAAGGCGCTATGGCAGGAGTAGCGATTTGTGATGCCAAGGCAGTGACGGCTGCTGGTTTGGATGCTACATTTGATGGAGCAACTGCTGTGATTGTGACTGGGCTTGCTGCGGGTGCCGCTGCAGCAGCTACGGGTGACACTGGCGCTATTGCTGGAGCGGCACCAGTTACGAACGCACTCGGCTGATAGTAGGCGCCAGTAACAGGATGCACGAAACCCACTGCACCAGCGGGATAATAGAAAACACTTGTTGTTGGCATTGGAGGTGCAGGAACAACTGCAGGCGTGCCATTAGCTGTAGTCTTCTCTACCGCATTCACTTCAATATCTGTCGCCTCATCCTCGTCCTCCTCATCTTCGCGTTCTTCACGTTGTTGTTCGGGTTCGTCGGCGGTAAGACGCTCCGATTTTGCTCCTTTAATCCGAAGACGCGACGAGCGGAGTTGCTGTTTGGCGAGTGGCGTGGGTCGATTGCGTACAAAACTCTGTTGCTCGTTGGAGAATTGCTTTCCTCGACGTGTTAAAGCAGCAGAAGTGGCGACGGATGGTGTGCTATAAAGCAATTGAGGCTGCGTCAAGCGCGATTGCTGCGCTGTAGAAAATTGTTGACGTGACAAACCAAGTCTTTGACGTGCTGCTGCCTGAGTTTGGCGAGAGCGCGTTGGTGCATCGTAGAGCGCATTTGGTGGGTCGATTTGATCGCCATTGGCGCCTAGATCGGGAGTGGCTTCCAAATCAAACCCGCTCACATCTGGTTGAGGTCGTGGTTGGAATTGTGGTCGTGGTTGGAATTGTGTTTGAAGTGGGAACTGTGGTTGAGATTGGAACTGAGGTTGAAACTGTGCGGGAAATTGTGGTTGGAATTGAGGTTGTGTTGCAGATTGTTGCACATTCTCATCATCACCGAAGAACTGTTGCTTGTCTGGTGAGGGATAATCAAACGGTTCGTTAGGACGATAACCAGCAGCAGGGTATGGCGTCGTATTAAGCTCCTGACGTTGCAAACGTGTCGTAAGGCGTCCAAAGCGCGTATGCCCCGACGAAGCGCCGCCAGCGTTCACGCGCGCACTACAAAGCGCCAGCCAAGTAATAGCAAATATGACCAGTGACATGCTGACAAATATCCTGTGACCACCTTTTAAAAGTTTAGTTATACTTTAGACGGCTTATACCGACGTGCGCTGTCGTTGTTTTGCACAAGTCCAATGGGTTTTCAAAACTGTGCGCTCTAACAAATAATGTTTTTTATTTTATATGAACAAATTTCGGGGTCACGTTGACCATAAGCTATTTTGGGCACAGAATTGTTATTCAACAGACGTTGCGCTGCGGTTGCAGGTGGGGTTGGGCTAAGCGGTTTAAGTGGCTACATCTTCGTATTTACATAGCGCGCCGAACAGCAAGTGTGGGTGGTATCCATGCGCGCCTTCAACGAGCTGCGCTGAGTGGACTACAGCGGATAGTTTACGCGCTGCCAAAAGGCTGCTTTGTTTTGCATTCATTGACATTGACCTCCTAACGTGGCGCATCGGCGCGCTTAGTTTTCATGTTTGTTTGTCAATCTCTCGCTACTTTTGTATGTCCGTACGCTTTGTCCTTGCAGGCGCTGCAACTATTTGCATGCCAACTTGCAAGCGCTAAACGTCGAGCGCATCAGAATGCAGTCTTCGTGCGTTAATTTGTTATTGGCCCCGCTGCTTATTATGTTTACACACATTTATTTACAACTTTTTGATATTTTGTATTAATTTAAAGTTTTTTTATACGTGCGAGCGCGGGCGCGACACTTACAATTACTTTTTGAAAATTTAGTCACGTAAACGTCATAAAATTGGAGGTGTTTAAATGCATTGACCGGCGCTCTCCAACTCCAGTGGAAGGTATGTGGGCTAATGTGGTGTGGATATGGTTTTCGATTTTGGGTTTTCTTTGAATTTACTGCTGCTTTGTGGGGCATAAAAAATATTTGTTTTGAATGAACTGATTTATGCGTGTTTTGGGCTAAATCGGGGATAATAAAATGTGCGGGATGTCCCAGTAAACCATTTTTTAAGTGACTTGCAAATCGAGCGCAAAATTTCAAATTTCAAGTAATAAGACATTTATAAAATATTTTTTATTGTAAGTGTTTTGCAAATGTCTTTGGAATTTATATAAAATTGTTTGCTGGGATATTTTTTAATGAGATGCCACTGAGTTTCTACTAAGATTGGATCGAACTTCAATCGCTGATCTGCTCATCCAAACTGATGCTAATGAGTCTGAAAATGTTTTCATATTCCAACTAAAAGAAAATAGCACCAAGCAACGCCCGCTAAATAGCAACAATAACATTAACAACAACAAAAATTTACCATACATGAACTACAAGCGCGGTTTACGCCCACCATTGAACTAAACGCTACTTTCTTTCAAAAAGCCTCGTGAGTTTATATGCGCCTCACAGCACATAAAAATAAAATAATTTGCCAAAGAATAATTATTGTCGATGGATGCAAACGAAGTAGAAATAAATTTGTTTTAACAAGCAATCGATCGTACAACGGCTGCAATGATGATCAACCGAGGCACTGTCGTTGCGCGCGCGCTTGGTTGATTGTCTAGCAGTTAGGCTGTTGTGGAGTTTTGTGTCTTTCCTTCAGCGCTTAAGCTTGATTGGCGCTACATGAAAATTAAAGTCAACGATCGCAGAATGACTTTGCACAAGTGGCAATTGTAGTGGCAACATTTTTATGACGATCGCGCAAACGATCGAACGATCGAACGTTGATCAGTTGATCGATGCAAGCAACCGATGTTCAAGAGATGCTCACAAGCCATCAGTTATGCTAGGGGTAGGACGACAATGATAAGACAGCGAATGATATTTATGTGTGTGCAGCAGCTTTGCATGCTTAGATTGTTTGATGGCATAGAAGTAACGATGAATCGTTCGAAAGCGAATGCGCGTTCAATGAAACGTTTTGATGGTTTGCTTGATTGTGGGGTTTGAACGAAGAGGTGGCGGCTGGTTAGTGGAATTGCGCTTATGACTACTTACATATATACGAGAATATGTGGAGATATGAATATGTGCTGCTCTTAAGTTTACAAAATGCAAAAACAACAAATTCAAAAAAAAAAAAAAAAATTACAAAAAGGTCGTCTTAAATTTACTACGCTGTTACTGCGCTCGTGATCAATTGGTTAGTTGGTAAAATGCTTGAACGTGCCGGGTGAGTGAAGTGCTTGGCATATTTTTTTTCGCTATGTCTTTACGTGCCCCTACAACAATGTAACATTCATAGAGCGCATGCTCATTTGCCATTGGGCGCACGGTTCATTGCACAATGAAATGTCCAGCTTGATGAAGCGTTCAAGCTGCTGAAATGAAGAAATCTTGCAGAATAGAAGAAGAAAACCAATCAAACAATCATTTGCTACATTGTTGCTTGATTTGATTAATTTTAATGTGATTTAAGGTAGGAGGCTTTAGAAGCAGATAAGCTTTTGTACTCCACTTGGTACTTAGTTAGAGCTTACCTGGCTCTGGCTTTTGTTATCCAATTCTAACACTTCTAAAAGCGTGACTAACATAATAACCAAGCTCCTCTAAGCCCTGCTGATCAATCATTAAATACATTTTTCATAATTGACAGTTCTCCAACAGCTTCCCCTAAAAAACGTTATGAAATTCACACTCAAACGCGCCGATCTAAAAACGACACTGTCAGTATGCTCCAGCGCTCAACGCGTCACACGAATGACGTGTGAATTCTTAAGGGACTTGTCTGTACGCGCTACACGCCAAGCGTACGCAACTCATCAGCGCGCATCCCTTTTGTCTGTCGCCAAGAGCCATTTACGCCAGCCAGCCTGCAGCATATCCGTCCGACCTTTTAACAAAAGACAACAAACTTTTTGCATGATAAGCGCAACCTCAGCCTCGGCAACTGAATCAAGACAAAGAACACAGTGGCGAGCGAGTAAGAGGAGCATTTGAGCTCAGCGCTCAACAACTTAAAAGCTCCACATGCATCCATTTAGGCTTATAGCGCTGCGGATTTCGTTTTCGATTCGATAGAAATATTTACTGATGCGCAGACTTATGGACAATCTAGCAGAACGCGGCACTTGATGTGCGTTTGTATATATTTTTATATATTTAAAGCAGTGATGCACTCTTGAGTGGCTTGAAGCTTATCTTGAACTATTAATCGCGTAATAAATTTAGTTTTCGGCGCTCTGAAGGGTTTTTGGAAGTCTAGCTCGCGGGTGTAAAGCCTTTCGTACTCAGGAGATTCTTTCGCAAATAAAGGCTCTTTCAATGCTGTGCATCACTGCTTCAACCATAGGGAGGCATGCTTGAAGCAGTACAATACAATAAATTTATTTGCGCGTGCAGCTTGTCTTCTTCTTCTTCTTTATTGCTTACATTTGTATTTTTTTATTTACAATGCTTCTCTTTATTATTGTTATTTTTATTGCAAATATTTCTTCGTATTTTTATTTTTATTTTCATTTTTATTATATTTGCTTATTTATTGTATTTCTGCATGCACCGTTCGTTTGTTGGTCATATTTTCTCGATTGCTGCTTGATGCTTGGCGTTTCTTGTTTGCTGATTCTTGCCGGCTATTCGCGCTTGTTGGCATTTGTGCTCTGTTGTTATTGTTGTTGAGCTGCTCGCTTGATTGGTTGCTGTGCTGTGCTATGCCGCCACACACTCGGTGTATGCTAGCGTACGCTTCGTTGGCAAAGGTCATTGCTGTTGACGCTTGACCGCTGACGAACAATCAAGGCGTGTTGTTCTCCACATTCGATCGCTGATTACTTCCAACGTTGGCTGTGTGTCTGTTGTGGCGGTCAATAGCCAATGCTTACGCTACTCAGGGACATTCTTCATTGTGTTTATTGTTGCTGTAAAGCTCTTTTGTTGAAATTTGCAACAATGTAAGAGTTTTGAAAATATGCAGAAATAAATTCAGGCGAATAACGTTAACTAGGTTTCGGTTTCGGTATTGGTTATGGATGAGAAAATGGCATTGAAACGGATACCGTCACCGGAATCGAAACGGCTACCGTGAACGAGTGAAATTGGAATGGGAAAGGAAAGCACTGAAACTGCAACCTAGAGCGAGACTGAAACTGGTAGACAACACAGAACTATTACCGAGCTGGAATCAAAACTTAAATCGAAGCTGGCTCATATTGGGAACAAATTGGAAACAAAACATGTGGTTTAAACGCATAGGGGAGAAAAAGGAAAAACTTTGCTTCCTTTTCATCCTAAATAGCTCTATCCCAGCAAACGAAAAAATTCTATATTTTGACCTATTTGGTTTCAAATTGTTTTTTGTAGTTGTTTTGCAAAAATATTTTAAATAGAAAAATTTAATTTTTTTTTAAAGGTCTAATGTACAATCTTTCTATTTTTTACGTTTTTTTTTCAGTATTTTTCAATCCTGCTAAATGTTTAATTATTCATAATATTAAAAATAAATTAATATGCTTTTAATTTTGAATGAATTAAATTGAAAAAAAAAAAAAAAATTGCTTTCGCCATGAGACGATACCTAGTCGTGTTCTTAAACGCATATCTTTCTCAATCTAATATCAGGCAGACGTGAATGCATTAATAATTTTTATTTTATTTTTTAATGAGTTTTTGTCAGCAGTTTTTTTTTTTTGTCAAATTATATGAATTTATTATATGAACAGATGTTGAGTGGTCTATGGATTTATAAAATTAAAAGCGATAATTAAAATATGTATGTATGCATAAAAACGAAAAGCATTTCCCATCTGTTCATTTTGCACTGATAAAAATTAAAAAATCTCTCTCTTTCGAATAAAGTTTAGCACAGTGGGTAAAGTTTTTGGTAACAAAATTAAAAATTCATAAAAATTCTATGTTGAATAAAAATTTTGTAAGTTTACTTTGAATAATCTAATAAATTTTGCACTTAAAAAACTTTATGGTTATAAATGAGCTTATTAAGTCTCCGAAACTAGTAGAGCTATATAGATAAGGAATATCTTAAACTATAAGTTAGACGTCTAGTAATGGAATAGTGAAAATTGCATTCAATTATCTGCAGCAGTTTTTGAGTGATGAGCGCGCAAACATACATACAGATACACAAAAATTCTATAAACTGTTGATCCCTACTACCAATTTTTCCTGAACTTCTACAGTGCATAGCTATCGAGCTTTAAAAAACTTGTTATATACAGAGATCAGAATTGTTTTCACTATCTTCATTCGTTCTCTCAATATTACATTTTGCCACAAAAAAATTTTAAATTTCCCACTGTGAACTACCTTTGCTTGCGCTAGCGTATGTTTATATGTATGTTCGTTAAATATATTAATTAATCATTGCTGTTATTAAATGATTTAAGAGTTTCACACAAATACAGTTTTGTATGCTTGTGTGCGTGAATTTATTTAAATTTGTGGTTTTTCAGCAATATTTTGTGATGCAAAAGCGCTTTGTTTTTTTATTTCTTTTAATACTTTTTTGGGTAATTTTTATTATTTTTTGTTTGTTGCTAATTTATGCATAAAGTATGGGCTTGCTTTTGTTATTCGCACAACAATAAAACATGTTATTTTTATCGTTTTGCATGCGTCTTTTTTTTTGTCGCGCTTCACTTTATTTTAATTTAATTCCCAACAGAGCAATTAAAAAATGTGGTTTGAATATATACAATTGAAAAAAAAAAAGTGAAAAAAATATGCTAAATTAAAATAGTTATCGAATTTTTTTTTTTCTATATATTTATACATATCTACTTATGGTAAATAATTTTGTTTATATATATATATAAATATAAATATGTTTTATTTAAAGGTACTCCGCTAAATTTATTATTAAATTTAAAACTTCAATATTTACGTAGCAAGGGCAGAACTATTCTCGATTCCCTGGGAACAGAATAAAATGTCCCGTATGAAAAGTATTGTGTTCCAAAATTTCCGTCTGGGTTGCTTTTTATTTTTGTGAATATTATTTACGAGCTGCAGTGTTGAGAGATCAATCAGTGGATCCATATGCGTAAGCAATGCGTTGTCATTGTGGGTATTTTTGTAGTTTTATTTTAGGCGTGAGCATGTATGGGTGCATGTGTATAGACACCAATGCCCTGAAAGTATTAATTTTTAGACTTTATATGGGACGTTCCGTGTAGATTGAGAGATGTTATGTGGATAAAACTTGGAGTTTTTTCTTTCATCATTCGTTATTCTAGCTTGTGGATTCGGCTGTCTTGGATCGTGTGAGTGCACGAAGAGTTAGTTTTTAGGAAATGTAAATAAGAAAGTGAAATAAAATTAAATTAAAAAAAATAAGATAAAATAAAATAAAATAAAATAAAATAAAATAAAATAAAATAAAATAAAATAAAATAAAATAAAATAAAATAAAATAAAATAAAATAGAATAAAATAAAATAAAATAAAATAAATAAAATAAAATAAAATAAAATAAAATAAAATAAAATAAAATAAAATAAAATAAAATAAAATAAAATAAAATAAAATAAAATAAAATAATGTAAAGTAATAAAATAAAATAAACCGCAGAGAAATTAAAGTAAAAACTAAATTGTGTGGTTGTGTTGTGAGAGAGAGTAGCGGACACAATGTGTTATGGAGAGAGATTAGAGTGTTAGGTATATTTCCGGAAACTATTGAACTAAAAATCGAAGAATTTCGACATGGAATGACCCAAATGTATAAATGTTGGCGTGCTTGCGTGCTTTGTAAGGTTGTTGACCAGATTTTATTGTATGTATCTTCTCGATACTTGCCAGTGTCGTCAGCAATGAATGTATGCATTTAAATAAATTAGTTTGTACGTGCAGGGGAATACATATTTTAGCTTACACATATATTCGCATGTATAAACGGATATATTAATATGGATAGATACACAGATATATGATGACGCAAAAAATAAAGAGAACAATTTTAATTAGAAAAAGCATTAAAATTCGAAAAAGCACCGAAAAGTCGAACCTTCTGGCGAATAATTTACTTGAAAAGGTCTCGGCTTTAGCCATCCATAAAGTCTATATAAATTTCTTAACACTCAACTTCACCTTCAAGTTCCTACAAAGCGCACCTAAGCTCAACGCCAGCACCTCAAATTGAATTGTCATTTGCGCTTAAATCCTTTCTCAAATGCTGCGTAGCACGGGATGTCTCCAATCAGCCGCGCAGAACGATCATAGATTGTCATTTGCGACTGGCAAACTGTTTTTTTTCAATAATAAGGAAATCGCTGAAAAATGGCAAATAAACTAAACACGCCCGTTACCGCCCAGACAAGTATTTAAGCCGTGCCGGAGGTCGATATCAAACGTTTCTTTCGCTTACCAATCAATACAATTCGCATAATTTTAGCTTAACACCAACCGGCACTTAAACGTAACGAGCAAATCTAAAGGTGTGGACTGTGATTGTAAAGCTGGCTGTTGGCTGCTGGCGTTTTGTATGGCATCCAACATCGTCTGTTGGCTGGCGGTGTGACTGGATGACTGGGTCCATAACATTTTACTCATAACTAATTGTGGCAATTATTTTATTAAATTACAATTTTAGCATACATACTTACAGATATGTATATACACAAATTGACGCAAATGAATACAAATATTATATCCTTAGAATTATTAATACTTTCTGGCCTTAACACCTACTAAGCCAATGTGGCCAAATGGGATTATTTAAAGTTGCACCATTATCCCAAGCTATCATAGCAGCAGTTGCAATATATTTTTATTCTTTAGAAGAATGTGCCACAGAAAATAAATGATGCACTTACTGCTGCGCTACTTTTGCGCCGACGTCTAAGCGATCTTGTGTTGCAGCAACAAATAGGCGTAAAATGGAATTATATACTCTGCTGCAAGTTCTTCACACACACAATTGGTATAAGAAATGTCACCAAACATGAAAGCAAAAACTGTGCTCTGCGTAGGTTCTAAATAGTTCTAGAACTCCTGAGAATAGGAAAAAAAATTAGAGGTAAACATTTTTTATTAATTTAAATTTTCAAAAAAAGGATGGAAAACTGTGCTGAGCAGTATTGAAATTGTACTGTACCCATTTTTTTTTTCAAAACTGATTAATTTGAATTGAAAAAATATTTCAAATTAGCTGAGCCTAATATAAATAGGAAAAAAATCTTTCAATTTGTACGAACAGTTTAAAAAAAGAAATTAAAATTTTCAAAAAAAAAGAAATTAAATTTTAAAAATGTCTAAAATCGAGCATTTAAAACTAACAATTTGCAAAAAAAATTATTTAAAAAAAAATTTTAATTAAAAAAAAAGAAATTAAATTAAAAAAAAAAATAAAAAAAAAAATTAATTTTCAAAAATGCCTAAAATCAAGCAAATAAAATTAATATTTCCAAAAAAAAATACATTTTCAAAAAAAAAAGAAATAAAATTTTTTAAAAAAATGAAATTTCAAAAAAAATTAGGGGGCAAATAAAATTAAAATGTACAAACAAAAAAAATTTCAAAAAACAAAACAGCAAAGAGAAAAAATATTGAGAAAACATAAAAAAAAAAATTTCAAAACTTCTTAAAATTTAAGTTTCAAAACTTTCCTAAATTACGCATACTTAAACTGTCATAGCTGACATTAAATAGTTCGAAAATTCTCAAAAAACAAAAGTTTCAATATTGAATAAAAAAATTATATTTAAAAAAAAGAGCAAAGAGAAAAAATACTGAGAAAACAGAAAAAAATAAATTTTCAAAGCTTCTTCCATACCCGTTCTATAACTTTTTTTTCAATCGTTTTTAATAGAAAATAAAATCCATAGATTTATATATATTAACTTGCACATCAAGCACAGCCAAGTATAAGAATATCAGCAGCAAATAACAACAACAACCAAGATCATTGAAAGCACGCCAAAGCGATGGCAATAATATCAACCCACACGACGGGTAGCAGGCAGCTTCCACAAAAACATCAGCGCTTCCTTTCCCTCGCACTCTGCACCCCACCAGTGGTGCCAACTTGAATATCTACAAACTCTCTATTCATCATCACGCAGCAGCGGGTGATCCCAAACCAAAACAGCGCGAGCAGCACAAAAATAAAATAGCAAAAAATGACGCGACTGTACTTACTTACAGCCAAACGTTGGCTCACTCGCCAATTGGCATTTGCAATTTTGCTGGTTTATTTTGTTCGGTTGCTTATTCTTGTTCCTCTTGTTTCGTTGCTGCTTGTGTTGTTGTTGCTCTAAAGCCCATGGCATCCAGAAGTGGGATCGTACCATGTTCTGGTTTTTGCTGGTTTTATTTTTCGTTTCACGCTTTGAACTTGTTTTGGGTTTTTGCTGATTTTTTGTTGGTTTTCTGCTGTTGTTGTTGGAGTTGTTGGGGCACGTTTTTCGATACACAATATTTACCTAATTCGCATATCGCCGTATGCACGTAAATAAACTGGATTTCGTTTAACATTCTTTTTTTTTGCCTCACTGTGGGACTTTTTAGCTGGTACTCAATGCGAACATTTGAATTCCCAATTGTTTTGCAGCTTTTTTGTTCAACATACAAAGATATTTATTTCTATTTTGGGAAGCTAATAAGTATGCAAATAAGTTTAAAAATAGACAAAAAAACATTTTCGGGAATTTTGTTTTCTAAATTTGCGTTCTAAATAATCCACATAATTACGAATAGAGTTGCCATTTGCATACATTTTAAAAGAAAATACGAATAGAAAAAAATGAAATAAAATTAAGTACAGTAGAACAGATGCAAATTTTTACTATCATCGGTTAAGTTAAGATAACACTATATATAGAAAAGGTAAGATCTCATAATTGCTTAAAATAAAAAAAAACTAAAAAACATAAAAAATATAAAATAAAATAAAATAAAATAAAATAAAATAAAATAAAATAAAATAAAATAAAATAAAATAAAATAAAATAAAATTAAGTACAGTTACTATCCGTATATCATCGGTTAAGTAAAGATAGCACTATCCCAGTTATAGATTTTTCCCTTTCTCATAAATTTGTCAAAAACACAAACCTTCTAAAAAAAATGTATGGAACAGAATAAAATTAAATAAAATAAAATAAATGACGACGAGGATGAAAGCAGGGAAAAGCTTTTGGTTTTTTAAATTTTCCGTAAAAAAAAAACTATGCATTGAAAACCCATTTTGGCCCACTGTGCTTTGGCGGCGAGTTTTGGTATTTGAGGACGTTTATCAGCGTGACTTGGTCCTAACTACTGCCAAAGGCAAAACAAAACTTGTTTTTAAAAAAGAAATCGCCACAAAGCTTTCTACTTTATTTATACCCAAAGTACACAAAAACTTAAAACTTCATGACATACTTGTATCTGTTAAAAAGGTGCTGGAAGTGTTTATATAAATTTTTTTTTTAGTGTTTTAAAGGGAATGCACTGACTATTAAATAGGAAAGACAGAGGTATTTTTTATCTAACTCAGTCTTTACCTAGCGCATCAAACAGCCATTGGGTATAACAAATCTTCATGTTGAGCGAAGTTATTTTTTTTTCATTTTCAGGTTTCTCCGCTATTTGTTGACCGTCATTTAAAATGTGACATCAAGGAAAAAGTATTGATAATATTCATAATTTGTGGAATGGCAAATTCAATTGCTTCACAGAATGAATATGTCGCCGGAGGAATTTTTCCATATGAGATTTAATAGATGCACATACATATGTACGAATAGAGGCATCATATCCCTGCAGGAAAATCCATAATGAGTGATGATCAAAATGCCTCTACTAGCGAAGGTTACCGATATTAAATTTTTCCTGGCTGGAAATGGATCTTAAACCTTAAGCAAGACTTTTTTCTGGAAAAAACAGCAGTAAAGGTATGAGAAATAATGTACGTATGTATATATGAAAGTGACCTTAGCAGTGACAGGTATAGCGATCGAAGCCGGGAAAGTGACCGGGAACGCATCTTAATTGCGATATAACCTCAAGTAGAATAATCCCAAGCAAAAAAAAATCTGTATTTAAACCCCCCTCTGAAGTCTGACATAGCCCCAATTTATTTCTTGGTGTTATGTCACTTGAGGGTCATAACGCCAAGTGGTAGTGTCATAACACCAATTTTTTTACTACGCGCTCTCGGTATTTTCGCTGCAGGGATAAACTAACATTTCTATTTCTGTGGATATATATTTGAGTGAATTTTTCGCTTAGAAAATAAATTAGTGCTATCCAACTTCTGTTACTGACTGTTCAACCAACGCACCATGCGTTTGCCCAGAAGCTGTGTATTGCTCAAGCACTTGCGACACATAACTATGCAGATGCAGATGCAGATGCAACAGAGTCGAAATATATGCGTTAATTTATTTGCCACCACCGTTCGACCACGCCATCAACGAAAGATTTAAGATTCGACGGCGGATATCACCAACACGCACGCACTTGCCGCTACTACGAACGAGTGGGAAAATGCAAAAAGTCTTGCCAAAGCCATTTATTTACAGCTACTTCAATCCAGTTGCTCATATTTTGGAATTAATGTCCACATGAGACGTATGCGTTCCGGTTGCTGCAATTAATTATGAAGCAAACTTGCCACACCGCCAGTGGCACAGTTGCAGCAAGTGCTATACACACATTGTGGCATGCAACAGCGGCTGACAATTTTTTGGAATGCACAATTCTTTATACTTAAATGATTTATTTAGGCTTTTAGCGAATTCTATTTTCTATTATTTATTGAGGTGTTGTTTGTTGTTTTTTTTTCTTTTAATTTTTTTCATGTAGAAATTGTTTTGATAATCTCAAATCTCTGCACAATCAAACGAAAAACCGGTCGCAAACATCTTTAAAGTATTCCTCAGTATCAGCTCGTACATCATTTCTGAGGTGATTTTAATACTGAAATTTATTAACAAATTTAACACACGACACTTGCCGCAACTACGCGCGCCCAATTTAAGAGCAAAGTGAGAAAATAATGCTTCGTATGGTGGCAGGAGATATGCCACAATGACAGCGGGATACTTGAATTTAGCTCATGTTTTACGATTATTAGCTACGGGAAATAGGGGGGAAGTTGTTGCGGAATCAGGGATTATTGATTTTTTTGGTTTGTCAGTAGTTGAAGTGATAAAATACGAGATCGATGTAATTAAGTTTCCGACGATTTTAATTGAAACGTGTTAACCTAAATGTCGTGTCCTAAAATGAGTGGGTCCTCAATGATTAATGCGCTTTGGACTTGTTTGCAAAGGTTTTCATCTGAAAATGTTTCTTGAAAATTGGAAATTTTTTATATTTTATCTTAGCTAAAGCTTGTTCTACACTTGTGCCAGTTATTTCGATGCGATATCATATCGATAACTTTTGGCACTTGATATCGATAATTTTTAATCGATTATTCTAAGACGATAATTTTAGAATTTTAATGTATTCGAATATTATTGAAATTTCAGAAACTTGATACGATATCATATCGATAACTTTTGGGACTTGATATCGATATTTTTTACTGGATTATTTTATGACGATAATTTTAGAATTTTAATATATTCGAATATCTATTATTGAAATTTCAGAAACAGTTCTATGAATTTGAGTGCTGTTATATAAGATTAAATCTTTGTACTGAATTATAAGCATACAAATAAACAAATAAATAAATAAATAAAATTTGTATCTAAATGACTTTTGACCTTGTTATCGATATTTTTGACTCGCTTATATTAGAATGCAATTTTTATGGCTCGAGCATTTGTACCTTAGTATCGTAATAAGTTCGACCAAAAATTAAGTTAAAGCGAGCTGCTGACTGTTCTAGGTTAGGTTGAGTCGTTAGGTCTGCGCTGAACCCTACCATCTCTACGAACTTCAAATACCTTTTGCCCTAGGTATAACTAAGTTTTCAATGCGACAGTTAGAGTAGGTTTTTATTCCAGAGCACGATGCTTTGAAAGTGATTCCCATTGATGCTATTATGAGCCAAAATGAGTTACCATCTCTGTCATAAACTGGAGGCATCAACTAAGTAGTATGTAGATCACATCTTCGGCACTTTTGAGCATATATTTAAAAATTTTGTTTGTGTGCTCATCTCTTCCTCACCTCTAACTAGCCAAATAGTATTTTAACGATATCTTCAAAACATTTTATGAGCCTAAACGCGAGCCTTCTACTAAAAGAGCACAAAAATGCGTATCAATAATCCGAACTATGCAGACGTGCGCGCGTTCATTGGCTGCAATCTCATTGTCTGCCATTTATTAGGCAAAATCCAACAATAACTGCGCATCATAAAATCAATGCCAATTAACCACAGTGCTCACTCATTTTTTTTTTAGCAATTTCGTTAGCGCAAAACATTCACAAACCAAAGCAAATTACATTCAAATGCAAATATTTGAAATTTGAGGAGAGGAAAAGTGCAGCACAGCCATGGCCATAAAGTTAACCAAATGCGATTTTATTGGCAATAAAAAATAGAGAAATTACAACAAAAAACACCTAAGGATATGTTTGACACACGCAAAAACCCATTAAAAAATGGCGAAAATAAAAAAGTTTTAGAAAATGCAAGAAAAAAAGTTGATATGGAAATAGACAAAGGAGGCAGACAAATGAAGAGGTTTGGTTAGGAAATTAACTACTTAAATGCGAAAGAAAGAAGAAATTCAAAATCTAAAAAAACAATGAAAGAAGTACTTGTGGAAAAAGTCATTAAAGTGGCATTCAACGTCGCTTGGCTAAAGTACGCATGGGCGTATGTGTGAAGGGGTGGCAATTAATGTTGGAGTAGGTATCCTATTTTCAAGTAAAATGCGAAGGTTCTGGACATTAAACTTTCTCCTATATTGTGTAGTGGTTGTGAAGAAACCGTCAGGAACCGAATTAGTAGGTACTTTAAGTGAGGTTAGGTTGAAGAACTTTGGCAAAGCGACTTTCAACATAGAAATCTAACACTACAGTGGGTACTTTTAGTGAGGTTAGGTTGAAGTTCTTTCACAAGCGACTTTTTACATAGAAATCTGGTAGTGCAGTAGGTATTTTAAGTGAGGTTAGGTTGAAGCACTTTGACAACCGACTTTCTACCTAGAAATCTGGTAGTACAGTAGGTATTTGAAGCGAGGTTATGTTGAAGAACTTTGACAAGCGACTTTATACCGAGAAAATTTACGCTACAGTAGGTACTTTGAGTGAGGTTAGGTCGAAACAAATATCTTCTTGAGGTCATGATAGGGAACATGAGACACAAAAAACATCGATCTTCAAGGACTGGGGAGCTCCATGGACTACTTTCATTCTACTCATAAAAGAAGAAGAAAAGGGATGTCGACCCCCATTATTGATTTCGAGCCTAGCCTACACCCCTGAAAGTTCACGTCTTGCTGTTGGCTTTGTCGCGCTGGCATTTGCGTTGGGTGTGAAAGACGCCCACGTGTGACAGATAATTTGGCAACATTGTACGAAGCTACGGCGGAGGCTAGCTGCTGTTTGGCAAATTTTAGTTAAGCGTTCGAAATGAAAGTCTAACTTTAAATTGATTGGCAAACTGGGCTCGCGTTTGTGGCTTCCCTCAGCTACAACGAGGTCGGTCACACAGCTGTACTGGCAAGCGGATGAGAGTGGCAAGTTCAAGACTTTGTGTGGGCTGCTGCATGTTAAATGTCGTACGCGCAAGCTGAAAAAAATTGTTGTTAAAGCTGACGACGACCGATAGCAGACAGCATGTCGGATTTTGGCAGCTGCAATGTGCCCGCAGTCAACAAATGTCCCAACCACCAACAGGCAGCCAGCAGCAGCCGTGAACCGCATCAAACGCCTGCACACCGTCTCGAGTGGTAACGTGAGAAATTGCGCTCAAGCCAAATGTTTGGCTTTATTTTTGGCTGCGTCGTCAACACTTGTTGCGACAATCAAGCGAACATATACAACTACAACAACAATAACTAATCGACAGCATTTTGCCATTTCGGCAATTTCGTTACAATTAGTATTGTTGTTGTTTGTCGGTTTTTTTTGTTGTTTTGTGCGTTGGTTCATTTGATTTTTCGCTAATGCGCAGTCGGACAAGTTTGCAACATTTTTACAACAACAAACATTAATAACAACAACATTGTTAGTTGACAACATACATATACATTTGTAGGAGCAACTCATCAAAATGCAATTGGGCATCCAGCCGGTTGAAGTTGCGCACCTGTGTCGCATACAAAACCATCAAAACCACAAAACATTGACGGCTGGCTTTTGCGCATGCGCACATGGAATAAGACGTTTGTTGTCTTATCACGCTTGTTGTTGGTTGTATTTTTTGTTTTTTTTTTATGACTCTGTCGCCAATGGTTGTTTTTAATAGAAAGATATGTCTGCAGGTGTCAGACTTTCAAGGTTAGAGGCTCCCGGACTTGGTAATGAATAAAAAAAACTTTCGTATGTGTACATAAATATTCCCAGGCACGCTCAAAGAAAACCATTTATTATTATACCAATAAAGCTGACTCACAATTTTCTGCTTTGCTGGGTATTTGGCCTCCTGTGGACTCGAAGAGTGTGTGTGGAAAATTAGCAAAAGTGGGTTCAATGGGAAATTGCTGTGACTAGAGTGCCACTGGTTGTAATTGACAACAAAAAAACGAGTTTCATAATTTATTTTATTTTTGTTGTTGGTCTATACTGCGAGTTTAAAAATAAAATTAAAAAAAAAAAATTTTTTTGTGAGGAAGCGATTTCTCTAATTAATTTTTGGCGCCGGCTCATTCGTCCTACAAAGGGATATATGGATGTATAAGTATTTTTAAGCTGAAGGAAGAAGCGCAAAATAAGGAGGATGAGAAAAATAAAATAAAAGCAGAGGGATACAGTAAGAAAAAATTATAGAAAAAAAATTAAATAGGAGAAGGAATATAGTTCGAAGAATTGAAAGTCAGGGATAAAAGAGAGAAATATGGAGATACATGAAAGTGACTCACACGGCAGGGGAAAGAGCTGAACTGGATGTAGTTTTGGATTTACAAGGAATTAAAGCAACGAGAATTTTCTTTCAAAATACGAGAGGCTCTCAGTACGGATATTTTTATGTCGAGGCGTTTTGGAGCTCAAAACTTATGTGTCAAACATTCTGCACTCAATGAAAAAGCTTTCTCCAGACTTAAAAAACTACAAAGTGGCAGAACCCGTAGTTCAAATAAATATTTCAAGTACCACAAATTATAATCACTGTCTCATCTTTTAAATGATTTCGACACGCTGCATCAATTGACGAACTGGCGGTGTTCTAATTGACCGCCTCGTAGACATTCTTACGTCTTTAATTACACGATTTTCCAAGCAATTACTGTCATAATACTGTTACAACAACAATAACAATAACAACAAAAAATGAGTAATTAAACGTCATAAATAAAATAGCAAAATGATATGCAAGACATAAAACAAATTAGTGTTACAAGGAGCACATAGAATTAGAATGAAGCTTGAAAGCAGAAGTTATTAACAAACAATTGCAATATTTTGTCTACAACATAAAGAAGAAGCATATTTTTTATTTATTTATTTACTTATGTGCCATCAACAGAGTTGCATTTACTGCTTGCGAATGAGTGTCTAACATGAAAATCGTTTTGTTGCTGCAAATGCAATGCGATTGCAACGTTTTGTTAGATAGCGCGAAGAAGGGGCTGGATTGAAATAAGCGGCAGCTGGGAGGGACCATATGAAAATTAAAGAATTGCAAAAAAAAAAAAAATACTTGTGGAATTTTTGCAAAATAAAGCAACAAGTAAAACGAGAAAAAGAAAATAATAAAAAAAATGTGGAATGCAAACATGCACGCTTTGCTGCATGCAACACGCACACGCCAGCGCTATGAATCGCGTAAAAGTTGCAACTCGCTGCGCTGCAAGAAATATTGAAAGCTAATGGGCGCGCAGCTTAGGTGTGTTTTTTGCTTATCGCTAATGGGCAAATTAATTTTTGTAGTTACAACAAAACTCTTAAGCTGTTAGAGATACATATTAGGTTTGTTTTAGAAGGAAGAGGAGTTAATAAATTAAAGCGCTTTACATATTTATTGTTTACCTACATTAGAGAGATAAGGGAACTGCAAAAAAGTTAATCAAGAATAGTTTTCTAATATTTGGCTTATTTCGCGCCTTTATATAGGCCGGAGAGTGCGGAACCGGGCGAAAATTGGAATTTTGTACTAAAGCCTTTTAAAGTTTTTTTTTTTAAATTTTTTTAAATATTTATTTGCTTTCAAAATTTCAAGCCATTTTGAAAAGCCCATAAATATTGCAAAGCGTCCATATTTGCTATGTTGCACATCGACGCTATTGGGTGTCATTGCAACACCTGCACAAACTCGCACACACATTGCACCATTCAAGCATCTATTCAAAGTTTCTAGAGCGAAAATGTAAAAACCAACAAACCGGAAACGTAAAGATGCGACACACAAACGTAAAATAAGAAGAAGAAAATTGTACAAAGGAAATCAACAGCCGAAACCTGAGTGGTGTGTGCCCCCAATCAACGCGCCTGAGCGGCAAAAACAAGTGAAGTCGCTGTAAAGAAGCACCAAATAGGGCGGAAGAAATACTAATCACTAATTGGAATTTTCGGACTGTACGCAAACAAGGCAGAAGAGGACCAAAGTAGAAGAAGAAAAATTTTAAAACATCCACTAGAATTTTTTTATAAATAAAATTTTGAAAACAAAAAAAAAAATTTTAAATACTCAACTTGACAAAAAAAAGTTATATATTCAACGAAAAAAATTTTTTTTTGCTTCTAAAATATTTAGAAATTTTTTTATACCTTCTTATACCTACTAATAAAAAAATAATAAATTTTGTTTTTAAATTTTGATTTCTTAAAGTAAAAAAATAATTGGAAAAAAAAAATTTTTTAAAAATGAAAAAAAAAAAAAAAATTATTGATAAAGTTTTATTTATTGAAAAAAATATTTGCTAAAAAATGTTTAAAATTAAACTAAAATTTTGCTCCTTATATAAAGTTTAAATTGTAGAAAGTTGCAAGCGGTTTTTTTATATATTTAAAAAAAAAATTTTTTTGAGTAAAAATTTGATGTTTAAAATTTTATTTTTCATAAACTTGCAAACATTTTTTAAACGAACCGTTTGGAGGATGAACCGGATTTTTGAATAGTTACATATGTAAATAAAAGTTTCAAGGCACTTTTTTTTTGGTTTGTTTTTTTTTTTTAATGAAAAATTATTTCTTTGGCAATTTTTCCACTTAATATTTTGGCGTAGGCCACCGGGTTTTTAAATAAATACAATTTGCTCCACAAACATTTTTTGATCCAAAGTCGTACAAAATATGCATTTAAAAATTTTAACTCAAAATTTTTTTTCATTAAATTCAAAATCTTATTTATACTCATTATTTCGAAGATGGACCGGGTTTTAAAAAAATAACGGTTTCAAGGAAAATTTTTTTTTTAAAATTAAAAATTTGTTTTTTTTATTTATTTCGATAATTTCTAAATAAATTAAATTTTCAATCTTCTCATACAAAATAAATTTTACTTTCTTAAATATTTTTTTTTACCTTAAATTTTTGCAACCTTTTGCAAGAAGCTGAAACACATCTAAAAAAAATTTCAATGAAAAAATTTCTACAGATTATTTTCTTTAAAAATGTTTTTCAGTTTAAGTAAAATTTAAACAACCACCCAAGACTTTTTGGGAGTAGTTTGAACTAGTTCGAGACTAGTATTTCTCTGTTCGAATTTTTTCAATTGACATCTCGCCATGTTAAAAAAAATTTCAGCTGCTTATGCCAAAAAGAGATAGTTGGCTAGTGATTCATACTAGTTGCTTGGTCATACGCAACTTGTTGGTTTGCCTGTGGGGCTGCTGCAGCTGTGTGCCAATGTTGTGAGTGTGTGTGTGCATGATGGTGCGCAGTTGTGGAAACAGACTTGGCGTGTGGGCTCATATATCAAAAAATGAGAAAACCGCCTGCAATGACAATAAAGTACAAAAACAAAAAAAACATGGCAAATAGAAAAACAAAAAAAAAAAATACAACAACAATACAAACAAAATGACAACACAAGAAAATTGACAAATGCAATCGCAACAAGCCTGATGATAGAAATTATGGCTAAAAAACAAAGCTCCTTTAGCTACGCTGACTTTGTGCTGTTGATGGAGTTGATGAGTGCCGCTGATGATTGAGGTGATTCCGCTGTTGACATTACAAAGATGGTACGGCAAGCACGCAGGTCGCGCAGCAGGTGGCGGTGGCGGCTTGAGTGGCCCATTGCAATGCAGATTCTTGACTGACGAACCACCAATGCCGACGACGTTGAGCTGCAAACGCGCTGATGTGCAACACTTGAGTTGGCACGCAAAGGAAAAATCTCGCTGACAAATGCACAAATGCGACACGTGTCAAAAACCACCCAAAGGGGCCGCACTACAAAGCCAGTAGCAGCCACACAACCAGCAGCGGGAGCGGGCGCGCCAGCACAAAGGCCACGCGCTGGTGTGGGTAAGTGCAGTTAGTACAATGCAATGGCATACTTTGGTGTGGTGTTGCATTGCATTGCGCTGCTGTTGCTGTTGTTGCGCATGTGGCATGTTGCAATTTGGCTGGCGGTTGCACTTTTTGCGGTTTTGTGGCGGCCCTTTTGTGTGCAACAGATTTCAACAACAACAAAAGCAACTTTGTTTGGTGCCTATTGAATTGTTGATTTTTTTTGTTTTGTTTACGGAGTGGGCGCGCACATATGAATGGGTGTGGCAAATTGGCCACTTCATTATTATACACCAATACACTCGAAGCTAAATACAAAAATTGAAGAAATGTAAAGAAATTGCACAAATTGCATGAGTCGTGCGTTCAAACAACAATTAGGAACAACTTGAAACGAAAAAGAATTAGCAACAACAAAAAAGTTGCACAAAAAAAAAATAGAAAATAAAAAAGAAGAAGCATAGGGCGTAGTAGGAAGTACGTGGCTAATTACAACATCAAAAAGGCGAACGGGCGCAAGCGCTGCCACCGTAGCAAATTCAGCCGCAAAGCACAAGTGGGCTATGTGGCAGAAGAAGAAGAAGAAGAAACGCCACGACGACGCTGCTTGACAGTGCTGTGTGCGCTAAATGTAGATGACAATTAAGATTTGATATGTCGGCGTTGTTTTAATGAATGACGTTAATTTTTTTTACCGTTTTTTGCTTTTATAAACTTGGTTATGCGCATTTGGTTGCAGGCTAATACGAGGGTCGTTTGATAAGGTGGTAAATGTTTGAATGTGATGCAAATGGGGAAAGAGTTGGCGTGCTGAGGGGCTAGCGTGTGGTCGTATCAAACTTTTCTAAAGACTTAAGAAAAGACCCTTCAAGAGGTACCTACTGCTATGCGAAGATTTCGTCTGAGAAGCTTCCGAAGAGAGCGTCGGCGCTCTCATAAGTCCAGCTCAGCACCAACGAGCACACGCCGGTCCCAGGGCGAGTTTTTTTGGAGAGTTTGGAATTATTATTCGTCCACCAATGGATCTATCGAACCGCCATCAAACTAGAGAGACATTAATAGCTAACGTTGCTGCAAGAACAAATTCCTCATATTACCATTAACCTCGCTATTTGTGTTGTAATAAAAACTTTCCATGCAATTTAAATTTATGCAAAATACCAACTCAAATTATTTTTGTTCCTCTGTTTAATGTGAATCATTTTTGTAGCCAAAAGCATATTGGTTCGATAGCAAAACATTGGCAAGCGATTATAAAAGCATCAACAAGCCAGCTACTGGTTGCCGCAGTTAATGCGATTTGAGCATTTAACCATTTATGGGCCATGGCAGTCTGGTTAATATTCTAATGTGCTCCTTAGCTATGGGATGATTTGCTGATAAGTACTAAAAATGTGATAGCTTTTAAGAGATTTTAATTATTAGAAAATGTTTAAGATTGTTAACGGTAAAAGTCATTATTACATACATATATATTTAGCTGCGATATTAGATAGCTTCTTGTTTTCGATGGTTGAGCTCGGAGTGAGATATAGTGATGAGTAGCAATGTTCGTAACAAAAAATCTAGATAAACTTTTAAGGGGATCGCAAAGGATCTCAAGATCGCATTTTACAAATACAGAGCTACCTATTTACTATCCAATGAGAAATGTATGTGATCCGGTCTATGAAAAAGTGGCTTATGATCCAAAAAAAAATTGCAAGAAACAGGTGTTAAAGGATAAACAATGCCATATGCTTACACAGAAATGACAAAATGGGGAAACACAGGCTATGTCGGGTTATGATTCCTTGAGAACAGCAACGAGGTATACTAAGGCCGGTTGCCCCCTTCTACACCTAGATTCTTTCTTTTTTTTTGGTACCTTATTGTATATTTTTTATTTTTAAACAATTTCAAATAGGTGGCAACCTAGTAGAAGCAGGTGCCGCTGATTTCGTACTAAGTGGACCCCAAAAAAAGGGACACAAACATGCGTAATTTTGTTCGTAGGTTCACTTTTTAACCCTATTGAAAATGTTCCCAGTGTAGGTGTGAGCTCCCAGCCATGGTTGCCATCTATTTCTTCTGTCAACTGCACTACCAACATCTACAAATGTGACCAGTCATGTGCAAGTTGCGGTGAAACTTTTACCATTCACTTACTCACGCGACATTACACTTCATTAGCGCATGAAAAATTGTGTTTGTGCTGCAATTTGTAAGAGTTTTTGGCAAGTAATGCCACTTTCATACAACAGAAATCTTGTTTTTTTTTTTGCACTCAAAATCAACAAAGCTCAGCCACATACAAGTTTGCGCAAACCACAATCTTATAGCAGCTCTATTTCAACACCCTTTCACTCGCATGCAGCTTCAACTCGAGTCAATGCGTTTACTATTTCCACATTCATTTCCACCATTTTCATCGCTTCCATCAACTGGAGCATTGCAATCGTGGTGCGACGTCAATGAGTGTGCGCCATCATCGCACCAGCTTGCGTTATTGCGGTACATTAGCGTAAACCCTATAATTTGGAACATCATAAACACATCGTAAATTTAGTTCAAGCAAAATACTTTTAGCCGAAAGCACGCCTGCACCTTTTTTGTGTGTTTTCATTTCTTCAAAAGCTTTCTTTTTTCTTCAATTTGTATGACTGGAGTTGCGCGCCATTGGAGCTCAGCTTCGTTCATTTTGTGTACAAACAAAACTTGAAAATCGCAAGCGAGAAATGTTAAGTAAATAAGAAATGTAGATGACTTGAAGTTTTTAAAGTGCAGAAAAGTAAATAAAGGAAGGTAGGGTCCATAGCACATATGTACATATACACATGCCCTGTAGGAAAATTTGTAATGATTTAAGGAAGCATAGGTAAAAGGACATTTTTTTGTATTTTATTGCAAATCAATGCGCCTTACACACGTCCAATAACAATATATAAAAAGTACATAAAGGGAAATAAAAAAAAATTGGCTTCATAAACTTCTATGAAGAAAAATACTTAAAAAAAATTCCAAAAAACAACAAAATGTGTGAAGGACTTAAGACTAACTCCTCATCATATAAAAATTTAATGGGCTAGAAAACTACAAACTCCAAAAAATTCTGAAAACTCTGTGAAAAAAATTCAAAATTTTTTAAAATGTTTTTTAATTTTTAGGACTTAAGTTTTAAAAAAAATTTACATTTCTTGCATTAAAATTTGAAATGTGTTTTCATACATATAGACTTTCTTCAAATAATTTATATCCGCCACTGAAAAGGCTCAGAACTAACCTAGAACTATGACGACAGTGCTAGTTTCCAGCTCAAAAGCCTCAAGCAATACCTGCAATAGTCCATTTTTATGGTTCAAATAGGTTTAAGGCAACTTCGCTTTGACTTCTTCTCAACCAGTTTCATTTCGAATTGCTTATGGGTAGTTCTTTTGTGAAATAGTGGTTATCGCTAACCGATACTTCACAGAGTACTTTAACTATCGCAAACCGAATAGTAAATTGCAAAAATATTTCGGTTAGCTGTCACAATAAAAGCTGGTTAACGATAACCACTTTATATCAAACTAGTTAATAAATTTTTCTCCTAGCATAGTTCTCACAGGGGCAGGTCGCTGGTAGAGCAACATTGCATCCACAGGCCCACATATTTACTCACAATGCATGAGAACGAACCTACTTTCTTGTTCTTAAAACACTTACTTGTAGCAAAATGACTCTAGTGGAGCGCACCTCTTGACCAAGTCATGCTACCCAGTTTTAGTGTTTCGGACAAGTGGGCAAAGATGCTTCAACGGAAAAGTAAAAAAATTGTGGTACAGGTACATATGTGTGTATGTATACCCATGTTATGTTTCTGGAGCAGCATTAAAGCCTAATATTTGTTGTCGAATTTGAATTGAAAAAATAAAAAAATAAATTAATTAAAATCAAGAAAAAACAACAACAAACAAATGTAATTCCTTTTGAATTCAAAAAAAATAAAATTTTGAATACAAAAAGCAGTGAAAGCTGAGAATTTCATACTGTATAGAATTCGCAAGTACCCACTCCACAATAGCACGAATGTTTGCCCCACAGTCACTGCCACGAGGATGCTTCGCTATGTATTATGCCGAGACTCGTACTCATTCATGCCTTCACTGCCTCGGCACTTTGCAAGTATTCTCAAGACTCATTTTTGCTCAGTTTTAAAGTGGATTTCTTTTATAATTTATAGCAGGCAAGCATAAACGTGCTTTCATACTTAATTTTTCTTTTAAATTTTTAATTTTTTTTTGCTGATCCCCCAAAGCCTACATTAATGCAACACTTTCTATGTCGACACTCCCTAAAGCGTATGCGCTGACTTATTTTCTATGGCTGCTGGAAATTGAATTTGCTCGTATATTTCTATTTATTTAGCATCATTTCATAATTAATTCTTTTATGAATTAGATACGCGCAGCTTCAATAGCAAACACTAATTGGCAGTCGTGTTTGTGTGCATGCGAATCATTTCCATAAAGCTAAATTAGGATGCCCGTCATTTTTAAATTTCACACTTTTCTTCTTCTGATTCAAGTTTCTGGTTACAGCTACCAGCTCAAACTTTAGAAAAAATTTTTTGTCCTGAAGTCTAGTTATTTAAATTTTAAATGAACAAAAAAATTTCGAATTTCGAAAAGTTTTGAAAAACATATTTTTGTTTAAGTTTATACATATGTACATTTCATTGAAATACACGATCTTCGAAAAAAATTTAGTTGGCTCATTTCACAAATTTTTACCATGTTGTGCGCTAACAGCTAAGCGTTTAGCAAAAAAAATTGCATCCGAGTTCTTTAAATTTTAAATAAAAAAAATCGGTTTTAAAGGAACTTAGAAAATTTTAACCGAAAAAAATTCCAATATCAACAAATTTTGAAAAAATATTTTTGTTTAACGGTTTGACCAATCTCTGAAAAATTGGAAAAAAATAGGAAACTTCGAAATTTTTTTCGAAGATAAGTCGAATTTCGAAAAAAATTTTAAATCCATATTTTTGTTTAAGTTGTGAACCAAACCGCCTCATTTTATTAAAATGCAAGATATTCGAAAACAAAGTTGTTCCATCACAGTTTATAATTATTTTGTCAATTAAAATAAAGTGAATGTGAACCAGTGGTAAACTATCTACCATTGATATGACAGCGGCCCTTCACATTAGCTGTTCGACCTTTTTACAGTTATACGCTCGTTGAAAAATATTTTTTATGCGTTTGATAAATATTTTTTATTTTGATATACATATTTTGTGTGTTTGCTAATGTATTTCTCCTTTTGGACACTTGTTCTTTTATGAGGAAACAGCGCAGTGGCTATAGAGTTCACATACCACACAGATGACGCGAGTTCAACTACGGGTCTGTTTGAGCATTTTTTGAAATCATTTTTTTTTTCCAATTTTTTTTTTTTATATTTCATTTAGTGGTATGTTATTTATTTTTTGGTAAATTTTTATCTTTACTTTAATCGCTATTTTAATGTTTAATTTATTTTGGCAGTATGTAGAATTTGCCATCATCTTGTTAGTACTCAATACTATGTATTTAATATATGTACATATGTACTTAAGTCACTTTAACATTGAAAATTAAAAAAAAAAAAATATTTCCAAAAAAACTTGAGTTGGTTTGCTACGCAGTCGGTAGGATTCGAACCTACGCTCCCAGAGGGAATCTGATTTCTAGTCAGACGCCTTAACCGCTCGGCCACGACTGCTTGTTAACACAACATCGAAACTTGCAAACAAAATAACAAAGAATAGAGAAGTCGTATGCATGCAAGTTTAAGCGGAAGAACATAACACAGAATAAATACTTGATTTGGTACAAAAAAAAAATACTAAAATATATGCTGCGAAAGAACGTAGCTTAACCCTCCCTGAGAATGCAAAAAATAAGAATGGGCAGGGTGGAAAACGGTAACGAGTGAGAAGCTATATATTGTTTGTGTAAATAACTAAGTATGTATAGACACACCTGTACACATATTGATACACAAAGAATTTTATATATCCCAGTAAACATTCTTGAACCAATTTTTTTTTTTTTTGGACTAAAAAAGTGGAGAAATTGTTTAAAATATATGTATAACAAAAAATAGCAGCAAAGGAAATCATAAACATATTTTTTGTGAAAGTGTGAATTTTTTTTTTTAAATTTTTTTTGAGCGATTTGGTAAGGGATTTCTTTAGTATAATTTTTAAAATTGATTATTTTGTTTAGCCGACTGATAAATTTTAATTTGGCAGCACTTTTTTTTTTAAATTTGAATTAGAGACCTTCCATCAAATTAGTGAGTAATTAAACATTATACCCCCTAACTTTTTTTAAAACCATTTTTCGATACCGTTTAATGTAGATAAAAAGAATTCACAGACTTTAATGTTGACTCGAAAGCAAATATTGACGTCTATGAATTGAAGATTAGATAGCACTGCACATGTTCTTTCAAAAAACCAGGAATCATTATTATCACGCCATATGTTCATTAAACATTAGACTAATATGGCATTAGGTGATGAACAAAATTTTATTGACACAGTTAACACAAAAGCCGTAATTTTAAGGACGGTTTAGTGAAGAGCCAGCAGACACTAGATATAAAAAATAGACACCTGAAGCCATTGTTAAAGTAACCGAAGCCAAAAAAAAAAAACGTTTATAGAATTTTTGTTTGTCTGCATGCATGTTTGTACGCGCATCAATCAAAAACTCTTGCATTAAATAAAAAATAAAAATCACAGAAGTACTACTAAAAGTCCGCCTAGCCTATATTAAAGACATAAAATATGATTGCTGATTAATATTGCAGAAATTAACGAAGATTATAATCATTACTACCCAATGCAAAGAAAAGGAAAAAGGCAGCAAACAAATTAGCTAACCTACTGAAATAAAAAATAAAAATAAAATAAAAATAGAATAAAAACAAGTAAATTAGTATTTTGCTATTTTTCCACAATTAGCTGGTCGCGCACTCAAATACACAACAATTGCCAACATTTTTAATGACTTTACTTTGCACTCTAACATTGTTAACACTTCATTAAATCTTTGTGGCGAAGAGAAAAAAAAAGAAAAAAAAAAGTTGCAAACGAAATGGATGGCAACATTATTACCTACGCTACCCAACTACCTTGCTTGCCAATCTTTCAATGCCACTGTGGCATTGTGACAATGTTGCACGGAATGTGTTGCTAGTGACACTTGATGATAATAATGATGATGATGACGACGATGTCGAAGACGACAGCAATAATGTTTGTGGTGTGCAACCAGCAACATAAAAAGTGCTTTGCGGCTTTTGTGGCAATCGAAGTTAGCGATTATAAATCGGCCCATAGTTGAGTTGGGAGGTACTACACGTGAGATGGAAGGTGTGCTAGTAAGATAAGAAGTGCAGTTAGAGACGCTGTTAGAGTGAGAGTTCGAGATGCAGCGCGGAGCTTTGGTGTTGTTCCTGCATGCTTGATTTTTTGCTTGGCTACATGGTCGATTGACTGCCGCAACAAATAACTTCCGATTGACTGATTGATCGAAGTTTGAAATATATAAAGTAAATACATATATATCCTTACTTTTTGTTTTTGTTTTATAATATTTTGCTACAAAATCGCTGTTGGCTGTTAATTTAACTTGCGGCGGCTGCTACCACTTTCAGCTTGCAATTTATATAATCAACTTTGCCATCATCTTGCCGCTCTTGCCATGCTACTTTTTTCCTTTAATTTATTTACTTTTAGTGTACTTATCGGCGGCTAAAGATCAGAGAAATATCAAACAATAATCGTTATTACTGACCAAAATAGCATGACATGTTTGCCAATGAAAGTTGCGCTAGAGATTCAAGCATTTCCATTTGTAAGCGATTCTCATTATAAATACAATCTAAGAAGGGATATCAGTAGACGAGATCTTATATGTTCTGTTAGCAAATGTCCAAAAAGGCAACTAGAAGCTAAAGTTCGTTTTTGTTTTCACAATAGTACGAATAGTTGCATGAAAAGAAAGAATAATGCTCTTTTGGGGTTTGTTGTATTTTAAAATTTAAGGAAAGTGCAGATCAGTTTGAAGCAGTAGGAAAGTCAGGCATGGCAATTATAGAATAAATAAAATAAAATAAAAATATTTGTTGTTGGTTTTTGCGGTCTATTTTGTTTAAAAATAAATTAAATGAAAGAAGGGGAAAAAATAAAATAAAAAAAGTAAAAGAAGTAAAAAAATTAAAAAATAAATAATAAGAAAAGGAAAAAGGAAAAAAATAAAATAAGATAAAATAAAATGAAATAAAAAAAGGAAAAAAAAAAATAAAATAAAATAAAATAAAATAAAATAAAATAAAATAAAATAATATAAAAAAAGGAAAAAAAAATAAAATAAAATAAAATAAAAAAGTAAAAGAAGTAAAAAAAATTAAAAAATAAAATAAAGTGAAATGAAATAAAATAAAAAACAAATAACTAAAATAAAATAGAATAAAATAAAAACAGTAAAAGAAGAAAAAAATCAAATAAAGTCAAATAAAAGAAGAAAAAAAAATAAAAAATGAATTAAAATAAAATTATGTCTTAGAATTCCACAACTGTTTTAACGCAAACATATTCACTGCCCTCGCAAATTCAGCGTTGGGTACCGTAAAAGGTAGGAATTCTATTACCTTTCTCTTGGGTATGTGGGTTATCAACAAAAAATGCTAACTATGTTTATTGATGATACATACCATTTTGGAAATTCACCTGAAAAGGTCCTTGCGACACCACACAATTAAAGCCTGTTGGGACCACTCGCATTGCACAACCAATATTTCCCCTTAATTGACTACCTTAAGCTTTTAAAAAACTTGCATAACTTAACATGAATAGCTATTTGTAGGCATTTAAAACAATACTCAACCCATATTTAACCAAACATCAGTACATACATATGTATACATATATGTGCATTTCTGATTTTTAATTATATAATGATTATATTTTTCCTTGAACCTTACCTACACTGATTAGCGGATATGGTCAATGATAATGGTAAACAGTACCTAATTGGGTAATACACTTAGTGCGATCGGTGTGGTAACGAATCACATCTTCAACGACAAAATGCTTATTATTTATGAATGTATGGAATGTGTTGCACGTTGCACGCTTAGTAATGAATATTTTTCGCAGCTAGAAGTTGCACCATTTTGAAACGAGTTGTATGGCCGAGCATACCTGCGAACCAGTCAATCAATGTTTATGGGGACATAGCGGACTGAGCCTTATTGGGTTAGGCATATTTAGAGTAAATTATTAATTTTCATATTTATTACTATTACATACTTGACATATTTAGGTGTTTTATGTATTGTGTTTGCGTATGTGTGTGTAACTCAGTGTGAGTGCGCATACCGTAATGTAATGGAAATACCTACTGAACGATCTTTATGACATTCCTTTATACCCAGTTGTGAGGAAATAAAAATACAAAATAAATAAAATAAAATAAAATAAAACAAAATAAAATAAAATAAAATGAAATAAAATAAAATAAAATAAAATAAAATAAAATAAAATAAAATAAAATAAAATAAAATAATATAAAATAAATTAAAAGAATGGATGATTAGCTGACCCTCTCGCTCTTAAGGAATAGCGTCCGGGCTTTTGTCGATGATCTCACGGAGCTCTTCTAAAGAGAAAAAAGTCATACAAATCAATCACATTCAGCACTACTGGGTATAAAGCAATGCCTACTAAAACTACAAACTCTAAAAAAAGTTAATATTTTCTTTCGCCTCGCCACATAAAAACGTCCAAACAACAATAAAGTTAGTTACCACTAATAATAATAATAGTTTTAATGGCAACGCATGACACACGATGCAAAAGGGTGCGGCACAGCGCATGGCTGATCATCATCATTGTTGTCGTAGTCGTCAACATCGACAACACCAACAGCAATGCGTTTGTCAATATTATCGTCAGCGTCATCGTTATTGCCAATTGCTTGGTGTTGTTCGCGCTTGATTGTTTTTGTAGTCGCATGCAACAAACGCATATCAGCACCTATGTACATCCATCCATGCACCACTACCTTGCAGCGCACGCTTTGTATGCGCATCCGCCTTTTGCGAAATTCCTGAGGCGAACAAAAGCAATTGACAGCAATTGTACTGCATGTCACGTTGCTGTTGTTGGCATTTATGTATGTCAGTTGATGTTGTTTGTGTTTGCTTGCGTTAATGCTGATGACGCGCATTTGTTGGCTGCAGCAGCAACCAACTGCCACTGATGAAATGTGCGCATGCGCAACAATAGAATTAACAAAATAAACTTTTCTTCCTTTACCTTGAGCAAATGTTGGAATTTAATTGTTTGTTGTTGCTACCTGTTGAAGATTCTACGCCTAGATAGTGCCGTACTCATATTCTATAAGGTCTCCTCCACTCGAATTATCGTCGCGATCAGTGGAAATATTACGAAAAAACAATGAAAAATTATTAAACTAAGGAATTGGAAATCTTGAACATACAATTGTAGTACTTACAACAACAGAAGCCTACACAATTGCTAACTAATTGCATCTGCTTTTTGCAACAAAATCTAGTCTGTCTGTCTTACAGCAGTAACAGTGATTCTATCTAGGTCATATAAAGGATGAGCTTCGTTATGTGGGACGGGATAGACCAAACAAGCGCCTGTTCAACCCGACTTAACTTGACAAAATTTTAAATTTTTTTTTATAAAAATTTAATTTGAAAATTTTTTCAAAATATTTTTTTTGAGTACCAGAAAGAAAGCCCCAAACAAATATTGAAAAAATTAACTTAAAAAAAATTAAAATTTTTTCAGAATATTTCTTTTTGTTGTTTTCTGAAAATAATTAATTTTAAATTTAATTGCTCTAAAGATATTTTGAAATTTATAGATGCATTTTTTTTTTTTTTTGATTTTTCAAAAATATAAATTTTGACCCAAAATTTTTTTTTAACAGTAACCAACTTAATATGAAACAATTTTAATTATTTTTTTATAAAAATTTTAATTCAAAAAGTATTTTCATGATATTTTTATTGAGTAGCAGAATGAAAGTTCCAAAGAAATGATAAAAAAATTAAATTTTTTTTAGAATATTTTTTCCCTTAGTTTTCTAAAAAATTTTAATTTTTTCTAAAGATATTTTGAAACTTTTAGGAACATGTACATACTTTCATTTTTCAAAAACTCAAAAGTCAAAAATCATTTAAATGTGAGAAAATCAAAAGATTTGATTGAATTAAAATAAAAATTTGAAAAAATTTTTTTTTTCGGGGGCTTCCGATTGACCGATTTTTTTGAATAAAATAAAAAATAATAATTATTTTTTTTTTCAAAATTTGAAATTTTCTTTGAAAATCAAATGAGAACTTGTTGCCAAATTTGTGAGCGCTTATATATGAATATTTTTTTTGCTTTTAAGCTTATCAATCGCACTCTTCAAAGACTCTTCAAGCACATAAACTATGAAGCTATTATTACTTTAATTTCTGTATTAAACTATTTTACTAATTTCTCAATTACAAGCTTCTCATAAAGCTCTTTATAAGCTTGCGAATATACATTTCATCAATGTGCCAGCGAGGCGTGAATTGAATTCCGTGATCAAGGCGGTGAGCCTTTGGTCAGCCGACGCTATTGACTAATGGTGGCCAAAATCGACAACAACCAACGCTTCAACTAATGGAGTTCGGTATGCATTGATTTTCAACTGGATTGTTGGACATGCGGTACACGTAGACAATATGCAGCAGGTAACAACAACAAAGCATACCAACGTACCCTCGTACGGCAATTGCACTTATTCGTACATAGCTACAAACTTACCTACAACAATTACATTCTTACAAGTTGCAAGTAACTACTTCATTTATAGCACAATTTTGCATTGTTGTTGTTGTTCGTTTTATTTTATTTTTTTCATTTTTGTTGCTTCAAATATTTCTTGTAAGCCTTCAACGTGGCTATTTTCATGATTTATGATGGGCAAAATTAATGTTGCTTTTGTGTTGACGTGAAATTGCATTAAATTAGAAAATGAAGGTGTGATGATGTTGTTGATGATGGTGGTGGCGGTGCTGATAGTGGATGTGCTGTTGTGCTGTGGATGGTGCTACTTTCTTGTGGCTTCCTTAATGCTGATCATACAAGAGTTTCCTGGACGCTTGTACATACTAGACTGGGATGAAATAAATACCTCATTTTTTTGAGTCATGTCGAACACTTCTTTCCTTTGCTTTAAAAATTTTTGCATTAAAAAACAATAAAATAAAAGACAAATAAACAAGTTCCCATTTTAAAAAGAAATTTTAAATTTTGAAACTAAACTAAACTGTTTCGTTTTTTTTATTCACAAGTCGTTAAGTGTTTACGAAAAAAATATGCCGAAAAAATACTGCCAAGTAATATTGGAATCCGAAACTTTTACAGCACTTTTAATATGTATGTTAAATAAAAAAATTATGAAGTACTATAAATTAAATTATTTTTTTTTTGGCGCAGTCTAACATACATATGCACATATTTATCGCCTATTATGGCAAATCTAATAAATGTAAAATAAAAATTCTGGTTTTCTGTTTTTTTAGCATCGCATATTTTCGTACATAAAAGGATATTAAATAAGCACCTATTATATTCACGCTTAATGGCATTATACATACATCCTGCTTGCTTGCTATATACCCATATGCATATATTTAAAAACATTCATGCATACATATACATATAACATTCAATTTTGTATCCGTTCACATGCCAATCTATGAGCCTGTCTGGGGCTTGTTGAGCAAAACCCGCATGCAATTACTTGAATTTTTATTACACGCAATTCGATATGTACTACATGAGGGTGTGCCGTTTTTTTGCAATATTTTTCTATGTTTAAACTGAAAATGTATTGTGAAATTTTATTTTTGGCCTTTGATGGAGTGCGCAAAAACCATAAATGAGCTCAAGTGCAAAAATAATAATTTTAATTTTTTTTCTGGAAATTAATATTATTTTGAAAATTTTTTTATTCAAAATTATTTTATTATTTCATTAAAATATTTTTTTTTTTAATAATTATTAAAACAAATTGATAAAAACAAAAAAATTTTAGTTCCTGGCTTCCTTGAATATATATGTATATGTATATATTTTTTTTTGGAGCTGTACAATATATTCAAAAATCTCAATTTTAGTAGAAATAAAATATTGCTTGTTAACAACTAACTTAAGATTCATAAAATAATTAACACTTTTTGTTTTTTATAATTGTTTTAAATTCTATATCTACATAGTTTCGACAAAAAAAAAAACGATTCACCCTAATGCCTAGTACTTAGATATGTGGTATGCTGATGCAAGCTATAATGGGTAGGAAAAACTTACGTGCATAACTTTGCTTAGGTAAGTAGTGCAATAGTTACTCAATTTCTAATCAAATACTGATTTGGTAGCTATGAATGTAGATAAGTAAGCAATAAAAATCTGTTTATAGGGTATGCTTTGCATAAATGAAGTGAATTTCAAATTTTCGCAATAATCTTGTCCAAACCACGTTGTCTCCAAGCAATTAAAAGCATTCATATGATAAATGTATTAGAAAAAGAAAACAAAGAAATAAAAATAAAAAGAAACAAAGACTTACAATAAAATAGAATAAAATAAAATAAAGTAAAAGAAAATAAAATAAAATAAAATAAGATAGAATAGAATGAAATGAACTAAAATAAAATAAAATAAAATAAAATAAAATAAAATAAAATAAAATAAAATAAAATAAAATAAAATAAAATAAAATAAAATAAAATAAAATAAAATAAAATAAAATAAAATAAAATAAAATAAAATAAATGAAATGAAATGAAATGAAATGAAATGAAATGAAATAAAATAAAATGAAATACCCACGGCTCAAACCACTCATTGTGCTGAATCCACTCCGCTTTTGTTCTCTACTGACAAGCATCTTAAGCAATCCAAAAACAAAATAAGTCTCTCATTTTTAATGTTATAGCTAAAAGCTGCCTTGAAAGTTTACTTAATCCTAACATAATTCTACAACATAAAACTTGATTCAAATGGATATGAAATATCTCTTCTAAGCTAGGCAGTTGCCTCGCTTAATCATCTTCAGTTAATCATTCATTCATTCATTAAGGTCACAGCGTGATTTTTTCTACAATTTCACCAGAGTTTCATCTTAAAGCTGTGCCATTATATTTTTTGTTTAAATATCCTTTTTTTGGTCTGTCAAACAAACATCTTATTTGCCTGCTTTATGTCTTGGCCTGTGTACTAAAGTAAGAGCTTAAAGCTGATGGCTGATGATTACATAAAGGCCAAATAATGTCTTAATTATGTATGCAAAGTTTGAAAACGCGCATGTTTCGGCTTATGAATATGCAAGTGTGAATAGATATATGTATGTATGTATAAGTACATAAGGATGAAGTATGTATGTATATGAAGTGTACGTTGTTTCTTCTAGAAAAATAATGAGGTGCCATTCAGCCGCTGGCAGCTGCTGCGGGGCAGATTTACAAAGACAGTTTGTTGTTATTTTTGTAGATTTTTTTTTAGAAAAAAATATTTTTTTCCTCACCTTTGTCTTCAATTGTCCTCTTGTTTTCTTTCGTTTAACTTTGTTATCTTAACTACTTAGCTATTAGCTTTTGTTTGTACCTTCGTTATTCGCGAGTACTTGTGGTCGTGCAGCGCTCATTTGAAGTTCAGCTTCTAAGCGAAGGAAATGGTTGGGTATTAAGGAAGAGAAATCACTTAAGGAAGAGAGAGATAGAAAGCATGTTTTTTAATAAATTTCAATTTAATGATGTACCCTTAAAAAACCATCTGAGAGTTTAGTGGATAGAGTGTACTTTTTTTTACTTTTGGGTACTTAATGGTCCTTATCGACTATACTCACAGGGTGCACATGATTAAAAGTATGTACATATGTATGTGTTTAGGAACGAAAAGGAATAATTAGTAGAATTAGAATTTTAAGAAATGCTATTAGGAGAGAGACTAGTTTAACCTGTTTAAAGAGATCAAAATTGTTGTTGGTGTTTCACGCTCATTTTCGACTCATCCCGAATTCATTTCAGCCTTATCAAATTTTTGCAGGTTATGTACAAAATAAATATGTATGCAGGGTTCATATATACGTAATTGTTGTAGCAATGCAATTTTTAGAAAATACATAAAAAGGTATTTACTATTAAAGCAATTGGGCAAAGTTGCAGTTGCAGACTCACACACAAGCACAATCGCATCTAGCCAACAACTGCTTTCATGGTTGGATTAAAAACACAATAATAACCATTTGGCCAAATTTTGGGTATGCCCTCCACACAGTTTTTGTTTTGCAAATTTTGAAATTTTTATTTTTTTTTCATTAAAAAAAAACCATCCACAAAACAAGTCTGCTGCACTCGCCCACCGCACCACAACCGAACAACCCACAATTGGTGAATTTTACTACGAGCTTTGCTGTAGTATCTCTTTCCATTTGTATTTTTTTAATGTCTGTCTGGTACGTGTAGAATTACTAACACACAATCACACTCACACACACACATACAATTTTACTAATTTTTTTTTGCCAACCTAACAAAGCACCCACATTTGAAACGACCAATAAAACAAATATGAAGTGCACTAGAAATCGTTCGTTGGGGTTTGAGCATTCAGTCGTGCTTTGTGTGTTTTGTATTTTGCAACAACAAGCAGTACATACTACAACAATAAATGCAAAAACGGCACGCGCCCTCTACAGTGGTGCTCTCAACAAACCAGCTGCCCAGCATCAGCAACAACAACAATTGCAATTATGCGCCTCTCTATCTCTAAAGCTTATTGCTCGCTCCACTCTTGAAGTTGCGCGCTCGAGTTCTAAAATTTCAAGTTCGTGATTTTTATATTTCCTTTTTTTGGTTCTTTTGTCGGATCTTTATATTTTTTCTGTTGAATCCAACAACATTGTGGTTTGCTGCTCGTTTTTCTTTTTTTTGCATAAACAATTTATTCTACTTAATTCTTTTTCGCCATTTTGCCAACACATTTTTCTGCCATAATTTTGTTGTACATGCATATGTTGCTGTTGTTGCTTCTTGTTATTTTTTTTGTGCTATTGGACTTAGTGAATTGGGTTCTCTTGTTGCCTTAATTTACTTTTTGCTTGCCTGTACTACGTTTTTCGAATTGTGAGTATTTCTTTCGTTTAATTTATTTTTGCTTTACCTACCTGGCTTGATTTTGTATTATTTTTATTAGTTGCCTGACTTTTGGGTAGGACCTTGGTGTAAGTTTTATTTTTTAATTTTTACCTTTTGGTGAGTTCTCATTTCTTGTTTATGGATTGAAATAAAAATTCAACAAAGTTGTTTATGAAATGCAGTAAAAGGCAGAAGATAAATATAAAATCCAAAAGGAAGCAAAGAATTTGTGTGAAAAGTAAACTCAAGTGGGTAAAAGGAATTGTAAAAATCTTTTGAGGTCAGTAAAATAGTTAAGAATGGTATGAGGCGGGTGTACGGTTGTTTTGAAATTTTAAATGACTCACAAACCATTTGATGGAATGTTTTAGGTTAGGGTGAAGTAGGTGGATGGCATAGACTAGAACGACCTTCATGTGATATCATAGAAACTTGAAGAACCTGAGCTTAATTTGGAATATTCTGCTGTGACCTAAAAACTATCTGAAAGACAGCTATCTTCAGCTGCTATTTGATCCACATCTACTTTCATCATTGGGCAAGAATTTCCTATGCCCTAATTTAAGGTTTGATAAGCACAACGAGCTTCGTTGGACTCTTGTGATCGATTTCATCACTTAAAATGCTATGGGGCTTTGGCGGATTTTTGTTCTACAGCCAAATTTCTCTAGTCCAAGTTTACTCACTAACCGAGTTCAAATGACTTACGAACGTGGGAAAATTTTAAAACCACAAATAGAGTAGTATCTTGTCGAGGATCTCGCATCAACCAACCTCTTACAAACCCCTACCTCTATCCTCCATCTTCTTACTGCTCTACTCATTTGTCATTGCTCAAGTTTCATTTTGTCTCTTAAACATTTAATGGAGTTTTTACAACGTGAACTCGGTGAACCTAAATATTTAAATCAACTCGGGCGCAATAACAAAGCAATTTTGCACTGTCACACTAACACAAAGAGCGAATCAAAGAGGTGGCAATAAAAAACGAGCAAGCACGACCGGGCAAGATGACCAAAAACGAAGAAACCAAGAGAAATGAAAATGCATGAGCAAACATACATGCATACATACATATATACACACGAACCTACACACCCGCCACTTTTGGGGGCAAGTTCGAGGTCATTGCATGCAGCAACAAAAACTGCACGAAGGCAACAGCAACGACGACAAAACCAACAAGCCTAAAACCAACAATTACTATACAAACAATACTAGGAAAAGCAGCAACTGAACAAATACTATACAAATACATTAAAAGCCAACAACAAAGATGTTGAACAGAAAAAACAAAATACGAAGAAGAAGAAGGAAGAAAATTAAGTTGGCAGAGAGAAGTGTAGGGGAAGGAGAAAACTTCGCTAAGGAGCCAAGGAGCCATGAGCTGGGCAAGCTAACAAGCAAGCAAGGCAGAGCAACACAAAACTGGTGTGAAAACAAAGAGAAATCGTGAAAGCGGCAAAAAAGAACAAAAAAAAAATCAACAACAAATCAACATTGAAAAAAATGGGAAAACAAAAAAATTGGGAAAAAAGTTGTGCGCAATGTGACCAAAGAAATGCTGGAAGTGTATAAAAAGCAATAAGAAAAAAACAAAAAAAAAAAAACTGGAAAAAGAAAGGCACTTCAAAGGCGAACTAAAAAGGTGTAACAGCTGAAAAAGTGATGCTTTGGCAAAAAGGGCACAATGGCTGAGCAATTGACCGAAAGGTGGCGCGGTGCGGGTGGTAGTGGAGTTGCACGAAGTGGACCAATGTGAAGCAAAACGAGTAAGGGCGGTGCGCGATTGGACTGAGCTGGCGCCTTATACCCTTCGTGAATATGGCAAGACATTCATCGAGGATTGAGTGAAAGACAAGCTCATATTAGCGGTAGAGTTTTCGAAGAAAATGTAAGCTTCATTGTGTTTTCAGTAGAAAGCCTTTATCAGCGCTTTATAATCACATTGAGGTTCCTGAGTCGGTTGCCTGGGGTATCACTGATCGATTTCGCGTTAGAAGACTATCCAATGAAGAAATCCACTCTCCTTTTTCTACATTACAATGCAGGCCATTCCATGTTCATGAGGGGTATAAAAGCATAAAAATAAGGCATGGTGCTAAGGGAATAAGCGAAGTAGAAGCAGCGCTGCAAAGTTGAATTGTACGCGCCCGCAAGAAAAAAAAAAGATTGATGATCTCGTTCAAGGATATCACCGACATCGTTTCATTTATGTACAATAAAAAAAACAGCAACAACAAGCATTGCGCTGAGACAACAAAAACAAAAGAAATTCACGATAGCGAGTCAACCAAACAACCAGCAAGTCAGTCAGCCAAGTAGTCGGCGAGCGCTTGGAATGCAGCGCCCAACAACAAGAAAATCCAGGCGCAGTGGCAATTCGCAACCGATTCATACACAAACTTACATACATACTCACATAAAGATTGTACTTAGAGGCTTGTATGCTTTTTTAATGTCGAAGAGATATTTTAGGAGTGAAAAATAAACTGCAGCGCGCTTAATAAAAAGCAATGAACTGCTGTGCCTATAATAAGACAGACAAAAATGGTCTACGGTCTTCGGTCTTCGCTTGGATAAAGCAGCACATGGAATATTAGTAAAAAGAAATAGACGAGCTTGTACGTGTGTCGAGCAAGCTATTCCGAAAATAAATGTGCCAAGTAAGCAAAAAGAGAAGTTGGTGGCATAATTCCTCTTTTTTCTGCTGCTAGTTTTGATGGGTAGGACTTGTTCTTCGGCTTACGGGACGACACGCGCTAAGTTGAGTTGTTATGGGAATAGAAGAATTTCATTAATATAGGAGTAGCCTGAAAAAAGTTTGCCATAATTGAGTCGATTTGATCGTGCCCTACAGAGGGTTTGAGCGTATAAGAAAAAAAATAAAAATTTAAAATTTAAAAAAAAAAAATTAAAAAAATAGTTATAAAACTTTTTAATTTCGCTTTTATGTAATTCTGATAGATGATTTGTTCGAGAAAAAAAGTAAAAAAAAATTTACGAAAAATTTTAAAAAATATCAAAAAGTTATGATACTATTTAAAAAATTATTTTTTTTTTAATAATTCTAACAAGCCATGATTTCTTAAATCTTTTTTAAATCAATTGGAAAATAATTATTAAAGCAAGAAATCGAAGGTAATCAATCATTAAATAGACTATCTTCATTATAACAGATTAAACCGGTAATCATTTCCATTAATAATCATCATTAAACTGGTCCAGTAGCACCAAGTTCCTAGTCAACTCTCACGAGAACGATTTGAAATGGCCAGTGCAAACTTCTAGGCCATGTCAGCCCCTCCTTCTGCAGGAAAGCGTCGGTAAATTATGAGAAAATTGTGAATGAGATGTGAGAAGGCATCATATCAGTGGATCAACCATCAAATTGCTCGTGGTGGATTGAAGACGTCTCTTACAGGCAGTCTCGGGCATATTCTAACTCACTCCACCGCAGTGCAATTGGTCTCCACAAGCAACTCTGTTTACCAAAGAAAATAGTCCAGAAGACCACTGAGTTTGAGTTGTTAATGTCTCTCATATAAAGCTTTCGCACCCTATTCTACATTGCCAGCTTAGACCAAAATTGCCCAAAAAGTACTTCCCCTTCCCTGGCTTCTCAAGAACTTTCTCTTTTTTCTAGAAATCTTTTAGGGACTCGCATTCCAGAACCACTCACTAACACCAAAGAGCATACCAAGTACGCCATAAGTAAAACCGAAACCCAATGCAACCAACTCATTTTCCACTATTGTCTCGCAACCCCACCATTAATATGCGCATCAGTTGTGTGGCAACTAATTTGTTTTGTGGTTGCCCGGTTCCAAAGTTCGTTTTGTGCCTGCATAATTTTTTCATTTTTCGTTTCTTTGTTGATTATTTTGCTTTGTTCATTATTTTCTGGAGCCAGCAGCATTTGTTTCCCCCAATCTCAATTTAAATTTTTTCCTTATTTCGCTTTTTTTTGTTGTTGTTGTTTCTTATCAACGCATCTCATTTTTGCACCACAATTCCATCATTCGTTGGTTCGTTCATTTGCCGACTTGTTTGTTTGTGCTCTTTCTGGTTTTAATGAGCTTCAGTTTGAACGCGCGCGCGTGGGCGTAAACGGGAAGCCTGACGCGCTGTCATTTTGCCAGTGACAAAGCGTGTCGGTCTGAAAGTTGCTTATGTATGCCTCTACCTCACCATCTTTACTTGCGAGTTCGCTCACTCTTTACTCTTTTTAACTCGGTTTCCTTTGAAAGAACTATTCACGCTAGGTTAGGCGTATGCGCGTGGCCGTTCAAGCGTATCATTGACTCTTCGCATAGTTCTTTTTTTTTGTTTTCAAGCTCAAATTGTTGGCGAGTTTTTGGGGTTTTTGTTAGTCAGCTGAGTTGTTGTGCGATCCTTTTTGCGTTTTGCGCTTGGTTGGTCCTAGCTTTTGCTGTAGTTTTTTGTGTGGAAGCCTTTTTTCATTTCTTCTTGCGCGTTTAACGAGTTTTTATTTTTTGTTGTTTAAATTTGTGCACTCCTTCAATATCTTGTTCTAGTCTTGAGTACCTTTGTTCTTCTCTTTTGTGGTTTTTGTTTTTTTGTTCCGCTCCAGGTTTAAGTGGCTGGGTTCTCTGTTTTCATTTGTTTAATGAGAAAGCGCAAGTGTTTTGCTTCACTGCAGGTATGTGATCGAATGAGTTCGCAGAGTGGATTGAAAGGGTTTCTAAGAATTTATGAAACTTGGTTTTTTTTGCTCCTTCGTTGGAAAAACACCATCAGGGATATGATAATGGTATAGTAGAAACCCATAGTTCCATTCTTTCAACTGGCTCTTTTGCAGTTTGCTCTTCCGCAGTTAGACTTTGGATGAGTAGAGCAAGCCATAGGCAACCATTCCCTTTCCTATGGTGCTAGAATCTGTTCCTTCCCTGGAACTACTTATAAGACAGCGAGATTGTATGCCTTGGTAACAGAAAATGTGGTTTGGGTACAAAAGCTGCAACATCTCAAACCAATCCCTATATATATACATAAGTAGCCCCCTGAGGGTATATCCATAACACACATACCGCTAGATGTTAATCCACAGCACGCATGCATGCGACTTAAGTGTGCCTCGTTTAGTTGCACTTCACTGCTTCGGCTTTTTCATTGCACTTTGCCTCGTTAATTTACCTTTTGCTCGCACATTCGCTATGTTCTTGGTGAATTTTTTGTGTGAAGCGTGTTGTAGTGAGTTTTGTGTTTTTTTGCAGCTGTGAAAAAATACTTGCAAGAAACTTTTTGATGTTGCCACGACGCCAACAAGAACAACAATACTGACGAGAACGACGGTCAAGGGCGTTTAGTTTTTTACTTAAGACACAGTTACGCATAATGTCCATGGCGTATACGTACATAAGTGACATATGAAGAAGGTGTGTATGTGTTTATGTTTACAAATTTACGTAAAGCATACTTCATTATTGCTTTTACATAGATTCATACATACATACATACATATGCATGTGAGTTTGAAGACTGCTGTGTAAACAAACTACATACTTAAGTGCGACTTTGACTTTCATAGCTTCGTTGATTTACCTGCAAACGTACAGTGGTGAGCGAAGAAGAGCGACGGCGCTTTGAAATTATTTAAAATTTTGGTCTGTCTGTATGTGCATATGTTTGTTCGCTCATCATTCGACATTTTCTGTATAGAATTGAATGGGTGTTTCACCTATTTATTACTAAATGTCTCACTTAAAGTTTAGATTCACTTTTACCGCTGGGAAATATTATTTACGCGTCATAATTTGGCAATAAAAGTATTATATGTATACATATAAATATGTGCGAAGGTCTAATAAAAGAACAACATTTTTTTTTTTGTAAAAGGTAATAAAAATTAGGGAAAATTCGGAGAAAATATGCAGAAAAATTCAAAGAAATTTTATACAAATTTTGGATTTTTTCCCCCGAATTTTCAGAATTTTTTTAAGTGTTTCTTCATGCCACTAACAAAAAACTTAAAAGCAATACTGAAATTAAACCAAAAATAGCAATGAAATAAATACAAAAACAAGTAGAAGAACGACAGCAAGCGCAATTAGTATACATATTTACTTACCCTCCCTGACTCACTGCTACTCCTAGACTGCTACCACCGCTTGCAACTCATCAATCGCTTTCTTTTGTTCCTCACTTTTTTCTGGTGTATTTGATTATTTACATACCCCTGATCTGCATCAATCCCATTTAGTATTTTTCTACTCTTTGTCAACATTTTCTTTTTACATATCCATCACATCCACTGATGCGTTGCAACTCCTATGCCTTCGCGTTCTTACTTAGCCGTCGGTTTTTTTCTCTTCGTATTTACATACGGGTACTCACCTCCACACCACAAATATGCGGTAAGTAAACAAAAATCGGCGCATAAATGATGTGTTCGAGTACCCACTGCAGGCGACAAGAAAGTAAAACGGGCTGCAATGACTTGTTGCTAAATATAACGAAAACATCAAAGTCGATTTATAAAAAGTTTTTGTTGTTTTTGCAATTGCCAACTGCATGTGAAGGTGGTGTTGTTCTTTCTTTGTGCCTTTTTTGTTACAACGGTTGCATTTTTGTTGTTCTTTATGCTTCGTTTTTTCATTTCTTGTAATCACTTTATTTCTAGTCGAATGCTTTGGATTACCTTGAATGTAGTTTTATGGTCGATTTAGTATAATTTTATTGCTTGCGAATAAAGATAGTGCGAACTAAATTTGAATATGTACACATTTACTTACCTTGTGGTGAAGTTGAATATGATGATTGGATGTGTTATCTAAGAAGAAGAAGATGAGATAGGTTCTAGTATCACGGCTCTTCAGTTTCACTCAAAGATGTTCAAATTTGAAGTTGCACGGAAAAGATATACTCATCGAGAAACTGTTTGATCAGTAATAACTGAGCTAGTACTCAGGTCTGAGGTGTTGAGTCATCAAAATACTAATAAGATTTTTGAAATATGTAGATGCTGGATAATTTTATCTAACTATTTTTTTTTTTCACAAATCCTATCCGAACTCTAGAACTAAGTCGTCCATTAAAATTCATTTAAGCACATTTAAATCTTTCAATTCAACAACGCAATCAATTTGCTGTCAAAGGGTTATACGTTGGCTATAGTCATTCTAGTCCATTGCTGATTTCATGTGCTCTAAATGATATTTAGCTTGCTTCCTGACGTCTGACGTGATGAGTTGAAAAAATGTTAACAAATCAAGTCTTACAACCTAATGAAAATTCCGACTAGAAATCAAAAGGAGCGCCCTGTTTCATTTGTCACAGCTATCATCCAATTTCAAGCACTGCTCAACCAATTAGTTTAGTTACTTAAGCTTGACAGAGTTGAGCTGCGAATAGCAAACAGCTGATCACGCATATCTTATAGAAACATCTCACAACCAGCACTCACTGGGCAGGAAAGAGATGCTGTTTAAAGAGAGAGAGTAGGTTCTTGTGGGGACGACTTGTAACTGGTAACAATTCATTTGCAAGTGGTCGAATGCGATGAAGAGTCTTGTTTGATGCTAAAAAAATATGATTATCAGCGTAATTAACATGCAGTACACGTACTCGCTTATGAACGTCTAACAATCTTCGTCAAGTAGGCGAACTTTAAACATCATCCCAATAACTAGTTAGCAACAGAGCGGCATACAATAACTTATCAACAGGTTATTTTTTATTATTGGGCCATAAACTCAGAAAAGGTAATAAATGCTAAAGGCAAATTAGGTATCATGGTTAGATATCGTATAGGCGCTAAGTCAATAAAAAATGCCAGCGAAATTTCTAATTATCAAAAAAATATGAACTAACATAAATTAAAAATTATGACAGTGAAAATTAATATTTGCAAGCTGTCACTATGTGATTGACAGCTATCAGCGGGCATGGACAGACGCGTCACACATGAGGATTTTGCTGCGATCGTCGTTCTGTTTCAGTGGCCATGTTGGGATCAAACGCGACCACTGTCATTTAGGTATTGTTACTAACTAAATTGGCGTTTCTGCAAACCAGGATCATTCTTGCAACAATGTATGCGTTTCGTTTATATTTGAAATGTCACAGCAACAAAAGGCTTGTGCTGCAATTCCACTGTGGTTTGACGTCAATAACATGTCACAAACAGCTGCTCGCGGGCTGTCAGTATTCGCAGCTAAAACTTGCATTGATTTGAGCGCGGTTTAGTTGCTAGTACAATGCACTTGTGCTCTTGTTGTTGCCGTATGCCAAATTTAACAAACAAGCCGTAAAGCCGGTGTGTCATTTTAACGACAAATTATTGCTAATTATCATAAAATATTTTTTGGAAATTTGTCGTAGCTCGATAAAGGCAACGATTGAGAGTGTTGTGAGTTAAACTTAGCGATTAGATAATTTATTTTAGTGATTGCTGTTTATAACGCTAATATGTTGATTGCAATTAATCTATTAATATCGAGCATTTTACTATGATTAAAAATACGAATCGCAAACAGGTGTAAATTTAAGCCCAATCAATTTTTTTATAAGTGCTTTTAGTCGTCATAAAGTTGATTGAAATTCATTCGCTAATTTCATTTGAAAATTTTAATTCCAATCACCAATAATAAAACTATTTGTTTGAGTTTCAAGCGGCTGAAAATATTGTAGCATATTTAAGAGATGGTAAATTAGTTAATTAATCGAACATGCGAATTAACCTAAACTAGAATAATTAATCACGCAAAGATTAATAATTATTGATTAAACAAAAAAACTGATTTAAATATTAATAGAATACTGATTATGTTGCAGATTAACTATAATTCAATTAATTTACATATTCCACAAAATTGTATTCCAAACCAATTAATATCGATTAATTAATCGAACATTCGAATTAACCTAAACTAGAATAATAAGACAAGCAAAGAATATTAATTATTGATAAAGCAAAAAAACTTATTTAAGTATTCATCGAATACAGATTATATTGGAGATTAACTATAATTCAATTAATTTATTTATTCCAGAAGATTTTATTCCATCTCAATTAATACCGACTAATTAATGGAACATGCGAATTAACCTAAACTTGAGTAACTAGGCAAGCAAAGATTAATAATAATTGACTATGTAATTATTGTAGTTTAATTATAATTTAATTTATTTCTATATTCCAAAAGATTTTATTCCATACCAATTAATACCGATTAATTAATCGAACATGCGAATTAACCTAGCTAGAAAAACTAATCAAGCAAATATTGATAATTATTGATTGAGAAAAAAACTGATTTAACTATTAATCCATTTGCAGATTAGATTGCAGATTAATTATAGTTTAAATAATTTCTCTATTCCACAAGATTTTATTCCATATCAATTAATACCGATTAATTAATCGAGCATGCGAATTAACATAAACTTGAGTAGTGTCACGTAAAGATTAATAATAATTGATTAAGTAAAAAACTGATTTAACTATTAATCGATTTGCAGATTAGATTGCAGATTAATTATAGTTTAATTAATTTCTCTATTCCACAAGATTTTATTCCATATCAATTAATACCGATTCATGGAAGGAGCGCCCGCCTTGCGCAGCTATTGATTCAATTAAGACTTTACTAAATTAATTTACGGAAAATAAATTTCTTACAATTTTTCATCAAACTTAAATACTGCGAGTTACAACAACAACCTGCCCAGCTCACACGCAGCCTTTTAAGCTAAAATTTCTAAGCTGAAGTGTTTACTTTTTGTCACTCCAAACCGCCGCTGTCAATTTCCAACAAGCAGTTTGCCTATTAAAACCACCCAATTTCCTCTCAACCACCTCATTTGCATTTGTTAAGCTCATAAGCATACATCCATCTTTCTATTTCATGAATTTCCATATCAGTGATATCCAGTTTTGGCTTGTAGTCACATTTGGCGGCTTTGGGCTTTGCTATAAATTGCATATTTGTTGGTATGTTTGGTGTATAGACATTATTGGGATTATAATTAATATTGATAAATGGCCGCATTTGATTGCATGCTTGAGTGAATGGATGATCGAGTGAGTGAATGAGTGGTGGCGCTTGATTGACCGGTAGCGAGCGACCAGAGTAAACCAAATGACTGACAGCTGGACTTGAATGTCAGAGTGAGTATTTTGCTTGCCAAACGTTTAACTAGTATTTTTGTGAATAAACTGATAAATGAAGTTGCTGTCAGTGTGTGTGTGTGTGTGTGTGCGCGCAAATCTGTCTGTGCAGTGAAAATCTCACTATGTTGCATGCCACTAAAAATTCACTCATCAACGCTGGGAAATGGACTGAGTTGACAACACACAACAGGATATGCACATGAACAGTTGCACAAAAATCATTTGCATTGATAGATATCTGCATAGTACAGTGGGCCATTTTTCGCAAAAGATTTACAAAATTGCAAAGCCTTCAATATATCTTCACGGAATTTTCAGAGTCGAAATGAAAGCAGAACAGGTCTGCCGTTTTTTATTCACAAGCTTTTAGCGACCAACGAATAAAATGACAATCTAACATTTTTTTTCTGAATTTGAAATTTCCTTTGAAAATGAAATGTCAGCTTGTCGCTTGCGAGCTAGCAACCCAAATTATATACGCTTATAATTTTGCTTGCTTAATTTTTGTTGCTTTCAGTTAAATTTTTTACCCGAGCAAACAAATTTTTAAGGAAGTGGCAAATAAGAAAACGTTCATATTCATATTCTACCGAGGCTTGCCACCTAATCCTATTCTTGTAATTTTTTTCCACATCTTTTGAACATTTTTACAGGGTTGGCATCTATCTGAAATTTTCTGAATATGTAAATGTAAAATAAAATCAAAGAAGTTGTTTACATTGTATGCCAATAAAAATATTGTTAGGTAGAATCAGCTCGGAGAGTTGCCACCTAATCCTAAAATATGCGTTTATGTTTTTCTATAACCGCTATTAACTAGAAAACGGCTTAACGCACTTCTGTAAGATTTTTTTTATAGGTTTTCCAAACTGTTATCCTAAAGTGTTGCTACTTAGAAAATTTTTAATGAAGTTGCCACCTTTTTAAAATTACAAAAAAAAAACCAAATGAGATATGTCAATATGGGTATCAAACGAAAGGTCGTTAACGTCGCGTTCCAGTTATCTATTCGATATATTTCGTACTTTAAATAAAATCTGGAAAAGTCTTTTTTGCCACGCCTCTACTACGAAAAATCTAAATTAACATAAAATGTGTGTGTGTGCCTTTGGAGCATGTATGAAGCAAGTTCGATAATGCATTTGCATCGCTAAAGAATGTAATTAAGCGGCAGCAGTAGCCATCAGTGCATTTGGTAGTTGTTGCACGTGAGAATGTTGCATAACTTCAATTTTGTCGAAGCCATTAAACACAAAACAAAAAATAAAACAGAAAATAATAATTGATATTCTTTACAAATTGCAAAATTTTCATAAAAGGATGCATACATGTAATGTGCATAAATGGGTAATTCCATCAAAAATTGACCAAACGCGGTGCGTTCCTTAAGTACACTTCTACCAAGCTCGTGTGGATTGAATGAAATCTGTTCCAATCTTCGTTTTGGCCGCTTTACCAACGCACGACCCACATAAATTTCATATGCAGCAACAACATGTATGCGCCACACAGGTGCACTGATTGCAACCCCTGTTCAACGCCTATTTGTATGCTACAACATTTGCTGCTGTCGAATATTTAATCATTTCCAAGCCATTTTACTCGACATTTCGTTTTGTGTTTTGTTTTGATTTTGATTTTTATTAATTTTATTTTTATATTCTTTCTACTGCACCATGCACGCTTCACCCACAATTTTTTCTACTTTTTTTAATATTTAAAATTTTTTTATTAAATAAAAAATGTTTTTAATTAATATGCTTCAGAGTGAAGTGGTTGGTTGCCCGGCTGCCATATTTTTCAATATATGAAAACGAAGTGGCCCACTTCAGCGAAAACAGTCAACAAGCGCCCAACCACCCAGATTGGTGGCATAATAGCAGCAACAAAAACAACAAATTCAGTTGCAACACAATACTGCCACATCCATGCTTTAGTCCGCTGCGCTGAGGATGCCTCCATTTATGGACTGCATGTCAACCCTTCTCGTATAGGAGGAAATCTTTGTGTTGCACATTCCCGCCTACAGGCTTTTGCTGCTGCTGCTGCTGCATGCAGTTGATGTTGAACACTTTTGTTGTTGCTTATTTTTGTGCATTATTTTTTGGTTTTTTGGTGCTGGCGCTGGCGCGGCAGTACTTTGAATTTTATTCGTTTATCCATCAACGTCATCATTGCTTTTGTCTCACACTCACCACTCGTTCCTTCGCCATCAGCTAAATGATGTCGTTGTCGTATGTCAAAAATTGCATTTCCGCGCGTCATAACCGACACACACACACATTTGTACATATCGCTAAATACACCCAGTAGGGAAATAAGTAGCGAGAGACATATTTGTGGTCCGAACTAAAACGAAAGTGACAGATAAGAGAGTACAAAAATTTTCCTATTTTATTTTATTTCAATTTCATTTTATCTTATTTCAATCTATTACGTTTAATTGAGTTTTTTATTTTCTTAAATTATTTTATTTTTAAAAATTATATTTTTTCATTTTATTTTATTTTAAAAAATTCATATTTTCCTTTGTATTATTATTATTTTTATTTTATTTTAACCTACATATTTCATTTTTATTTTCCTAAATTAAAAAAAAAAATGTTTTATTTTCGCAAATTTTTATTTTTTTTTTGCATTTTATTGTTTTTGTTATTTTATTTTGTGTTATCTTATGTGATTTACATTTTTTAGTTCATTATATTTTTTTTATTTTTTTATTCTTTATTCTATTTTTATTTTTATTTCATTTTGTTTTATTATAAATTACTTTCTTTTATTTTTATTTTTTTACTTTATTTCCTTTTATTTTAATTTTTTTTTTTTTTTTTTTTTTTATTCCCAAACTTTTTTTTATTAAATTTATTTATTTTTTCTCAATTTGTATCTTATTTTATTTTATGAATGTAATTTTATAATTTTTTTATTTGTTTATTTTTATTTTATGTTTTGTTGTTAAATTTTTTCCTTTTTTTGTTTAGTAGGAGATCAAATCCCACTTACAAATCCGATATGCATAGATAGTGTTCAACAACAACATATCGATTGCACTAGAAGCGCACCACTTCAGAACCTGAGATATTCCCTACACCATACTTTTTAATCTATGCATGTGTGCCAAGGTGTTTGTGTATTAAAGCTTCCGCTTAATTTTTTTTTTTTGGAGTTATTATTCCATGCAACATCTCTCAGTCCACAATATCCCTTGCCGTATTTTAATGCCTTTTCACATACTCATTCCTATGCATTTCCTTTTCATACTTATTCGCCATATTTTAATATTCAGTTTTATCCCTTAAGTGTTCTTTGTGCGAATTTAAGTAGGGAGACTGCGGCAAAATGAGTTACCCATTCCCATGCAGGAAACATTGTTGTGCCAAAAAATTATCTCGCATTATGATATGTTTGTTTTTGAGTAATAGATCAAAGAAGTTGATGTAGATGAACTGATTGAGTGTAACAAATAGTGGTTGACATAATATGAAGACGCCTCTTCAACAAATTTTTGTATCTAACATTTATAGCGAAATATTTTTACACTCTCTTACAAGCAAACAGGCCTTTCTTCTTTATCTAGCATTTGTTTGAATGCGTCACTCGTGTGCTTTTCAATTTTCAAATAAAAATATATTTCGCCCATTGTCGTGACGCACAGAACGCCATTATCGGCTGTTGGCCAAAGCGCTGAGTGTGCCGCCTATGATTCATGTTAGTCAAAATTGGTACGATGTAGCGAATACTTTTTGTATGTGGCGCTATTTGCACGCAGTTCAAACATAAGTCCCATATTGTCTAGTGGTTAGGATATCCGGCTCTCACCCGGAAGGCCCGGGTTCGATTCCCGGTATGGGAAGGATAATTTTTTTTTAATTTCATATATATTTTTTTTTTTTTAAATATTATTATTTATATTTACAAAGTATTATTACAACATTTCAACATTTTGCCTGTATTTATTAAACTCGCAACTGCTTATAATACAAATCACTCCGCTTAGCCACTGCTTACAGCATACTCGTACGGTGTTTGCTCATACCTAGAACAAGCATTAAATGCTGAGCTCCTCGTGTTCACCGGACATGCCGTTATACTTACAGTGTACGACAAAACTAAAGCACAAAACTTCCCATACCACCACAACCAGAGAATAAACTTTCCAACAAATAGTAATGGCAAATCTTTTTATTGTGTTTCGAAGAGGGCACATTGGTTGTTATGTAAAAAAAAAATTATACAATAAACTTCTTTCTAAACTTAAATATTAACTCAAACATAAAAGTAGTATTAAATATGCCGCGACAAAACTAAAGCACATTGGGATATACCTGTAAAGAAAAGTTGGTTCTTCTAATATTTCGTAGCGAAGCCCTTGTTTTTCAATACCGCTGCACATCTTCGTGGCATAGACTCAATCACATTATTTAAAACGTCTACGGAAGTGCTTTCCCAAGCTCGTTCTACCTGAACAAACAGGGAGTCCTTGTTTTTGCAGTTTTCGCATTCTATTTTCTGATCTACAATCTCCCACAGATTCTTTATGGGGCTTAGATCGAGTGATTGTGCAGGCCACTGCAATACCTCTATTTTATTGTCCAAAAACCATTCCTGGACACACCTCGCCGTATGTTTAGGATCGTTTGTCATGTTGGTAGATCCACTTCAATGGCATTTCCTCCTCACCATGGGGCAGCATAATGGTCTGGAGAATGCCTTTGTACACAAATCTGTCCATTGTGCCATTAATTCCATGATTTGGACCCAATCCGTAGCCTGAAAAACACCCCCAGGCCATTACGCTTCCTCCACCATACTTTACAGTACCTTTAAAGTAACGTGGGTTTAGACGTTGCCCTTTAGGTCTGCGTACAAGCTTCCCTCCATCAGAATTTTTGATGTTAAACTTGTATTCGTCAGAAAAAAGGACAGTTCGCCACTTACTGATGGTACAATTGATGTGGACCATGGGCTGAAGCTGCTACGGAGGCCAAAAGGGCAGCGTTTAAATCCACTCTATTCCAAAGGCACCGTAAAGCATGGTGAAGGCAACGTTATAGCCTGGGGGTGTTTTTCAGGCTACGGATTGGGTCCAAATCATAGAATTAATGACACAATGGACAGATTTGTGTACAAAGGCATTCTCTAGACCATTATGCTGCCCCACGCTAAGGAGAAAATGCCACTAAGTTGGATATACCAGCTGGTCAAGGATCCTAAACATACGGCGAGGTGCGTCCAGGAATGGTTTGGGGACAATAAAATACAGGTAATGCGGTGGCCTGCCTAGTCTCCAGATCTTAACCCCATAGAAACTCTATGCGAGATTGTAGATCGGAAAATAAATCGCGAATTTTGCATTAACAAGGACTCCCTGTATGTTCAAGTTACACAGGCATGGGAGAGCTTTTTCACAGAAGTTTTCCACGAACTTATTGAGTCTATGCCACGAGGATGTGCAACAGCATTGAAAAATAACGGATATTCTACTAAATATTTTAAGTTAGAACTTTCTTTTTCCAATTAGATACCTTGTGCTTTAGTTTTGTCGCACTATATTTGAGATTACTTTTACATTTTGAACTAATATTTCTGTTCAACTTGAAGTTTTGTGTTATTTATTTTGTTAACACAACAACATGTATATCCACTTGTAAATAGCATAGAAGAAACTTGAATTTATAAACGCTTGCAAATTTAGTTTCGCTACGAGGCAGTATGAGAAATTTCGTGCTTTAGTTTTGTCGCACACTGTACATATGTATATTCAGCGAGTTTTTCAAATACTTTGTTATAAGTAAAATTTGGAGTGGTTTTTTCGGTTGGCTTGTTAATGGACTTGACAGTGGTTGATGCTGCTGCATTGTTTGTGTATTGAAAGCGCAGCGAAATTCAATTGCTGTCGTTCGTATATGCATTTATAAACGAAGTATTGTTGTACTTGCAAGTACATGCATTGAGGCTGTCGTAACAATGGGTGAGTGCGCTTGCACTTAAACCACAATGATTGGCATTTTTAATGTTCGTTTTATATTTATCAATAAAATTTTAATTATTTTTGGTGCTCTTACAAAAGTGCGTTTGTTACATGAATACCACCTATCTGACGTACATATTTTAGTGTGGCATTTTGGTGTTAACAGTGGTGTAGTTAGAAAGAGAGTTGGATTGGGGGCTTTGCAAATGTGTGAAATCGGTTAATAGCGGAACGAAAACTTGGGAAATGGGTAAATGTACCAGAATCAGGCAGAGTTCGGATAACTTCGGAACATGGGATTATTTCAGTTCTTTTCCGGGACTTTTAAGGTATTGTAAGAAAATAATTTGGTACTTTTTTTTAGATCATTTCGGGATTGTTTTAGCGTCATATCAGGATTATCGTACAATTATTTTCGGGAATTTTTCTTCATCATTTCAGGATGGTTTGTGGAATATTTCGGGTCTTTCTCGGCATAATTTCAGGATCATTTAGAATTGTTTTAAAAAAAAATTGTAAAAATAATATTTTATTCACGCTCATTAATTAGTAAATTTTTTTTAAACACCCTCCTCCAAAATTTTTTAGCCTACACCACTGGCTCAGGTGAGCAGGTCGCCATAGATTTTAATATCGTATACATTTATTCATTTTTTTGTATGCCGACTATGTAAATAAAAATGTATTTCTACAGTTTTTAGCTGTAAATTTTGTTGCATTTAAGAGTTAGAAATGTATGCTGTCGGGCATGTTGCGGTTTTGCGAATTTCAATGATTTTAATTTAAAATGCAATTTCCGTACAAAAGCTTTTTAGTATCAGACATTAAAAATCAACCAGAACATTTTTTTTCTATAAATAAATTATGTATTTAAAGATTTTATGCAAAATATTTTGTTGTATAGCATTGAAATGTTGTCACTTTTAGTTTCAGTTCACCGACGTTGTCATAAACATCCCATATTGTCTAGTGGTTAGGATATCCGGCTCTCACCCGGAAGGCCCGGGTTCGATTCCCGGTATGGGAAACTTTTTTATTTTTTTTTAATATTTGTTTAATCTTACTTTTTTTGTTTTCACTTTAATACATTTTTTTTAAAACTCCATAACTCAGGATTTTATGGAAGTACGCTATATCTCGAAATGAGTTTAAAAATTCTCAGCTGAGATAGGGTGACTATCAAGATAAATCTGAATAAATGCATTTCTGAAAAGGTTGCCAGCGATGTCCTATGACATATTGCTGGTAATGTTACAACATTGAACCTTTGATTTTTTTAAATAGGGGGTATAGTCTAAAAGTGCTGAGTTTGAGCGCGTTCAGTAGGTAACATAATATATGTAGTTCATATTCTCGATACATAAAACATTACCAAAAATGTCGATAAATACGGTAAATAGCTGTTTCGAAACTCCTGTTCCTAAATGGTCCCACGATGGAACCGTTTCACTTGGCGAATCACGCTTGGTAATTCCCTTGCGCCAAATATACAACCACAAATTATGAGCTCGTATAGCTCTAATGAAGTTAATACGCAGGCTAACCATATGTCGACTAAATGAGATATTCTTGTAGCCACAGAAATGCAATCAATGCACGCCAATAAAGGAATAAAAGATAGTCCCACAACTCTCGAGCAAGCAAGGACAGTAACAATAAATTTTAATTGAAAATTTTATTAAATTATAACAAAAGAAGTTGAAACGAAATTAAAATAAGCTTTACGACAGAGCTACCAGAAAAAAAAAAGAAGAGAATTGAGCTATCAAAAAACGCATAATACAATGAAAAACATAAAAAATAGAGACGCAAAAGGACGGCCAACGATTTGCAGGCGACATAAAGCGCCGAACACAATGGCTGCATTCCAAAAAAAAGCCTAAAAGTGAATGTTATACTTACATATAACCATGTACCTACATATATGCCTGAGGTGAGGTGAGGCAGGTGGTGTCGTGTGGCAAGCGTCTATGACAACAAGCGGTGCACGGAGTGATGTGCAGCAGGCTGCGTATCAAATAGCAAGCGCGTTGTGGTTAAAACGCGCATGACCGTTGCCGACCGCAAAAGGGAGCGCAAAACCCCCCCACATTGCAAAAACAACTGGACATCACCAATACACATACGCAAATGCAGTTTTTATTGCTGTTTTAATACGTAATTTTTATTTTTTTTTATTTTATAAAAAACGTTGTGGTTCAGTGGCACAAAAAAGAAAAACATTAACCAACATTAAAGCGTAGGCATGGGCGTATAAAATTTTTGTGTAAAATTAAAAAGAAAATTTAACATGACAACCAACAAGCAACAACAACCAACGACTTGCAAAAAAAAAAATAAAATGATATGGCGGTGGGTGGTTAAGGGTTAAAAATTTGCGTATGCGTTGCCAACGCAAAAAATTGCATATTGAAATTATGCTGCTGTGCGGCAGTTGAAATTTACGCTTATATAAATAAATACAGTAGGTATCTGTACCGTTTATCAAAGCGATAGTTATCGATACCTGTCCACTATCAGAGTTAACCCTAAACTGCACGAAAGGAATTGTTTGAAAACTAGCCAAAGCGAATTTAGCATAGAAAATCCCGAAAAGGAACCGATTTGACCACTAAAGCGCTGAGTGAGCATTGACTCCGCCAAGTACAACAAGTTACAATCCGACTTTTGATAGCTTTCTCTGGATATTGTCTTCAACTGGTTAAGTTCTAGGTTAGTGCTAAGTTAGTCGAATTTTCGGCAGAGTATTTAAGTATGAACTTTTATGCTCTGCATCCATTGCACTTAGCCAAAGAAACTGTTCGCAAACTACCCTTAATTGAGTATGAATCCCTAACGGGCGTGGTCCGCTTGTTTTGAAAGTTTCGCATTTCCTGCAGGGTGCTTGTATGATAGGCATGTTTTTTTTAATACTCTTTTATGTACAAATATATATACATACATACATTTTATTTATAAATGCATTAACATGTTCCACTCCCTTTTTAAGTTGAATTTTATTTTAAATTTGTTTTTTTTTTTTTTGGGAGGCTGAAGGTGATTTTGCCTACATAAATCGCTGGACAAATGCGTTCGATTGCAATTTTTAAGCTAATTCTTCTTTTTGTGTGAAGTTGTTTGGATGTTGGCATGTATGTGTGCAAATGTGAGCATGTGTATGTGTGTGAGTTTTTTTAATGCGTATCAGCTATTACGTGCGTAAAGCTCTCTCGCTCGCACATGCAGATACAAGTTGTTAGGCTTTTTTTGCAGTGCATTTTTAATATATAATAATATATACATATCTCTATGTATATAACTGGAAAAAGCATTCAATTTGTTTAAAACAAAAAGATTTTATACATTCGCTATTTTTTGATTTTATTGTGGCGATATTTTTCGTCAGCCAAATTTTCATAATTATTATATATTTAGGCCTTATATACTATCAGCCCACCAGCACAATTTTTGCACGTATGTATAGACAATTTCCAAACATTTTTACTATATATTGATGACATTTTTATGTATACTATATGTATGTATGTATGTATGTATATCCGCTTCCGGTCTAACCAATCACATTCATGGCGCAGTATTTGGTTTGGGTACTAATTAAAAATCGCTTTATTATCAATAATTGCATTTATCTACCTTAAACAAATATTAATGAGATTAAAAAAATAAGAATATTTTTTCAGAATTTTTAGTAGATTAAATAAAATTAATAATTGATATATAAAATTAATAAAAAACATAAAAACAAGATTGTTGCTATGCCAACTGTACAGGTTTTAGAGATCTCTGGTTTTTCGAAAAGAAAAAAAATTTTTACGTAATTTCCGCTTATTCGGTATATACCGTTATTTATCTATATGTAATTTTACATTAAACATATCTCCAGTCCAGGCCACACCTTAGATACCACCCTTCAACATCACTCTAGAAAAAATCTATGAAAGGGAGTAACACGTCAAAACTACTATTGCTGTATTGATCCGCTGCATGTTTTTGTTGTAATTTCTTATCAAAATTAAAAATTTAAAAATTCAACAAATCCCTTAATATATTAGTTAATGCCAGGTCATTCCCGATTAACCCAAAACTTTTTCTGTTAGTAGATGAGCCACATTAAAAAAATAAAAAAATAAAAACTGTTCCGAAGTGGACCGTCTAGGAATAAGTACTCATACATAAAAAAAAAAAATTCCACCTGCGGGAAGAGAATTTATGAAGAGAAAGGCAATGGAAAATTAGCAGCAAATCACGCAGAGTAACTTTATTGAAAGATGTCAGGGCCTTACTTGATTATGCTGGAGTCTCATATCTAAAATCTATTGGTTCCATCAGCCCTTTAGCAAACATCCACAATCCAACCTTTAGCAATATTTTTTTGCAATATCTTTTTTCTCATTAAAAATATTAATGCTGACGTCGCATTATTACACGTTTTTGTCGCTTCATTAGCCACATTTAATTAATAAAAATAATGAATTTCATAGAGCCATGTAAATTTTCATACATCAAAGCACATCAACCTCCTCTATTTTGTATTATATAATGACTGGTTTGAAATCGCAGCAGCTGTGACCAATGAAAAAGGCTGTAGAGAGACAGTTATTTTGGTAGGTGTAGCTCAATATTATTGAGGAACGAGATTAATAACTTTGGTACGGCAGGATATGACGTTGCAGTAAAAAATTAAAAAAATTAAAAACAGTAATAATAAAATTTGCTTATGATAATGAGTAGTTGTAGTTGCACATTTTAATATCGTTTTAATGCAAAGTTTTATTTTTGCAAAGGAAAAAAAAAAATTGTACAAACGCATCCATTTTTTTTTTGGGTGGCCAATTAATAAATATCCTTTGTGGCAAAAGCAGTTCACACTTTTGGGATGCATGAGTGGTCGTGTTCGTAATGAATAATGCGAATATAATGATAATGGTTAATAAAAAAGCTGCAAGGATATATAAAAAAATATTTAATCATTTCCATATTGACAATTGGTTGAAGCTAAAAAATGCGAGCCATCGATCTCACCAGTATATGGTAAGCCCCCCCATAGTTAAAGTACGGTCCTTGTCCAAAATATCAATTTATTTTTGCTTCTTTGCAAGAGCCCTAAGGCAATCTCGTGAGATCAGTGGTAGGGATGTGCTTTAATGCTCTCTCGAAATATCGCTTGAGCGATCAATAGAAGCTTTCAAAAGCCATTGATCAAGAACGATTTGCTGATATCTTACAGTCTAATTCTTAGACTCTACTCAGAGTATACGTTTGCAAGTATCAAGTGAAATTCTGGCCCTTCGCATGAAAATACACATATAAATATTCCACATTGTCACTCTTTACTTGCATTCGTAGGCGTAGGCATGCGGTCAGTAAAATGCGCGCTCATTCTCTCAAAGGACTGTCATCCACTCGGCCATTCTGCTACTGTTTGCTGAAACGAATTAATAAAAAAATGAATAAACAAAGTAATGAAATGTATTAATATGCCCTTTTTTGTAAAATAAAAAAAAGTACTCAAAAAACTTATTTTATTTGATTTATTTATGTATGAGCAGACGCACATTTATAGCTTTTATTGAACGCTGGTTGGTCGGCCGCTGAATGGGTGGACTGACGCCGTTGGTTTTTTCATATTTTAATTTTCTTTCGCTAACGCCTGCCGCATCCATTGCCATGACGCAGTGATAATAATAATGACAATCGAAGTAAAAAAAAAACACATGTTTGGCATCTAAAAAAAAAGCTATCGAAATGCCGCAAATAATTGGTGGTGTTAGCGTCAGAAAAAATGAGCGGGTCTGGTGGTTGGATTCTGTATGTTTGTGCAAAGTATTTTTTTGTTGCTGCTGTCAAATGTAATCGTATAAATCAGTGTGCGATATAAAGGGTGCTAAAGTTTGTGAGAATGCTGTTGTGAATGGAGTAGCTCATAGTACTGGTAGTAGTAGCATTCAGGAAATGATGCTGTATACCTGTAGAAGTTCCGCGTAATATTGGTCCATCCAATGACCTCGCAAATAGCTCAACAATCTTTCTGTAGCTTCTTTATATTGTCCTTTGCAGATATCCGAGTATTACTGTTTCCTTAAATTTTCCGTTTTCTTCTTGTTCTATTGCTTTCATTTTATTCATTTTTTGTTAATTCTCTTCTTGATTTCTTTTTTCGTCATAGATTTGTTTTTATTTATATCTTTTTTTTAACTCGTCTTTATTTTCCTCTTGCTGTTTCTTAAACTTATTTCTCAGGTGTCTTTCCCTTTTCATTTTTTCTCTTCCATTTTTTTTTTTTTTTTTTGACTTAATTTTTTTAATTTTTTTCTTGTTTCACTTTTTCTTTGTTTTTGTTTTTATTTCTTATTTTTCTTATTTTTTCCTTTTTATTTGTTTTCTTTACTTTTTTAGAAGTTTCTTTTCATATTTGCCTTTTTTATATTTCTTTCTCATATAGTTTTCTTTTTTCTTTCTTCTCCTTCCTTTCTTTTTCTCTTCTTGTTTTTCTTTTTCTTATTAATTTTTTAATTTTTACTTCTTTTTCTTTTTATGGTTCTTTTTCTTCCTCTTTTTATTCCATTTCATTTTATTTCTTTTCTTTTTTATTATTCTTTTTCTTTTAATTTTTTTATTTTTCTTTTTCTTTGATTTTCTTTGTACTTTTAATTATCTTTTACCTTTTTTTTTGGTTTTCTTCTTATTTGTTTTTCTCCTTTTTATTTTTATTTTGCCTTTAATTTCCCCTTTTCTTCTCTTTCTTCTCTTCTTTACCTTCCTCTTATGTTTTTATTTTTTATAAATAATAAATTCTACCACCTTTCTTACTTGTGTTTGACCCACCCTAATATTTATTACCACTTTTAGCATTTAACAACAAAAAATTGCGTACACCCTGTATTTCCATAATGACGTTTGTACACTATACAGTTATTACTTATTATTCCTATTTTTCCATAACAACTTACTTAATACATGCATATTCATGTTTTGCACATAACTGAAATTTTCGGCCCAGGATATCTCTGCTGCTGCTGCTACTGACTGACCATGTTGCAACTTTGACAGGTCATGTTATGCAGATGACTACACAATTTTGCATGTACTTACTGAAAATTATTCAGTTATATGTTTTATATACATACATACCATTATACATGGATATTAGAGATGTGTAAAAATATTTATTCCTAAATTCGGGATACAACTGTTAAACCAGGGAAAAATGCTGGCTCACCCGAAAATTCTTTTTAAAAATTTTTTAATAAAAATAGCATCTCTAAAGGCAGACAAGTTACTCCTGAGATGTTTTTTGTAGCAGAAAGCCCTCTGCTAACCGGCTAGATACTATCTACCGATAAAACAAATTTTGAACCCAATGTTTTGATATCAGTGGAAACCCCAATATGATAATCAAGAATTTAATTTAATTTTCTTTTGCTCTCCGGGATCCCGTAATCGTATACCTATATGTATCTATACTCTCTACATACTTAAACGCATTTGTCAGCTTATGTACTAACATAACACAAACATACATATGTATAATGTATATAACTTTTTCACTTTTCCACCAGCATCCAAGCATTCCAATCATACCAAAAGCAATCCTCAATAGCCAAAAGATAATGACAGCTGCTGCGATGACGATGGCAGTCGACAAAAAAAAAACGCAACAAAAAAATTGCAAAATAAACAAAGCGGGAAAAATTAAACAAACCAAAAATGTCATGCAAACAGCGCAAAAACAAGGTAAAAGTTCATAGCAACAACAAAAGCAACCACAATTGCAATTAAATTATAGTCAACCGAGCAGCAGTTGAAAAGGTAGGCGTTGCACGGTGGGGAGATTTGGAGCGAGTTTATTGCGAAATTTGAAAAAAAAAATGTTCAAAAACGAGCATGAGAATGAATTTGAAAAATGGCCCATCTACTATATATTAGTAATGTGAATTCATACTCCTTACTTCGTCTCTACAGCTCTCTAACTCAACATAGTTCACAGCTTAAAAACCAAAGTCGTATTCACCAGTAGACGAAATGAAACACATCACCATTTTTCTGCAATATTTTATTTTACCACAAATACTTCACGTATTGCCCACAGTGCAATGCTCTACAAGGCAGCGCGGTAATGCGAACATAAATTGCTTTTTTATTAATGCCACAACACGAAACAAAAAATCGAAAACAACAAAAAGATGCGCAAAATGCATTTGCAGCTTCATTGGCAGGCGCAACAACAACTGCGACGCTGACATCGAAGTCAGCAGCAGCTAATTATGCACTTGCGGCAAACGGCAGGACGCAGCTCGTGGCATAAACGCGCCCAATGATGCATGTTGCGGCAGCGTATTGAACTTTTATTGTGGTGTGGGTGGCATTGAGAAATGTGCACATTTTTTTGTTGTAAGCAGTCAGTTGTTGTTCCTTTTGACTCGCTTTACACTACAACTCCGCTTTTTCGCTGCAGCGTTCGGGCTGCGCTGCCCAGCAAACTGACAGTTGTTGAGTGTCACAGGCTTTAGCCGCAGGACAATACGTTTTTTGTTATGTTTGTTTTTCAGTTTTATGTGATTTTGGTGTGCTTTTTGTTGTTGTTGTAATTTTCTCTTTTCAATTTTAAGCTATGATAATGCGCTGGCTTGCGCCTTCCCGCGGCTGTGCTGCATATAATGAGCTGCGTTGATCAGCAAAAATTATGTTTTATAGCGCGTTATGTTTTCGGATAGTTGTTGTTGTTCTTGTGCGCATATTTTCAATGTTTCGGGTTCTGTTTTTTTGTTATTTTTTTTTCATTTTTTTGTTTGCATTCTTGCCTTTGCTTATGCAATAATACCACCTCACGTGCATGCCTACTTATGTATGTATGTATGTTTGTAGCTATGTATTTAAGCGCTAAGTAAGTACGTACATATGTGTGTGTGTTGCATGTGTCAGCCATTCAAAGTGTTGCATGCTACATTTTTTATTATTCAGTTTCAAAAATGCAACGCCATCAGCAACACATTTCAAACGATTTTTGCTTTTCGTTCGTTCATTCCCAATTCAACGCCAATTTGGTTTTTCATTAGGTTCCAAAATTTTCGTGTGATCTGATGTTTTGTTTTTTGGTCAACATCTTTTTCTACTATTTATGATGCGCTGGCGTATTTTCGTTTGTATTTTTGTTGTTGTGTGCATGTGTGCGTACGCGTGTGTTGTTGTCGCGCGTTACATGCCACTAACGGTTTAGATGCGCGTTTTGTTTTTGTGTTCATCGTGTGTAAACGGAGCTGTTTTCGGTCAAACTACACAAAATTTCACAAAAAAAAAAAAATTTTAAATAATTGAAACAAATTGCAAAAGTGTGCAGTCGAGAGCGCAAAAAGTCACTAATTCAAATGGGCAAATAAAAACAAAAACAAAAACAAAAACAAAAAAAATATTGAAAGTGAGTAGAGCATAGATGTCATACAAAAATGAAACAATAAATGTTGACAAGTGTGAGTGGTGAAATGCCTGTGTATGTGTGATCCTAAATTGGTGTGAAATTGAGATTTTTTTCTTTTTAATTTCGAACATGCAACAGTTTGCTCTAAGACATCGCAAAGCATCCTGCAGTGTCTCTGTTGTTGCCAGGTCTGTCCAGTTGGTGGTCTCTTGATAGCCAAAAAAGCGCTGAGAGTTGGAACGTGTATTTCTTGAACCAACAAAAGTGTCTTTTGTATGTATGTTGAGAGAGCGTGCTGTGTGTTGTGCGAGCAAAACTTCGTTGACCCCCAATCTGAAGTCGTTGTGCACTTTAGTCACCTCTTACGAAGGGCATGCTTACCTCGTTTTTTCTCAAAAATATTCCGAGTGTATTATTTCAATGAAAAAGCTTGCCAACAAAATTTTAGATTTCCCCCAATATGTAGGAAAAATTAGAAAAAGATTTACTTCCTCAGAGTTTTTACTTCATATGATGGATGGATAAATAGTCACTCATCTTCGATACGCTTGTTTTGGTGAATCCTGTAGGCTCTGGTTGCTGATTGGCTATGTGATCTAGCTGTTGTTGTAGTAACTGTACTTCATGGTTGCCGCTTTAACAGGAATTAACAATCCGTAAGCGCGGCAACTCTACGACATTACAGTACATAGACCAAGTTGCCATGTGAATATTTTATCATTAGGGTGGTTTGAAAAAAAAATCCTTTACTATTTGAATAGATTTTATAGTTTACCAAAAGAGGGAGTAAAACAAAATTTACTCAACATTTTGAGATGTCCAACTCGATTATTAGATGATTAATTTATTAGTGGTTAATTTTTAAAGTTTTCCATAAACTGTAAGATGTACTTTCAAAATGAAATGTAAAGTTAAAAGCTGAAATTTTTTTTGCTGGTATCAAGAATTTATATTTATTTTATTTTTAGGTTAAATGATATTAGAGAAACATTACCAAGATTTGGACAACAAAGGTATGAAATGACGTATTTCGAAGTAACGTTTTTTTTTATTAAAATATTGCATTCGTGAACATTTCAGAAATTTATAATTTTTTTTTTTTGTAGCTAATTTTTTTGTATCTAAATATTAAACTTCAATGAGTTTAGAAATTTTTTTAATTTTTAATTTTTATAAATTTTTTTATTTTATAATAAAAGAAAAAAAGTTTTTTCTGCTCACCCTAATGTTGTTTAAATATTCATGCCATGGTTTGTGCATTTTTTAAATTTTTCGAAAAATTTGTTTGCTCAGCTGAGCTTTACCCCATAAGCTTTTTAGGTTATGTCCGTGCAGCAAAGGGCAGGCCTATGCAATATAACTAGACCAACAACAAGAACAACGAAAAATAGCAATAACCAATTAAAATTCGTTGCAATCGTTTTATGTAGTTATTATAAAATAAGAATTTTTAGGGTCTGTTTTTTAATCTAACTAACCTAAGCAGACTGTTTCAGCGCATTAAATTCCAATCATTTTTCCTTGTCTAACAATTTTGCATAAAATACCATGAAAATTTAAATCCAACAGAAAATCAGCTCATTATCAAATATCCTCCCAACACTCTTCCCTTGCCGTTCAGCCCCAGCCTTCCCTTTCGCTCTCGCCCACTAAACATTTGTCGGCGCGCAATTTGCAGGCTATTGTTTTAGCTGTGACTGTCGCCTAATTGAAATTGTTGTTGTAGCAAACTAATTTCAATTTAAAATACATATTTCATTAGAAATGTGGTATGAAAGTTAGTTGAAAATAGGAAAAAAGCGCATTTCATTTCATGTCATTTGTGTTGTTCATCTATTCATCCTTGTTTATTCAATTGCTGTGCTTTGAATTTGTGTTTGACCGCCAGTTAATTAAGAACAACAAAGTGAGCCAATAATGTTAATACAATGTTGTTGGGTGTTTTGAAGGGAAAACCAAACAACAACGGTAACAACAACAATCAATGTACATATAACCACAACAACAGCAAACAAACAGCTAATACAACAAGGTAGCAAAAGCTAAAAGCAACAACAACACACATACTCGAACAACAACAACATAAAGTACATAGTCTAGTTGATGAAATTTTGTATTTAGAATGAGCTAAAAGGAGTTTGTGTTGAGCTCCAAAATTAGCTGAGTCTCATACTGCCTCATTTAGGTGCTCGTTCGCTCTCTCTCTCTTTCGTTCGCTTTACAGTCTCTTTCACTCTCACACAATTGATTGGGTGGTATTTGCGCTGAAGCTAGACTTTACAATAATTTCGCCATTAACGCTAATTTACAGCAATTTATGCAAATGCGTTTATTGCGTGTTGTTGCTGCATGTTTTGTTGTTATTATTGCTACTGTGTTGCATTTGCAGCAGCTGTAACCACACAATGCTCGCCCTCCGCCGTCGTCGACGTGTGATCAGTGCAGCATAAAAAATTCAATATTTGCTGATTACAATAGTATAGCAAATGTAGTTGTTGTTGTTGTTGTTATTGTTGTTATTGTATGCATTGATGTATAATGCTTTGTTGTTGTTGCATTTGTTTTTGCTATTTTTAATATATTAACGCATTATACATACAAAAATGTTTGATGTTCGCATGTATTTTGTTGTACTTGTTATTGTAATTGCTAGTGTCGTTGTTGTTGTTGTTTATATTATTGGTTTTTTGACTGGTTGGACATACTTAGCCACATCATTGGCATCCGTTTGATACAGTTTAGTTTAGAAAAATCCGGCCGTGTTGACACATTCGTTCTCTTTTTTCAATTGAAAACATTTTAGTATTCAAAAATAAATTCAAAATAAAACAATTTTTCTGAAAAAAAAAAAAAATTTATTAAACAAAAACCAAAAAATGTTAAAATTAACACGAATTTCAAAAAATATTCAACACTTTGAGATAAACAAACATATGTATCTACATATATAAATATGTATATGCATTTGAGTATGTGTAACTTTACCTAAAAAGAAGTAGAAGAAGAAGCAGCGCGAAAAAAAATGTGTATTCAACATAGCTGCAGCAGCAGCAGCAAGCCACAGCAACGAAAATATGCAAAATAAGAAAATGAAATAAAACAAAAAAGTCTCACAAAAGTGTTATGGCTTTAAGACTTTGTGTTCTTTGTTTTTGGAAAAGCAGCGCGTCTATTTGTTTGATTTTATGCTACAAATAAAATGTTGGCGCAATGTGCGAAATGCTGCCCGCTAGGAATGGTGTGAAAAGCGGGCCCATGGTGCGTATACGTAACCTTAAATCGTTGTGGTGTGAGTGGTTCTAGGAAAAGGAAGAAAGAAATTGAAGTTGAGGACTTTTTTTTTTTGATTTTATGAAGTGTTGTCGAGTTAGTTTTAAGGCAGTAAATTCTGATAAATTTGATGAAGACCTTTTTCTTTTGTCTTCTTTCTTTTTTGTTATGTCAGCCCTGGAGTTGAGTGTTGGAATGTTGAGTTTAGAAAAAACAGGATCATACATCAAAAAAAACTGAAGTAAAAAAAAATTATGAATTTTTATGATTAATGAAAAAAAAATAAAAAAAAATGATAATTTTGTACGATTATTAAAAAAATTAAAAAAAGTTAAATTGAAAAAAAAAAATCAGAAATACTTAATGATAAATAATACTTACCTTTGACCTTCTCTGATTATTTTTCGATTTTTTTCAAATTATTTTTAATAATCGTGAAAAATAATCTCTTCTTTTGATTATTTTCTAATTAATTGAAAATCAATCATTAAAAACTTCGAGTAATGAAAATCAATGATTAAATGAGTTCTGAGGAAAATACGATTAGTAATCATTATTTAAGTTTTAGTAGAATGAAAATGCTCTTCAATCCCACCATTTGTGACTAAGAAGTTTCATAACAAGAGGAAGAGTTTATAATTAAAAAAAAAAATAAAAAAATTAAAAATAATATAAAAAATAAAATAAAATAAAAAAATATAAATAAAAATAAAAATAATTAAGTTAAATTAATAAAACAAATCATAAAATAAATAAAAATAGTTGAAAAAAGTGAAAGGCAAATTTAACAATAAATTATATTGAAATTATAATTACAACAAAATTAAAAAAGAAACGCGTTAATAACGCTACCATTCAAATAATTTGGATATTCGATTAATCAATGATTAATTTTATTCTGATTTATCAATGATTAATTTAATTCATTCAAATGACTACTGTGATGAAATAATAATAGTTATGTAAATGAAATATTTCAAGCAAGTAATCATGTTTTTAGTAAAAAACCAGTCTGATCAATTCATTAATACCACAACACAATTAGAAATTTTAATTACATTTTATTAAAATAAATTTGGGTGCATTAGTTTCGATAGAATTCCCCAAAGACTAGTTTTTCGATGGAAGTTTCCACTTCCAAACTAAAATTCCTGACATAAAAAATTCAATTAAGCCAAATAAAATTTAACTATTATTCTGCGTACTCAAAAATCGTCTGTTCATACTGGCTTGGAATTACTCAGTACTTATAAATTTCCTTTCATTTAAATGCCACAAAGCCGAACTAAATATTTAACTCCTTTAGAATTTAAGCAACACAAAATAACCAATTCGCATCTCTCGTGATACCCATAACCCATTTTTAATTTACTTTGAAAATTCAAAACTTCAAACAATAACCTTATGCCAACAATTTTTGTACGTCGTCTACTCCATATTTGAGCAGCAAAACTCGACCTTAACTAAAATAATAAAACCAAAAAAAATAAAAAAAAAATATAAAAAATAGAAACAAAACACCAAATCGCTATTAGTTTTCATAGCTGTGAGCTGTGCTTGTATGAACGATTTTTGGCGGGAAATACCGCCAATGTCTGTGGCTATGTCTAGCTTTTCATTAGAGCCAGCACTTCTAGTGAATCACAGCTATATACAAACTTACACATACACATACATATCTATGGATTACCAACTTTTCATTCTCGTAATTTTCGTTTTTGTTTTCTTTTTTTTTGGTTTTTCTTTGCTTTTGTCTTCACTGCTAAATCAGGTATTGTTTTTTAATTCCTTTCGCTATTTTACGCTACAGTTTTAAGCAGGCGCTCTTCTTCATGCACTTTTTACTCTTTTTTTCTTTCTATAACGTTGCTCTGTTTCAAATTTTGTTTCATTCGAGAAGTTTTCTGTTTCTCGTTTTTCTTTATATTTCTATATATTTGAGATAATGTCGTTTCCTGTGTTGGTGTTAGTTTTAAAGCAAGCAGCGCTCTCGACGCTATAAGTTTTAGTACTGCCATTGTAATCGACTTCGGCATTAATGCTGCTTGCTTCGTACTATGAGGTAGTTTTAAGAAATTGAAACTTGAGTTCGGTGAACATAATAATAACAATAATAATAATAATAAAAATAATAATAATAACAAAAATAATAATAAAAAAATAATAATAAAAAAATAATAATAAAAATAATAATAATAATAATAATAATATAAATAATAAAAAAAAAAAATAATAGTAATAATAATAATAATAATAATAATAATAATAATAATACTTATAATAATGATAAAATAATAATAATAATGATAATAATAATAATAATAATAATAATAATAAAAATAATAATAATAATAAAAATAATTAAAATAATAATAATAATAATAATAATAAAATAATAATAATAATAATAATAATAATAATAATAATAATAAAAATAATAATAATAATAATAATAATAAAAATAATAATAATAATAAAAATAAATAAAATAATAATAATAATAAAAATAAAAATAATAATAATAATAAAATAATAATTATAATAATAATAATAATAATAATAATAATAATAATAATAATAATAAAAATAATAATAATAAGAATAATAATAATAAAAATAATAATAATAATAAAAATAATAATAATAAAAAAAAATAATAATAATAATAATAATAAAAATAATAATAATAATAAAAATAGTAAAAATAATAATAATATTAATAATAAGATTGCAGTAAGAAGATATACATTTTTCTTTCCCTTAGCTTTTTTTAATTATGAAAAGAAAACCAACTTTGATTAGAAACTTTTAGTTTTGAATTGGACTTTGCTTGAAAAATATTCCAAAAATTAAAATTTTAATTTTATTTTTTTATAACATTTTTTAATTTATTTTTCAATTTAATTTTTTGGACATATTCGTAATAAGCAACTGAAAATATTTGAAGGATAAAAATATATATATATACATACATATTTGAAATTAATTAAAAAAAGCTTCAAATTGTTTTTTTTTGATCGCATTTTTTTTTTCTTGTTTGGTGCTTTTCAGATTTTAGTTTGGCAATTTTATATTTTACGGAATGCTTGAGGTTTTGGATAATATTTTGGAAACTATAGTTTTTTAGAAGCCACCTTTTTAAATAAAAAAAAATTTTTTATAAATTTAGTTAGCTGTTTAATTCTACTTTTATAATAAAAAATGCTGGAAAAAAATTGTTTTTTTAAAGTTTTTCAAAACATTTTTTTTTAATAACGTGCGATTTTCCAGAGACCGTTAAGTTTATCAACATCAAAGTTGCTCGCTCGAAAAAAACTCGGAAAACGTTTGAACTGTTTTTTTTTGTGATTTTTGAAATATTTCAAACTCTTAATTTTGTCAAGTTTTCAATAATTTTTTTTTTAATTTTATCAAGTTTATGTTTTAACATTTTTTGATAACCAGGTCTAGCTTTGGTTGCTATGGAAAATTAAAATTTCAGCCAAAATCCATCAAAGCAGCCCACAGTGCTGCGCTACAATGAGACGTCAACGGCGTCGTTCCCGTCGTCTTCGATGAAAGTCAAAGTAAAATTCTAAACAAAATGTAAACAAACAAATTTGAGGAAGACAAACGCATAAACAATGGCAATAGATAAATATGTACTAGAAATGCAAAACTACAACAACAACAGCTACATACATAGCAGCCAAGTTATCTAACAATATTTGCTAGACACTGGGGTTTTTGTTGTTGTTTTTTTTTTTTTTGTTAATTTTATTTTTATCTAGCTCTTCCTCACCGTCCTCAACTTCAAGTGTTGATACAAAAATAAACTATGAGAAACCAGCAAAAGTTTGATAAGCCAAGCACAGGGGCCGCTGGTGTTTTGGGTGAATGCGACTTCTGAGCCTCGTACCAACCAAACAGCACCGGGGCGCATGAGTAACTTTTTTGTTTTGCACTGCAGCGCTGCTCGCATAGTAGACGCAAGAGACGACGAACAAAAACAAAAGCGAAATAATGATAAAAGATAAGAAAAACGAGCGAGATTTTGTAGTAAAACAAAAGAAATTAAAGAAATTAACTTGGGGTTACACGAATGGGCGCGTTGCATCGGATGTCTATGGTTGCATGGAGTGTTAGTTGGGTGTGTAGGTGGTAGTGATGGCGTCCGTGCTGGTGCTGAGTAGATTTGTAAGCGGTAACCATTGTAGATGATTGAAGAAAATTTTTGCGAATGGGGAGGAGCTTTGCTGTGCTGTTGATGTGTTGATGCGCTAAACGGTGTGGTGACAGCAATAAATAGTAGCATAGTGCCACTGGGAGTTCTGGTGCGTGCTCCACTGATACAATGCCATTCAAATATGAGAGCTAATTTGGCAGCACTGGTTTGTCAAAAAATATTCGTTTGAATAGTCAAAACTGATATCACCATTCTAAAATTCTTGATTGATGAACGCAGTCAGAAGAAAAAGATGCAGAGCTCGTATCATTTGGGGATTATTTCGGAACTCTTTCGGGACTTGTTCTGCATTGTTTCAGAATCATTAAAGTATGAATTACAAATTATTTTCGGGATAATTTTTGAGATATCCTGGATCATTTAGGGACAGAAAATAAATATTCAGAAATTCTGTAAAAACTTAAGTGCTTCATTCAAGAGCTTCCTATTATTAGAGTTGAGTTTAAATGCAATTTTTCATAAAAATTTTTTTTTAGCGTAATACCATGCCATTGAAACACCCTAATATATACACACACACATACGTACACACAAATATTCCCCAAAAATAAATTAAAAAATAACAAACAAGGCTGAGAGCCATGCAGCTGCTGCAATTTAATGGTGGTGGTGGTGTTGGTGGTACCTCGTATGTGCTGAGGGGGCTGACCAGACAAGGTGGTGGCCGGGTGAATGCACTAAGCAGCAAGCTGCCCACCGCCGCTAACGCGCTACATATCTAGCCACGAAGTAAAACGAGCGATAAGCACGACAGGCAAGGCGCATACAACAAATTTTCACTTTTATATACACCAAGCCACTGAATGTCTATGCTTGTTTGTTGTTGTTGTTGCTTTTTTTTTTTTGATTTTTTTTTCTGCTGAAAATATTGAAAACTTTTGCTGTTTTTTGGGTGCAGCGCGCCGCTCACTGCACATGTCAAGTAGTTGTAGTAGGTTGGGTTGTTGTTGTTGTTGCTACTGCCGTCGCCTGTACGCCATTGTGTTTTATATAACGGACTGCTAGGTCGGCTGCTGAATGATACTTTTAACGAAAATGTTCGGCATCGAGCACACAACACAACACAACCATTGGAGCGACTGAGATGCAAGTAGCAAATGGGAGGACTGGAAGCAACTGTGCGTTGGTCGGGTGTAGGTTTGGGTGTTAAATAGTGGGCGGGGGGGGGAGGAAAAGGGTCGTAAGGGGCCGCTACTTATAGTGTGTGCAATGCGTATGCAGGTGCATTTCATTTATTTTCGTATAATTTCCGTTTGGATTTTTGTATATAACAAAGTGGCAGCATGCAGCTTATGTATGTATGTATGTATAAGCTATGTATGTATATGTACATATGTGAACGTATGTAAGTAGCATACACCTTGTTGTTAATGGCTATGCACATTGGTATGAGTGTTAAATGAAAACTCATTTCCTTTGATCTGTCATTTAGTCGTTTTTGTGCACTGAGAATTATAGAAATATATGTATGTAGCGTGCTATCTACACACATGCACATGCTTACAGTCACTCATACTTGAAATGGCACATTACATTCTTTTGGATTTTTATAAATTGTTTAATGTTAAATTTTTATTATTTTTTTAGCACTACCCTTGCCCACTCTATTGCAAACTTTATTTATTTAAAGCTTTTAAATTAAAAAAAAAAAATTAAAAATTCAAATTCAACAAATCTTTTGAAATACCAAAAAAAAAAATACATACATAGATGGAAACGGAAAGGTTTAATTTGTTTACTTTCAAATCCTCGAAAATAGCTAAGAACGGGTTGAGCTACAAAGCAGCCTGTTCCAACTCCACTGTATCTATCAAAAAATATATTGGGTAAACTTTCATTGCCACCACTGTGCATAGCGCGAATAAAGTACACTCGTGAGCTTAAATGTATAGTAAAGTTTAAGTTAGATAACTAGCAATGCATCGTTGATTATTACATTCAATTCTATAAAGTGTTGTTTGAGTGATGGGCGAACAAATTTACAAAGCGACAGACAACAATTCTATCTTCTATGCTATTACACTAACAAAAATTGGAATTTTTAATTATTTGCCTGCTAAGCTTGTATTATATGTAAAGCTGATTTATTTGTATGCTTCGTAAAACCAAGTGGGCGTGGTCCTTAACCGATGTGATATAGATAGGTATCTTAAAACAAAATTTACTCTACTGCTGAGAGATGGAAGTAACGAAGTATTGTTGCAACAACAACAAATTTTCATGGATTTTAATTAATATCTTGTAAAAATTTTAACTATTGTGGGTGATGCCACGCCCATTTATCAAAATGTGGAATATTCACATAAATTTTACTTAATTCTATATCTATGCTATGCGAGCAAAAATATAATTACAAAAGTGCTAAGCACAAGCATGTAGCTATATTTTATGAAGCCAACTTAGACTGAAAAATTTTGTAATTTAATGTCTATTTTTTTGTGACACACTGTAAGTGTGTGTGTATATTTATGTATCTATAATGATATATGGGTTTGAGTTTATTTGGAATCAGATAAAACTTCAGTAGCAATGTTCGCATTGATTTTGTACATTGGTATATATTCGTACATATGTAAATGTGTATGTATATACATATATATTAACATATGTGTAAGTATACAGCTAGATATGTATGTGCATACATATATTTATCGTTGCATATTTATATATACATTTTCGCACTACCCAAACAAGCAAAATTGTCTGTGCACCAACGAGATACATAAGTAATCCCATAACTCCAGGTTCAACAAGGCTACATAAAGTCAAAACCATACAAATCTACACACATACAAACCGACAAACATATACACACAAATGCATATGTAACTTTGTAATATCGTCTAACCAAACGATATGTAAATTATTTTGCATTCCTGCCGTGTAGTCGTAGTCATCGTCATTTGGCTACATCGCTCGCTAAAAACTTCACTCCTCGCTAGCAGCGATGAGCGTAAAACTTTGTTGCGGAACATTTTCGTGTTTGATTTGTTTTTAGATTTGTAGACATACTGCAGGGTACATGTGTTTCAATTTTTGTTTTTTTGTTTTTTTTTTTTGATTTTTGCCAAACGGATTTTATTATTTTTAGTCTGATTCAAAGGCTTCACTTTCTATTTCACTGGTATTTGATATAGAGGTCTAGGCAGAGAGCAGCAAGGTAATTTGCCGGCTATGTGGTGACGGCAAAGTCTGTGTATAGCACGAAGTTTTGGCTGGGGGGAGGGCGTGTAGAATATTGCAGGACGCGAATGAAGCGTGACGTCAAAGAGACGACCGACAGAGAATGGGTTATTAGAACTAGAATACAAATACAAAGCGTAGCGAATTTTAGCACACGTTTAAAGGTGTGGAGTATAGCTAAAACGCACGTGAGGTTTAAAGTTTGTAGTTTATGTGGAACTTAGACAGTTTTTTGATTTAAGCATGTATGAAAATGTAGATGAAGACTGGGGAAGTTTAAAGTGAGGAATAGTGGTTTTGGTTTTGTATAGCCAAAAGCTTAGTATAATTAATTAAAATAAATAAAAAGCTTTGCAAGTTACGTTATTAGTTAAGAAAGGGTTCTTATGAAGACTATTACTGTGAAGCATTTCTATGAAGAAGTCAATATTGCTAGGGATAGTGCTTGCATTTTTTTCTTTGGGTAACAACATCAATAATATCTCAAAAATAATAAGGTTTTTCGTGGTGTTATCGAATGGAAAGTCCTTTTGCTAGTTATTAATCTGGTAAGCTCCAGGTTATCTTAACCACTCCACACTTCTTTTCATAAGAATTTGTTGGGCCTACCTCCTAAATATATTTAATAGATTAACATTGAGTTGTAGATTGGATAAGCTAAATATATTTTAATTTTAGGAACACTTTATCGTCCCTTTGGTCCTATGTATGCTCGATAGTTTTTTGATTTTTGAAAAATTATTTTAATATTCTTTTTAGCAATTAGCAGTCGTGGAATCTATACTACCAGCAATCTAAGGGTCCGTACTTTGGCTTTTTTATGTTTTTTTTTTTTTTTGTTGATGATTTTTGAAATATGTTTCTTTATCACAAAAACTCTAACCCTTCAGTTTTGGTTTCTTTTTCGCTGAGAGTACCCTTCCCTTAAAAAGCTCCCTATCGGCCGAAGTCTACTACGCATATGAGATCATTGGTTTCAACTGCCAATATGGGTTGAGTTTTGAGTTGTATTTGTTGTTGTAGCAGCATCTTAAACTACTCAGTTAACACACAAATTTCGGTCAAGATCATCCAACGATGGGTACTTTAAGAAACAGCCGGTATCGACATAAAATAGAAAATGCTTCTACTTCTCTAAAAAAATAGAAATGTAGGGCTCTTCCAGGTACCTGGAAAATATGACGAATTACATAAATATTGCATTTCTTGAACCTAAAAAAGCTTGTAAAACGTTGAAAGGCTTAAAAGCTTTTGGCAAAAATCTTCTTTCCAATTCGCGCCAAAAAACTTTTGCTTATTAATTACTTCACACGCGTGCTTAATAAACCACAAATACTTGCTTTGGCCTTCAGCGAAATTTCAATTTCAACATTGAAAGTCTCTTTTTCTTTTTACAAATACAATCGACATACTAAAAAACGAGAAGTTCTTTGTTGTTGTTGTGAATATATTGTAGTTAGACACTTAATTGTACTTTGACATCGCCACTTCGGCACAATTCCAGTTCTAACCAGTATGACCAAGCACACAAACGAACCTTTCTTTCACAAAAAAAAAATTTAAATAAAAGAAGAAACTTGTGTATGTGTGCGTTGAGAAAAAAAAAGCTATAAAAACAGTGCGGACTACCTTGAAAATTTTTAGCAGCAGGAAGAAATCATCACTCAAAACAACACAGCAAATAGAGAGAATAAGAACGAATTAAAATAAAATCAAGTGTAGGAAAAAAAATGAATCAAAATAATGAAAGCACAAATAAATAAATGCAAGCGCATCATACAAACACACACAAACATACATACATATATGTAAGCATTAAAGAATATAAATCAGCAACAACTAAAAGCTAGCAAAAAGAAAAAAAAAAGAAGTCGCAAGAGCCCTTTCACCACAACATAACAACCGTGCACCGCCCTCAGCCGCACACCAACCGCCTCAGCGGCAAAATAACCAACACCAACGCGTCATCGCGCTGCAGCACGCTCCATTGCTAGCTCTGTTGTGTAAGAAATTTGGCAACAATGCGCCCGAAAAATAAAATTGCCGCTCAAACGTCACTACAATACCAAAAGATCCACCAACCTATTTTAAATCGCCATAGCAAACGACGGCAAATAGAGCCGAAAAATTTTGTGAGCACCAATTTGCTCAAATCGCCGCAAAAGACGAACAAATACCGCATCAAAGTGTAGGTATTTTTATTTGTATGCGAATTGTTAGTTGGGGGAGCGCAACGCGTCGTATGAGAATTCGCAAATCAAACGACGAAACATCTAAACAAATTGAGCGCAGAGACTTTAAGTAGCCGGCTAAGTTTTTGCACGATTTCTACAAATGTTTTTGCGAATTTCACAAACGCACACATACACACACGAGTGCGCGCTCCACACTCCCACGCACACTATCAAGTACTAAAATGGCTTAGCGCTTTTGAGAGAGTAGAGCGCGCGCACTCAACTAATCTTTGCTGTTTCTAGTATTAGTGAGCGCTTAGTTTCCCACCAGGAATTTTCGTTAGGTCCTACTTGTGTTATTCATTCCAGCATGCATGATTTTGTTAGGTTCATCGCAGGTGCTGCTAAAGTGTGTTAGCTGGTCATGACATTTTTGAGTATCTCATTTTCCACCTTACTATAGCAGCTTAAAGTAGGAGAAGCCGAAGTTATCAGATGACAAAGTAAGGCTGTGAGCAGCTACGAATTCAGGATCTTTAGGAAGATGTCGGATACAAAAGCAGTAACAAATATGATTGCGAAAAATGATTTTTTTAAACCTGATTTCAGTGATAAAAATTGTCGTAAGCGCTAATGTTATAAAAAAAAATTACGCGTGTGGTCAGAGCTACTGACGAGTACATGAAACTGGCAGCTGGGAAGTGAGGTCTGCTGCTATTTTCAGGTATGAAGGAGTTATATACTGAGCTGGTTCGTACACTCACTATCTTACCTTCCTTCCACCTAACGTATGTGTCATAACAACCAAATGAAAAAGGCAGCTATATTAGCATGTACGCACGATTATTTCCGAACGATCACTCTTCATTCCTTTTTGTACTATACAAAGTCATTCATGCGAAGGCGGCCATCGCCGTGCGTTAGTCATGGGGAAAAGTCATGGAAGTTGTTATGCTCCGCTGGTGAAGAGTAAGGCTGAAAGTATTCATGATTTCCACCTTCGGTGGCCTACTGGGTTGTTAGTAGCGAGTTGTGTGGTTGGGGAGTTGGGGTTCCGCTGTTGGCGCTCGCATGTGAGTGAGTGCGCTCAATGCGCTGCTGCTAAGTTTTAGTTTGTGTTAGTGCATTCGCTTTTTCGTTTTGTTTCATTTTTTTGCAATTGCATTAGTGTGAGTTCACTTCGTAATTGCAAGCAGACAAAAAGAAACAAAGAAATCGATTACTTTTCGTATTCGTTTTGTTCGTTCGTGTGCGCCCCAGCGCTTTTTGTTCGTTTTGTGCATCGCGCGCACTAAAAGCCGAATAGCAAAAAATTACGAAAGCGTACACGAAAAGCGAAAATTTTTGCCAACGCTTTGCTTTTTTGCAAATTTTTTCGTGCGAATTCAGTTTTTTCCGCTTTTATTTTTTTGCCAGAATACACAAAAGCTAACACTTTGCACAAAACTACTAAGGGCAACAATAATAACAATACTTTGCGATAACAAAAGTTGGTGTTTGATAATCGTGGCGGCAACGATCGCAAAAAAAAAACCCAGTACGAAAGGTTAACTACGTCTGTAGTTGAAATGTATATACCCAACTGCGATCTGTAAGGGGCTATGCGGTACTAATGAGAAGTTTCTCATTGCAAAGCGCCACCCATGAACCATTTTGATTGCATTGATTGGCCTATTGTCTATTGTGCATGTTGTAGGGGGCGACTCAAATCCGCTTGGACCTCGGTTCCGTGCTCAACGAAAAAGTACCCACGGCGCAGGGTTATACAGACGACTGCCGGATTTATACCTCAAAAAGACCACCATTTAAGGAAAAAGTGAAGAGAAAAGTTCTCCGAAGATCTATGATCCTTCCTTACAAAGAAACTCCGCCCTAGAATTGCTACAACAACAACAAAAACTCGAAAGAAAATTCCTCTACATAGATGGTGAATAGTAGGTGAAGTAGTACTTGGATTCCTTTGGTAATCGTATATCTCTCTCTGCGATCTCTTTTAGGATATTGGTGAGCACCTTGCCAACGACTGCCTCCATCCCACCACAAACCCAATATCTAAACTCTGGAACTTTTTTAAGATCTTTAGATTTTATACCCTACCTCATCCTTCGCATCCATTGTAAGGCCTCCCGCCGCGGCTAAAAACCCATGCCAACACAGCTGGGTATACAAATCGAACGTGCGTGGTATAGGTTAAGAACTTCAACTAAGTTATTTCCCCATTAAACATTCTATTCAAGCGTTCAACTGCTCGTGGTTTGCCGCTCACCGCGCGTCGCCGCTATCAACGTTCTAACGCTTCGTGCGCGCTCCATTTGTGCTTTGCTATCTAACAATCTTTGCCATTTTTCGTTTACTTTTGTAGTCGCAAATTCGCGTATTGTTTGCCGGTTAGCTTTTGTTTGTCTGTCTGTCTGTTTCTCTGGCTGTGTGTGTGTGTGTGTTCATTGGTAAAATATTTACTGTCTTCGTTTTCATTTGGTCTTCCGTTCTTTTGGTATGTACGTATGTTTCAAAGATGTTAAAGCGATAAAGCGCGTCTAATCGGCTCGTATGTGGTGTAAAGTTAAAGCTAAAACGAATTGTCGAGCCGGCTTTTCAATTCAATACGCTCGCTCACATATTGCTTGCAGCGGAATTGCGACGTTGAGTGAATTGTTTTTGGTTTTTTTTTTTTTGTTTGTTGGGGGCGAGTTCAGCGTTTTGCTATTATTTCCTTTTACTTGGGCAGGCGTTTTTTCATTCGTGAATTTGTTTAAAGGTTTACCTCAACTGCTTCGTTCCCTCAGCTGTTCCATTCTACTGTCTTCACATGAGCCCATGTCTATCTTGTTGTCTGTCTAGATTTTGGGATAGCTTTTTTTTGCCAACTTTCATGCGTCCATGTCTACAAATATACATGTGTACATACTTATATATATATATACATACATTAGTGTAAGCGTATTCTAGTTTCGCTCATATGTTTTTTTTCTAAATTTTCATGTATGTATGTCGGTATGTTTGGGTTACTCGTAAATTTCCGATTGTTTGTCTTACATTGGGCATACCCGCAGGTAAGGCATTCTAATTTAAATTAGACACAGTGTGGCATTTTGATTTGCGATGGTGGTATTAATTTGTTGTATGTACTTGTTTCTTTTGTAATTTTTTTTTTTACTTATTCGATTTAGCTTTTTATAACTTCTGATATAGAGTCACATCTAGTTCAAAGTAGAAACTTTAATCGCAAGTAGGGTTTTACAGAATGGAACCTAAACTCTTGGGCCCGAAGGATTTGCTATAGTGTGGCAACTCTTGAAACTCTCACAAAAAAGTAACGCCTTCCAAGATTAACAAAAAAAAATGTAGCGACAGGATCAGTTTATCCTGTGGCTATTTTTGGACCACTTAGAATTTCTTCGACTGACCATAGAATGATTTTGTGCTCTATAACAACAAGAACTACTACTACAACTACAAAAACAACAACAACATTATCACTGGCAAAGCGCTGAAAACATCGAAAACATTCTGGAAAGTTTTTCTTTTCACCCCTTATAACAACAACAACAGCAACAACATTTATATCGAACTCATGCAGCCGTATTATTGACATAGAACAAAATATTGCAAACATTCCTATAGAAAAACCTAACCTAACATACCCACAATGAAACTAAATTAGTGCGCCACTCTGTCAGTAATAGCCGCAAGGGAACATGGGATCACTAAAAAGTTTAAATTTTCGAAATCGAAAAATACGTTCGTTTAAACCTGTATTGGGGATCTTTTAGTAACCTTTCTTAAGAAGATTCATTCACTTTACTCTATGTACGCCCAGCTAGGTAATCTGTAGCCTTATGCTATTCGTATGTTATGCGTCGGACTTACTCATTTTAGAGCCCCATTGCTAAATTATTTGCTGAATTTTTACTTTGGAAATAATTATACAAAAGTTCATATACATACAAAATATATTTGAGCGCTCTACTCAGAAGTACAAATATGCATGCGCTCCTGAATGCCCACCAAATAATGCATGCCTTAAATAAGCCTTAATTTACTCTATAACATCCTGGATAATGATGTGATGATAAGTCCGACAATGGACCTCGAAATGATTAGGCTAGGAGCAAAGTTCGAATTAACTCACTATGAAGGCTTGAATCCTTCCAAAGAGCTTATCCAACATCATAGCAAGCAGCTATACTCTATATTGCTTATAACCACTTATGCCATTTTTTGCTGGGTATACCCATACATAAGCTGGATGTAATTGTATGTATATTTGTGTATGAGAGTGTAGATTATAGCGTTAGTGTATTTGTAATACGTATAGAATGGAAAAATACTACCCGCATAGTTTAATCAATTTTGTTTGTAGCGAGCTTCTGTTGGGTTTTATTGTTCTGGTTTCTTTGTTCCTTGCTTTTTTAATTTTTTTTTTTTAATTTTTTTTTTTATTTAATTTTGTTTTGCTACCTACCGCTCATATTATCAACAAATTATTCTCAAAATGCAATAACAATAATATAAACATTAAACAATATATACATACATACATATTTAGTGTATCTATGTGCATAAGAATTAAAAGCTTAACAGCAACAATATAAATTTAAAAAGCTGAACTACTTTTTGTTTGCCATGTAAACAATTTTTGCAAAACATTCAAGTTAAGTATTTTTTTTTTTTTAATTTTATGACGAACGGCGTTATTTTGCCGGCGACTTTGCATATTTTTTTTTGGTTTTCGTACGTTTTTTTTTCGATTCAAATGTTTTGTCATGTTTTACGTCCAGCGAATAACATCATCGGCACAAAAAACCGCCAAAAAATGTTCGTAGCATGGCACAACAAAAGTCGACAAACATTGCTTTAGGCAAGCGTTTAGTTAAAAAGATAAAATAGAATACAAAGCGAGTTATTAGGGTGGGAGGAAAGTACTTAATTGAAACAAAAGCTTCCTTTATCGAACTAAAGTAAAGTAAAGCTTAAAATAAGGTTATTAGATATGTTGGCTTCCCGATCGCAAAAGCTTTATCTCAAAAGACACTTCTTTACTAAATTTCTGAATTTAATCAATGCGGTAGAATTTTTGAGAATTGTTGTTTTTAAAATCTGTTTGTGGCCTGACATTCGGGACAAGTTAGCGAATAGGCAGAGGCGGGCAAGTCAAGCAGCGCGCCATATCAGTTAGGTAGGTAAAGGCTGACTGATAAGTTTATTGGCAAAGCTAATGCTGAAACTCAGTATCAGATGTTAAAGTTCAATAGCTTTGGTGACTACCCTAGTGAAGTAAATACATACTTACATAGCCATGAGTAAGTTAAATAGACTCTAGTCAACATTTCAACTCGCACATACGCCCAAGTAAATGTATCTATTTTTGCCGGCAAAAGTTTAGTTAGCTTGGCAGCAGCTGTTGGCGGAAGACATGGTTGATAAATTTAGCAAAAAACAATGGAAAAATTGACAAAATAAAACTTAAATACTGAATTTGGTATAAAGTCCCGGTTTCTAGTTTACTATAATGAACGCCATACTTTTGTAATGGCCTTCATGGAAGTACTCGCCAACTTTTCGAATGTATTTATGTTCCCAAGCATATGGAATTACTCTATTTATTCAAACAAAATAATTCCATTCAATTATACCGAATAATTATTAAATAATAAATTAATTAATAATTTTAATCCACATGTTTTAAAGCACAAAACAGCGCCATCAAAACATGAACGAAAATTAAAATTGCGAATAAATTAGAATCTTCAAATAAACCAAAAATAATTGCTTGGCTTTTGACTTGCTGCTTCTGACATCTGTATTTCGACAATTTATTTGTTAATGCATAATTTATTTATTTACACAATAGTTGAAGCTTATACATACGAGTACTACGAGTGTGTTCCCCACACAAATGCGCTGCCAATTGGGAATGTGTTTATGTGGCTTTTAAATATCTCATTTCCTTTTCCTCTTGCTGCTCCACCGCACACATGAGCCGCCTTTGCCGCTGTTTCATTGATGTTTGATTTTGCTTTTGTCTTTAGGTTGCTTTTAAACTTTTGTCTCTTTTATTTTTTTGTAGCGACTTTCGTTAGACGCGAATGGCGAATGTGATTTTCTTCGTGAATGCCTTCGCTGTGAAATATTAGAAAAGGTCAGTGTTTACTTACTTCGATACTCGTATTATATATGTAGGTATATGTATGTATGTATGTACGTAATCACATATGAATATGCCGGGTATTTTGCCGCGCATCAAAAACAATAAGAAATACATGCATCTCACTAGACAATATATTACAAATTCGTTCAAACATATGAGGCTGATTAAGAAAGTACCTAAAGAGATATTGGACTTCCTTTAACATTTCAAAATAGTTTCTGTGAGCTTTCAAGTGAAATTCTTGGAAAAGCTCTTATATCATATTTGCCTGCCATATGTATATGGGGGAGTTCCTTTAGTTCATCCAGCTAGTGAAATTTAAAAAAAAATTTAGAAATGTAAAAATAGACGATAAAGGGCTTAATATGTTCGAAAAGTTAAAATGAGGAGTCAATCAGCCATTCATTAGTCGCCTTCCGTGTTGCTTCCCGGGCGGATGATGTACTAAAAAAAAAAAAAAAAAAAAATTTCTTGTTTCTTTATAGTGACGGGCATCACTCTATGGTTTGAAAGTGATTAAACTAAATATTTTGGTCCTCAGGTTAGGTTAGGTTAAGAGTTCCCGCATTGGATATACATACCACATACTATTGTTATGTGCTGTCTTTTAGAAGTCTGAAAGCTCCTCATAAGAAAGGAGATCATATAAGATATTGTTTCTTACCTAAAACCCGACCGTAGTGAGTAAATTTGGTGCTTCCATCCTAATCGAAAAGAAAAAAAAAAAATTCCTCCACATATACCAGCTCTATTGGCCTCTTCCGCTACTTGTGCCAAATGTGTTAGCCAAATCCGCTTGACTGGTTTTTCTAAACTAACCGTAGAGAACACTTTCCTTTTTGCAACAAATTAAATGAGGCGCTAACTGCGAGTGCTCATAAAAACAAGAAACAAACCAATAACAAAGAAAAAAAAAAGAAACGAACAAAGCCAAACAAGAAAAGGGCACCACAGGAAAGCCGACGGTAAGCGGCAGCCACAAAACCAAACACACACAAAGCATTTTAATAATGATGACAAAAATAAAATTGACTCGAATGCACACAAATGCAGCGAACTCGATGCAACAAAAGGAATGCAACAATATAACTAAGGAGTACATAAACAGGCTACAACAAATAGTATATAGGTAGATATGTATAAAAAAAATTAGAGTGAGAAATTAAGTTGAAGTGCGACCAGCTTAAATTGGCATTAGGGTGCAGATATGGAGTGAGTTTGGGCAAAACGTGATGGCAGGGTCACACTGGGCAGCAGTTTTTGTATATATCTATGTATGTATATTATTTGTTTTAAGTTAAAAAAAAATTGCAGAAAGATACAGGAGGTGCAACATCCATATGCAGTTGCACAAACACATGCAAATATTGTTGCAGATACAGAATATATTTAAATATATAAAAGTGTTTACATACACACATACATATGTACATATATATCATTCGTGCTTTAAAAAATTTATATATTCGGTATTTACATACAAAAAAATATTCCATACACTACAAACTGCCTACCTGTATACGACAAGTTACAGGCTCCACTACGTATATGAGTAAGAATGAGGACAGAAAAAATGTTGTGAGTGATTATAAGAATTATGAATATTTTTTAACAAGAAATACTCTGCACGGCGATCTTTAAGAACAGAAATTTAGCCCATGTAAACAGTCCGTCAGTAGATAGTTTCAAATTTGCACCCGAAATCTAAAAATCTCTCTAATTTTTAGATGAAATTACCCTCAAACCAGTTTGCACAATTTTTTTTGTTGGGTAAGCTCAACAACATGCACTCACTCAATTCTACACACAGCACACACTCTTCCTTTGCAACGACTCTCAATAAAAATAAAATTTACTCACTAAATTTTTTCTTTTTTTTTTGCCAAAAGTTGTATCTGTGTGTGTATATGTGTGTGTGCGCTATGTGTGGGTGTAGCTGTTGTTGCATTAGTACGCTTGTCTCTGAATTTTCTTTGATAAAACATTGTTTTGCATAAACAAAAGATAGCATAAAATCCTGGTTTGCATATAAAATGCTTATAATGAGAACTTTACAGCTGTTAAAAACTAATAAACCTACTTAAACTTGAGCTAATCGTAGTCTGCATAATTTGGTTTTAGGCGACTCATATGTTCGCATTAAAGTTGCAGCCAAACTTTCGAATTGGTTAGTGCGACAAGAGTGACAGTGTTCAATGAACGAATGAGATTATTTAAAGTTTTAATATGGGACTAAGAGTTTTTTTAATATCAAATAGGTATGAATAATATTTTCAATTTTAATAATTTTTGCTTTGTGAAAGGGAAGTTTTTTTGGGGTAGTTTTAGTTTAAAAAAATTAAAAAAATCATTTGGGGGCGAATTTGTATCTTAAAAAAAAAATATTTTTCAGTTTAATTATTTAATTAAAACAAAAAATTACAAATATTATTTCGCAACATTTTTCCACTTCATTATTATTTATCAAAAATTGTCGAACGAGATGCCCAAAAAATTAATTCAAACTAATATTTAGACGACTGAGTGAAGGGTGCCCTTTTTCTAAGACAGTTTTAATCACAAAATTTTTGAAATATTTCTTTCTTCATTGAAATTTGGAAATACATACTATTAAATTTAAAAAACAAACAAAAAAAATATTAGAGGTTATGTTATATTGAGGTTATGTTATATTCCCATCAATCCTCGATTTCTGTTATGATTTTTTAATTAAATTGAAAAAGTAATGCGATCAAATTTGCTTCAACTTCTGACTTTAAATATTTTTTTCTCTTGGAATTCCGTTAATAATTTATTTAACAGATACCTCGAAATGTTGATCAAATAAAACAAAAATGTGTTTCATATTTTATATTAAGTAGAAATGTTGCCTTCATGCTGATCGCACAAAAATCATTATTTTTTCAACCCAACCTAATAATAATTTCTAAAAAAAAATCTGAAATGGTTCGTTTTGAAAAATTACACTTTATCTCAGAAGTAGATATTTAGTTGAAGAGCGCTCTAAAAAATATTTGTGGCATGTTTTTCTGTTACAAAAAAATTAATATCTTGATTCCTCCTCACATATAAACTCTTCAATAAAAACTGTTTCCTTTGTAAATGAAAAGTTCAATATACTAAAGCAGGTTCATGCTCGCTCTTTTTGTCCCACTGTTCCACTGAGAAGTATAAAATAAGTCGCAAAGAATATGCTTAAGGGCACTATTGATGAAGAGACAGCGAGAGTTAAGCAGGTACTCGTTTATTTGGAAAGTGAGCGCTCAGATGCAGGAGCGCGCATTGCATTGAAAATGCAGCACGCAATATCTTGACTTCAGAAAAAGACCACACAAACACACACACGTGCATAAGCAGAAAGAGGTGTGTTGATGCAGCGATGCACTGAGCGCAAATGCACTAAAAACTGAGAAAAAAGTCTACTCGCTCCGGCCTGAGAGCTCATGGAATGTGTTTAAGAATGAAAGAGAGCACTCTTAACGAGTATGCGCGCACAGGCAGGAGTATAGCAGTATGACGCGGAGACTAGGGGGCATGCGAGCGCATACCCATACTAAAGCAGGCTCCCAATTATTTTCGTTAATTTTCAGGGCGAATACAATGTATACATAGCGGTTTTTGTGTATCTTTTTTACGAATACGCATGCACTTACTTGAGTAGCTGGGTGCATTGGCGATTGCAGTGAGCGCGCACAACGTTGCGTTGCATGGTATGTGCAGCGCATTGAGTGTGAGTTGCAAGATACATACAGCGCACAGCAAACGTGTATGGAGCAGCGCCTACGCATACAAACGCAAACGTATAGGTGTGTGTGCCATGCTTATGTGCCGTAAAATATGCAACACTTCTTTGTAGTGGTGTTGTGGAGCGTATGAGAGAGTATGAGCGCGTTTGCACTTGCTGTGCGCGCATATGTGTGGGTGAGTTCGTTTGCAGATACTTTCCATATACACACGCACACACATATGCTTGATGACTTGTGAGCGCCTGAAATTCAATAAAAAAAACACATTTAATTTTGCTCGTTAACGAATGCGCTAGCGCTACCCATCGTGCGCTCCCAAATTCCCTATTGGATTGCATGCACATACACACGCACAACAACAACAAGCGCCTGGGTTTTTTGTGCTTGTAGTTGTTCCATCACAACATATATAAATAAGTATAGATATTTTTTTTGCTTAGCCATTGCGTTGCTTGCTTGCCTGTGTTTTTCGATTTTTGCCGCGTTCGTTCAGCTTCAGTACGTCGTTCACATTTAATCCGTTCGGTAGGGCTGACACGGTTCTCGTCATACTTTACTGGCTACTGTGTTTTTTGCATTTGATTTCATATATACATACATAGTTTTTGAGTTTTGCATTTTATAATTTGTGCTTTTTTTTTTTGCTTTCTTAGCTTTGCTTTTAGTCAGTTTTTGTTGGCGCTTTGTTTTTTAGGGAATACTTTGACGCGTTCGCGTTTTCGCGCAATCGAAGCGTGTATGGTGCATTGTTTTGTTAGCTTGTTTTTAGGTGTTGTGCTTTGGTGTTTTGTGTGTGTTCTATGTTGGTGTTTGAGGGGCGCGCAGAATCAGCGCATCATCCAATTGGGGGTGCGTAGCCCATCAAAGGCGAAGCGCTGACATTGTGGCTGCTGCTGTTTTTTTTTTTTTTGGGGATATGGGCGCGTGTTATTTTTGTAATTTTTTTTTTTGTAATTTATATTTACTGCTGTGGTCAAGTAGACGCGGCTCGTGAGTTGCTATGGTGTTAAAACAAGAAATCAAGCAAAAAGTAAAATCCAAGCGATAAGAAACAAAAGTGAAATGCAAACTTAGCCTGCCGCCCACTTTGTGTTGGTTGGCGCTTCATTTTTGGTGTGTTTTTACTGTTTTTTTACAATCAACTGTGCAGCGCATGAGATTTTTTATGGGCGCTGAGTGCGCGCCGCTATTTATTCCACTGTTTTTGTGAAAAAGCGAAAATAAAACAGATTCTCGTACACGGGGGGCGTCATCAAGAGCGCTCCTTATTTCACAGCTGACACTCCTGTTTGATTCAACTTCCTTCGTTTCTCCTTCCATTAAAATCTACTAAAAAAAAACGTGGCGCTCCTATCGCATTCGAATCGTCGCCCATCAATCACTTCTGCCCAGCGCGCGCTTTAAAAAATCTTAAAAACTCAAGCGCTCAAAATTACCCTCGACCCTTACTTACTTGCGCGCCTATACAACAACAGCAAACATATGGCTGGGTTACTAAAAAAAATATAAAAGAAATCCTCATTTATCAGCGCCAACAACATTTCATCTGTCTACACTCCCCTCACCCCCTTCATAATTCCTTTGCATGCATGCGCTCCCCCCTTGCCAACGTCTAACGAGCGAGCTCTCTATCACCGCACCTCACTCCTACTGCCTTTACCGTCGTTGAGTAGCGAAAATAAAAAATTTCGGTTACTGCCACATTACCTTTGTACGTCTTCATTTCTACCACAACCGCTTCCAAAAACTGAAGCGCGCCACCACCCCTACCGCACCTTTGCTGCTCCCAACAGCACAGCAACATTGTACCCATCCACATACATACACACCAACAGCGTTAACGCCGCCAACCATCCAATGATGCCACCATCCATGGCTTTGTGCTCTTGTTTGTATGCTCGTTGGTGCGTTGTTGCTGTTGTCGTTAGCACCAGCACCAGCACCAGCACTAGCATCATCATCAACAACATCGTCGTGGTAGTCGTGTTAATCGTCGTCGTCGTCGTCGTCGTCATCGTCGCTTGTCTTCTTTTTATTGCGCGCAAGTTTTTTTGCTTACCTGCACCGCGTCGCGCCGCCAAGCGCTGCTTGTACGAATACTTTTTGTTGCGACTTTTTCGTTTAAGTTTTTTGTTTGTTTTTTTTTTTTGGGGAGCGCTTTTTTTCTTGTTCCCCCAATTGTGCTTGATGTGTGTGTGTGTTGGCAGTGTGTTTGTATATCTTTTTGCCATCATCTACTTGTAAGTATATGGTGGTGTTGCTGCGTTTGCGCTAACCGCGCCGCGTCTACTGTTGTTGTGACAACGCGCGTCCAATTTCTGTTTGCCGGCGAGCCGTTTGCTGTTCGTCGACGTTGTGGCCGCCGTAGTCGTTGCGGGTTCTTGAGTGTATGCAAAAGATTTTTGCACATATTCATCTTTTTGGCCGTTTTCGGTGCGTTTCGTTGGGCGCGCTTCTTCGCGCAAAAATTTTTATATTATTTCCATCTCTCAAGAAAAGATAGAGTACAAAGAAAGAAAAAAAAAGATCCAAGCATACACAAGACAATTTTTTTTTCTTTCTTCGACGACGACTTGCCGTGGCAATTTTCTTTTTGTATTACTTGTTTCTTGACTTGGCAAAAAATCACAAAAAATTGCTTTCGATATCGTTGTGATGTTGTTGAGCGTTGTTGGTGTTGTTGTTGTTGCTGCCGATGTTTCGGCACGACGATTGTTCCTTGGCGCGTTTCTTTGCGTTGTTCGCGTGCCGGCAGTATCTCGAACTATGTACTGACTTTTGGTTTGCTCTGGAGAAGAATGCGAGACAATTTTTTCGGTGAACTTAGAAAATTTTGATTTTGTGTTTGTTGTAGAATATGAAAAAAAAATCATAAGAAAACGCGATACGAATCTAAATCACTAAGCAAAGAAATGAAACGAGAGTGTGGAAGTGTTGGGAAATTGAGAACAAAAATATTGAATAAAGATATGTTCGCTGTGAGAAAATGTGTGAATTAGATTTGAATGCAAAAATAGCTAAGCTAGAAAAAACGGATATAAATACATATATATAAAAATAACAACAAAAAAACTGTTATAAAATAAATAAAAATTTTGTATATAAAAATAACAAGAAAAATATTTAGATTTCAATCAAAATAAAAAATAATAATATCTTCCAAATAAAGGCAATAACACATTAAAATTTAATTTTAGAAATATTTTACAACGAGTTTCTTCATCAGTTCCAGTATTTTTTACTGTGTTATTTATAAAAAAATTTATACAAATAACCCATGCTTCAAAAACATTTAAAGTTAAACGTTACCAAATTTGATCTTAACTCGCCTCTGAGCTTTGAAGTGTGGGCACTGCAAAGCATATTGAAATACTTAAACACATAAAAAAAACCAACTAACAAAATTACAAAAAGAATAAAATATAAAAAGTGGTGATTTCAAATAAAAAAAAATTGTTAATTATATAAAAATTGGTAGAACTTAAAAACCAAAAGCGAAGAATAAAGAATAAAAATACAACATAAAACGCTGCAAATAAAAAAATATTAGCGCTAGAAAATTTCAGTTGAAGATATTATTCCAAAATAAAAAAGAACCATTTGATATAAAAAACTCAAAATTACGGAATAAATATTACTCACAATTTTGTAATGAAAACGGTTCCAACATCGAAATTTGCTATTATGTTAAATTTGTTCTATAGAAGCTGAAAAATTCTGATACTTGAGTAAACCCATTTCGAAGCTTAACACACTCATTAAACAATAAAAAATAAGCCAAACAATTTAGAATATATAATATGCAATTTTGAATACCAGCAACAACTAGGTAACAGAACTCAGAAAAAAAATAACTTTTCAAATAAAATTAAAAAATAAATTTAAAAATAAAATAATATGCAATAAAATAAAATAAAATAACGAAAATAAAATAAAATAAACGAAAAAATAAAATAAAATTAGAATCAAATAAAACGAAAATCACAAGCCGTGTAGTGTTCGTTAGTCAAGCTTATTTATTTTAATTCTATTTCTAAACTTTCCTTGAGAAAACGTCTGACAGTTTTAAAAACTGGAAAAATATTGGGATAAAGCTGTGTTTTAAGAGCTTTTAATAGTTTTCAATTTATGGATATACATACTTTGCAGATGTTTTGTACTGCTAATAGCATTTTGAATCTTTGGTTCCGAAATTTGTATTATCTTAGGAACGAAATTCTTAGTCAACTATACAACAAAATTTTTGGAATAGTTAACGGAAAACTATTTGATTAAATTTTAAAAGAAGAATAAGGTAGTTTAATTTTCCACCGTTGTTTTTTCTTATAATAAAAAAAATCGGACTTACGAATTAGTAAAATAATATCCATAAATATTTGAAAAATAAAATTAATCAATTAGGAACGTTGGAACAAAAAATTGGAAAAGAAGTTGTATCGAAAAATAGAGAATTTACTAATGTTCAACACAAACATGATACGATTATTTAAGAACACTGAAAAATAAAAACCGTAAAAAATAAAGACAAAAACATATTGAGTAAAAATAATAATAAAAACATATTGAATAAAAATAATAATTTTATTATAAAAAATAAACAAAGTGCAAATAAGAGATATTGAGTTAAAAGAATTAATGAAGGTGTCATGGCAAACTTTTTAATTAATAATGGACTGTGTATTTCATAAAAAAAATTGAAATGCTGTGAAAATTTGAGTCAAAAATTCAGAAAAAAACACTTCTCAAACATAAATTTTTCAAGTGGAAAAAAAAAATTAAATTAATGAAAAATATAATAAAAAATAAATTATAATAAATAAAAAAAAAAATAATTTGTGGGCTGAGAACAAAAAACATGTTCTATCTTAGAACATTTTTTGAGAACATAATTTCTTGGATTCCTCTCCTAAAACCTCTATATAAGAATTTGGTACCAGAACGACCTGTATCTCAGAATTTAATCCAAAACCTCTCAATCTTTATTGAAATTGTATTACATAGATGCAGCTATGGTGTTCTTGAATAAATAGCCGAATGGAAAGTGATTTTTGAAACAGATTAGGAGATAAGTAGGTGTTTTTTGTATCAATAGGTGATTTTATCTGATAGGGAAATTTGTCACGCAGCCACCCAGTGTTTATAATTATTTGAGAAAAATATTTAGGTTTTCTTTTTAAAAAAATTTAAACTCGAAAAAACAAAGATATTAAAAAAAAGTATATATTCCCCAATGCAAACGTTTTGCTGAGTCCTTACCTATCGATAAGTGGAAGTTTAAAATTTTTCAAAAAACGCCGTGCCTCAAAATTTGCTTCAAAATAATCTATTTGTTTCAGAAATTGATTGCAGGACCATTGATCTCAGCTTTTAATTAAAAAAAAAACCTATAGCAATTGACAGAATTTTCTTTTGGATAAGGCGTCTTAAAATTAAGTTTGAGATAGGATAGTCTTAACCCAAGTTATATGTAAGTCAAAGCATTTTTATAAATACTTTTAAACATGTTTCCATTAATCTGAACAAGTCTTTAGAACAATTTTATTTCTCTCAAGCTCTGAAAGTCTGCTGGCGTGTTAGATTGTATATTTGCAAATCAAATTTTACAAAATTATAAAAAAAGACTATCCCTAAATTTACATTTAATTAAAAATGCAATAAAAAAGAGTTATGCTTATATGTAAATAAATATAAAAGTAAAATAATAAAAAAATTGAAAAATATCAGCTTAACAAAAACCTAATAAATGCGAACTTATTTAGAATTATTAAAAAAAAAATATTTTCAAAACAAATAAGTACATCAAATAAAAAATCAAAAACCATTTCAAAAAATTAAAAACAAAATTTAAATTTAAAATTTGCTACTCAACTAAGATCAAATGAACTCAAATTAATTCATAATTATTAAAAAAAAATATTTTCATAACAACTAAGTACAAATGGAATATGAAAAATCAATTAAAAAATTTCAAAAATTTCATTATTCTAATCAAACGCAATGTTTTCAATTTCTCGCGCAATCTTCCACACTTTCGTTATTACCGGCGATCGGGCGCATTCGCGTCGGCGAACCTGATACACAATACAAAATTGCTTCCCATATTGGCCTAGTCAAAAAGCAAACGACAGCAATGCACAACTAAGCATTCACACAACAACAAACACAACAACAACAGATGTGTACATCTAACTAATATCGAATTCTAATGGCGACGGCAACGATGTTGGCAACAACAAAACTTGCACTGCTCTTATTGTGACGTTGATTGTGGTGGCGGTGGAGGTGGTAGTGATGGTTGTGGCGATGTTTTGTGTCGTGGTGGTTCGCGCGTGATTAGAGCTTAGAATACACACACGAAGAGTTTCTATTTTTTTTCTTCGTGGATGCTTAGAAACTGTGCGAAATTTGCATATGCGAAATATGTATGCGGTGTGGTTGTGCGTGTGTGTGTGTGCAGTTGTCTGACTGTGAATGAACGGAAGCTGCGCTGGTGTTTGTGCCGAAACATGGTTTAGTTTTTATTTTTAATTATTTTTGTGTTGTGATTTTGTTTTTTGTTTTTTTGGGCAAAAAGTCTTATGACGACGTGCGCTTAGAAAATGAAAATGAAAGAATATTTACATATGAATGAGTGCAGAGTGCAGTGTTTAGAAGATGCATAGAATGAAAGATGCTAATACATAAAATTGGTTCATTCAATGCGTTCAAGTGTGTTTACATATGAGACTATATACTACATACATATGTACATAGATACTTGATTGTCTGTATATTCTTTTGTTTTTCTTCTTGTGACTTGCTTAGATTTGTGGGTGACTTAAGTATATAGGTTTTGGTATGTATGTATATACACATGTGGGGGCATAAATAATTTGCATATCGCTCGTATGGATTTAGCGCGCTCATTAGATAATTATGCTGAGTGTGCAGTTGATAATTTTGAAGGCATTTCAAGCTTTTCTTTTTTATTTAAAAACGCTTAAAAGTTATCATAAAAATGTATGGCGAATCTAGAAAGGTTCAATAGCTTACAGTGATGATTTTTTCGCATCTGCAAAGATAGGCAAAATTTTTCTGAAAATAATTTCAAAGGTTGGCCCAGTGTTCCACATTTTCGATCTAAACTAATTTCTTTTTTGGACCTGCCTCGGGGTCACTGTGGCTGCCTCGAAAAAATTTAAATATTTCTGGTACACATCTAAAGAGTTTGGGTTGCATTTGGAAATATTAATTTTTTCAAGCAAAATTTTTAAAGTCTTTCGTAGTAAACCACAAGAAATTTAATGTACTAGTCCAATTTTTAATTTCTCTCTTTTTTGATTTAAACCCATACTGAATAAAAGTCCAAAGTCTTAAAATGCTTCTAAAACCAAATAAAACTCCTCAAACGTGCTTTGGAGTAAAGGAATTAAAAAAAAAATTTTTTTTTTTTGTTTGACCACCCGAAAAAATTATTCATCTATATTTTTCCAACTTGGCATAAAATTAGATAACCCGAAAATCCTTTAGTTGGTCAAGCGTCATAGCAAAAAGAAGAACTTCAACTTTAAAAATAGTTCCCCTGTAATCTTCGTCAAGTTCTATGCGCATTTTTTTGGAATGGAAGAAATATTTTTGAAGTTGGCTCTTGTTATGATGAGACTGCAAAATTTATAAAATAGACTTGTTCAGTAAAAATGGCAAAATTTTTATACCGAAAATTTCGAAGAAAGAGTTAATACAATATTTTACAAAAAAAAAAATGTTGCTCCCTTTTTTCTCACTTACATTTTAGAGCAACGCAAAAAATTTATAAAATATTTTGTCGATTTAAGGTTTTATGTAAATCTGAAATCCCTAGGTTTAGTTCAATGGTCTGAGAAACTTGGAGAAGAACCATGTAAACTTTAGTTGACAACATCAGTAGTAGCAAAAGAAATTTCCAGTGTGATTATGGGATTCACTCCCCTATCAATTTTGGCTCGTTTTCCATTGTAGTTTTCTAAAAATATTTCTCGTCTGTTATTGGCGATTCCAGAATTTTCGGAAGGGAGGGTCCACATTTTTTTATTTTTTTTTTTTATTTGAGGACATTTTTTATCCGCAGTTTCTGAAAAGCATGACTTTTGGGCCCGTGTATCTGCCCCCGTCGCATGTATATTAGTTATCTGAAGAAATAATAAAAATTTTCTCCAGATTTCCTAACTACACAATTTTCTTTACTTCAATCATACGCTCTTTAAGAGTATTTCCTTGCCTCCAGCCAATAACAACAACGTCGACATGTCGCACATGTTTCAATTTTCAATTACTTCTTTACCTCTTATTCATCTTTCACACCCTCCTACACAACCCATTACATTTGCCAGCTGCTCATGGTATTCATCAGACAGCAAAAGCCATTGCGCCATTCTAGCGGCATTTTGAACTTGAAAATCTATTTGCTTTTGTATTTCTAGTTATTTATTTATGAAGCGAGCGCTTGTGTTCATTTACATGCCGCCAAATTCCACGCTTCTTATGCTTGCCACACACTAAACTTCCACCCTCAACGCACTCAACGCAACCAGACATCTAACTTCTAACTCAATAACAACAACACCGCACCACTCACCTCTCGTCACGGCGCTCAATGGTCTGAGTGCGAATTTCTCCAAAAATTTCGCCATATTTCCGTGCATTGCTTTGGTTGCAAAATTTAGTCGTTTTCTATTTTTGCTTACTGCGAATATTTGCTTTTATGTTTCGTTTGCTATTTTGTATGTGTGTGTGTGTGTGAATCTTTTTGGCGAAAATTTTGGCTTCCCATGTGTCTTAGCTGATAAACAAATTTTGCGTGATTTTTTAGGTTGCAAACGATTTATGGTGTTTTTAGAGCGAGCAAAGGGGGCAGCTTAGATCTGATTTTTTTTTGTATTTATGGGATTTATTTAGGCAGATATTTGAATGAATGTTTTAGAAATATTCATCATTGAAATTTTTTATTTTTATTTAATTTTTATCTTTTTTTAAGACTTTTTAATATCTTTTTTTCGAACGTTCCCATGAGAGACCATTTTAATTCTAACCAATTTCCATATAATATTGCTTACTAATACAATTTTTATATATTTTTCTTTAACTCTCATTACAGGTGCTTTTTGACTGTTTGGAACCTTTTTAATAATTACGTTGAAACGTTGTTGATTCTTATTAAATATTGTTTTGTTGAATCTGAGGACGAACAAAAACAAAAAAAAACTCCCAATTCAAGTCACGGAAACCAACATATGGCAAGGCAACTCTAGGACAAACAACCAAAACAAAGAAAAAAAAACAAATTTTTGAAAAATCAAACAAAATAAAAAATAAATTACAAGTCGCGAAAACAACAACAAAAAAGGAACTTATGTGCAATCGTTTTGTTTTTGTAATAACTTTATTAATTAACTAAATAATTTGTAAATAAAAAATAATTTAAGTTAGCTTTTGTTTGTTTGCGTTATTTAAACGTTAAGTTAAAACTTAAGGAAAACAAAAACAAAAAATTTAAAATCAAATCTAAATCAAAAATTAAAAATTTTTCAATAAAAAGAAAGACTCTCAGTTTCATTATATTCAGTTACAAATACAACAAAAAAGTGATTTTCTGTTAGTTTCTCAAAATTTAACAAACAAAATTCACAACAAAATTTGGATTACAACTACAACAACAACTACAACAACAACTGCAACCACAACAACCCCCAATAATAATAATTGTTATAATAAAAACAAGAATATAATAAAGCAACAATAATAAACGACAACCAAGTTAAAATAGCAAAAACACAACTACAAATACAACAACAACTAAACTACAACAGCAGCAACAGCACAGCAAACAATAAAAAGGATAACAAAACGCAACTACAACTACAGCAGCAATAAAACAGAAATAGTAACAGTAATAAAGCAACAACAACAATCTACAAAACAACAATTCTATAATACAACAACTAAATAATACAACAATTTAATAAAACAAAAACTAATTAAAACAAGAATTAATAAGCAAACAGCCAGCAAACTAATAAACCAAACAAATCGCAACTAATTAAACGAATTACAACAAATCAGCAACTAAGCAATAAACCAAGCAAAAATCCCCCCAAACAAACTACAACAACAAACAACAATAAGCCTATATACCAACGAAACAGTAAATAAAAAAACAAAAAGAAAAAACCAAAAGCAAACCCACGAAACAAACAATCTGGCAACAATCCAACAAAATTTAAGCAGTAACTACAACAACAAAAAAACAGTAATAGTAACAAAACAACAAAAACAATAGCAACCGAAACTACAAAACCGCAATAGTAAATAGTAACAATAGTAACGAAACAATTAGTTATGCAATAAAAAAAAACAAAAACAAAAAGCAAAATTTTAACAAACGCCATTAAACTAAACTAAAAAGAGGAAATAAAAAAGCAGCAACAAATAATAATACAAAACCGATACCGTTTAAACCGTGAAATAGCATACAGGATAAGCGAACCCAAAACATAAAACAAAACAAACAAAAAATAGTCTCAAAATTTGCAGAACAACCAAATAGATAAGAAAAAACGGGAAAAATTAATAACAACAACAGCAAATGAAAAAACCAACAACAGCAGCAGCAAGAAAAACAAAAACCGGTTAATCAGTGAAAATCAAACAAGCAAAATAAATAAAATAAACAGGAAACAGAAAATCGAAATAGCCAAAATTTGTTAAATTTTTAAACAAAATTTTTTATTCTGGACATGAATTAAAATAAATAAAAAAAAACAAAAACAATTTTGAACATTTTTAAAAAAATAATTTTTGTTCGGTAATTTTTCGTGTTTAAATTTTGTTCCGAACTGTTCTGAACACGAGTGTCAAAAAAGCCAAAAATAATAACAACAAAAAAGCATATGTGAAGAACAACAAAAAACGTAAAGCATAAACTTACAAAAAAAAAGAAAGAACAAGAAAAAAGCTTTAAAAGCACAAAAGTTTGAAAAGCATTTTATTGCCCAAAAGTGAATGAAAACAAGTGTTGGCCAAAAAATATTCTTCCAAGTGTAGAAAAACACAACAAAGTGAGTACGCTTCCGAGAGCGTTGAATATAGAGGAAATTCGAAAAAAAATCATAATATTTTCGCACGGATTTGCAAGAAAAAACATTTTTAATTAAAAACGCGTAAGGCGACAAAAGCCGTTTCGAAAATTAAAAGAAGCAAACGATTTTCTTCAAAAAAAAAAATAAACAAACAAAAAATCATATTTCGATTGAACACGGAATCGGTATTTGATGGCAGCTTAAGCGCTTGAAAAAGCCAAAACAACCAACTTCCAAGCAGAGAGCCTGTGAAAGCGAGTAAATAGACTGCCCTAAGCTAGAGTGGAAAATAAAATAAACTATATAAAGTGTTACAGCAACAACCACAAAAAATCAGTGTGGCAAATTTTCCAACAGAAAAAAAAGTAAACAAAAAATTGCAAAAATTAAAATAGTTTTGAAAAACATTTTCAAATACAGTTTTGGACACAATTTTATAGTGTAAGTTAAAAAGTCGTGGATTCTCTATGGGAAAATCTAATTAAAATTGCATAAATAATCTACACATACACACACACTCACCAACAAAAAAAATTTAACTAAAAAAAAAATATACAAAAAATTCATTAATGTATTGTGGCACAAAATAACAAAAGAAAAACCAAAAAAAAAAAACAAAAACAAAAAAGTACTAGTTTCGGAACAAATTAAATATTTCGTAACATATGCGTAAACTATTATATAAATAAAATATGTTAAAATACATAAACTAAAATATATCAAATAATATTAAAGTAAAAGTCAGAAAAAGTAAACTAACAACAAAAAGTCGCAGCGAAGGAAAACCGACGGTTTAAAAAAAAAACACAAACAAACAACAAAATTTGAAGCAGCAAAAAAAATATTTCCTGAAAATAAATACACAAAATTGCGCTAAGCATTTTGGAACTACTTGGAGAAACAGCCAAAAAGGTAAGACATCTTAATAATAATTTTAATTATGTTAAAGATAAGAATTTCTATTTTATTTATTTTTACTTAAAAAAAAATACACAAAGTATCTTTAATTTTGATGACAAAGTATTATTATTACTATTTTGTAAATTGCGAAAAAGTTCCAAACCCCCCTGTGAACCTAGAATAGCAACTATCAAATGCTGGGATTGAAAAACTTTTGCAAGGTTGCCAGCTTATTTTGAAATTACTGGCAGTTTATTTCGCATATCTTTTTTTGATAATATTTTTTGAAGGGTCGTCGCTTAAGGGAGCTCATGAAGTTTATTGAATCATTATGGTCCACCCTTTTTGCTATCATGTCATGTAAATTCGTCTATTACTTTTTAGTTTTTCCTTTACTCTTCTTTAATTTTTGACTATTTTTTTTGCATCCTATTGTATTTTGGTCTCTCAATTTCTTTTAAATTAATTTTATGTTTTCAAGACATTAAATGAGCTCAATGCCAAAAACAATAATTTTTGTAGCTGTCACTAAATCCAGCGTTCTGATGGACTACTGGTTCACAGAACATGCCAAATTGTCTCTCATGAAGAAGTCTAGGTGCTTCCAAAATTAAACGAAATGAAAAATTGTCCTTTTTATTCAATTAAAAGCCTTGAATAATAAGTTAAACTATTAACAAAAATACAAAAAAAAAATTATAAAGATATTTTTTAATCAAAATTAGTATTCTAGCCCTTGAGTCCGTTTGTAGTCAACAATACTTTAGAAATATAATTGAACTATACCATACATTTTTATTCGAAAGTTTTTTTAACTTTAATTTAATTTAACTTTATTTTAATTTATTTTATTTTATTTTATTTTATTTTATTTTATTTTATTTTATTTTATTTTATTTTATTTTATTTTATTTTATTTTATTTTATTTTATTTTATTTTATTTTATTTTATTTTATTTTATTTTATTTTATTTTATTTTATTTTATTTTATTTTATTTTATTTTATTTTATTTTATTTTATTTTATTTTATTTTATTATATTTTATTTTATTTTTTTATTTTATTTTATTTTATTTTATTTTGTTTTATTTTATTTTATTTTGTTTTATTTTATTTTATTTTATTTTATTTTATTTTATTTTATTTTATTTTATTTTATTATATTTTATTTTATTTTTTTTATTTTATTTTATTTTATTTTATTTTATTTTATTTTATTTTATTTTATTTTATTTTGTTTTATTTTATTTTATTTTACGTTGTTTTATTTTATTTTATTTTATTTTATTTTATTTTATTTTATTTTATTTTATTTTATTTTATTTTATTTTATTTTATTTTATTTTATTTTATTTTACATTATTTTATTTTTTTACTTCATTTATATTTTTATTATTATATTACTCCACAATCAAATAATTCTTGGTATTTTGTGTTGAAAGTGGTTTTAGAAAATGCTAAATTTTTGCATGAACTGGAAAGTCGTGATATTTCTTAGTTTGGCACCCTGTACAAATATATACTCTCTATATATGTACATATAAATTCGTATCTGTATCTGCCAAATGATAGCAATTAATCGCGGTATTCATCAGACATATTGCTCTTTACATATGCAGAATCATACAACCAGCACTTCCATTTTTGTTGTTATGCAAATTCACAAAAATATATACATATATATATATACAAAAGTAAATATGTAAATTACAGCAAAAGTACAGTTGACGCACCATTTATTTAATGATAGCTACACATATGACCATAAAGCCCAGTAAACAGCAGCCGCGGCCTGCAACAACAACATCAAAAGTGAACAACAACAAAAAAATTTAAATGGAAAACAAATAAAATAAAATTAGTTAAACAGCAACAACCAGCACTCACTCACGCTCCCACCTGTGCATGTCCACCCATACGCCACAGCGCTGTTGTCCAGCAACCACTTTCAAACCAGCACTCTACCTGTGTGTGTGTGTGTGTGTGGCGAAATGCGCTTGCAGCTCATCAACAACGAACGCGTTTTTCGCATGGAATGCGAAAGGACATTTTAAACATACAACTGAACGTACATACATACATACATACAAACGTAGTATATGTGGTAGTTATGTAAATACTTTAGTGGATAGGCTGTGCGCACAAAACAAAAATTATTCGACTGTTGCAAGGATGAGTAGTGTGCTGTGTGTGTGACAGGATATGCGCTAGGCTATTGAGCGCGCAAATTAAAAATGAAATACACTAAATAAAATAAAAAACCAATACATACATACATATATAAATGAAATGAAATAAAATAAAATAAAATGACACTATGTATAAAATGAAATGCAATGGCACGAATTAAAATGAAAGCCAATGATGCTGTCGCTATGGTTGTGGCTAGGCTACTGCTGCTGGCTGCTTTTGTAGTGGGTGGTAGGGAATGCAAGAGTGGCAAGCGAAGTAGCGGCTATTATGGCAGGATACATGTGCATAGTAGCTACGACAACCAATTGTAAATTGGCAGTTGTTGTCTCGCACATACATACACTTAAGCTAGCGCCATACTACCCACTTGACTCCCAGCCACCGACCATCCGCAGCTCAAACCATTTTCGGCGGCACTGCTTTGTCGAACATGTTGTAGGCTGGCGCATAAATAATCAATGCGTGTACTTTTGCTTGTTTTCAATTGTGTAAATAAGTAATTTTTTTTCAAGCGGTGGTAGGAGCATATGCGTAGAGCAGCGCTGCAGTTTCTGGCAGCCTTCGCAGCCGCGCAGGACATTTTGTTGCTCATACGCCATGGCGCACCGCATATTTTTTTCTTTGGAATGCGTGCGGACATTTTTGGTATACATATGTGAAGCGTATACATACATATTTTTGTCTGTTAATATACATATGTACATATGTATTTCAGTACATGCATTTATTTACTCTACCACATAGGCAACTCGATGCGTATGTTTATTGTTGGGGCGTGACTGTAAAATATATTTTTATTTCTGTTATTATTAATTATTTAAAGCAAACAAAAAAATAATTTATTTCATGTACATACATATTCATATACATATGTATGTACATGCTTTGTTTGTAATTATTTACTAAAAATAAAATGTAATTTTTTTTTTTTTAAATTATTTTTCACCTCATACACCTCTCTCCGATACATAAGTTTGTATGTAAACACATAGTATCGCCACTTAAAATTGTTAATGCCTGTAATTACAAATGCTTTGAGTTTTAATGCCATGTTAACGCCAAAGAATTAAAAATAATTGAATAGACACATAAAGAGGCTGATGTGCAAAACACAGTTTCTTTACACAAATCCTTCATAATCCTCTTCAAGTTACAACTCAAATGAATTCAAATACAAGGCGATGTTGAGATTGCTTTTGGGGGCCTTTACTTGCTAGGACTGTCACTTTTTTGGATTCCTGAGCTTTTGGGGATCTGTTTTCATATTACGGTATTACTAGTGGGATTCGGAAATGCCTGCTTTCTCTGATATTTGGGTTGTCGAAGTGCAGCAATTGTTTGAAAATTCGTCTAAAATATAAATTTAAACCAAATTATTTACTTTTTAAATTTTTGATCTATTTGAAATGAATGTTGTTTTAACAATCCGAAAGAAAAATTATAAAATTTTCAAAAGTTTTGATGGAAATTTTTCAACTTAATGAATGTTTTTATGTAATTTTTAAAAGTGATTATTTTTGGAAATATATATTTTTTGCTCATGTCGATAGAATTTTTTCCTTACCATAAATATTTTTGTTGAGGATGCATTTTTTTTATATCGAAAATCTTAAAAAACAATAAAAGTTATCTAGGATGATATGTGTCCTCTTACACAATTTTTTTAAAATTTTTTTTTTAGGTGGATTCCAGTGATTTTTACGATTAATTTTATATTATTATTGTATTAGTCTGGGAACTCGAAAATTCATTAGAAATATATACATATGTATGGATGTACATATGTATATACCAAAAATCACATAATTTTTTCCCAAAAATTTTTCGAATTCTCAACAAAGGTTTTTTTTATTTTTATTAATTTTTTTGTGTTGTTTTTATTAAGGAAAAATTTCTCAAAATTTTGGGGTAGTTTAGAGGACATCTATTTTTTGCTCTAAAATTAAAAAAAAAAACTTTTTTTTAAATCTCTTTCAATCATAATTTTTTGTAAAGTAAGTCAAATGTAAAAGTTTATTGCCTTGTTGATTTTTTTTTATGGAATTTTCTAAATTTTGGGGGTAGCTCAGCGATTTTTAAATAAACAAATAGCTAAAAAAAATAATTAGTTTTTGTTCCAAGCTAATTTTCTTGTTGAGTCTCTTTCAATCATAATTTTTTTTAAAAAAGTAAAATACATATTTTTTTAAGAAAGAGGAAACAAATTTTTGTTTTATTAAACTCTGATTTTTGAGTGGAGCGCATTTTAGAATACCGTTAAAACTAGCATCCATTACAACTAAATCATTTTAGTTATAAAAAATCTTAAAATTTGACACTTGAACATTTTTTTTTTTTTTGTGGAGGCACATATTGCACCTTAAAGCCAGAAGAAAAAAATGTGGTCTACCTATCTGAGTATATACCCACATAGTACATATATTACATATATACACAACACAGCTCCTGCAACTTTACCAATCCAGCTCTTTTCCCTTAACGCCAGTTTATTTCTTGTCACCTTCTGCCATTTCTTTCTATTGTTATCACCAACTGAAAAGCCACTAATGACAACTTTAATTTACATTTTTAAATTCCGCTACTTTGAATGCGCATTCAACCATTCATTTATTATTCATTCACTTGTCATACCCGCATTTGGTTACTCCAACGAATAGACGCACAAAATTTCTTTGCTAAGCTCACTATAAAATTTACTTACATAGGAGGTGCACCCAAATGTTTTTATTACGCTTTTGAAGTACTATCCGAGGTGCTGATAAATACCCTGCATAATTTTGAGGCATCGAAATGAATGGTGGTTGCGATATGAGCTGTAGACTAGGAACTAGAGTTCAGAGAAGAGAGAACTAGATCTTACCAAGATGCCCAATATTTTTGTGCTAAAATACTTACCAAGCCGAAAGAGAGAGTAGGTGATTCTTAAAAGTGCACCTCCCACTCACTTTCTCTGAGCATACTTCCATACTCCCGAGGGAAAGGAGAAAGTCATCATATCATAGATTAACCAACAAGTTTCACGATCATCTTAGGAAAATTTTTATTATTTATTGGGTTTTAATAATAATCAAAGCATCAAATCGCAAATGAAAAAAAAAAAATCACTCACGATTTTCAGCAGCTAGGAGCAATTGGCGAAATTAAACAATTTAACCTATACAATTTATTAAACACACACACATACACATTCATAACTGTATTGCTATAAAAAAGTTATGGCTATATCTAAATGATGACTGCAAACTTTCCCGAGACTCATATTTTAGTTAAAGAGTGCATTGACAGTTGACACACACTTACACACCTACAACAATAATAAAATCACACGCTCAGTTGGAGATATGCTCATACAGCTATCTACGTGCATACATACATACATTTGTACGAGTATACTCGTATGCTCCTATCGCCTTTTAAATCCATTTGGCGCCTACACAGTGTGGCGCTTGTTGTTGACAACACCAAGGCCAACGCACTCGATGAACCTAAACTTTGCTGATTGCGCGCTGGAGGCGCGTATAGAAATTCAACAAACTACAACACAGTAAATATGTATGTGTGTATGTGTGAACAACAAAAACATGAAAGCTGTAGGAAAAAGTGCAAAAAAACCAACAACAAAAATCTTGAGCAAAATCAATGAAAACAAAGCTGGAATCCATATGCGCGCCTCCCTACCTCCCTCCCTCCCTCCCTCCGATTCGTTGTAATCGGCTGTAGGTGACTTCATGGCAAAAGCGCGCAGAATGTGGCAAGCTGCTGTACATACTCGTACATACATACATACATACAGACATATATTTGGAGAGCGGGTGGCTGGCTGTCTATACACTTTTACTGTTGTTGTTTTTGCTTTTGTTGGTAGCAGCTGCGAATTTCTATGTCGATCTGTTGGGCATTTATTGCAAGCAAATTTTTTTTGTGCATTTTTTTGTTGTTTGACATTTTGTTGTAGTGATTCGTATTGAAAGCGCATTTATGTGTTTATAAGTTTTTATCCACTTCTTTTTTTTTGTTGTTGTTTTGTCTAACGCTTTCATCTCTGCCGCCACCTGGTCGCCAGAGCATCAGTCACTTTTTTGTTGAAACTCAAAATCTCACACACACATTCGACCACATAGCGACAAAATGACTTTCGCTTAGCCAAAAAGTTGTTATTGTTTTTTGTTGTTGGTGTTTTAGTTCGCTACGGTTTGATGTTTGCTAAACTGAAGTCTAGTCAAGAAAAACCTAACCTCAATTTTTTCCTGAATTTTTTTGACTTTTTAAATTTCAGAATAATTTTTTCCATGATCCCATGTTTCGAAGTCTCAGTGATCTTGGAATCTTATTAAAAATTTGAAGGTTCCAGTATGCGGAGAAATTAGCCTGGCTGTTGTGTGAGCTATTCGATTTGTTTGCCCAAGATTCAATATAGCGTTGTCTGATGTTACATAATTTTTGACCTCAACCGAATACTCTAGTGGTTTCTAGAAAACTTAGTTGCAGACTCCAAGGTATCTCAAATCATTCTGCACTTGTTCCTTGCAGTCTTATGGGAGACTTTCTTTTTCTCAGCTTCCGTAGACGGCTTTCGTTAATAGCCATTGCCAACAGGTATCACTGGTTTAGTGATCCGACCAGAGAGCTTCTAGAACCTATTTTTTGTGGAACGGCAGTCCCACCGTAGACCTTCCGAATATCAATAGTTCTTTGCGGTTTTTGGGATGGGTTCTTCGGGAACAAGGAACATGAACAGCAGAAGCATTCCATCATTTCTGTGCTCCAGCGACTTATTATGAACTCATTATTCATTTTATTTTTTCCAATTTACATTCATTCCAAAACAGCTTTCAAACGCATTCAACTATCTTTGCTATAACATTGTCAACAACTTTATCATTAAAACACCTTTGTCTATTGTCCTTCATGCTAACATTAATCTTATCTAACTCACATCGCAAATGTTCAAGGAAAACAAACCCAACTCACTTTTGATAACTAAATCATCCACATTGCAAAATATCCCAATCTCCCTAACTCATTCACTATAGCTTGACACTTGAGTGTGGGTGTTGGCGTTAAATGTGATGTATGACGATAAAAACCATAGAAAACCAAACACACGCACACTCTCACACGAAATTGTATATTTAAATAAGCAGGACCCGCACGAAATAAAGTCCACATTTTGATAAAAAACAAAAAAAAAAAAATGTTAACAAACATAAACATGTCGGTTGTGTATAAAACAAAAAAACATAGCACAGAAACAAAACAACAAATAGTACAAAAAAACAGCAACAACATTTTATTGTATGTGGGCGCACAAATGTGCCCATATGTCAACAGACTTTTTGAAAAGTTACCCCCTGACAGCGCCAGCTCTTGAGTGTGAGTGCAACATGCTATGTGTGCTTGTGTTGTTGTACGTTCCTAAGCGCCCTAATGCAACTTGAGCTTTTGCGCCATTTAAATATGTATGCGCCGCTTACCCATTATAGGCTTTAACTCAAGCAAGCCTCGCCGACCTCTTCACCATAACTTTTCATATAATTTTCGTTTGCTTTTTCATGCTTAAAGCCAAGCGCGCGCAATGTAATGAGCTTCAATAGCTTTTTACTTTTCACATTCATATAAGCATGGATGTATGGAAGTAACAAAAATTTAATGTAGCTCTCATAGCGCCAACTGTCAATGGCTTAATTCCCCCGACTTTTCCAGTTGCATATCGCTACCCAAACCTTAAATCTACTTTACTTTTAATTGTAAACCTCTGCTTATTCAACTTGTTCCCTTTTATAAGCATTCATCTAGCTCTTCCCCAACAAATATGTATTTGGATATTGTGTAGTACCCCCCCATAGGTTTGTACTTAAAACTGTCAAAAACCACTACATCAACTGAAAATAAAAAAAAACGGATTCAAGTCAAGTGGAGAGGGGCGCACAAATATCATTACGAATAAATTTGAAGTGCTTTTCAAAACAAAAATTTACTACTGTTGTATAAATTTTGTTAACGTTATTTTGATTTTTAAGAACCAACTTTGTATATATTTTATTTCGCTGGCATAATAGTTTTGAGGTTATGTTTGGATAGCAAAAAGTATTTGAATATACCACAAAATGTCTTATTTGTAGACATTTTTTCCAAACACGTGAAAAGCTTCGAAAAGCTCAGTATGAACTTTTGTTTTAATTCAAAGAAATCCGGCCAAAAAGTTCAAAAAAACTATGTATAAAAGTTTTGAAACTTGGCATTACTCTTTAACAATCTCTTTTTTTTTTTCTTTTTAAATTTTGTTATCTGCTTCATCTACTTTTTCCGCTATAATTGTGAAAAAAAATTCTAAACCGTAAGGCAGCTCTTCGAAAGAGGAACCAAAGAACCATTCTCGCGTTAGTTAAACCAATTTTTATTTATGACTTTAGAGTGGGGAGGTCCTCCCTAAATAAAGCTTTGAACATCATCCTGGAATTTTCTGCGTTTGGGGAAATCGTCTTAGGGCCAAAACATTATAAAAACACTGGACACATACAAAATAAAAACAAAAACAAAACGGCAAGGAATAACAATAAAAAAAAAAATTGGAAAGAAAATAGCTACAACAATCGAACCAAATTCATTTAAATAACATTTAAAATAACAAAAACACATCAAAAATTATAAAAACAAACCATAGAACAATAATAAGAAACACCAGGCAACTGCAGCATAAAAAAGAAAACATTCAAAAGATAGCTTGTTCCTTGGGAGTAACAATAAAAACAAACGACAGAACTACATTAAAATTCTCGACGAGGCATACATAACATATGAATACTACAAGAAACATAAACATGAATACTTATGCAAGTACTTGCAACATATATGTAGTTGAGAGCAATATGAGTGCATTATGTAGTACACAAGTTTATAACAAAAGCATCAACAAACAGGAATAACAACATGCCGCGAGACTAAGCAAACAATCAGCCAACTGCAACAACGACATAAACAAATGTAATAACAACAATAACAATAACGCTGTAAGCGATTCGCGCAAAAAGGCCCAAATGAATTATAAAACAAAAAATAAACTAAAAATTATACACCAAAAATGGAAAAAAAAATTGAAAAAAATAGTAATGGCGAAAAGCGCTGGAAACCCTTAGGAGTGAATTTTATGTGTCTTGTCTTATTTACACTCCAAGTGAATTCTTGATTCCTCAAGTTTTTTAATTTTTGACTTTTGGGATAAGCATTTTCGATTCTTGCTATTAAGTTGGCAGCCCAGTTACTCTCCTTAGCTTGAGGGAGCTTCTTTTGCATTCCGTAGAATATCCTTACGAGAACAGCTAGTCCCTCTATCTATCTCCATACCAAAGTATGTAACATTTTCATATTTTTTTCTGACAGACACAGATCTCACCCTTTACCGCGCATTGTCACTCATTCTTTTTCTAATTTTTTTTTTAGGCTTTTCCTATACCTTGGCTGTCTGTCATCGTAAGCCGCTTAAATAAATAGTAGCATTTTTGCGCTTTTAACTGAATTATTCACGCAGTCACCTAAAGACCCCACCGAACACACATTCCTAATACACATACGTCATGTAGGGCCACAGATTTTGCACTCTAACGAAATCGCGTAGACGCCAGGAAGGCAAAGGTAAGAGGGGACTCATAAGAGTTCGTTTCTTACGTTAGAAAAAAATGAAGGGCCAGTAAGTTTGCTATAGATTGTGGGGCCAAGTATAGTAGTTTATCGAATATAAGTACTCTAAGCCTTAGGTCTATGCAGTTGGTAGGCGCATATGGGAGTACTACATAATTGATCCAGAAATTCTAGTTTAGCTGACAAAGAAACCATTGTTCTGAAATCATTCTGGTTAACAGAACATAACAAAATTTCTCTGATGAAGTTATCTAATAGCTTTTGAAATGAATCTATACTAAAAGCTAAATCTAAAATCTAATATCTTTTATTTAAATAAAAAAATTTACTAATTAATAAAATTTATTAAAAAATAAAAATAAAAAAATTCATCAAAATTATAATTCTTGACCTTGAACTCATTTATGTACAGTCACGCATACGTAAAAAAAATCTTCTAAGCAACTTTTGTTAATCCTCTCGTGATTATAAGACTAGCAAAAGTGAATAAGTCTAGATAAGGCACGTGACTTGCTAACTTGTCTACCCATGCTTTCTAACTATTATTAAGTACATACATACATACCAACAAACAAGCGCAAATGCCCTTCGCGTGCGTATGCCCTTTTGTGACTTGTCTAAGCTTAGGCGTTGCGTGCGAAATGTGGTAAATTTGTTCACACTTTTTGCCCTTTTTGGCGCCTACAATCTGACACGTGCACGGTTTTGAGAGAAAAACAAATAACCTAAAGCTTAACACTTACGCTGTTACAAATGTATATATGTAAATATGTAAATAAGTAAGCAAATTGTAAGCCTGCGTATGCGTGACAATAAGACGCTTTACGTACGCACGGTTGCATTTGGCACCTACGACATATTTTGCATTCGTAGTGTTTCTTGAAAATATCTCGAGCTTTTTGTGACATTCGATTTTTTTTTTTTTTTTCAAATGAAATATGTAAAATATTTGCATTACATTTTTTCTTTCACTAATTTATTACATTTTGTGTAAAAGCCGTCAAAGGAAATATGACTTCTGACCCTTCACGGGGGGGGTTCATATCATATTGCACCCATCAAATACTGCTTTGTCGTCTATTGCTTAAGCTCTCCTATACCTACATAATTTGTTGTTGCTTGTAATACATATTCACCTTTCGCCTGCTCTTTAGTCCGATTAAATGCCTCCCTTGCCCTTTAGCATACAAATGTCTTGCACAACTTTAAGCTTCCGCTGCTCTATTACACCTTTGGTGTATATTTCTCAAATTTACATGAATTCATATTTGTTGTCACTTTGCCCTTTCATGTCGTGCAGCGCATTTAATAATTTGTTAAATTGCATTTTGAAATACATTTAGCAGTAATTGCATTAGTCGCGTTTGACATGATTTCCATTTAGGCCAAAGATCTCTTAGTTTACTTGTTTCGCTGATGTTATGTGTGAGTATTTGAAATAAAGCATTTTTTTGTTGTTGTTTTTAATTTTTTTATTTACTTATCGTCGACAAGTGTCGGCAGTAGCGGCTGTGCTGGCTGTTGTGGTGTTTAGCACTTTCCTCGAAATCTCTGCAACTATTTGCAGTAAGTCAGAGACCACCCTGTCTTAGCTGTCAATACCTTAAAACAGGAATAAAATAAAAAAAAAATGTATAACACTTAAAATATTTAAACGATTCGCTTGCAAATTGGACTTTCTTTTTGTGCTTATCAGCTGAAAAAATACTAACAACAAGTTAAAAATAACCAACAAATACGATGAAAGTGAAAAACAGGAAAAAAATAATAAATTATTGGCAGAAATACAATTTTACACATGCAAAAAAAAAATATACAAGGTAACCCTGTAGAGCACATAGACTGCTCCTTTAATAGAACTCGCTAGTTGCAAATGAACTAGTTCGAAAGAGATTGCCCCGCTCTCAACTGCACAAGAAAAATAGGGATGACTTTTTATGACTTGTTAAGTAACAGAAAAAATTGTTTAATTGTTATTTGTGACTAATACAAAAAAAAAAGTTTGTCATGAGGTTAAAAAAATCAAAATCACGATTTTGTGTTGTATTTTTTTATTTCTTTAAATAAATTGTTCAGTGTTAAATAATCACTCATAAAAGGGGTTTCCTTGAAAGGCTTTTATTAAAAAAAAAAAATGTAAAAAAATTAAAAAATAACAACAAGAAATTTAATGATTCAAAAGGTCAAGTATAATCTATCTAAAAAAGTCGTACAGAATTATCAAACATTTTTTTTATTTTTTTTTTATTTTTTTTTTCATTTTTTTATTCTTATAATTAATCGAAAAAATCTTAATTCAATTTTTTTTTCTATCAATAATCACTAAAATTATTAACATTGAATAAAACTAAAAACATGAAAATAATGACTTTTTCTACACATAAAAAATCAAAAATTAACAAATTGAATATTAGGTAAAAATGGAATAGAATTTTTTCAAAATAAAATAAACTGGTAATCATTATGATTTATTAGAGTAATTATAACAAACAGCAAAAAATATTTGATTAAAAAAAAGTTGAATAGAATATAAAATTTTTTATTTACAATATCAATCAAAAGTTTTATTTCATTTTTTAATCAATTCAATAATCACTAAAATGATAAAAAATCCCCTAAAAATTAAAAATATTAAAAGGATGACTACGAAAAAAATCAAATCCAAAATGCATTTTTTGTACTACTTTTAATAGTTACTTATTTTTTCAATAATCAAAACATCATATTTTTTTAAATTAATTTAAAAATAATCACAAAAAACGTTAGTTGAATTTTTTATTTTTTTTTGATATCAATAAAAATCTATTTTTTTTTAATCAATTCAAAAAAATCATAAAAAAAGGAACAAACTAATGCTTAAATTACCCACTGCTAATATAAAAATATATTGTTTACATAGCTAACTTCTTCGCCCTCCAACTCACCCTAATTATTACCTACTCACCAACCACTTTGTTTTCCTACTGGGTATTCTGTGAGCGACATGCAAAACGCCAACGAGTTTTATTGTTGCATGACTAGAGCGCATACATGAAAATAAAATTTATACATTATGAAGATTGTACATACATACATATGTCTACTCTCTTTTCTTTTTTTTATAACACTTTAATGGTTGTTTAGTTATTGACTTTTATTTACTGCCAATTGATAAGAAGTTGAAAGCATTTCGCATTGCAGGCGCATAGATAAGACACGACGAATAAACAGCGTTCGTACGATTTCGTTGAATGTCTGACGCAGCGGCTAATTGGCAGACAAACTGGCTGAGTGAATATTGTGGTATAACTGTTTACCTCTATATAGTGTATGTACACAAATGCTAAATGATTAACTTTTTATATATGCACAGCTGATCATGAATGACTCGAGCGTTAGATAAGAATTAGTTGTGAATTCTTTTAAAGCGGGCTTCTGTGAGGGTTTCAATTTTGCCGGTGTATGACGTTAGCAGCAATATTTTTGCTGTTCACCATGAGTATTGTTATTCGTTGAACTATTTTCTATTTTTATCACTATTGACGAGGCAGCCTTTGCAGTCTCTAATATTTTTAGGAGCCCATTTAGTTCTAAAGAGATGTTCATGCTCAGAAGGATATACTTTCGACATACATTTTAGACAGTAGTAAATAATAGTTGCTAGGGTTGAGAGTAAATAATCGATTTTTTCTTCCATCGATTATTCTTTTTAAATTTCGATTTTTATTTATGTTTATAAATCATCATTTTATGTATCTTTTAAGTTCGATGTTTAAGGAAAATTTTATTTAATTTTCATTCATTTAATTTGATTTGAAATTCAATATTTCTACGATTAAATCGAAACTGGATTTGTTTTATTTATTATCGAATTGACTTTCAATTGAATTAATTTTTCAAAATATATTTTTGCTCATATACTGAATAGGCTTAAAAAATCGATTTCAAAAAACAGTAATCGATTACTTTCTTTAAAACCCGATTTTTCACATAACTATTGATCTCTGAACAAGCAAAAATTGATTACTGAGCAAGCACTTTTTCCAATTCGAGGTCACATCCCTTGCAGGAGAGTCCCTGATTGAGTTGAAAAAAGCAGCTGCATGATGACATGGCAACCTTGGTGTTTCCGATTGTTGCACGGTATTAAGCTTTGCGAGTTTCTCTACAGAAGCGGCTGGGTTTTCATGACACTATAACTTTTACAAATAATGTTACCAAATCTGCCGCAAAGGTCAACAACCTACCTTCCGATACATATACAACGTATTAAAATACTAACGACCACCTTCAATTTATCATGGTTCACCTTAAGTTCTGTGTCTCACACCAATCTACAATGAGATTCCTTAAAAACGTAAATACTTATCGTATACACAGCAACTACAGACATTAATCATTCCAAGGCCATCCAGCAGTCGTACAATGCTACCTACCTACCTCTGCCTTACCTTCAAGTCCAACTCGTTCGCTATCTCATTAACTTGCCGCATTTCACGGTAATCATTTACATTGTGGCAAGAGTAGGCTACAGACGGCTTTGGTAAATTTTATGTTTCCTTCAACTTTTATTTTGTATATTTGCGACTTTGTTGTTGGAGTTGCTGATTTGTAAAACTTTTTGCTCATTTTTAATTTGGAAAATTTGTTGTACTCGCCAGCCAACTTTCGCAGTCGTAGTGGCAGCAGCAGCAGCGTTAGCGTGAAAGTGAAAATTGTCGACAAAAAAACAACAACCACACTAACGTAGTAGATAGTAAAAATTACAAAAACAAAAAGTGCCACTTGCTACTAAGTCACTAGCACATGTTACGGCCATTTACGCTGTAGCTAAATATTCTACGAAACGTAATTGCTTTTATTTCATTTTGTCTAGCACTTGCGTCAACGTTTGCTGCTGTTGCTACTGCTTCTGCTTCTACGACGTCTCTACAACTTGCAGCCAAACATCAATTCGTTGCTCCTTGTTTGCGCGCCGCCAACTGGCAAAAACTCACAACCAACCATAAATACGTTGACTACCTTAACCAACCATAACCTAGTCTAGTGCTTGCTTGTCTTATTGCTGTTGCTGCTGCTGCTGCTTCGAGTAGTTAGTCCTTGTCTGCCACATTAACCCCACTCGCTGTGCGCAAAACATTTCGGCAAACTTCAAGTCGCCTTCAAGAGCAGCATCCACCACAGACGCCCAATAATCTTGGCGCGCCATGCAAAACTAGTTTAGCTACGGTTTATTATTACCATTTTGTGACTTGTTGTAATTGTTTTTTGTTTTTTTTTTTGCTATTGTTGTTGTTGTTTTATTTTTGGAAAATTCGTTTTGGTTTTTGTTACGCTTTGCGCTTGGTTAGTTAGCGAAGGCTACAAAAGTTTCTGTTTTCTATTATTTTGTTGTTGTTGTTGTTTTTGTTGGTTGTTTAGTTTGGTTGGCTGTCTGTTTGATTGTCGCCTGGCAGACGACGACGAGACTTGAAAAGGATTAAAAAGGAGCGATTGGAGCGCGCACATAAAAGACAACAAAGTTTATGTTGCCGGCATTTGTTGATGACGCTGTGTCGTTTGCCGGTGGCAAATATTACAACAATAAAATCAAAACAACTGCAACAACAACAAAAAGTGTAACAAAATAGCAAAATAGAGGTATGCCATCAAATTTCCGCAGAAAAGGACCAACAAATCAAAAGTAAATAAACTAAGCGTCTAACCAATGTACGCACACACACACATAGATACGGCGCGGCGTATGTGTGTATGCGCTTTTCTCTGCTTTGTGTGTGTGTTTTGACTTGTGGCATGCGTTGTTTGCCGCAAAATGCTGAAAAGCTCTTGTCTCTTGCTGGTTTAATTTTTCACTTTTCCATACGTCATCGGTTTACACACAAACGCACATACATATCATCATAGATTTCATAGATATAGCTAGGAATTTCTCTGTATTTGCTCATACTCACACCCATACATATGAAAGTTTAGTTCAGCGCATGTTATCATTTTGTTCTTATGAATTTTCAATTGCGTTGTTTCACTTTTAGGTTACCAACGCGTTGTTAAGCTCTTGTTGTTGTTGCTGATTTGTTGTTTTTGCTATAAAGTTTCATTTTCATTTGACACTTTTTGAGGCCTCTTGAGTTATGTTGCGCTATTTTTGCTCATTTACATTTGTCGAAATTTGGGTTACGTTGGCAGCACTGGCATATGTTTTGATTTGAATTTTGCTGTATTACTGTAGGCTTCCTTTATTGAGGGAGCGTTGAGATTGATTGCAAAAATGCGTTCGAAAAAGTGTGAAATAATTTCATATTGAGTATCAGAGCCATAGACAGGATTTTTTTTTTAAAGGGGTAGTTTAGGGTCTTTTTTTTATTCATTTAAAATTCTTAATAAATCCACAAAAAAAGTTTTTTAAGCCCATAATTCAAATATCACAGTTTGACTTTTCAAAATGTATTAAATGTTGTTTAAAAAAACGTTGGGAAAGTCGTCTTTATTTGCATCAAATTTATTAATAATTTGTTACGGTATACGGTTAAAAAACGCTATTTTTAAGATATCGAGTCTAGCACAAAATTTACAAAACCAACTTCGAAAATTCGAATTTCGAAACATTGAGAAAAAGGTATTTTTTTGTAATGATTGTGAGCTATAGTCTAGAGGAAAAAAATTAAAAAGGAGCACAAAATTTAAAAAACCAACTTCGAATATTCGATTTCGAAAAATTCTGAAATAGGTATTTTTGTGTAATGATTGTGAGCTATAGGCTTGTGTATGCATATATTTCAAAAATAAACATTATCGGACAGGTCAAGCGGGAGAGATTACAATAAAATTTTTGAAGTTCGAAAATTACCTTCGAAACAATTTTAGGTGGCTCACCTCCCAAATTTTTTATTCATATACATACATACATATGTACTATATATAGCACTGATAAGAGGCTTACTTAAAAAAAATTTCGTCGAGCAATATTTTAAGTTAAAATAAAAAAAACGTCCGTTAAAAATGTTCCCAAAAAGTGTTCTAGCGTTCTTTAAAATTTCAATTGCAAAAATTTTGTTATCGATTAGTCGATTTTCCTATTTCTTCGATTTTTTTTTAAGCTCTGGATTGTACGTGCATGAGAAAGTCTTATGTCGCTAGCTACTTCAAATATATGTATGTAAATATTCGTAAATATATAAAAATACTCTAACACAAATGTAATTTTACTTAATTATTAAAATTTATAGTCGCTTTAAAATATTTAACATTTGTCTTCTTTTTTATATTTCAGGTAAGTTGATAATGAACAATGTGCTACTCTTCCAATAAACATGCAAAAAAATAAAAATAAAGGTAATTTATATAATGATAAGGCTATTATGCTTGGCTGACTTGAGCACGTACATAGGTGATTACTGAATGACCTCTGTCAGGGGGTATCAAAATCTAGTTTTAATTTGTTTCCTTGATAGTAACTCAAAAAACACTCTGAGGTATATTTGGGCGCTACGCTTTGAGCAGAATGGAATTATTATTATTTTTTTTTTAAATCATGCTAATCAAAAAAAAAAATTCTAAATTCATAATACAAATTAGATTTTCGCAAAACATGCCAATATTACTGAAGTCTTTGCCTACTACCATTTTAAAGCATACATACCTACCTACACTATTGATTTCATGCTTTAAGATTTCTGAGCATATATGTATTTTTGGGAAGTATGCTAGCGAACGAACATTTAACTTCGAAATTGAAGTTCGTGTACGAACTCAAGCAAAGAGAGAATACAGAATCACACTTGAATCAAATTCAGCTTAGTAGGGAATGACTTCATTTAGAAAAGTAAAGCTCGTTAAGCAAATAAAACTTAGCGCATACGAGCAGCAAAAAGCGAACAACTCTCAAAAGCATAGCAACAAGAACAACAAAAAATCAAAACGTAAAGAACGATGTAACCACAGTTCAACAAACGAATTCCTACAAATCAAACAAAAAAAAAAAAAACGAAAACCAAAAAAATTATAACAACACTAGCAGTGAGCAGATGTGACTAAGCAAATGTACCTCTGAAACTTTTCTGTATCCAGAATTTTTTCATTTACTTTGTTAAGATATGTTTGACAGAATTGATGAAGTAGTATACATTTTTATGTATGTATGTGTATGTATGTATGTATATGTATGTACGTACCAGTGACCGGCAATTATTCACATTTTCAAGTACTTCGTTGACTAACCAAAGAAATTGTGTTAGCGTTTATGGACTGTTGTGGACCACTTGCTTCTTTTTTTTACGTAATTTTGGGGTCGGTTTTTAAAGGTTTAGGATTGAATAGTAACTTAAACTTAGGAAACTTAAAGTGACCCAGCCCTTAACGTATCAACATTTAGAAAATATGCAAAAAACATGGTTTATAAATTTTTTTTATTCAAAGAAAATTCAAATTTCTAATATTAGAACTAATTATTTCAAAATATACAGAGTTCATTGTGTTGTTTAACTTGAATAAAAATATCTTAGTTAAATAAAAAGTTGTACATACATACATATATAGTACGGAGCAAATTTTGTGTTAGACAATGAACAAAAATTTACAGATAAATAATTTTCAATAATTTTAAAATGTTTTATTTTGCAGTTGTTCAAATATTTTTGTTTTTAATTGAATTCAAAAAAAGTATATTACCCACTGCCCTTGGAGCTATTTTATTAAGCTTTTCGCTTATTATATTTCCGGCTAATGAAAACACTCTTTGTGAGGCTACATTGCTTGCAGGCATGGCCAGAACTTTTTGTGCTAGATTGCATAATCTAGGAAATCTTTTGCCGTTATTTTGCCACCACTTCATAACGTCAAAGTTTTTAACAAATGGTACATTTTCAGCCGAATACCGATGCACTTCATTTGCAATATCTTCAGCTTCGGAAAGAGTTGTTGTACTTGCACGTTGCAAAAGTTTTGGAAAAAAGAAACTTTCTTCATTGTCAGATGAATTTGATGATACAGAATTTGTAGTGCTTGCTGTCGTGTCTAAATTTTGTACTATAGACTCTTGTTTAATTTCACTCGACGACGATCCATTTTCCCACATTATATGATGAATACAAAATTCTTCCATTTCTGTCAGTTCATGTGATTGAAGACACAGCGCTGGTGGATATAAATAATGAGCAACTTTGTGCCACGGGCTTAAATTTTCTAGCCATATAATTTCAATATATTCTAGAATACTTAACTTTATCTTGGAAATAACGTGTTCATCATTTGCATCGAATTTGCATAACTCCTGTACACGATAAACTGAAGGGATGACATAACACATTGAGGGCGTGGAGCATCCTTGCAGCTTCTTGAAAATCTTTTCAAAATTCTCAAACAGTTTAACTACACCTTGAATAGTTGAAATACTCAAATTTGAAAACTTGCCGACTTCGCCATTTTTCGTCAAAAGTTCACTGATTTCCAACCAATTATTTTCAATTGACCTCAGCATGTAAAAGTATGAATTAAAACGTGTTCGACAATGCCATTCCTGCGTTGTTTGTAAAATATGTTGCATTCCAGATTTTTTAAGATATTTTAGAAGCTCCTTGCATGATGTTAAAAGGCTTTTGACTTCATCTGTAGATGTAAGACTAAATTTTAAGACGCTTGAGAATAGCTCACTTGAACAATTGAGCCGCTCATAGTTTTCTAATACCGGTTGAACATCGCTTGCTTGATCTGTTGTAAAAGTGATGTTGTCTAAACTAGCGATTTCGTATTCAGCGAATATACTCCCCAATTTTTTTTTTATATTGTCATCGGTGCATTGTGTGTAGTTCATGGATTTCAATCCAAGCACGTAGTCATACAATTCAAAATCTTTAACAAAGTGTAGAGTAACACATAAAAAGTTTCGCTTAACAATATCATCTTTCCATATTTCGATGGTAGCAGCAGCTTGACCCAACTCTGCCATTTTTTTTACTTCGCACGTTATCTGCTCCTTTTTCTCTTGCGCTTTTTTGTCTATGTTTCGCGTAATGGTAATTGCGTCGGGTATTAAATAATCGATATCTATATTATTACCATATTTCGCGCCAATATCCAAGAAAAACTGGACAAGTTTTCTAAATCCTGTACCTTCTACGATTGAGAAAGGACGACAGTCTTCCACCATCCAATCAGCGCAAGCTTCTACAGCTTGTTCTTTTTCAACTTCACTCACTTTCTTCTCCGGACATTCAATTTTATTTTTTATGTAGCACCGGTGTCGATTAAGATTAGAAGTGTTCATGCCATGCAACACGAACACCTTTTTGCATTTGCGGCAACAGACGAAGTTGGGGACAATATTGCCATCATCTTTAATTATCTCCGCAAACATACCCCAAACAGCACTTCTGCCCTTTCGCTTGTTACTAAGAGTAAAAAGTCCTGTGGAAATTTGGTCCTCCACTTCCTTGTTAGACTGCATAGTAGCTTTACAGATTTTATAATTATTATAAAAACAGTGTAAAATGCCGAAAAAATAAAAAAAACAATGTTTCTAATATGTGACTCAAACACGACTAAACTGCAAGAACACTGGAAGGTACTGAGGTAACCCGTTTCCCAACTATGCATACACAAAAAACATAGTCCAGCTGAATACTCTGAAATTATTCAGTGGTTCACGCTCAACCTATACAAAGATGAGTGACACTGGCACATTCTTGAGTAAGTACACATTTCCACTAATTTGTATGGCTCATGACTAAGTGCACACATATTCTTAGTACGAAAAGCAGACTATGTACGAGTACTTAACGAATTCCCGGACAGCAAGTTGAGCTGAAAACAAAATGTATGAAGAGAGACAAGTTAGGTTGATGCAATGCAAGACTCATAGGCACACATACAACAACAAAGTGAGCCATACATAGCAGGTAAGAATTTAGAATTGGGATAGAGAGAAAGGTATCACTTGAGAGCAGGTACTCGTAATTAGAGACTGAGTTAGTAGAGAATTCGACTCAGTACTTTTGTTGGCGTATTAGAGAGCTAGAGCATTCGTCGTTATTGTGTATGAAAGCAGATGAGCGTTTTGTGGTGCATGTATTTTGTTGGAGTATTTGTGTGGAGCAGTGAATATGTGCAATTTAGTCAGACATGGGCACCACTACAAAGAAGTGTTCAACACAGCTTGTGTATGTATTGTATGCACGGTGGGGCAAACCGAAATTTTATCTTTTTTAAATTGTTATACGTAACATACATATTCAATTCAGCGTTTTGGTCACATAAAATATAAATGTGATTGTGATGATGAATATTTATGTGAAACTATTTAAATAAGCATGTATGCATTAATAACTAAAACTAATAAAGTCAACTAATGAAACAATTTTTTGATTAATTATGATTTAATTATCAGGCGTTTTTTAATAACTTGATTGTTTTCAATCATATGATTACTTTTAATTAAAAATAATGGGTTTTCCAAAAAAGGTAAAAGATAACTTAAAATCTGAAAATGAGAAGTAAGATGACTTTTAAGTCAAAAATTAAAATCAGGTAATTCATTTAGTTTCAAATAAATTAAAGTTTGACTTTTTAATAAAAAATAATTCATTTACTTATTTCAAGTTTTTTTACGAGTTTTTTTTACTGTTTATTTGTGAAACTGGCTGTAATAACCCACACAACATTTTGGTGTTGAAATTTCACTTTCTTGGTGATATTCTATATGTGTAAGTGTATTCTTAACTCAAAATGGAGGCAAAAAAAAAGAAAAGAAAACATTTGATGTCATCATGAAAATTGCATATATTTGTTGCAAGCTTTGCCCACTGTGTCGCGCATAAAAAGCATCCGGCGTCAACCTGCTTGTTTGACTGTTGAAAGCAAACTGAATATTTTGCTTGGTTAAATCCAACTCTTAGGCTGTGTATACGTATACACGTTTTTACTCTCTCGGCACGCACGTGCCGCTCTGCCCATGTCTGAATTTAGTATACCTCCTGTTTGCAACAGCCGCACAGTGGGGTATTTGAATTATATGTATAAAAATAGATGAAATTATCAACAAACATATGGAAAATTTCAAACTTACTAAATCGATATATTAAAGTTCAATAAGATATAATTTTAAGATAGCTATGTATGTAGGTGTGTAGTCGACTTCCACAATTTTTTTCAGAGACGTAGGGGTTGTTAAAGAAATGAATAAAAGGTCGTATTTAATCAACGCTGCCAAATATTGTTCATAATTTACCAATAGCATAAAACAATTTATTTTTGTGGGTGCCATAACCAATATATGTAAATTAGATACATTTTGTTTGGACCATTAAGACCAAACGGGAAAGAGTGAAACCTCGTTAAAACTAAACAAAAACTTACGGAAGCGGATATTCCGGGTTAGAAGGACCCCACTGTGTTAGACGAATAATGAACCAGTCTGTCTTTAGCTCGTTATAAATGCACCTAGAAACTTGCCACAATGTCTATCGAGAAGTCGAATCAATTTGCTTAGTAAAACACTAAAATCTAAACCAAATTTGCCAATATGTAGATGAAATTCCTTTTTTTTTGCGCACCGAAACACGTGGCTTAACCCACAGTACGCTACCCGCCATTTAAGCGCATGTGTTAGAACACTATTCGCTTTGTTTGTGGGGGAACACACACGACAAGCAGCAGTCTGAGTAGTTTAGAGCGCCCGTCAGGCAATTGAGCAGAGTAAGTGCGCGCTGTGTGTGTGTAAAGAGAGAGGGAGAGTGAGAGTGCTATGGGCATAGCTTTATTAGAGCGCATAGAATTAGGCAAATTTGTTTTGCCGGTAGCAGCTGAGTTAGTGTGAGTGAGAGTGAGGCTTTTTTGTATAAAAACAACGACAAAAAAATGGTGGGGTGGACACATTGACGCTGTGTGCGTGAGTATCTGTGTGACGTTAGTTTGCTTGATTTTTTCTATTTCTATAAAAATGTTTGTGAGTGTGCGTGCGATTTATCTAGCTTTTAAAGCACACAATCACAACTGCGGCGATTTTCGTTTTGTGCGATTCATTTTTGCAATAAACGAACAAAAAATATTTCTAGAAACGAAAGCTTTTAGGAGTTTTGTATTAGTTAATGTTTGTTGTTGTTGTTTTTGTTCGTGCTGTTGCTGTTGTTGGTTTTACAATTGTGTATAGATTTCTCGCATGCACTGATTGTAATCCTTTTCTATGTGTTTATACGTTTAGAGATTTCAATCAATCGCTGCCAAACCAATGCATGCCCCCCTGCTTGAGCGTAAAGTTTAACGTTTCTGTGTGTGTGTGTGTGTGGAGCCAGCTGTTCGTGCTTGCGCTTGTATTATTTGTATGCTATTCTCTGTTTTTGTATTGAACATTCATTCGTTTGACGCTTGCCGCCACCGCTGCCATTGCCTCTGTTGTTGCCATTATTGTCGTTTGCTCGTTTTTGTGCGCTCAGCCACACACACACACACACACACATAGACAACTATTTAGCGCGCCGTTTCGCCGCAAATTTCGCAGCAATGTCTATACAACTTTCGGTGGGTCGTACGGCGGCTCGTTGATTTTTTTGGATTTATTACTCTTTGTGGTCTCCGCCGACGGCTGCGAATTGCAATCTAAGCGAAAGTCAGAACATATTTTTTGCACAAAAAATAAAAATAAGAAAAAATTTCAAATTCAAAAAAAGAAACAGAAAATTAAACTAAAAAAGCGACATTTTTGCGCAATAAGAAATAAGTTGGCTGCAAAAATAGAATAAAATTTAATTTGATAACAACAACGACAAGTGAAACAAAAAAAAAAAAACGAAATAAAACGAGTGAAAATTTTTGCAATATTTCTTTTTTCGACACTTGAATCAACTTTTTCGTTTTTCATTGCTGCTGCTTATACAACACAAAGCGAGTGCGTTTAGCTCGTTAAATTAATTCGTGTTCATTTAGAACCCCACCCTGCACTCGCGTGTGCGGCAAGGGGTGCACGATTTTTGACAAAAAAAAAAAAAAAATCAAACAAAAAAAAAAAAAACTACGAAACAAAAAATAATCGAAACAGAAAATGTATTTGTTGAAAATGGCAGACAGCGCTATGCCTGTACAACAGCAACATGCCACCACAAAAACAGCAACAACCCCACGACCCGCGCTACGGTGAGATTGAGGTACGTAAAAGAACGTGAAAAGTCAAAACAACAGCGCGACCGGGAAAAATCGAACAAAAAGAAAAAATGTATCCCACAAAGTACTCCACATTTGAGACAGTCAACCATTGAGACAGTCATGGCAGGCAGGCAGCCACACAGTTAGTAAGTCAGCTAACTACAACAACTAGAATTTAGAATACATATAAATTTATATACGAGTACAGACATACATACATACTTATCTATCTAAATACGTTTTTGTTGGCTGTGTTGTTATTGTTCTTACGTTGAAAATAATAAAAAAAAAAAAAAAAAAATTAAAACAATTGAAATTATTTTGCCGGTGCGAAAATTTAAATAAGCAAACAAAAATTTAATAATGGCAAAATAACAACGGCGAGTTCTAGACGGCTGAGGGCGCGGATGACATTGCGTATGCGGTGGGGCGCAGGTTCTTAAAGGTAGTAAAAGTGTTTTTGTAGGCTGACGTGTATTGGTGGTGTTGGGGTGATGAGGTGATGGGGTGATTATGTGATAGGATGACGGTGTGCATACACATGTATGTATGTATGTATGTTCTTCATTTGCATGTATGCCTTGCATTGACAAGGAAGCTGAAAACCAAGAAATAATGATGCAATAATAGGTCCAATTGAGTAATTGTGTTAATTAGTATGGGCTGTTAAATTTTCAAATACATTTAAGCATATTTATTTAAAAAAAACTGCGAATAAATTTTTTTTTGTTAACTTTTTTTTTTTTTTAATTTATTAAACTTTAGCATCCATACCATAGGTGCCTTCCATTATCATAAACTGTTGCAATATAAGGTTTTAAAAAGCTTTATGTGTGCGTTCTTCAAAAACACTTGCGTTTTGGAAATTATTGCGGTTTCGACAACTATTTCAAATACTTAAAAATATTTTCCAAAAACATTCTATTTCAGTATAAATAAGTTCGAAAACCGTCTTATTTCGAAATTTGTTTTCGCAATTCTGTATTTGATAAATGGTTTCAAGAACGCTTTGTATTTGAATGTATGTATGTATTTAAAAAATGCCCTAGCTCAGCTCAGGAGTTTTAAATCAACCGTTGTGATACTACGATTTTATAAAATATCCTAAAATAGGACGTTCTATTTTAAAATACATATGTATGTTGATCTTCTACTCAGTTTTTGGGCGCGCTACAAAGTGATTTTGGAAATATTCTTTCAAAAATATGCAGCTTAGTATTCTAAAAAGTATTTTTGCTTCCATTTTGAAAACTGATTGCGTTTTTTTTTTTTTAATTAATTCAGTTCCGTTTTTCAAAATATTTCGATTCTTTTTTCAGCCTCGTTTTTCGAAATTATTTCACATGTTTCTTTTTTTTAAATATTTCGTTTTCTTCCCTCAAAATTATCTATTTTTCATCTAATTTGAATTTTCTCTTTCAAAATTTTTCGGTTTGTTTCTTTAAAATTATTTCAAATCATTCTCTAGTATTTTCTTTCAATTCTTTTCGATGTTTGAACTGCATTTAATTTTCAAAATTATTTAGATTTCCAAGTTTTCTACAATGCTGAGTTTTTCCAAGTTTTTTAAATCCCTAATCCGGTTTTGTTTTTAAGATTTTTTTATATTTTCACGTTTTGGTAACTTTTTCCATTTTAAATCCGATTAAATATTTTGTAAATTATTCCGAATCTTAAAATTGTTCAATATTATTTCGATCCTTGTTTCGTTTTCCGAAATTAAATTACTTCAATTCTTATTCCAGCTTCGTTATTTAACATTTTCAAAATTTCCCAATCAAAAAAATTCAATTTCCACCATAAAGCTCATTTTAACAAAAAGTTCAAGAACAAAGCCTTTCATCCAAATTTTTTTCGAACCCAATATATTGTCCATTTTAAATTAAAACCGCAGCAACCGCAATTCTCCTAATAGTTTCACAATGATGTGGCACGCGTCTGCAGGAAAACGTATGAATGATACTCCTTTTGTAGTCAACTTATTGTTTTACTACTTTTTGCCTTTTAACTTTTAGTTGGCATTTTTATTTTGAACAATGTCTCCTCACACCTTGTTCTTTGTTGCATTCTGAGGTTCGAAAGCCTTTTGCTAACATAAATGATTGTTAGATATAATACGAAGAGAAGAAGACAGTCATTTTAGCTTTCGCTGTCTGTCCATCACTAATCAAAATCAAACAGTTTAAACAAATTACTTTTGCTTTAAAAAACTTAATCAAAAATACTTATTCTTCTCACAAAGCTAAAAACATTAATTTTAATAAACAAAAAAATGTCCTCACAGCCCACACTCAATGCTTAGTCCTACGCCTCTCATCATCCTTGCTCGTTTCTTAACCCCCAAAACTCATTTTCTCTCTAAACATATTTGAGTCGTTGCACTCTTTTTAGTTGTTGGCCTTTTTATCACTCACACGCTTGTTGTTTGTGTGCTGAGTGGCATTTTTTGTGGTTTCTTTTTTGTTGAAGCATACATAAGACAGTTTTTTGTTATCTCTGCGCGTGTGTTAGAAAAAACTGCGAAGGAATTTACCGATTCTTACGTACATATGTATGTATGTATGTATATCTCTGTTTATGTGAGTTTGAATGTGTTCTCTCTCCCCAAAAAGTGTGTGCACGTGTTCGAAAGACATAAGCGCAAGGGGTGTGACTTTGACATAATCCTTTGCTAATGGATAGCATTTTTTATACATGAATAGTTTGACTATATATTGCTCTCATATACATATATAAATATGTACATACACATACATATGTATGTATACATTAGAGAATGATAACTGAGAACTTTAATCTTAAAGGATTGTTTTATATCATTGTAAATTTATTCTCTATTAGTTTAACCTTCCATCACCGCTGGAACTATTTTCAACGACCTACCCTACTTCATATATTCGTGTACACGTGAGTGGCGTAGATTAGCCTTAAAAGAGATAAGATTGCTAAGTTTTGTAAAATAAAACTGGCAAAAAGAAATTCGCATGCCTTGAGTGTTTGTTCTGAAAACTGTTTGATATACATACATATATGTATGTGATAGGGTATGTTTATCTCCAATTTCAACATTCCTTCGACCTTGAACGTTGTTTGTCGATCAGATCACTAATATACCTACTGCACATCAATATCTTAATAGCGCTGAATTAATCAGGAATCAGCTGGAACAGTGATGTGAGAATAAATAGCGTATATTCAAATTAGTGTTTCCAATTGTCCTCAGTTATCGTGAGTAGGATCGGTTAAGGTTAAGAAACTCATAAAACTTACAAAAATATGTTAATGAACAGACAACAAAAAGCAGAGCATAATATATTTTTAGAATATTTTTATAAATTAAAAAATCTATATAGTCAAATTTCCGAAATTTTCTAAAAACTAAAATCAGCCGAATTGAAAGATATAATCTTATACACATTATATGTATTGCGAAAAATATCGAAACGGGAATACAGTATCTCAAACTCTAACAAAATGAATTTCTTTATATGAACCCATCCTTCAAAGCAACAGATCTAAGTTTAAGTCATTGAAACAGTATCTATAAGATTTTGAATAAAGAGTAACAATTGAAACAAAAACCACAGCAACTTGAACAAAAACCAAAACAAACAAAAAATAGAAGAATGAAAATGGCGGAAACAATTAGTAACACTATGGAGAACAAAAAAACGAACACAACAATAACAATAACAGAACATAAAATAATTGGTAATAACAACAGGAACTCGCATAAAAATAACTATACTAAAAACAAAAACATGTAAAACAACAACAAACTAACCAAAAAAGTTAAGGGAAGATAGAAAGAGCAACGCAATAAACTAAACAAAAGCAACAGCAATAAAAATTAAAGAAATACAATTAAATTTAACATACAAAAAATATAAACATAAAATTATAAAATTTATAGGGGAAGCAAGAGCGATTCGCCAATAAAATTGGAACAGTTAATCTTGATACCCTTGGTTATAGCATTCGGCTGATAAAGAGCGCCTTCAAAAAAATGTCAAACTACTTTTGCTAACACAACTCAAAGGGTAAATCCCGAAATTAAACAACACTTAGCTGCCACTTCTTCTAGCAACACTGACTAACAGCACTAGCAAGATGAAATAGTTTTTTAAATTATTTTCTAGAGTTTGAATAACCCTACATCTATGTATATTTTACTGACTGTTTTCATTTACTTTGCTTTACTCATTTTTATAACCTCTTCTACTTTCCAGATCATTATCTAAACAAAAAAAATAATCCAACATCAAAAAATCACTTTTTATATCAACAAAGAAGTCAAGGAAAAAATTAGACTTTGCCGCAGCTTCCTTTATTAAATTGTGGTGAGTATATAGATATACGTAATTATAAAATAAGTAGCAAATGTAAAAGGAGCACAAGAAAGATAGAAGCGAATTTGAAGCGTCACTCTTTTATGTTTAGTTATAAATAAATGAAACTGTCAAAACGCCGGCAATGTATGAGGGCATGTACGTTGTTATACTATGTATCTATATGATTAAAACAAGAACAAGAAATCAAGCAACTTCAACATAAATCAACGTGACGCTAATGAGGCAAGAAGAGCAAAGTACAAATAGGCTTAATGTGTTAGGGATGTAAAGGAGTTGCGATTTCGATCCAATGTTTTTGAAATACTCACATCCGCAGCATATTTGATAGTCTGAGTCATTTATGTACCTACTTATATCCGGTGAGTTTTTCCTTCAGAGTTGCGGTCTTTTTACGTCTGTCGACAGCATTTGAAAGTTTTTGTCCTAAATGTAAGTGGTTAACCAAAAAATTCTTTTATTTCTGAATTTTAAGAAATTATATAATGGACCCATCTTTTTTTTCTCTACAAAATAGACCATTACATTAAACCCAAAACCAATTAATCATTTGAGAATTACAAGTATAACCAACTTAAGTGTTAATATTACTCATAACAAACTCACTCTCTCGCTAACTTTCACTCTCGAAAAAATATTCGATATCTATAATTCAGCCAACAATAATTTACTATCAGCAAATAAAAAAAATAAAAAATAGCTGCAGCGCCAACTTAAAATAGAACTTAATTCTAGAAAAAGCAAAAAGAACTAACCAACCAACGAATAGCAAAATTTTACAAGAAATTAAAAATAAAACAATTTTTTTTGTTGGCGCTGAAAAGTGCTTGTCAATTTACTTAATTATATGCAAAAATTGTACACGACAATTGACAGCAAAACTGACGATTGAATGGTCGTTCGCTCGCTAATGATGAGGACAACGTGTCTGCGGGTACACTGAGGCTGACGACTTGCAGAAAGATACTCGTGCGCTGGGCCATAACCAAAAGAATCAACGAACGAACGCAAATGAGATTGTGAATGCGAGTTTGAACTATAAAACGCTGATATGCATATTCATCGTGTAAATGTAAAATAGCGTATGAAGATATTGAAAAATGTTGAGGTAAAACGCACAAAATTTGTAAGTGAGGTTAATGGCTATTGCTTGTAGGAAATTTAATGGAGTGACGAATGGTTTTCATGTTTTTTTGGAATATTTGTTCCAAAGCAAGTTCCATAGACACGATGATAGGAACAACAGCTTACGAGTACCTATCAAAATTCATTTCGGTTTACTTCGTTCTTACAAAATTGCGATGCGCTGTTTTCAACATTGAAGCGTCCAATAATTGTCTGTACTTAGTTGTTGTACATGACAACTACAGTGAAATCGTTCAATGTAGCGGTATACGGACCTATCTACACCAAAAACGAGATACACGAAGAAGAAATAAATAAATCATTCTGCTTGTAGAGGCAACGATAACTACATACATTTTTGGGTTTTTTTTTGCAATATACATATATCATACAGATATAGGTATAGAAATATGTATTGGTATAAGCGTGCTAATTTAATGTGCAGATATTGACTATAAAATAAAAAATAGTTAACGAAAAGCAATATTTATGCGAAGTATATAGTATTTTTTAACCTAACCCAGTAGGAAAAAGAATGGGTGAAGGGTAATTGATATTGGTTTTCGCGAAAAATTGTCATCTGTAGAAGGAATGTTAGGGAAGTGAGTTCACAGTAAATGGAATCGGGCCTTGAAAAGAAAAGTAGTATAGTGGGGGTTGCGACAAAGAAACAAGAAAAAAATGTTCATCTCTTTATCCACTTCATCTCAGAAGATGTTCCTATACGCTGAAAAAGAGGGAATATATCCTTTACGGAATTTTTAGAAACAGGTTGATGATGAACTCGAAGTCAGGGTCGTTTCCGTATTGATGGAAAAATCTCTTTCTTTGATTAAATAAATGAACTTTAATGAAACTTTTAAACCTGCGAGTTAGTTAAAAAGAAAAGTTTTCAACAGTATAATTTTGTGCCAAACTAAAACCGCTTAACAAAAATTGCTCAGGCAGCAGCAATCAGCTCTCAGCTGCCGGCAACAAGAATTATTATGCAAAGAGAAAAGCAAAAATTGTAGGTATAACCAAAGAAAATAAAAAAATGAAGTGAAGAGCAAATTCAGACACTAAACGTATCCCAAGTAGAATGAAAAAAATACGCAATTCGCGCTCCCCACTGCCGCTGGAGGAATATTTTTTTTTGCGTCAAAGAAGCGCTGGAGCGGCACTGGAACGCTCCACACATCACTACATCTACACTTTTTTTTCTAAATAAAATAAAGCCCTCTCACACACCTACAAACATTTGTACTATGTGTGTGTGTATATATGTGAACTTTTGCCGCGCTTACTTAACGCCGTCTGCTAGCTGCGGCAGCATTGAAGAATCTGGCGTTTTTGCGCGATTCGCGACGCATTCGCAATTCGTCGTTTTGAAGAGTTCATGACTCATTTGCTTTTTATGGCGAAAATTATTTTATACATTTAGTTTTGTATATGAATGTTGGTTTGTGTAAGTTTGTTGCTTGGTTTTTTTTTTTTTTTTTGTTTTTTTTTTTTTGTGGCGCTCATATTTGTTGTAATTTATATTGTCGTTTGAGCGCCTGTAGTTATACCGACGCATGTACACCCAAATATATTTAGTTTCGAACAAAAAAAAAACGTTAAAAAAATCCTAAATTTGTAGGGCCAAACATTTCGCACCCTAAATCAAAAACAGTGACAACTCAAAATTTGTTTAGGTCGCTTTCTTGGCATAGATTGCCTAATAAAAAGTAGTGCAGCCAGTACATACAATATTTTTCTTTTTGACTATTATCGTTAATCTTTAAAGAGCACTGTGATGTCAAGTTTTTAAAAATCAAATCACTTTTGTACGATCCAGAAGCAATTAACTGAAAGTTACTCGGATTTTGAGTTGTGACTCTTTTTGATTTAGTGTGCGATATGTATGTATGTATGTATTTCTATTATGTACGAGGTTCATTCCAAGTTAACCGATTTGAAACTTAAAACAACTTTTAAATATTCAATTCATTTTGAAGATTTATTACTTCGTTGTCTGCTGATATTAAAAAAAAAAATTTGGTAAGCGGGACCAATATAATTCACAGCAACAGCTTTTAGAATTTTTGTCTATATGTATGTATGTCTTTGTGTTTGAACGCGCATCACTCTCAAGCGGCTCAATGGAGTTGAATGAGTTTTCTACATTTTTATTACTAGATATCTGGCTGAAAATTATGTATGTATATCCTTTATCTGGATAACTGGAGCAGTTCCATAGTTAAATATAAATATGTGGGGTGACCTAATCTTGCAACTAATTTCGGAGGTATAACGCTAAAATCGCAATGCAGCGGAACGTTACTGATTTTTTTTTTTTTTTTTTTTTTTTTTTTTTTTTTTTTGATGAAAATACTATTTGTAATGATAAGAGCATAACTTTTAAATAACAACAACAACAATAAAATAGTATCTACCAGAACGGTTAAGTTAGGATTATTTAAAAAAAATATTTTCCCAATCTGTTCAATGGTGTCGACGATCTTGCCATTCAACAAATTTAAAAATTTTTTATAATATTTATAGATAATAAATATTTTTTTTTTAAACTGAATTTAGAAAGTAATGAACAATTTTAGACTTTTTTATAATATTTATAACTACTAAATTTTTTTTTCAAACTGAATTTAGAAAATAATGAACAATTTCAAACTTCTTTTATAAGATTTATAGATATTAAATTTTTTTTTAAACTGAATCTAGAAAGTAATGAACAATTTTAAATTTTTTTTATAATATTTATAACTATTAAATATTTTTTTTTGAACTGAATTTTTAAAAATAATAAACAATTTTATACTTTTTTTATAACATTTTTAGATATTATTTTTTTTCGTTGACAAACTGAATTTGAAAAAAATTAAACCATAAGCTACAAAAAAAAGAGAATTTTTATTTTCATGCTAATTAATTCCAAATTGAGATATCGCCTAAAAATACAATTTGATTCATTTATACAAATCCATTGAAAATTTTTCCCATCTATCAAATGCCAACAATGGCTGCAATGAAAAGCTCAAGCTCCACCCATATTTTCCCACCCAAGTGGCAAACAACACCGGCTCAGTTTTCCACGCTCAATAAGTTTCACATGCCTCTCATTCAAACACACATACTCGTATGCATTTATATATGTAGTTACTTGTATATATATGTATTAATTTATATGAAGAATGGTGTGGCTTAACTGCGCGCTAGAGCGCAAAGCAATTCGTTAAGAAACTCCAAAGCGTTTTGCCACTTTGGGCTTTGAGTTGGGGAGTTGCTTGAAAATTTTGTTAGTAAATTGCAATGCTTCAACGTTTGAGCGAATGAATAAATGAATGAATGAATACGAAAATATTGTTGAATGCAATACGGTTTGACGCAGTTGGTGTTGAGCGCAAATGTTGTAAGTTTTTAATGGCTAAACTAAATTACAAGAATAGTTACAATACTAACAATACAATAACACAAACAAACATCAAACAAACAAACTAACAGTAAGCATAAATGCATTAAACATTTACAGCAACAAATTTGCCAAGCGTTACAACTTAAATTTCACCTGAGATACGTTTTGATTGGTTGACTGCTTTTTTAGTTGATTTTGCTGACTGGTTGGGTGCACCTTTTTATTGTAATTTTTTTTTCATTTTTTTTTCTTCTTTTTTGCTGTTGTAACATTGCGCTGTGCGGCCAACTCAAGCTTTGGAAAATTGTAAAAGATATGCTTTTTGGCCACAAACAAAGAAGTGACGACGAAATTGTACATTTAAAGAGCGAGCGCACAGCAGGCGGTGTGAAATCTTGAAAGCGCTAAAAATTGAGACGATCAAAGCGAGTTGTGCAACGTTCGAAGGGTGCATGCAGCAGACGAGTTATGGGCGGGTAGAAGCGTGTGGTAGGTGGATTGTCAATTGGTGAAATTTTGGCAAAGCAAATGCAGAAGCCGCGCGCTGTTTTGAACTGTTGTTGTTGTTGCTCTTTCACTCTTGAATTTTGGCAATGGCGCACAGTGTGTTATTTTCATTTTTATGCTGCCATTTTTCACTGAAATTCGAAATGCTCAAGACCAGTTGATAAAAATTATTATTTTTGATTTTAGTCGAATGGAAAACTGGAAAAGTAACACACATATACATACATAAATATTTATAAATTATCCTTAGCTATATTTAAATTGTTTTTTATATACCAACGAGTTTACAAGAATTTTATTCACTTTATAAATCATTTATGCTATACTTTTTGTTTTTGAATTTTTTTTTTTCGATTTTTAGAAAATGCTTATACTTTTTTTTTTTTGTAATTTTTATCACGCGCACATCCAAAACATCCCACTGTGCATCGCTTTTGCCTTTGATAATTCGCATGCTAATAGCGATAATGATAGCTGTAGTGACGGCAATGGAGTTAAGTATAGAGTCGACCATGTTGTTGTTGTTGTGCGCAGCAGCCAGCTCAACTTCACCAGCTGAAGTTGCTAATGACACTGGTGTTGTTTCATTTTGTTGTTGTTATTTTTTTTTTTGTAGTTTCTCCCGCCATTTTTTGTTTGTCAGCGTCATGAATGTTTAATTAAGCCAATGAATACTTTAACCCAACACGAGATGTTGGCAACTCTGCCTGCACTTTCACCAACACTTTTTCCCGTTATTTCGCATTCATGCCTTTTTGTTGTTGTTCTTTTAGCGCATATTTTTTGGTACTCCACTTGAATATTCGCGAAATTTTGTTGCTAAAAAGCTGTCAAAGTTCAACGGCATTGCATAAATTTTATTTTTTTTGCTTTTTTTTTTCATGTTTAGCATTGTTCGTGTCGTGATTTAAATAAATCTTAGTGTCAAAGTTTTTTTTGCAAAGTTCGGTTGTGTTATTACAAATTTTGGGTATGTTACAAAATTTTCAATTGTTTAATTATATGTATGTAGATATTAATCGGTTATGTGTAGTTGTAGCAAAGAGATAACCATTAAATCTTTGAAATGTAGTTTTTAGTATTATTTGTTATATTTATTTTCAAGGAGCATATGTAGTATACATATACAATCCAAATGCTATATCTTAGCATAGAGTACCAGCAATACACCAGTGAAGAAACCCTTCAATTTCATGCAGCGTTTATGGAGTGATGAGTGAACAAACTTATATACAGACTAACAATAATTAAAATAATTGTTCATTTTTGTCTGTTTTTTCTCTACGCAAGACTAACAATCTAAATATTTTACGTTATGTCTATCAGGACAGGTATAGTAGGCTACATCTTTGGAAATATGTATATATTTTGAACCAATTTTTATTGCCATCACTGTACAGCGTAGATAAACTCTTTAAAATCCCTTAAATATGTAGATCCTTAACTTTAAGTTGAACATCGGGCTATATATCGGAATAATTTGCATTCAATTCCATGCAGCGGTTTTCAAGTGATGCGCGAACAAACATACAAACAAATTACCAAAAAATTTAAAAAGTGTTGATTTCGGTCATATTAATCTAAGGAACACCCAATTAAATATTTTTTTTTTATTATACATATATGTAGTATGTAAGACCATAGCAATTTTATTATATGTACATATACATATGTATAACGACAGGAGCAAGGTATGGTATCGCTGTTTTTTTTTTTTGACATTTTTATCAAATTTTTTAGGTTGGTAGCACTTAAAAAAGGAAACAAATTTATATGTTGCAATAACAGAAATATAACTTTCATTTTAAAACCAGATTTGGTTATTTTGCTTAATTAATAGTGGCATTTTATAGCGCATGCGCGCCATATTTGTGAAATTTGTACATAAATTAAAGAAGTTGCTTAAGATATATTCGCGCGCCATAGTTTTGGAAGTTTTTAATTATTTTCATTATTTTTTTTTTTTTTGCATAGTTTCACCACATTAGGCATGAGCGCAAAAACAGAATTATAAAAAAAAATTTAAAAAAAAAAAAATTAAAAAAAAAATTGTAAAAAAATTCTAAAAATATTGGCAACAACTATTGAAATTGTGCACAGCAACAATGAACAGAACTTTAACATCGGTTACGCATTTGCTTAACGAAATAAAGCTTTAGATATGTTACATATACACATACATACATCCATACTATATATTCGCATGTGCTACCAAAGCTCATATACTTACATATATACACACAAACATCTTGCCGTCAACTAAACGCATTAACGCAGCCCCAATCGCTCTTGACGCCAAGCCTAAAGTCATGTAACATGTCAGTATGTAACACTCTCACTACAATACGTTAAATGCGTTTACTTTAGGTTCAAGGTAGTTTACGCATATTTGCCGTCAATATTGAATAGTGCGCTGACTTGGCCGCCGTCTACTGCCCCCCCACCACAACCAACTACAACTACCAGTGTATACAGTTGTCAAGGTGTTGCCACTCCGTTATATTTATAATGAAAATTGTGCTTTTTCAAAGGTCCCAGAGATAATGAAAACGGCTATAAATTCCTGAAAGCATAAGCTTGTATACTAACTTTGATCTACACTAAAGCTGTGCTTTTTAAACCGTCACTATTCGAATGATTGCATGGTTTTATAAAATCGAATATTAGTTATTCGGTGATGAAGCAAAAAAGTAGATATTTGACTAATCGATTAGCGGAAATCGATTATTAACAAGAACCCTATTACAACAACTTGATCCTCACCGTAAAATTAATAAGAGAAACTTACAGCGAATTTTAGTACCAAAAAATAGTTTGATGTGGCAACTATAGCAGTCATTCTCAGCAATGAGTAAGAGAACGTTGCACAGTGTACGATTTTCTTAAGAACCGGGATGCAAAAATAATAATTTTTAATAATTCATTTTTTAGGGTCAAGTTTTTTATTTTAGTTCTTATTTTTTCAAATTAGCTATTCGTATGAAAGCAATGTTTTTTTTGCCTTAAAAACAAATAAATATTAAATTAGAAATATTTAAAATTTTGTCGAGAAATAAAATAGGTTTCCCTATAATTTTTTTGAAATGAAATCGCTTAAGTCTTATCGAAAAGAGTTCAGGATAAGAGTTAGAGGCGGTTATTTGATTTTTTTTTTCAAACTGTTTTTATAAACATTTAGAGAGAATTTTTGAATAAAAAATTGGCAAAAAATTTAGAAAGAAATGAGAGTCAGAAGTTAAAAAATTGTATATTATTTATGAAAGTATACAAATTTTTATAAAAAATAAATAACGCAAAACTTGGTTTCGTGTAATTTTTTTTTAAATTTAAACCGAAAATTAATAAATGAAAAATGCTTTCAACTTTAATTAAATTCAAAGGGCTTTTAAAAAAAATGCATTCGACAATACTTTGGTAATTTTTAACAAAAACAAAACAAAAAAAAATGTTTACTACAATTAAATTATTTGTAAGAAAATTTATAATATTAATTTGAGAATTTTTGGAAAAAAAAGAATTTAAAATTTTTTACAAAAAGTATTAACTTTTGTCCCATCACCACACCAAACATGCACACTGTGCACCATACAGCCGATTGCCGATCACTGATTGCTGCTTACCGATGATTGTTATGGTAGCAATGTACGCGCCTAAAACGCACTCGCAATTTTAGTCAATAAGTTAGTGCGTCGATATATATGTATATACATATATTTCCACCGTCTCAATTTTTATTGTATTCGTATATTATCCGCCACCATAGTTCTACCCACCTCCACCATCAGCTCGTTCGACGTTCGGCGCCAACACCATCACATATGTATGTATGTAGCTTTGCAGTCGAATCATTCAGAGTATTTGAACAATTTGTTAGCGAGTGCGTAAAGTGAGTGCGTCAGTTTGTTGTTTCGACGCATTGTTGCAGCGGCACAGTGGCTATTTGTTAGCGCAGTCTGGCGTAGCCAATGCACAGCCATTCATTAACGCAAGCACAGAACTGCCAATAATCATCATCATCATCATCTTCGTTGCAATTGCTATATGAGATGATTGTAAAAAAAAAAAAGCAATAAAAAAAATTAGCAACAAATGCAGCTAGTACAGTTGGTGGAGGGCGGTTGGACAGTCATACGGTTGGTTATTAAGTTAGTTGGTGCGGCTGTCAAGTAATCAACCAATGTAAACTGTGCTCAATTGCTGTTTTAGTCAGCAGCAAACTTTTACGATATTTACGATCGTATTTTTTATTGTTGTATTATTTTTTTCTTTTTTGTTTGTTTGCTTGCTTTATTTCTGAATACGTTAGTGCAAAAACAAACATTGGGGTTTAACCGGACTTACATAGTTTTTGTAGATTTTTGCATATGCATTTGTGTGCTAATAATAAAGCAATAAAATAGTATGCAGGTAGAAGTAGCTACGAGTAGTTGTGTTGTAGTTTATGAGTATTTTACAATAGGCGCAGTTAATATGCATTAGGGTGTGCAGAAAGCTATGCTCTAAAATATTGAACTCCATCACCTACTCATTAAAGTAAAGTCAAAGCAAATAAACTCTCCGAATATTGGGCATGAAAGCGCTGTTAGCTTTCAACTTAGGTGTGTTTAAGTGCGAGACAGAAATTGCCAGAAGTTGCCAGAGAGTGCTAGAATTCAATTCCGCACTTTTTAGTGTTACTCTATCTGTTTCAGTAAATTAAAATTTTTGAAAAATTTACCACTTTTAGTCGGAGAAGTATGCGGTTGAACTGAAACTCTGTTAATATTTCGAAAATAAATTGTTTAGATATTTAAATATTGAGAAAAGCGAGATGGAGAGTACTTTCAGTCTAAGAAAAACATGTTTGTAGCTTGACAACACAGCAGTAAAACTGCAAAACTTTCGAAAGCGAATTCTTATCACTTTTTGTATTAAAATTATTTGCGAACCACCCTAATAAAAATCCAAAGCTTAAAATTTTCACTCATATAAATATTTACCAATTACTTTTTGCTTTGATTATACAGCTGGTTGCGCGCGATAGTCTACACTCGACGCTGCGCTACGTAACTGACCTTGCCCAGGGTGATTGCACCGACGTGCAACGACAGTGACCAGCGACAAGAACAACAGCAACAATAAGAACATACATTTTTTTTATTATATGCAATATGCATTTGTGTTAAGTATTCTATATTCGATATATAAGTGGCGTCGTACATACATATGTATGTAAACACATAGACACGTATATAAGTATTATTTACTTAGGCAAATATTGTGCTAGGCTAAAACGCCGTGTACGTTGCCGATCTTGTCACCTAAGCAAACACAACAAGAAAAAAAAACTATCAAAAAAAATAATAAAACAATTCATTAAAATTAGTTTTATTAAGTGCTGTAAAGTGCTTTCTTATTTAAATTTGACTTGCATAACTAATGAGTGAAATATGACTCATTGTTTGCTTGATAATTGTTGTACGCAGATTTGATTGAGACGAGAGTGATTTTTGATTGCGATGTAGCTGGAGTTTGTTTGTGTTTTTTCTTTCATATGTATGCGCTTGGAATTCTTAACAGGTTCATGTGATCGTCGCTTTAACTGAGAGCTTCATAATTACCACTTCATACGGAAAATACTAGTCACTTGAGCTTATGATATTTTAAGCTGGGCGATATATTTTGTTGTAAGTGATACGCATGCTCATGCATGCAATTCTTGGTAATATACATACATATGTATATGTTTTTTGACAGGACAACATCTATCGGGTCTGCTAGTTTGAATATGAATACTGGAGAAGGATGTTCTTTTGAACTCAAAATATCCTTTGATGTTTTGCGGACAGCAGAAAGCTTAGAATTTGTTGCGGATCACCTAAAGTTAGAACTTGGAAACATGCTGTTTCGAAGCGTTAAAACCAAGTTGAGGGTTGTATGACATTGGTTTATTTGAGAAGGCTTCTGAAGCCGGGGTTCTCTGCATACAGGAATCCTGCAACGATTTTACAGCATTTAGAGTGAGTCTCTTTAATTAGCTATCTGCTCATGAAGATACTTTCTTATTACCAGCTCCACCCTTAACCCTTGACAAGGTGTTTAATTTTGAGACATATTACTTCCAAACACGTCACAGTACGTCGGCCAGAAAAAAAGCCTAATTTAAATAAATTTGCTTAAGTGCTTTAAAATTTTTTAGTATGCAAACCACAAGCGCCACAAGCTAGACAATGCTAAATTAAAATTCAGCAACCAAACGGGTATTTCGCATGGAAGACAGGAACCAATAAGAGTAGCCAAACAGACAAAGAAACAATACAAACGAAAGCAGCAACAACAAATACTTTGTTGAAAAGTGATTAAAGCATTTTTTTCAAAAGATCGCTTTGCTAAAATATCAAGAACTGATTGCTGCGATACGATGCCTTGGCATGAAGTGGGTTGGGTTGGGTCACAGCTACCGCCGCTGTTAGAACGCGCGACAAACAACTTGAACTTGGGTAGGGTACACGCAAAGAAATACATACACAAAAGTAAAAGCAAAGGAGTAGAATGAGAAAACGAAATAGAAACACAGCAAGAGCGAAGTAAAGAGAAGAGTGTAGGCCTTTCAGCATAACAATTTCAACTTGTCAAAAGTCAAGATCAGCGACTACCGATTATTAGCAAAAGAGCACAATGAATGTCGAGCGCTGAGACAATGTATGCCTGTAGCTGTTGCTGAGTTAAGGAGTGGCCGGGCGTCGCATGAGTGTACAAGCCGTTGACTGCTAGCTGCTCTGACTTCGCTGCCTTACCCGCATGGATTATCAGCCAGTCTCGGTTGAGTTTGTTGGCTTGCCTGCATTTCACATAGCACGTTCCTCTTTAGGCCAATGCCAATATGCGCCAACAATAAGTTTCCCATTAATGCGGGATCAAGGTCTTGGCATATGCGCGCTCATGGAAGTATTTTATAAGCAGACAGACATAAATAAAACTGAAATTTATAACGCTTTGCAAAAAGGCACAGTAGAACAAAAAATCTATAAAATTCTTAATGAAGCTTGCAAATTTTTTTTAGTATTGATTTGTATGTGTGTGTTAGGGAGTGTGCGTGGGTACGTGTAAGGTGTGGCTGATTGAAGCTATAAATTTTGAACTTTTTTAATGGCGCGTAAAAACAAATGTAAAGTTTTTTTATGACTTTGTTTGGAGTTCAGCTTTTTTTAAGCCGCTGACGCTTGCAAAATTTTTATTTGATTTTGATCATGTTGTTTATGTCATAATCATCCTGTTAACCTAAATGCCTTTCAAAACTTCAAATTGAAAGTAAAAAAAAATATTAAAATTTTTGAGTGGTTCAAAAAAACTTTAAATATAAAGTAAAAAATTTGCGCACTTCAAAAATGTGAGTCAAAGTATTACCCCCACTTGTTTGACTACCCATCGACCCTCCGTTGGCCTTTGCTTTTTTTTTCCTTTTTTTTTTCTTTTTTTTTTTGGAGAAATATTTTTGCATCACCGCCTCATGCGGCACACATCATATAACCCGCTTATGTTACAGCTACAGATTTCAACCAAGCTCATTTTTCAGCTTTGCCTGTTGCGTTGAAGCGTTTGCGGTTTTGTTGAGCACATTGTTTCACTGTCATAGCCAATGGCATGAAGCGGCTTTGCACAGTGGCACAATTCACAAAAATTTGCTTAGATTAAAATCGTGCAGAACGTAATAAGATTCTAGCTGTTGGCGATTTTTTTATTCAAAAAATTTATCTCATCCACGATTTTGGTTCTGAAAGTCTAACCCCGGATTGTTATTAAATAAAAAGTAAAAAAAAATTTAATTTTTATTTTTAGTACCTCTTCCCAATTACATATATATCTTACATTTTTCGATTCAAAAACATTAAACATTAAACATCAAAATCTCCAAATTTCAATAATTTGTACTTTTTGTTCTTTCATGCACCACTGCGCGTTGTTGGATCGATCGTACGCTTGTTGAGCGTGATGTCATAAACGCTTGTGAGGTTTAATGCGAGAATTCGCATATGTGATCAATGTGGGATCTGATGTTCATATGTGCATGACATTTTATATAATCTGATATACTTTACTTTATGTATTAGACTGGTTAAAAAAATTTCTTTTTTTAACTATAGTAACATTATTTTTGAATTAAAAATAATTGTTGGAAAACAAAATAAATGTTATAGAATGGCGAAAAAAATGCTGTAAAAATGTCAGTACTTGTTTATTAATTTATAATTCTTCTATATAGAGTTTTCGTATCTAACCGATTTTGAAAAGTAAAATGTGAATTCAGCAAGTCATAGGACTCTGGAAGAAAATTTTTGGCCACAATTTTTTAACGGAAAATTCAATTTCCTACTAAACTATTTTCAAATACATTTTTTTACTTCAATAGTTTGACGGTTTTAAAGAAAAAATCAGATCAATCTAAAATAGCAATATTAAACGTTTAATATCAATTTTAAAACATTGTGAAAAATTATTTTCCAAAATTTTATATATTTTGTTACAGTCTAATATTTACATATATGCATGTGTATGTATGTGTGCATAAATGCAGAACTCTTGAAAAGTTCGCTTGTTTCATCTCAACATGATTTGCGGAGTTATAAAATAAACTTCAGATTTTTTGATGGAATTTTTGCAAATTTCAAAAATCTTTCGGAGACAAGGCAAAAATATTTGTCGATTCTGATCGATGAAGTCAGCAAGCAAAAAAATAAGTTTTATTATAAGTGCGTTTACTGCATAGGAGTAAACATGAACAGATTTTGAGCATTAAATGAATTCAACAACGGTATATTTTTCTCCTTAGGAGCTCATTTACCCGAAGCATATCGGAATGAATAGGAGCACTCGGGTATAGAACCACTAAAATTTGTTTGGAATTTTTTTGTTTTCAACTAAAATAATTTATTTATTTTTACATTTTATGATGCCTAAAATTAAACCGACTTCAATATAAGCTGCAGAGACAGGAGATGCTATCATTATTGAAGTAAAAAAATATAGAATTTTTGTCTGTTTGTCTCAGGGTTTGAGCGTGCATCACGCATGGCCTGAAGCATGGAACTTAATTCTTTTTCCACCTACATTTTGCTGGTGATATATATCGAAATATAGGATACAATTTTTGTTCGTTGTTGCATATTCTATTTTTATTAATGTGTATGACGAAGCCTCGCATAACCGCGGTCATTCAGTATTTTATTTATTTCATTCATAGTCATGGATATTTTACGTAATTTAATTCTTGTTTAGTTTAATTTATGTTGCAAAATTATGCATCTAACGTTATCTTAAAGCTAGGTCTCCTAGCAATAATTCATGTAAATTTGTTGTTTTACCATTTTCAACGCTCGTTATTGACATTTTATGTTTGTAAAAAAATAGTAAGTATTTATTTTCTCTGCGCATAAATCGTGACTGTGTACTCGTAATTCAGTTTGATGTACTTAAAATTCTACGCTCTCATATGTGGCAAACGTTTTGTGCAAAATCGTGATTTATTGCTTTTGAAAAGTTGTATTGTTTTATAATGATTAATTGCTTGGAACGTAAATAGATTAGTGTATATGTGATTAGAGAGATACATATGTATGTATGTACATATAGAGGATTAATATGAATTGACTACTATGGTTTAAGCTGGACAAATTGATTACGTGTGCATTGAATTTCAGGCAGTTAAGATTATTTAATTTTTTTTAAACTACAGAACTTCCACTTTTCAAGGATATATTTTTTTATATAATTCATATTGCCCATTTAAGAACTTGTTTGAGGTTATAGTGCAATTCTATACGCATAACTCTATATTTTCAAAGGGCCAGAGCAAACATCCTGACTTGTCATAGATTATACTGTAGATAAGTGGTATAAGCTAAATTTTATCAGGAAATAAAATTCTTAAAAAAAAAAAACTAAAAAAAATAAATATTTTATCAAAGTACGAAATATTGTTTAGACCAGACAATAAAGAATTATGCAGCAGATAAGGTATACATACAAAACTCAAAAAACCAGAGTATGACTTATATAGTAAATGTATGAATTGAACTAGCCAACAGTATTCGAAATCTTGTTGAATAAAAAATATTATAAAAAGTAGTGAATTGAGGAACCCTTTGGACTCTCACAAAAATTAAAAAGTCGACACACCTTGCTAAGATTGCGAAATCATAATGCCAACAGATGACCAAAAAGAATAAAAAAAGGATTTTTGGCTGAGAAAAAACCCATCGTTCTGATAGCCTAATGGTTCACAGAACATGCCAGAATTTCTTTGATGAAGAAGCCTAGCCGCTATAGAAATCGATCTATGTAAAAGAAAAACTATGGCGTTCAGCACAAAATTTTCGCTTCCATTTAAATAAAAACATTAAATAAATAATATACAAATTATTAAAAATTAAAACAATATTAATTTTCATAAAAAATATAAGACTTTACCTTGAGCTCATTTATAGACATGGATTTTTTTTTACAAAAACTGTGGTATATTTTGACTTAATATTTTGTATTATCCTCTGCCTTTCTGATTTAAATAAAAACCTTAGAAACCTCCTCATTCCCTTACTACACTCACTTGCTCTAATAGATATTCTCACTTTTTATTTTTCAGAAAGCTTTTTAATACAAGCGAAGCACGCCAAAGAGTTGGAGAAAACGTTTTATTACCAGGAAAAATAATAACTTCAGGAGCAAAAATACAATTTGGAAACTAAAGTAAAGCTTTTTAGCAACAACAACAAAAAAAAGGAGTTTAAAAACTTAACTTCAGAAAAAAGAAAAAGCAAAAAAAAAAGATACAAATCAAGAGAAAAGTAAATAACAATGAGAAACCCATTGAGAACAGAAACTACAAAACATACAATAATTGAGTATACGAAACAGAATTACTGAGAAGTGCTTCCACGAAAGAGAGTAATGAGCGTAACTCAAACGAAATCTCAGCCAATGAAAAAAGGGTTTTAAAAAGAGAGTAGGGCTTAAAAAGTCAACAAAAAAATAAGCTGCGAGAGCATTTCATATAAAAAAAACTGGCAAAATGAGTTTAATCAAACAAAAACAACAAAGCAGTTGAGAGATTGAAAGCTTTGAAAGAAAGAGAGGAGTATAAATCACACTCCTCACACCTCACAACAACGACTTTCACAATTCTCAATAGAAGAGACACAAAAGAACGAGCAGCAAGTTAAAATTTGAAACAGCAGACACGCGAAACGCCAACATTCATCCCCCACACACTCCCTCATCCAGCGATATGGCGATCAATTTCTCCGCATCATTTGCGGCTTGCATCGCCGCTGGATTGAAGGTACCAAGACAAATAATGTATTGCATCACGCAAGATACGGGGCAGCCTTATGTGCTGTACAAAGATTCGCAGGATGGTGAGCGTAATCCAGCTGCGATTGGCGGTTCGGCTGCGCAATGGGGCAGTGAAATGTATCCGGGTATACAACAACAGGCGCAACAACATTTACAAGCGCAACAACAACAGAATGGACAAAATCCGGCCGCACAAATAGCGAGCGCAGCGCAAGCAGCTGCTGCCGCGGTAGCGCAACAACAACAACAACAGCAGCAACAGCAACAACAACAGCAAGGCCAACAGCCACACAGTCCGACGGGTGATCCGAATGTGCGCGAGAATGGCGGCGATGTAGGACGACAACAAGGCTCACCATCGACCAGTCCGTATCCGCCGCAGCAGCGTGTAAATGGTGGTCCCGATGATGATGTCACAATGAGTCAGGTAAGTAGTTGGAGGTGATGGCAGTTGTGTAGTTGCAATTTCACTCATTTCGCCTCTTTTGCAATTTCTGTCATTGCAGGTCGCCAATCTACAAGCCAGCCAACAACAGAACTCGGCGCAAGCCAATCCAAACCAAAGCAACAATGACCCGCAACAGCATCAATCGTCTGGTGGCGATGCAGGCGCGGGGAATCCACAGCAACAACACGTACAGAATGGTGGTCCAACACAAACGGGTCAACCAAATGATAACTTTCAAGGTCCACAAGGTGGCGAACTCGGCGGTTATTATGCGCCACGTCATCCAGCGCCACAAGGTGGCATGCTGCCACCACCCGGTTTCCCAGGTTTACACTATCTCAACAAGCCGGTATTGCCTGGCATGGCAGGCGCTATGGAACAAAATGGCGGTCTCGAAGCATACGCTATGCCTGAGCTGCTGCCGGGCGGCGCTAATGGTAGCGGTGGCGGACAACAAGGCAACAATGGTCAACAAAATGGTGGCGCTGGCACTAATGGGCATAACAATGCTGGCAATAATGGCGCTGAAGGTGGCACTACGGCTGGCACCGGCTCTGGTACTGGCACTGGTTCTGGCGCGTCGGGTACTGTTCCAGGTACCGGCACAGGCAGTGGTCGTGGACGTCATCCGAATCCGAATAAACCACCAAAACCACATAGCGATTTGCGTCTATTCAAATGTTTGACCTGCGGCAAAGATTTCAAACAGAAGAGCACACTGTTACAACACGATCGCATACATACCGATGCACGTCCGTATCCCTGCTCAGAGTGTGGCAAACGTTTTCGTCAACAATCGCATCTAACACAACATTTACGCATTCATGCTAATGAGAAACCCTTTACATGTGGCTATTGTTCGCGCAGTTTCCGTCAACGGGCGATACTCAATCAACATATACGCATCCATTCGGGTGAGAAGCCCTACGCATGCCCAGAGTGCGGCAAGCACTTTCGCCAGAAGGCCATCCTCAATCAACATGTGCGCACCCACCAAGGCGAGCGACAGTTATTGAAACAATTGAACAAATTGCAAATTTGCAGAATTTGAGATTATTATTAGGCAAAGGCAGTGGATACATTAGTTAGAGTTAGGGCTACACATCTGCAAACATCTGTACATACATACACGCAGTTAGCTAGTGGAATACAGCAAATACAGTTTAGGCCAGCAAATGACAATTGCTCTAGCTTTTTCAGAGAGTTTAAGGTTTTTAGACACACAAAAATCCTGCTAATGCCCCTGCAAAATTCAAAAATTCAAAATTTTCAAAAACAAATTCGTCTTCTATGCACTTTTGATAGAAGGAAATGGCTGCCTTTTCAGAATGGTGATTTTTTTTAAGTGTGCGCTTTTGTTCGAGTTCCGAGACTAAAAGCGAAAGTAGTTTGAAGGGTGTCCCAAATGAAGAGATTTTTATTTATTTAGAGTATATTAAGAGAGTACATATTTTTAGTACAAAACTTAAAACACTTTTAGTACATTTTTTTACAGGTGCCAAACCCTTTCTTCAGCCTAATTAAAGTAGATATTTTTAGCACAAAACTTGGAAAAAATTTAGTACAAAAATGTTTAGCACAAAATTTTAGCATGCAGTTCTTTAACCACAGTTGTGTAAACTGAAAATAGTAATACATTTTGAACTAAATTTGATTATAAACGCGTTTAATACTCAACTCTAGAAACAAAGCTAAAATGAAAACTTACACAGCTTTAGTACAAAGTTTTTAGCTGATATGTATATGTACAACCGTTGTACGAAAAAGTCAGAAAATCTTATTAAAAGCACAAACGAAAGGTTTCACATTTTTAGTACTAAATTTTAACCTAAAGCATGCGTTGTCCCAACAAATTTAGTGAAAGGTACTTACTGTCAAAATATAGCAGAATTTTTTAGTAAATTTTTTTAAATTTTTAGAAAAGTGGATTGTAGAGTTCCATAATAGTATACATCATTGTTGAGTTAAGTTTTTAGTACAAATAAAATTCTTAGTTTTTTAGTACAAAGCTCTTAATTTCAAGAAGTCTTTAAATCAAAAACATGCCTTTTAAATAATAACGCAGGAAGCTTTTTAGTATAACAGAAACAGTTATGGAACTTCGCTCTGTACGAAATATATTATTGAACCTTCTTTCTATGTATTAGGACATTGAGACGGACTTTTTAGTACTTAATTTTAGTTTTTTTTTGCTAAAGGAAAAATTTTTAATTATGCATCAATACAACCTTTGAAGTTAGATTTAGTAGTTGGAAAAAACTTTTCTAACACCAACATCAAAGCTCATCTGCAAAAGCGTCAAACAAAAATATGTCACCATTTTGAAAAGGTTTAAAAATCTGGCAAAAACTATTTCGGCTTATACCTTTTTATATTATGAAATAACCACTTTATATTTAGTACACACACTTTTGGACACAAAACACTTTTAAAAAAAGGCAAAAAAAAAGAACAAGCACACTGACGAAAGTCTTCAAAAATTTACAAGAAGCCTAAAAAGTGCTGAAGCACTACGCCTGCTCATTTCATATTTATTATTTTTTTCTTAATTTTTAATTTAACCGTAGATTAGCTTAGCAAAACCGCAGAATTATTTGAAAAAATATTTCTCTCTTTAAAATGGGTAATTTACCCAAATTCGTGCTGTACTAACAAGCTTTTGTATTTCGTTTTTTTTTCGTTTCATTTGTCAACGCACGTCTTGAAAACACGTCTACAAAAAACAGATGTCTCACCAAATCTTATCTTCAAGAATGGGCCACATCCAACGCTTTGGCCACAAGATGTACCATATCCAGGTGATGAGACTGATACGAAGAATGATATAGCCGGCGGTAGTGGTTATCATGATGAGGATTCACAGGGTACGCCCGATGGTAGCGGCGGTATACATTATCCATCATACTTTAAGGACAGCAAAGGTAATAAAAACTGTACGTACACGAGCCACTTTTTTACATTTTTATTTAAATTTAAGTATTGACTTATGTATTGTTGAGTTGTTTATTTATTTTAAGCAATATTTAACTACTTCTTTATATAACATTTTTTGTTTTTGTTGTGAAGAATATGGAAAGACACATGGCTGCAGCATGCTTCTACAAAATTTTCTTATTCGTCTAAATGATTTTGACAGCTATTCTCTGACAGTAAAAAACATCTTTTCCATACTTTAAGGCGCATATTATGTACATCTTGAACGAGAATGTCTCATTAGGTTCCTATACAAGGCTTGCAACTCTTAAGAATCTACATTTAAGATTTGAGAACTCTTTTAAGTTCAACTCATTTAACCGCATCCAAATTACTTGCTCTTCCAAAAGTGAATACTTTGAATTTTATTAGTTTATTCGAAATCCTTTTTACTACTTTTTGTAAAAAAAAAAATAAAAAAATCAGTTTATCTTTAATTGGCGATGTCGCAACAAATCAAAAAAAAAAAATTAGAAATTAAAAAAAAAAAAAAAAACAATTTAACAAAAAGATAAGCGAAAGAGCGCACTTTCCAAAGAAATCACATTTGCTGCTGACTCAATTTCCTGTGACGAATGTACAGTGAGTAGAATTTTTCAAAAATTTACGAAATTGGTGAAAAATTTAGAGTGAACAGTGTTGGGCAAACTAATACAATTTCATTTTGTTGTATAAACGTGTGTTTAAGTCATTGTAAGGCTGCATACGATCCTAACTTCAATGAGGTTTACTGTTTGATCCTCAAATTTTGTTGCAATTAATTTAAAATTTGTTTTGTTGTTTTGAATTTTTTTTCCCCTCTTTTTAATCAATTACTTTATGCATGACCCAATAATTCAGTGAGTTCTATCATTCATGCATTTCTCTCATTTTTATCTTCCACTTTTTTTTAGGGCAAAAAATCCTACCGGACGTCTTGCAGCATATCGGCGTAAGACCAGCCAATATGCCACTCTACGTACGCTGTCCCATTTGTGACAAGGAATTCAAACAGAAGACAACACTGCTACAACACGGTTGCATACACATCGAGTCGCGTCCGTATCCATGCCCCGAGTGCGGTAAACGTTTCCGCCAACAATCGCACCTAACGCAGCACTTACGAATACATACGAATGAGAAACCGTTCGGTTGTTTGTATTGTCCGCGTTTCTTCCGTCAGCGCACCATATTGAATCAGGTGAGTGTGGTGAATTGTTAGTTGGGAATAGAGTTGCCACCTCGTAGATTGCATTTCGAATTATATTTAAAATTCCTTTCCTTTGCAGCATATTCGCATACACACCGGCGAGAAGCCATATAAATGCGCGCAATGTGGCAAAGATTTCCGACAAAAGGCCATACTGGATCAGCATACACGCACGCACCAGGTAGTTGTAAACTTGTAGATTTGACAAAATTTAATTTCAATCCTTCACTTTATCCATCCGTCAGCCCATTGAATCACTCAATAATCTGAAACTTTTGCGCTTTCTCTGAATTACATTACTAATTCCTTCACCGTTTTATATCTCTTCACAGGGCGATCGACCATTCTGCTGTCCGATGCCAAATTGTCGACGTCGTTTCGCTACCGAGAACGAGGTGACCAAACACATCGACAACCACATGAATCCGAACACGACAAAAGCGCGTCGTCAAAATAATGCGAATAATCAGAATGCCGCCAATCCCAATAATCCGAATGCCAATAGTCATGGCGTCACATCAGCGGCATCAGCTGCCGCAGCAGCAGCCGCAGCCAATCATTTAATGAACGAAACCAAGCAGGCGGCACAACAATTCCTCAATAACAATAATCCGGCTTTAGCCGATAATAAAGCGAATATCATACCACGAGCCATGGCTGCGGCGCAAAATGCGGCCCTACAACAATCTGTGGTCAAGAATGAATTATATTTCCCGCAATGTTATGGACCGCCATTCCAGCAAGCGTTCCAAACGCAAGGACAACCCACGGCGGCGCATAGTGGCGGTGCAGCATCGCAGCCACCGGTAAATGTGTCGGTGCCGAATTCGGGTGCGCCCGGGGTAGTGGTGCAACAAAACACACCCACATCGGTGGTGGCTCAGTGACATCCCACCACCACGACAGCAGCTGCAGCTGCAGCGGCGGCAATAGCGGCAGCAGCAGCAGCCAATAACAATGCGGGCGCACAGCAAGGTGGTGGTGGTGGTAGCGGCGGTGGAGCAGCAGGTGGTGGTGTGGTAGTGCCAACATCAGCAAGTGCAGCGAATAATAGTGCAGCAGCGCAACAGCAGCAACAACAACAACAACAACACCAACAGCAGCAGCAGCAGCAACACCAACAGCATCAGCAGCAGCAACAACAACAACATGCGCAACACGGACTCTCACCGCCACAAACAGTGACACTCTCCATAACATTGCCACCGGTGGCACCGTTACCCAGCGCCGCAGCAGCAGCGGCGGCAGCAGCAGCCGCAGCCGTTGCGCATCATCCCGTGCAAGCGCATCAGGCTTCACATGTAGGCGGTGGTGCGAGTTTGTGCGGACCACCAACACATCTGCCGCCAGCGCATAGCAACGGTGGTGGCGCGGGTTCATTGGGCATACATCCAACACCGCCACCACACACACTGTCACACGCTATTCCTATACATCCCCATATACACTCAATATTCGGATCTCTATGATGTCATTAAGCAAAAGCAAAAACAGCCTAACTATACGACAAATATCAACAATATTGAATTGAGTAGCCAACAAAATAATACAAGAAAAATCTAAAAAAAAAATACAAAAAAAAAAAAAAAACATACATACTACATTTATATACGAACGGTACTGTACCTTTTTAATAACAACAACAAATAATTTACGTTAGTTTCATGGAGTGCTGCGTTATGTTTATGAAAAATACGCTCACTCCACTTTTCAAACGTTGCAAACACTGCACTTTCTTACACAAAAGATTTACAAGCGAGCAATTATTATTAAACTTTTAATTTGTATGCTTGAAAAATAGTTTAAAATGTTATGTTTAAATTACAAAAAAAAAAAAAAACTAAATATCAACAAAAATGTTTTTCAAAAATTTTACGAAAAGAACATTCAACAACAACAGCGTGTAGTATGTACTGTAAGAGGTCCTCAATTCGCGCGTGTATTAGGCGTATCTACTACTACCACTACCTTTTTTACATACTTTTACATACTACTATTTTTTAACGTACTACTTATTTGCGTATGGAACGTACTGTCTGTGAAAGCGAGTACATATATAAATATATTAGGCGTACAACTTTTGCTAGTTAGTACGCATATTTTAATTTAATTTAATTTTTTACATATTTTTTTTTTGTTTTTTTTTTTTAATTTTTATTTTACCTTTTTATTTGAACAGCAAGAAATGTGAATTTTAATTGCAGCCAATATGCAAATTATATATATACATACATAAAAATAAAGAATATATATTATTTAAACAAAATTAAGTTAAATTAACTCTTAAATAGACCTGCATACATATAGTATACATACATAGCTATAATTTCTATATAATTTCTGATATTTTTTGTTTGCTAAGAAAAAGTTTAATTAAAGAAAAAAAAGAAAGCAAGAAAAAGTGTTTTTAAAAAACCAATAAAAAATAATTGCGCTAAGTTTGTAATAAGTATTTACTATTAAAAACTATCATTTCTATTTAAGTCACGGATTTTTTTGGAAAGTTGTATAAGCGCACTTTTGTGAAAAAAATGAAGTAGTAATTTGTGGGGTTTAGAACTCGGAAAAATTTCTTGTGAAATGAAAAGCTCTTTTTTGGATTTCATAAAACAAATAAAAACTTTAACAAAAGTGCGCTTATATCACTTACAAAAACTCAACATTTGTGTACGCATGCATTATTTACGATTTCTCACTCACGCAAACTCTTATCTCACGTATCTATACGTTTTGTAGGTTTCAAAGCACACAAACAAATTTTTGCGCTACCACCTATTGGCAAATTCGTGATAGAGAAAAATATTAATTCATTTTTATTGTTTAGTGTTAAAGCATTGAAAGCACAAAAAAAAAAAAATCATCACAACAAATTGGCATCTCACTCAGCGGAAAGAAAAAAAAAATGCAATAGTCTTTTCGAAAAGGACTCTAAACATTTGCCATAGTAAAAAAAATAATAATAGCCATTTAATTAGAAATAACAACAAAACAATAGAACCAGTAATACACAATAGTAACAATTTCATATACATAGCAATAGTTAAAAAGTGCTCACAAGCTTGTCAATGTGAGCGAGCGGCAGAGTTAAGATTTCTTGATTTAATTTCCTTTAATTCTCAAAGTCAAAGTTTGCAATTTATTTCAACCAATTTAATTCTTAGCAACAGCAATATAAAACTAACACAAATACAAAAACAACTTGACTTCTGCACATACTTATTTTCACACGAGTATGCTTTAAGCCTACTAGGTTATTTAGTTCTCATGTTCTAATAAAAAATTACAAAAAACACAAAATTATTTAAAATTATTTCTTGTAGATTTTCGCTTAAGTGATACTCGTATAAAGTAAAAATAACTTTAAATATATACACAAAATACTTTTATCTATGACTTATGAATGTTAAGACACATAAAACGCTGCACACCTCGGCGTATGAGCTACTAAGCACGCAAGTACGTCATGACGTATGAGCAACAGGAATTGCAAGCAGCTCCCTTTGCTAAATGCAGTTCAGTAATGCGCATGCAGTGTCTTTTACTTTATGTAAAAATATTTGTTTAGTTTGAAAATATAACACTAATTTAGTATTTAAAATGAAAAAAAATGTATTTAGTTTATTAATTTGATTTTTTTTAATTAATTTGTCACAAAAGTGTATGCAAAATAATATTAAGTTCGCTTAAAAAAATTTAAATAAATCAAAAAATATTTAATTTGTATTACTAACACTAGTTAAGTAATATTTTTTCACAGCAAAATGTGATTTAAAAAATTTTCATGCCTTATTTTAAAAACAATTTTTTCTTTTGTGTTTTGCGTTTTGCTTTTTTTTACAATTTTATTTATTATCATTGCTTAAAAAAAATGTTTTAAAATATATTTGAAATAAATATGCAAATTGTCTTCCCAATTGTAAATTATTTAATACTTTCTCAGTGATGTAAATTTTTATAAGTTTTGATTTTTTGCTAAAGCATTTGAAAACATCTGCTTGTTTGTTAATTTTTTTTTTTTTTCAGATTTAAAATTTAAAATGTTGCAATTTTTCGGTGTAAATACAGTACGTTGTAATAAATAGAACTCGTTGAGTGCCATAAAAGCAGCAAAACTACATACATATGTATATAAATAAATAATGCAAAGCGTTGCAGTGATGATAAACGTTATTACGTGATAATAGCGTATGCTACGAGTAGGCGAAAATTAAAAAAAAAAATATTTACAATAAATAATGTTCCAAAAAAAAAAACAAAAATTAACAAACGAGCAGAAGCAAGATTGCAAAGTAAGCGCGGTAAACTACTATTTTTTGTACAGAAAAAAAAATTAAAAAAAATTGATAATAAATATTAAAAAAATAGTTTCAAAATATTAACAAAAAAAATTTAAATTATATTTACATATATTTTTTTATTTAAAAAATAATAATTTTTTTCTTAAAAGAAGTTTTTTAATATTTTTCAAATTTGTTTACAAATTTTTTTTTTGTACAAAAAATACAATTTTTCTATCTACACTAGTTTTTAACTTTCATGCCTTATTTTTGTACTCCAAAAAAAAAAAACAATATTAACTTTTTTCTTTGTTTAAAATTTTTTTATATCAAAGCATTTATAATTCTTAAATTATTAAATATCTTATATGTTTCCTAATGAAAAAAAATAATAATAATAATTTGCTGTTAAAAGTTATTTATAAAAAAAACTCGTATGAAAGCAAAAACATCAGCACACACATACACACATACATATGTATATATGTACGTGTTTGAACGTATCTATAAATAATACTAAAAAACTATATACATATATTCACTTATCTATACATACTTACACGCATATATGTTGTAAATACATATGTATGCAGTGTTTTATAAATATGTATATTAAAGATATGCAACTTTAATTTGACTTTGTTTTTTTTTTATTATCATTAGTTACTTAGTTAAGTTTTAAACTAAATCAACTTGCATATTACACATGTTCGCTGATATAAAAAAGAGATATATTATTATACTTTTAAATAAAAATATATATAAATTTTTTGAAAACTTTTGTTTTGTGTGTTTTTTTTAATTTATTGCATTTATTTCAATATTTTTAGTGATCAAATTGTATGGTTCTTTTTTTCAGATTTATATTTCTTTTCTAATGCGCGCTATTAATTTGGAAGCTTTTATGAAAGCTCGTGCAGAAAGTGAAGTTTTTTATTTTACATCTTTTTTTATTATAAAATACTGCTTTGCTACGTATACCGTAATACTTTATGCAGCTGCAAAAGCTGAAGCACGATAAGTTTAATGCTGTAGTGTGGTATCATAGAAGCTTTCGCGTTTTTTTTTTTTTTGGTTTACAGAAAAGGTCCATCTAACATATTAAAAAGATAAATGAAAACCTAAAAGGTTTTCAAAGGTAAATTTTTCTAAGATATTAGCTTTTCAAAAGCTCTTTCACCTTTTAAAACTAAAATCGTGAATACCGCATTTAAAGGGTTATAGAATTTCATATGCAATCAAAACTTAAATTTGGTGTTAGGAAAGATTTTAGTTACTTACTAAGCTCTCGACTCAAGAAAGCTCTCAACTGAAAACTTAGCGAAAGATTTTTTCCGTTTTATCTACTCAATTCAAAACTTTAGTTACATACTGTTTGTATTCACAGTGATGAAAGCTTTGCGTGAAAGCTTCGGTTGATACTTGATTCAGTCTCTCGTACTACGTACATATGCACTCACACACATTTATTGGCTTTAGCTTAAAATGCTTGCTAATTTATTTCACCTGAACTATATTTTCAAAAAAAAAAGGAGCAAAATTCTTTGGCTATTAAATTATTTCAAAATATATAACAGTATAATTTCGATTTATAAATTTTTGGTAAACTACGAAAGCGTCTTTTTGTGATAGGCATCGATTGGTACCGAGTGCAACCCGAGAAGCGGTTGCATCAGCATGATGACAGTGGGATTAGGCTTGCGGATAACGACACAAATTTTGGCTTAGAAAAAAATTTAAATTTTTGGCGAATTATGAACAAAATTGTAAATAAACACAAAAACAAGGAAAAGTATATGTAAGATATAGAAATTATAGGAGCGCTGAGTTTAGGATTTGAATGAATTTCGGCATTGGAAAATTATGTGCAAAAGTTTTATAGTTAAAGCAAATATGAGGTAAAGGAAAGGCATACAAAATGGAAGAAAGTATAAGTGTAAATTGTTTTGGATTTTAAGGTTTTATAAAGAAAAAAAATATGTAAAAATACTTAGGCAAAATTTTGTTTATTTTTAGGCCCAACTAAATAAAAAATTTAAAAACTAAATTCCAAAAAAAAATGAAAAGAGATAATTACTGATATACTACAATTTTCGGCTTAGACATTTTCGGCGACACATATGTAAATTAAAAAAAAAAAACTATTTGGCGTTTAGAATTAAAAAATGTAAAAACCTAAAAACCAAAAACAATGCTTTCATTGGAATTAGAAAACTTAGAGCATGTTGCGCTATATGAGAGCGAAGAGAGAAAAAGGAGTAGAAATTGTTAGTAGAAAAAAGATGCAGTGAGAAATTTTAGAGAAAAAAAAAAAGAGTTTGGCAAGGTGAAAATCAAAGCAAAAAGTTTAGGCCTTAATTAAAAGAAAAGTTACTGATTTTAGTCAAATTTTGTTCAAAAATTAAAAAAGAAATTGCCTAGTAAAAAGGTAGTAAAAATTAAAAAAAAATCGATTTGGCTTTGCAGTGAAGGAAATACATACATATGATGAAAAAAAAAAATTATTAATACACAAAAAACATTTTGGCTTTAAATTTATAAAAAAAAAGAAAACATAATTCATAATTGTTATTTTAAAAACAAATTTTTGGAAATTATTGCAAAAAGGACAGCGTATCCCTTATAGCACTTCATGCTATAATTCCAATGAAAGCAAAACTTAGACTGAATGTCACTGTGATAATGAAAAAGAAATTTAAGTAAACAAAGGAAGCAAAAAATTAAAACATCAAAAAAAATTTACTATTATACTAAAAATAAAAAAAATAAGAACTAAAAAACAAGCACAAAAAGAAAGCTATAAAACTTTTGTAAATGTCGTTAAAAAAAGAAAATTTCAAAAAACAAAAATTAACTAAGAAAAAATTACAAAAAGTTATGGTATCAAAATTAACGAAATTTAGGTGGAAGTAGCAAGCGAAACTATCAATTAAATTTAGGCGCTAAAACAAAATTTAAAATTAATCAAAATTTTTGTAGCAGAGAAATGACACATACATACATTTTAAAAATTAGCGACGGTGGCGAGCTAAGAAATTAAGCAAAAAAGAAAATTTGGTGTATAAAATTTAAGGAAAAAAATAACGACTTTAGGCAAAATAAGACAAAATTATGAAACAAAAAAATGCTCCAAAAGAGGGAAAAGGTATATATTTTCAAAGCAAGATTTCCGATAAATATTCAAGTATGTAAGAATTTAAAAAAAATTTAATTTCGATTTTTTTTTTTAATTTAACATTTTTAACTTTTTTTTGTTTGTTTTAGAAATAATTTTATTTAAAAATGCATAAATTTTTCGAGTTACATAGATTTTATTTTGTTACAAATAACCGTTTTGCAAAACTTAGACTGTACATAAAAAAATATCAAACAAACGTACCGAACAAAATATGCCACTGTGTACTTACAGTGTTACTAAACGACAAAACCAGCAAGCAAAAAAAATTTATTAGCAAACATATAAATTACATACGAAAACTAACACATTTATGAGTCAAACTTGTAGAAAAAAAAACAAACAATACAGTAACTTTCGTATGTAGCACATATGTACTTAAGCAGAGGAAGCAACAACAGCAAGGGAACCTTTCATTTTAAACGCAATAAACCAGCGAATATAAATAGCAAACAAAAAACAACCTGCAATAAAAGCTTTGAAAGCTTTGTTTGACCGAAGGACATTTTTAAGGAACTCAGATAAAATTCTCAAGCATCAAAAAAGTGCAGAGGAAAAGTTGGAAAAAAAGATTTTTTCAATTAAAATTATACGAAAGCTCCAAAAATTTAAAAACTTTTACCAGGAAATGACCAAAAAACAGAAATTAGGAACTAAAACAAAATGAAAAGAAAATTACAGGACAGCAGCGAGGAGGTAAGATATTTTGCACAATTTTGACTAACTACACCTGAAGAGGAAAACAAAAACTTACCCAAGCTAAAAAGTTCGAAAAAATATGCAACAAACACTTATGGAAAACCATGAAAAACAAAAACCACATACATATATCGGCTCAAATAGCTACTCAATTGAGCGAAAGCTCGTAATACATGCTAAAAGCTCGCTACAAGAAGCAATAAGCTCTGGTGTACACTTTGTTGAGCGAGCTTTCAAATGTACAACAACAAGCTCTTCATCGACAAAAGTATTAATCACAGCTTAAAGTTTGAGCTAAAAGCTTTCAAAGCTTTGCAGCAATGATCGAGAAAAACTAAAAGCTTCCAAAGGGTCCCTAAAATATATACCAACTACGACTAAAGCGCCGCTGCTTACTCAAAAGCATTAAAACCAGATCAAATCTGAGTTAAAATACACAGCATGAGATGAGTAAACAGCAAAGCGCCTAAAACTAGACTATACAAACAAACAAAAAATTTAATGGACATAACCTAACTCATGAAAAGGAGTTTTCACCTTGATGAAAGTGTTATTTTAATGGCAAGAAATATTGCGTCAATATAAAATGAAAACAGAAAAAAAAAATATATTAAAAACTAAAAATAATTTTATGTATAATAATACTACATAAATAACAAAATATTTGAAAATTTATTATGGCGTCATTTTCGAAGAAAACAGCAATGCAGACAACAGCAAAATTCAAAATCATAATCAAAATAAGAAAAAGAAAAAGCAATAGCACAAATATAATTTTTGGCCACAAGTATATTCATTTTAAACGCAATAAACCAGCGAATATAAATAGCAAACAAAAAACAACCTGCAATAAAAGCTTTGAAAGCTTTGTTTGACCGAAGGACATTTTTAAGGAACTCAGATAAAATTCTCAAGCATCAAAAAAGTGCAGAGGAAAAGTTGGAAAAAAAGATTTTAAGCCAGAAAGCTTTTAGATGCAAAAAAAGGTGGTCAGAGTTTGAAAGCTTTCGTTAAACTAAAAAGCTTGAATCTGAATCAAAAGTGTTCTAGGTTTCTTGAAACTTGAAATTAGGTCAAACAAAGCCTTCCAAACGCATTGAAAATGTCATATAACAAAGCAGCAACAACAATATTGGGCAATAATTTTTGCATTGAATTGTTTGAAAATTTTTTTTAAACAATTTATAGAAATTTTATTGCCCACAAATCAATCAATATCATTACCACATTTATTGTAATTTAATATAAACATGTTAAAGCAACAATACAAATATCAGTAAATAAATTTATAAAAACAAAAGCAACAAAATATTATACATAAATCAAGCAAAACAAACCAAACAGTAAAAAAACAAAACAATAGCCCAATTTACAAACCAAGAGTACAAACTAATTTATAAATAAATAGCAACAATTTTTCGTTCTTACTTACAAACATACAAATAAATAAATAATTGCAGTCATTACATACATAAAAATAAAAATGAATGAAAGCAAAAGTTTCCAAACAAAAAAAATATATATACATAATTGAAGTGATAATGAAATACATATATTTATTTAATTTAAATTAAGAAGAAGCATTTCAATTAAAAAAAATAAGCATCCTAAAAATCAAACTTATGTAAGCGATAAACAATTATTGTATGTATGTATGATGACCTAAGCATGTCGTAAGTGTACAGCAATTACAGACATAAATAACAGAGAGCAGAGGCAAAACCTGATATAAAAATAATGCATATAATATGAGATTACATAATATTGATAAATAATTGCACTCCAAATCTGGCCATGCAAAATTTAAAAAAAAAAACGAAATTTTTGAAATTCGCGAACAATTAAAGACCTTTTGTGAGTATCGAGTGGCACGGAGCTTTGAACGAAACAAAAGCTTCAAGAAAGTTGCTTAAATATCAGCAGTTTTATATAAGCTTTTTCAAAGCTTTAAGCTTTTCAATTATCAAGCTTTCACAATTTCGAGGGAAGTCAAGGGCGAAAACAAAGGCCTGACCATAAAAAACAAAAGTTAATGGTGTTAGAGCTTTTTCGGCCAAAACGCTTAGACCTTTTTTTCTTTTTTTAAACAAATTCTACCCATTTAAAAACTTTTTTCGAATATCGTGTCAAGACTCGCATAATTTGGAGGCAAAGCGCGGCCCTGAACTCAATATATGTATGAGGCGAAAATTTTACGATCTTGAGCAACAAATAAGTTTTTTAGGATACAAACCCTAAACGAGCTTTTTTCAAACATCGAGCTTTAGCAAGTCGTGAGTGCTTTTAAGCCAATATTTCGATATTCATATTTTTATCTTACTAACAACGCTGTGAGTCTTAATTTTTAAAGCGTTCTTATAACTTTAATGTTTTTAAAACGATCTATAAGCTGTGTAGGATACGAATTCTTCGAGATTCTATACGCGTTAAGCTCTTTTTAAATTTTTGAGACTTCTGTATCAACACTACAATTTTAAAACTTTCTTTCCACTTCTCAAGATTTTCAAGCCGATATTCTAAATTTTGATACCGTCTCTGGTACACTTCCATACTTATTAAAAATATGAGCTTTTAACGAGCTTTTACCGTTTTTAAGTATAACAAGATGGGTGTCTTTCTAATAGCTTTTCCTGGTTAACAAAATGTAACAGTTTGAAAAAAGTTATGTATTTCAAAGCTACTTAACAGTTTCCAAAGCTCTTCAGTAGCAGTTTAATCACAATAAGGCAGCGAATTTCAAAACAACAAAAAATATAATAGAGAAAACCACTTCTTCAAAATTACAGAAAATCAAGGTGAATGCTTAAAAATCTGAGAGTACACTAGAAAGTGGAAAACTTTTGAAGTGTCTGGAATAAAGTAAATATATATGTAGGTTTTTGTTTTTGTTTGTTAATATAAAAAATCAATTCAAACTGTTTTTAGACCAATGCAAAATCAATAGAGCTGCGAATAATTTGTGTTTGTTTTTTTTTCTGTATGAAAATCAATCACAAACAACAAATAAAAAAATAATTCTAAAATAAAATAAACAATTAATTTCAATCAAACCAAACAAGCAACAACAACAACAAATATACAGCCGAATTCTGCAATAGTGATAATAGTTTTTAAGTCTTCATATTTAATTGAAAAGGATTACATATACATACATACGTACATATGCTTATTAATAGGTATAAATTCATAAAAACAACAAACAAACAACCATAGAAATGGAACAACAACAATAGCTATGGAATAAATAGGAAGCTATTATTAAAAAGAAATTTTTTTCATTTCATTAAATATTTAAAAATAGTTATACTGTGCTATAAAAAAGAGAAAATTAAAAATACTTGCGAAGTGTTGCCATTTTTGTTGTAGTTCTTAATGAAGAGAACGAGAATGGAGCCAATGTGTGAGAGCTTTATCGAGCTTTCTCACCTACAGCCAACTAATGACGCTTTTGGGCTCTCAACAATAACAAAAACAGCACTTCCCGGTTATTTTAAAGTAACATAGTGTAATGATTTTTAATGAAAGAAAATAATTTAAAAGCAAATTTAATTTAACATGCATTTAATTAAAATAATAACTCCATTATTTTAACATTTTTTTATAAATTTTAGTTAAATTTCATTATACAAAGGGATAAACTTGCCAGCAAAAAAATGTGTTTTTATTAATTGAAAAATTACGCAAATGAACTAAATAATTAATAAACCAATACATATATATGTATATATATATAATTTTACATATATATAAAACATATGCATACGTAAATTAATGGTGTATAATATTTTATAAAACAAAAAACCAAAAAAAAAAGGTTTATAAGTATGTAATTTAAAATAATTTAATCACATTCACTCATGAAGTAAGCATTCAAATCCATAGTCTGGTAAAACAGCGCAAAATATATATGAATGATAATAAGGTATTTGAAGCAGAAACAAAAACAAAAACAAAAAACTACTAAATACTAAATACATACTTTGCTTGTAATTGATGTTAAGATAAATTTGTATGATGTTTAAGTAAGTTTCAAATAAGTGCAATAATACGAGTACAGTTGAAATGTTTTTTAATTATAAAAATATGAAAAAAAAACGCAAAAATCAAATTAGCGAAGCAGGAAATCATAATTAAGTTATAACAAACAAAAATAGCATAAAACAATAGCAACGGATATTAACAAATCAGCTAATTGACTGAACTGAATCATGCAAAAACGATATATATATATATATTTATTATGTATGTATATTAACAGATATGTATGTAAATTTCAATATTTATTTTTACAATTACAACTACAATAGAACAACAGCAAATGCCTCAATATGCAATGAAACCCAAAACAAAACAAAAAAATAAAAACAAAACATATAACAAAAACCAAAAATAGTGAGAGAGTGGCGCTAGACTATTGAGAGAGCATTGATAGTTTTTGAAAGAATTTTTAAAAGAAGGTGGCGGTATTTCTAAATGTTGTGAGATCTACGCAGAGTCGAGTTTCTCGTTTGAAAAATTTGATAGTTTAAAGAAAATATTTTTTACATAAAGACCTGAGTGCTAAATATTTCGCTGCTAACGAGGGACATTGACGTTTAGATGCAATAGAACATGGACATTGCTTAGAACGAAGTACAATCACGATTGATCGGAGAATCATTTCGAGTCTAAAAAATATCTAAAGTTAAAGTAAATCGGTGCAATAGTAGATAGATAGAGATAGAGAGTAATCTCAGAATTTTTTTATATATATATAAGAACTTTCTTGGAGAACCCCAACTTTAGCATTTTTCCATATTTGAAAGAAATTCGAAAACCAGTTTAAAGTAAAGTCGGTGCAATAGTAGATAGATAGAGATAGAGAGTTATCTCAGGATTTTTTTCCCAAAAACGCCATATATGTATAAGAACTTTCTTGGAGAACCCCAACTTTAGCATTTTTCCATATTTGAAAGAAATTCGAAAACCAGTTTCGAAAACCAATAATGTAATAGAGTTGTATTTCTTTTCATGTGCTCCACTGACTCTTTCATAGAGTATCTGCCTTCTCAATAGTTTTCTGGTAAGACTCTCTCTGCAACAATGTGCCATAGAACTGTAATTTTTACAATTATTTATTGTTTTGTCAGTGTAAAAATAACAGAAAATAAGATTTATGTTTTTTCTACAAACAACAATAGCAACAAAATATCAGCAGCATAGTACCGAAAATATTTTACAGAGCGATTTTTCTTACATACCACAAAATACAAATACAACAATAGAAAGAAAAAATAAAATAAAAAGCAAAACAATGCAAATTGGTTCAAACGCAAAACATACACCGTAAAAAACTGAAAGTGAGTGACAGTAAAATTGAAAGCAAAGCATTAAAAAATAGCATAGCAAATGAATCAAATAAAAATGCAAATGAAACAATTGGCATCAATACCGTAATAAAATCAATAAAATACAGCAACAAAATGCAAACAAAAAAATAGCAAAACAATTAGTAGAAAATCAGAAAAACTGCAGCAGTGAAGAAATAAACAAACTTATATGTATTTACATACTTGCATATACATACATATATTTACTAATTACATAGAACCGAATTTTTATGATTTATTAAATTTTTTTATGATTAACTACTATAAATAAGTTAAAGTAAAAAAAAAGCCAGTCAAGACAACCCGTATGAGAATTACACTGAAACAAAAAAATAAACAAATTCAAAAAAAATCTATTTAGAAATTACTTAAATGTTTAAACTTTATAGCGTAGGAGTGTAGGAAATTAAGTTCATGAGAAGGATTGCGTATCTGAAAGTAATATACGTAACTAAGTTTAATTAAGAATTTATTGCATTCGCTTTTATAAACAAAAAAAATAAAATATTTATACCCAAAATGACGGTTAAAATAAATATTTCCAGCATATTAAATCTAGTAAGATTTTGAAATGACATGTGTAATACCAAACAAGCCAGCGACAAGAGAGTGAGCTTAAAGAGTGTAAACAGAAAACAGAGAGAGAGAAAAATAGAAATAGACAAAACAAGACAGTGTTAGAAAGAGATGAATATAGTAAGCTTTTAAGGCAATGCAAACCGGTTTTATTAAAATAGTGAAAAAAGCAGCAAGAAATAAATTATTAATTAATTAATAGATCAGCCAAACAAACTGATTAACAGCTATGCCATAGAAATGAGATTTGTTAGTTATTATTATCATTTTTTTTGTCTGTGTATAAGCTTATAAATAAATATAATTGACAGGGAAAACAATAAATCAGGCAGTGAGTGAACTTTCGAACGTTTCGAAAACGTTAAAGGGAATGTATAAATGAGTTAAATATGTTGTATGTGGAACATACGTTTGAAACAAAAAAAAAAAACAAGCATACACTGAGCAAAATACTTACATACATTGACGCACGAAAAAGTGTATATGCAATAGCAACAAAAATAAATTAAAATTTTTGTTTTTAAAATAGAGCAAAAATAGCCGCTGAAATTGGCTGGACAACAAAACAAGAGAAATAGCTGAGATTTCATTAAACATATTTACATTATGTACATAGCAAAAAAAAACATATATGAAAAAACACCTACTTACCTAAACTCTATGCGCGCGTAGTGTATGTAAACGTAACAGAGGGAGAGAGAGAGGGAGAGAGAGTTAGTAACGCATGACAGAAAGAGCAACAATAGTACCAACATGTAATTAAATTTAATTTTTGTATACATGCAACTTATTGCAAGCGCTTGTTTAAAGTTTAATTTTTTTTTTGTAAATTTTTTTCAGTGTATTTTTCTGTTTACTTTTTAACATATTTATGAATTAGTGTATAATAAGTGCATACATACTTATAAAAGCAAAAACAAAAAAATACATAAAATAGTAAAGTACATATTAAATAAAATATAATTTCCAATTACCGCCTTACAATCAAATAATAAGAACAACAACAAGATGTATAATAAACTAATACTCAGTGCAAACAAAATACACAGCAAATAAGAACAACAACCACGCAGTTTAACAGGAAAATAAATAAACAAAATACATAAATACATACACATAAAAAAAATAAATTAAAAATCGTTAAACGATTTCATATTTACATTCAACGCAATCAAATTTATTTTACAACTTCCATTTTTGCAATTAAAAACAAAATAAGAAATAAACAAAAACTACTTGAGTATACAACAATAATGCACAAGCTGTTAGGGCGCGCTGAAAAAATAAATTTTATATTTTAGGCATTTCAGTCAAGCATTCTCGCAGTGTAGTGCCTCCGACGAAGCGCACAACTCCAGGGCATCATTGTTGTATACATGCAAAGGAAACAATTTGGTACTGATTTAAATTTAGTTAAATTATGTTTAGTCCCAAAACTAAAGCAACAATAAACAACAATTCTATAATTCCATTTACAATAAAAAATTATACCAACACACAAGCAGACATTAACTAAAACCATGCGCGTCATCCAATCCATATACAAACATATCCATGCACATTGAAAATAATAGTTGAAAGTACGAAAGAGCGAGAGCGAGAGAGAGAGAGAGAAAGAAAGACACAGTGCTGTCCAACTTGCAGTTGCATAGACATACATACCTACTACATACATACATAAATAGACTGTTAATTAGCATTTAATTTACCGAATTTTGTTATGCGAAATACTTAGCACCACTACTAGCCCTTAGTTAAACAATCATTTTTAGAATTAGGTAGTTTTCTTTTTTATGTTAAATAAGTTACTGTGAAATAATTTACAACTTTATTTTTTTTTAACAGAAAGTGAGAATTATTGTGAAAATGTATTTATTTAAATTTATTTTGTTTCTGTCATTCTTTTTTAATAACGCTTCATTGAATCCGAAAGTATATCAGAAGGATTCCAAATTAGTACAGAAACAGTTGCGGGTACATAACAAACAATTTCGAAATGACGCCGAAATGGTCTCCAATTAACTTCGAAACAATGAACTCATATATAACAGCGCTGCTATTTTACAGCATGACGGAACTGGAGATTCATTTGAGAGTCTTAAGTTATCACTAAAAACACGCAACTTGTTTTTTTAAAGACTTTTCTCTTGAATTCTTAAACATATAATTTTTTATTTCATTAATAATATTTTATTATACTTCTTTCCATAACAACTTATTATCGAAATAGACCAGTAATCATAACAAAATATTATCCACAACAAATATACAAAAAAAATAAACCATAGTACAATAAAAATGGAAGAATCTGTTTATTAGAATTTTTATACAACAAACCAAACAATAAACCAAAAATTGCTAACAACAAACAAATTGGATATGTTAGTTAGTATATTTACAATATCATTTTTTATACAACAAATCAATAGAAAAGAAAAACAATAGAGCAACAAAACCACAACAATATCAGTTAACAAAAACAATAGCAACAATAGAACAAACAATAGCCAATAATAAAAAAAACAATATCTACAACAAATCACAACTACAATAAAACAAAATAAAAAACAATAGCAACAACAAATTGAACAATAGCCCTTAAAACGCAATAGCAAACAACAAAATCAAAAATAGCAACAATTCAACAACAAACAATGGCAATAATTGAACACAAAAACAATAGCCAACAAATCTGCAAAAACGCAGATAATTAAAAAAAATTGTTGTTAGTTTTTAAACCAATTTTCGTTTTACTAATTTTTACAAAAAGAGAAACATATTTTATACAAAGCAGCAATAGACCAAATCAGTGAAATTCTTATGCTATTTACAAATCGACGATGGGGTGAAAGAATACCTGGCACCCAGGTGCTCTATCACAGTTAATTCTCAATAACGCTGTAGTATAGCGCTATCCGAGAACTGTTCTGAATAATTCGCTTCTTACTCGGCACCTATACGCTCAGAATTGTGGATCATTTCTGAAAAGAATTTTGAGACATGAAAAATCTACAATTTGTTTCCATTTTTTGAAATTTCTTGTTCTTCCAAAAATACTGTTATAGGGCAACTGGTGGCAGGACGCACTTTCATGCAGTCGCCAAAATAGTGAAAATATTTTTTTTTTTTTTGTATTACAAGAACAAGAGCTATAAACAACTGCTGTGTAAATCTCACTTTACTGGTAAATGGTGGACGAGCTACTTAAAAGTAGAAGCAACAAATTGGATAAACACAATGTTTTGTTTAGTAAAAAATTTTTTAGCTGAATTTAAAAGACACAAAAAAACTTTCTGTTAACTTTTAAAAAAAAATATTTTTTTTTAGAAATAATTTTTAGTGATTTTTTTAATACTTTATTTTCCAACAGCATGTGGTTTTCCACCAGCTGAAACTAAACCAAATGCAACAATAAATCAATTTATTTTTTAATTAAATTAAATATTATTTTCATTTCACTCCATATCACAACAAAAAAAATAATTCACACCAAAAATTATGCAAACCAGAACAACCAAAATCCAAATTCTGGCACATTAAAGATGAATAAGCAAAATTTGCAAACAAAAACTCACTGGCTGAAAAAAATCACAACAACAAAAATGCATATTGTGGCGAAAATTGTCAAATCACCAAATATTTTTTTCTACAAAAAAGCATAGTTTTTCATAAATCCATCACATCAATAGAAACCGATTTTTTTTAAGGCAAACTGTACTCACTCAAATGAAAAAAAAAAAAAAAAAATTTACAAAATTGAAAATTTTGAAAAAACTCATAATTAAAACCTAAGCGTAAAAAAATATAAAACGCTGCCTAGAATGGCAAGCAGCTTGCATATGAAATTCCATTGAAAAGAGAGATGCATTGAAAATTTGTAGACAAAATAAAAACTCCAAAATCAAAAACCACAACATCAACACAACAGTGTGGCATGTGAAAACAGGAGAAAACAAAACAAACAAAAAAAACAATTTTTCTAAAAACTTGTCTCGGCTAAAACTATGAAAAAAACATTGAAAATTCTTTGTCCCGGCTATAACGAAAGAAAACAAAAACAAAATCTAGCTATTTCGAAAAACTCACGGCAAAAACGAGAGAAAATTAAAATTTTTGGAGCAAAAAAAAAAACAACAAAACACAACAGTTTAAAGTTAGTATGTTACAAAGATATGTAAGAAACACATGCATACACATTTATAAGGAATATTTAGCAAACCACTTATGTAAGCATCATTTTTTAGACATACCACCATAAGAATGAAATAAAAATTAAAAATTGCAAAAAAAAACAAAACATATAAAATAAAAAATTCAATTAAGGCAAAATAAATAAAAGATAAATATTTGCGTAGAAAAAAAATCAAGCAAAAAAATTCAGAAAAATACAATTTTTAACTTTTTAGGTACTAAAAGTAAAATCATAAATAAAACATAAAATACCAAAAGCCAAAATCGAACAAATACATAGTTTTGAAATACAAATAATAGGCATACAACAACACTTAATTATTTGAAAATCGTCAGCAGTTAAGTCATGAGTCAAGCAGAGGAAAGCGCATACGTATTTGAAGTAAAAAAATTATCGTTTTTGCACCCAAGTTTTTCTACTAGAAAATCAAGACAAAAATTGTACACTTAAAAAAAATTTTTTTTTGTTGTATGTTTTCCTTTTCAAAAAAATTTTTCTGCACACTGAAAACGAAAAAATTGGAATTGAAAGCAATAAAAAATACGCAACCAAAAAAAATGTCGGCTTTCAAACTTTTCGATGCTATATTTCAAGCGAACTCATTTGAGGAAATTTCAAAATTTGGAAAATATTTATTTCTTATATTTTTCCCAAAAATCGCTTAGTGCTTACCAAAAAAATTATTGGTCCCATATACACAATTTTGAAGTAATTTTTTTTTTCTTTTTGGTGCAAAATATTTTTTTATCAATTTTATATGTTGTCGATTATTTTACGCTTCTCAACCTCTCCAAAATTAAAAGTAATCAGAAAAGAAAAAAATTTAATTTTTGATTATTTGTTTTATTTAAATTTTTTTTTTATAATTTTATGTTTTTTTCGTATGTCAGCAACAATACCAAAATATTACTGTACAATTTTATCTATTTTTGATTATTGTTAGTTATTATCGACTTGAGTCACTTTCATGTCAAATGCTTCAATAATAGTCCAACCAATGCTTTTGCAGGTTTTTTTCAAAATTACTTCCTTTCCAACGCTTCGACCTCAAACACCCACAATCGCATACAATTTTACCATCCAACACAAGCCACAATAGCAGAAACTTCATTTTTAACTCACAGTCAGTAGTTACAGGTTAAACAACACATATAACAATAACAACAAAAAACAGCAACAAAATATACGCAACCAAGCGAGTCTTGACTAAAAATCAAAAATTTCAACAAAAAAAGTTTTTCCGATAAACACAAAATGTATTTCGAAAACTACTCCAGCAAAATAGCAAGCAAAAGCAAAATCCAACAAAAATGTATCTAAAAAACCTTTTTAAAAAAAGCAAAAAACAAAAATTTTACTAATGACCAAAATAACCAAAAAATAATTTATAAAAGAAAAAATTAATAAAAAATCAAAGTGAATTATAAGCAAGCAAAAAAAAGGTACGATTTTTAATAAACAAAAAAAAAAAAAAAACAAAAAACAAAAATAAAAATACACACATACATATGCATCTAGTTTAATGTCGTCAAGTTTTACTTTTTTGTAATATTTACTTATTAACGTATAAACATATTATAATATATATATACGAAAGCAAGTAATGAAATGAAGTACTGTTAAACACAAACACATGTACGCCAAAACAACACACATACATACATAGAACTGTAAACCTACAGCCTACAGAGAAATCACCAGCCACCAAAAATGCAACAACAAACACACCAAACAGTCACTGAATGTGTAAAAGTTTTGCATATCAACTACACATTTTTGGCTATCACTGTACACAGCAAACCAAAAACAGAACTAAATACATAAAATTGAAAAAAAAAAAAAAATGAAATGAAATTTTAGAGAACCCCCCAAAAATATTGTATTGTGGAAAGTATTATTACCGTGAAAAAAAATTCCAAAAAAAAATATTAAAAAATAAATGAAAATTGTGCGCACTATGCAAGCAGATCAAAAAAAATTCAATAAAAATAAAAACAAGTATTTCATGCGATGGTAAAAATTATATTATTATACACAAGAATGAGAAAGAAAATGGAAATAAAGTGAATCTTGTAATATAAAAAAAAATTGTGATGAGTTTTTATTTTGGAAAAGGAAAATGCACAACGAGGTAAGATTTCAGCAGAGCTGTTTTGTTATGATTACCAATAATAATGATTACCGTTTTACCTTTTCAAAAAAGCTAATAGTGATTGATGACCCATTGTTTTCATTTCTTAATGAATTTATTGATGATTATTTCAAAAAACAACCAAAAACAAACTTCTCCTTTGATTATTTTTGACTTTTCTATTACTTTTAATTACTTTTTAGTATGGTTGCTGGCCAAAATAGATAAGCACATACGGGCCTTTCTTTAAATAATGATAATTTTAATGGTTTTCAAAAATCCAATTACTTATTGATTATCATTGAAAAAAATAACAACAAAAAAAATTAAACAGATAGTTTAAAAAAAAAAATTTACAAAAATCAAAAGTAAACACAAAAAATCAAAAAAAAAAATGTTTAATATATTTTTTTTTTTTGTTTTTATATTTTAAATTTTTTTTTGATTTTTTAAATTCGTTTTTGGGTTGATTTTTTTCCATTGGTAATCTATAAATCAATTTTGAAAACAATTAAATCAACCATGAAAGATCCATTAAATATATTGATTTGTCAAATCTAATGAGAACAGGTCTCAATTAAAGTAGTGGCTTTATACGCCCAACAAAAAAAATATGGGCCGCCAAATATCTTGGTGATCAAAAGGTGCCTGTTGGATTCAGGAACTAGAACTTTACAACTAGAAGCTGTTATAAAAATGAAACAAATAAATATTTATCAACCAAACTGTACACACTCACCTTTTTTCCTAGAGGATGTATCCTAAAATAAAACAATTTTTGCTTTTTGTTTACTGCTACAGAAAGTTTTATTGGTAAATTTCTCATTAAATATTTTTTATAATATTTAAATTAGTTTAGTCATATACTCGTATTTTATTTTATTTCTTGGTTCTTCTAAACTGTGTAAGTGTGTACTCATATTATTTATAATTTATTATTTTTTTTTTTTTAATGAGAGACGCACTTTGCATTTCATTGCAACATTGATAGTTTGCTATTACAATACATTTTTGAAATGTGTTTATAATAAGTACGAAATGTTTTGATGAGTGAGTTTCATGCAAAATTTAGAACTTTTTAGACAATTAGTTAAGTATCGTTTATATAAGACCTAAATAATTATGTATTTTGTATTCGTGTTTATTAATGTTGTATTTGTTTCAGTATTTATATTTATATGTTTTGTATGTATACTCATTAGTTTTAATAGTTTTGAACTTGTACAGTTACTATGTTTTGTAGTTGTATAGATGCGTTGAGTTTAAGTGACGTTGAGTGAGTTTATTTGTATTTTTATTTAGACATATGTAAGTATGTAGGTATGTGATTATGACTTGCTTATTTTTCACGCTTCAATAGTTAAATGACAGCTAAATTATATATATTTAAATAGCTTAATGAAAACAAATCATGTGTGTGTACAAATCACAGTGCTTGAAACGTAGCATTCAAACAAAAGACTTAAGCAACGAACTTACATTTATTAGCACAGCTTGAGTACGAGCAAACGCTTTATGTATTAGCGTTAATTAGCAACTTTAACTTAAAGTTGATACTTATTTTAGACAAAACCCTATTCTCTTTTGTGAGTACACATTATTTTATATGGCTAATGTAAATTACAAAAAAGGCTTTATCAGTGAAAAGCTTTAACCAAATCCTTTTATTGTACGGTGATAATATATAAGATAACAATTGCAGGTAATTTACTTGTAAATCAAAAACATATAGATATATAGAGAGGCTGAAAAATATTTTGCATTTATTTGGTTAATACATATGTATTCAAATAAATTAAATTCAAAGTATGTATTATTAGGCAATAAGCTTTCGTGAGCTTTTGCAAAACTTTCATCGTTTGATTAATACATCTCTAAATAAATTAAATTCAAACTATGAATTGCTAGAAATCTGACTTCGGATTTAAAGCTTTCGGGAGCTTTTACGAAACTTTCAATTCCATTTAAAGTTCTTTTTTACAGAAATGTGTTTTTTCTGGGTTTTTGAAAGCTTCCTTTTTTACATAAAACTTCAGTCAATTATTTACTAATTTTTCTTTTACTATTGCGTACACTTTCTGGAACTTTTTTGAATGCTGGAATCGTAAGTAATTTACTGAGATATATCAGAAAGCTTTATAAGCGCATTTTCAAAAATTTAATGATTCATAAGCTTTTAGCTGGAAATTTCTCTGAGACCTAAAGCTCTTTCAAGTAACGAAAGGCATTTGTCAAAGCTTGCAAAAATAAATAAAGCTTTCTAAAGCTCAAATGGGTGTCGGTGCTCTCAAAGAGCAGCAGCTTACACGAATTATTTGAGCCTTTAATGTGGAATTTCAGCGAACTAATTCCTGAAACTTCATTTCTTACCCCTTTCGCTCTATATGATTATCAACTACATGAAGAGCTTTTCAAATATTTTGGCAACCGAAAGCTTAGAAGCCCAACTGCTGTATATCTAAGAAAAAAAGAAACCCTTACTTTGACACGGAAAAAAATTATTTTTCATTAACATATATGGACTTTTAACATATACATACTAAACACATTTAATACATAGTTTGTGAGTATATTATATATAAATTTATCCATATATATTAATTTATATAATTCCATTATTTCATAGGAATACTTATAGAGGGATTAAAGCATTACAAATCATATTCAATTACATAAACTGCTATCAGACATACACATGTGTATGTATGTAGGTATATAAGACTAAGTATATGTATAAATATAAAATATTTAATGTGTAAGTTTAATTAAATTCAATTCTTTTATGTATTCACTAGAATAGTTCAACACTCATACATATGGGTAAGTAAGTATATATGTAAATACAAATACATAATCGATATTACGCACTTATTAGACTAATTATTGTTACCATTGTGGATGAGTTTTGCTATTATAATATTTTTTTATTTTTATTATAATTTTTTTTTTTTTTAAATATTAATGCGCGTGTGTGTGTGTGTTTGTAATATGAGCGTTTACCATTTTTTTAGTCTATATTATTATAATTTTATTTTTTTTTAATTGGTATGTTTCTAGTACTTATGTATGTATGTTTGTGAGTGTGCAAGTTTTGCATTGAGTGGGCTCATTTTGGTATTTGGTTTGTGATTTTTGTGAGTTTTTGCTTCACATGCATGTATGTATGTATGTATATTTCAAAAATAATTTGTATGTATCTAAGTGCAACTTTCTATGTGCAATTATAATATTTGTATGCTTTTGTTTTTTTTTGTATATATGATTGATTTAATGCCATATGCCAAAGTTTACATGATATAAATTTTATGAGGCGTTTGCTGATATTTTCAGGATGATGATATATGTATGTATGAATGTATGTGGGAGAGCGCAAAACTTTTTTTATAATAAAAAAAAAATTTCATAAATACTTATCACTTAAAACTTGAAAGCTGGTGATCCAATATACATTAGTGGTTCCTTGTACGTGTGAGATTGATGACGTGCTGGTATGTTAGGTGGGTGTTGCGCTGCGTTATGATGGGGCAAATGTGAAAACAAATGAAAATCGACGGCTGAGTGGAAGACAGCGCTTTTGGAAATATTTTTCAAGAACAAACTGTGGATAAATTTTTTTTAAAGACCAATCTGTCTTAACATTTTTTTTTAACTCCCGGTCTTAAAGTTCTCTTTAGGAACACTCGGTATCAGAATTTTGTTCGAGGAACACCATGTATACCAATTTTTTTTAACTCCATGTATTAGAATTTTTTTAAAGAGCCTCGCCTCGAATTGTTCCACTCTGAAATACGGCGTTCTTCGAAAAAATTCTAAGTTAAAAAATATTTCGAAACAGTGTGTTCTTTCACTCAGCCGTCTAAATATATTAGGGAATTCCTTAAATTTTTTTTTAATGATATGTTCATGAGATTTATTAAATGATTGTGACTTGCTTTGAAGATGATCTTAAGTTGGAATTTGTGATGATTTTTTTGTATTTACTTCTAGCGGTGATGTGACTGGCATATTTTTTAAAATTTATGTAAAAAGGTCCAGTAACGTAATTTTAGTGATTAAAGCATTTAAGTGATTTGATAATGCGTGATTCCATACTGAAAACTTTTGTGTGAGATTCAAGATAGAAAAACTTTTATAATGTTAAATGGTCGCTGCTTTTAGTGTGCTCAAATCTTGCAACACAGTTCCAGTATCTCATATATGATGTCTTTGTAATCAAAGATGATGATTATGTGCAGAAATAGTTCGCTACTTTTTCAACCAAGTCTGCCTTCTTAGTGTTCTCAATAATGAAACTTAATTTTTAATAATTTTTTTTTACTATTTCTATGCAGTTTGTTTTTGTTTTGCTGATTTATATTAATTCCTCATTACTTTGAGATACACAGCTTTAAAGCGAAATATGTACATATGTACTTTTCGAAAAACCTTTTTCTCGTTGAAGTATACTATTTTCTATTTAAATCAACTTTTTTTGAGTACTTTTTTTTTTAACAATAAAATTTTTTTTATTTATTATTTATTAACTTGATGATTTTCGTAAATATTGGTGTTCTGTAATGAGCGTACTAATTCTACATACATATGTATTTACGAGTTTTGTTTTTCGTTGAAATGTAGAGGAGTGAGAGCTTTCAAGACAATTTAGTACAAATATTTTGTTAGTCTAACAATATATCAATATTTTGTAGACCGCCAACAGAGTTGATTTGAGGAATTTATTAGTTGAAATTTTCAGGAAATACAATGGTCTGCCTTTTTTTTACAATTTTGGTCAGAGTTTGATTCAGAGCGCAGCTTTCTAAGGCCCAAGAGCGTGGATTGCCAGTTTGGCTAAATTTGTTTTCTTTTTCTAGAATTGATTTGCTAGCTGAAAGGAAGAGTAACCCTAATTGTTATTATTTGTGAGTGTTGGAAAACTTTTAATCGCAAGTTGATAGCAGTGAAAGTAACAACGACTGTTTTCCGATATTTTAGCTACACTAGAACTACACATACAGTTTTAATAGGCTTACTTTACCCGTTTTTGATTATCTTTGTTTTATTTATTTTTCACTATTTTGCTATAGTATGAAATTTAAATATGATCTTATACATTTTGAAACTCTTTTTTGTTTTTATATTCTGAAAAAGTAGTGATGCTTCGCTGTTCAACACTGGTGTGAAGCAATAGTGCTGCTACCTTCGGCAACTTTAAAAAAATGTATTCCATTTGTTTTTAAACATTTTGAATTGCTCTTCTAATTTAATATATAAATTAACGATTTATGCTAAAAGCATAAAATTGATTAAGGATCTTGATTAAAAACTTTTCATGTTCACTAGTTATTGCTTTTATTTTTTAGTCCTTAGTCCCTATAGCTCTAATTTCCTCTACATTTTCTTCTACTACTTATCCATACATCTATGTATGTAAGTATGTATGTTATAAATTTAAGCTTGAATTCTCTACTATTATATTTTGTTATTACTAATCAAGTAATTACTTTGCGCTATTAAAATTGTATGTTCTTTGATTTAATTTATATTTGATATATGTATGTATGTATGTTTTTTATTGTTGTTGAAAACCATTAAAATTTAAGTTAATACTGACCAAAAGTTTCAAAGAAAATATTCTCATTGAAAGTGTTCTCAAGAAAATTGTGTTCATAGCTAGTGTTCTCTCAGAATAAATACATTCGAACTCATGTTTCAAAGCATAGAACATTATTCTAAAAGTAGTTTTAATTAATGAGGAACTGGTCCTAAGGATTTCATGAAACAGTAGAGATCTGCTAGTTTTAGTCAGCTATTTCAAAAAATGTTTTTTAAATACCTCTTTGCCAAAATGTATACGCCCAAAGTGGGGAGCACCCACCACGAAACCTTACGAAACATTATTCGAGAAATGTACTCTTTACTTTTAGTGCCATATAAAAATATTGTTTCCCAATTGAGATAGCAAAATTACTATGAATTTTTACTAAACTTAAAACTGAGGATCACTAAACATATTTTAAAATTTTTCCTTAAATGTTCGTGCTTGAAAATTTCACAATTTTTGCGTGACTTGCAGCTGAAACATTTCTCTCTGTGCTTGACACGCTTAGTTTTTAACAAATAATTTCTACTTTTACTTTGTAAATTTTTTCACTTAATTGTTTCTATTTATGATAAGTTCAACTACAAAATCAATTAATTAAAATTTTGTATTTGTCAGCTTTTTATGTCTTTAGTATTTTTGTTAAAAAAAGTAACACTTTTACTGATCTTTTTTCTTAAAAAATTACCTTTTTGCATATTAATTTCGCTTTCGGTTTGAGTTTTGTCAAATCAAAGTAACTCAGCGCTAGAAGTTTTCTTGTTTCATAATCATCAAATTTTGTTTTTTCTGGTTATACATAAATTTTTTTCGAATTTATTTTGCTTGCAATCGCTCTTTTAGCGCACACACGGACACGCATACCAACACAACGTAACGTACATCCAATTTATATTGACATGCTGACTTATGAGGGTACATAACATATTTAGGGGTTAAATTTCTGGGTGTTGAATTTTTATTAGGGCAAAAAAATTTTTGTAGATGTTTTCAACAGCTTTCTAACTATTAATCGTGCTTGTTACGGTGAGTCACACACTACAAAAAATTCTTAAAATCCCACTCGCATTAAAAATAGAAAATTCAAAATTTGTGTGGCTTATGCTATGTTCAGGCTAGCGTAATTTCAGCCTGAAAAGCAGTTTATGCACAAATCAGCTATAAAACAAGTAGCTTTGGCTTTTGAAATATGTCCATAAAACAACGAGTAATATAATAAACCACTAGGGAACATAAAACTGTTACGAAATTCATACGAAACTAAATAATTTATGTTGCACTATGAATATAGCCTAAGCTTTTATTTTCCGTTTTTCGCTCGTTCTGTTTACAGTTTTAGACATTTTTTTAATTTCATAAATTTACTTACCAACAAATTATTCTGAGTAGCACAATTTGTTTATTTTGTGGGCGAAATTCAAAATAATAACAACTGAAGTGTAATTTAATAACCAAAAATAAAACAAATAATTAATTATAACATTTAAATTTTTTTTATTTAAAACTAATGGTTTGGTAAAGCAACAAAGTGCACTTAAATTAAAACAAATAATAATAAAGCATTTCCAGTTATGTACTTACATTCAAAAAATAATTAAAATAAATTATTAAATTACACTGTACAACAAATTTTATTTTTTTTATAGTAAAGAAAGAAATCAAGAACTTTTCAAAACATTGTGGCTGCTTATATGATATTATTTTTTAAAACCCAATATCTCCTTTGGCAACAAATTTGTCCAAGCCAGGTCCAAAGACCCTTTGAATGCAAACAAAAAAGAGCTTTGACTTGCTGGAGCTTAAGTTTTTTGAGCAAATATTAACTGTGCAATTCCATTTATCAGAAAAGCACCATAGTTAAGTTGTCCCAAACTTATTGTTGCACAGTGTTATTTAAAGTGTCTTTGTTTTTAATTATTAATTTTTTTTAAACGGAAAAGCTCGAATACTTAATTTAATATCACAACAATTACGAAATATTTAGCTGCTAACATATACAAAGAAATAGAGAAGCGTTTACAGAAACTGAGAATGGAGAGCTGATTTTAAGTCCGCAATTTTTAATGTGAAGTTTCATAATTTTTAAAATTTCATACCTGGTTATGAAAATTGATGTTAAAAATCGCGGAGTTCAAATCGATTTTAGACTCTTACTTTCTCAAGCAAAGTTGTTTAGAATAAGCGGTGAAACATTTTCCGCATGGGCTATGTTTCCATTTTTCCAACACAAGTCCACCCGCTCTATTATGTATGTATGTGTGTCTATAGAATTTACAGAAGTGATGTAAAGTTGTTTTTTTAAATTTATACTAAATTTAAATTATCAAATATATAATTACTAATTGTTTAGTATATAAAGCAGCATTTTTTTATTCATATTGATTTAGTATCCATATTTATTTTTTTTCTTTTGTGTTTTTTTTTTTTTTCAAAACGGTCAATTCTTGTTCAAGAAACTTACATCCCAGCAAGTCCGAGATCTTTTTTTTTATTTTGTAATTTTGCAATTCAAATTTATTTAGCGCCCTTTTAATTAATTATATTAAAATTTTCATACTTAAATAATCCCTGTTTTTTTAACTTTTTTAGTTTGGCACTAATAATAGAAGAAAGTGAAAGCAATTTAAATAATTGTCATACATTTCTTAAACAAAATACTTAGATTACTAAAATTTCACATTACTTACAAAAATGCTAACTAAATATAATTAAACTTAATTTATAACTAAACTAAAAGTTCAAACAAACAAATGCTAAGCTCTAAGCAGAGTGTTCAACGAAAGATAACTAAAATGAGCAAAGCAAGTGGAAGCTAGCACGTTTAAGCACAAATAAATAAACAAAAATTTTTGAAGTTGTATTTTTTTGCAAATTAGCAAATAGCAAATTAAAATACAAAGGCTAAAATATTCAAATTTGGATGGAACTAAAATATTTTAAAAATAACTCTAAAAAAAAGAAATAAATAAAAAATTCAAAAAATCTTAAGAGATGCATACATATTCAAAAATTTATATAAATAAAAAATTCGTAAAAATTAAAAATTAAAAATTTATAAAAATTTAAAAATTTATAAAAATTTAGAAACTCATAAAAATAAAAAAATTAAAAAGATGTATACAAGTAAAAACTAAAAAATGAGTAAAAATTTAAAATTTTAAAATTTATATAGCTAAAAAAAAAAAATTATTACAAACTAAAAAAAATTTAAAATTTATAAAGAATTCATAACAATTAAAAAAAAAATTTAAAAAATATGAAATTTAAAAAGTAACAAAAACTCCACAAAATTAAAATATGCATAAATATGTAAAAAAAAAAACTAAAAAAATAAAAAAATTCAGAGAAGACAAAAAATTCATAAAAGTAAAAAATGCATCAAAATTAAAAAATTTATGAAACGTAAAATATAATTATATTAAAAAACTCATGAAAATTATAAAATACTTAAAAAAAAAAAAAATTACAAAAATAAAAATCAATAAACAAAAATTTTCTTGTTAAATGCTGACTTTTGCTACCCAAAAAATTAAATTTTTGTATTACATTACAGTACTCTCCCTAAGCTTAATTACTGTGGACATTTTTTGCCTCTTCACAAACGACCACCAAAGAACAACTTTTGCTAGATAGCTGGCTTATTCCTTTATGATGCATTAAATAAATGATCTTTATCATGCCGTATGAAAATAAACTACTTAAAAAAAGAAAACTTAATCATATAAGTTTAAAAAGAAATTTCAATTTCCCAAGTTTTGCTCTCTTTTCATATTACGCTTACTTCACATTGCGCTCCTTTGCGCTGCCATTCTCTCTCTTATTTACGCTTAAAATTACGCCCAGTGTACCCTACACATTTTTTCCTTAATTTTTCACACAATTTTTTTTATTTAATTTTTATTTTCAACTTTTACGCTTTTAACCCCAATTTCATCCACTCATTTAACGCTTTAATCCTTAAACGCCCACCCCACGTCATGCTTCTGCAAATCGTTTCACTCATCGCTCATTCGCCTTGTTGCTTATTTGTTGTTGTTTATGTATGTTTTCTCTTTTGTGTTTTGTGTGTTTTATTTGCTAAGCTTAATCCTTTTTAACGTTTGACGATTTTCTTCCAGCGCTTGCTTTTTGTCATACAAAATCCAACTCAGAGCGTGTCTTATACATCTTACGTTCCATTGTGCGTTCGAACCATTTCTTAATTTCCGACACAATCCACACCGACGAAGTGAGCGACACCAAAAAGAGTATATCATATGCAGAGAGCGCTTCCGTTTGGAATACCATTTGTAATGGTGGAAAATAGATGACCAACATTTGTCCGATAATTGAAAAACCGACAGCAAGCAAAAACATTTTATTCGTAAACAAACCAATTTTGAAAACGCTTTTTGTTGATGAACGACTCGCCAATGCATTGAACATGTCGAAGAACACGAAACAGGTGAATGTCATGGTGGTGTCACGTTTCGTTTTGCCCATTGTGCCGTCGGCCATTTCACGTTGGAATACCCAAAGTGTGCCGAGCACAATAATGCTTGCGCTGAGTAATACATTAATGATGACCGATTTCGTAATCATCGGCTGCTTGACATTACGTGGTTTTTGTTTGAGTACATCATGATCGACGGGCTCAACACCGAGCGATTGCGCTGGTGGACCATCCATAATAATATTAATCCATAGAATTTGCATAGCATTCAAGGGATTGGCGATGCCCATGAGTGTGGCGAGTGCAATCAATGAGAGTGCAGCAATCGAAGTGCTCAACTGGAAACGTACGAAGTTACGAATGTTATAGAAGATGGCTTTGCCCTCCTCGATGGCGGCGCTGTAACGGTAGAGAAAGAGAGGTAATTAGTAAGATCACAAATACAACGCCCTTAGGATTTCAAGGCATATGAATAACTAGTAGGGTAGGTATGAAGGAAAATTATTTTTCGCTTAGCAAAAAAAAATTAAAAAAATGTATTTAATGGTCAATCGATTTTAAAATAAATTAGTAATAGCTTCAACTATTTTTGTTTTTTAATTTTTTTTATTTTTTATATTTAAAATTTTTTTTCAACCCACCCCAATATTTTTCGACTCACTCTATCAATTTAAAATACTCACATAATTGTATGAAAATCATCATTGACTAGTATCATATCAGCTGCTTCTTTACAAACATCTGTGCCATTCTTGCCCATCGCTATGCCAATGTCAGCCTTCTTCAAAGCCACACCATCGTTGACACCATCACCCGTCATACCAACAATATTTCCGGTACGTTGTAACGATTTTACGATTGCCAATTTATGACGAGGCGTCACGCGATAGAAGACGCTCACATTATTGGCAACTTTATCCAATTGATGTTCATTTAGTTGATCCATCTCCTGACCGGAAAGCGTTTGTTGATGAATTGTGTCGATGCCGATGAGGTTTGCTGGAAATAAAAAAAAAAATGGAAAAATTGTTAGTAAACATACATACATTCGTCATTTCGTTGCTTGATAAAAAAACCTCTGTACTGCTCGCTTAAAAATTTTCTTTTTAATTTTTGATAGCTAAGCGAGCAAAAAAAATTATAAACACTCATATTTCTGGTTGCAAGCTTGCAAGCGGCAAGTTTACATTTGAGCTTTAAAGAAAATTTCTAATTAAAAAAAAATTCACTTTGACATTTTATTCATACATAAGTCGATAAGTGCTTACGAAAAAAAAACGGCTATAACAACAATGTGATGTTTTTAGCAATTGGAGATAAAGTTCAGCAAAAAGAAGACTCTTAGGTGAAAGGACTCACACTTCAACTGCTGCCATGAAAAGTGAATTACCTCAGTCTTAGCCCAATCAAAAGACTGTCTCACCAGCATAATCTTGATAAAAGGTCAATGATGCTTTAGGTCCCATCATGTTCTTTTAGCTCTAGTTAGCTGGCTAGTTGGGGAAGTTTTTATCAAAAAAAAAAAATAAGGCAATACACAAAACAACTCGCTTTGAAGTTCAGCAATTGCATTACTCCTATATACATCATGCTATTGCCCTTCCACCTAACCTGTCAACAACAACGACAACAACAACAGAATTTGTACTTTTTTCATTAACACCGTTCTTTGATGATTGCCAGCAGTAACTCCTCACTCTTCATTGAGACATCAAATGCAAAAAGTTCTCTAAAATGACCTTAAAAACATTCTTACTCTGATAAACTTTTCTCTCCCCCAACTTTGCGCTTTTAATACCATTTTCATTTGGAATCCCCTCTCGCGCTGTGAGAAATATCTTTCATTGCTGACTGCATTTCTTATCAGTGAATGTTGCTCGCTTTTTGTTGCTCACTTTTTGTTGCTTTTTTTTTGTTCATTTTCTTTGTTGTTTTTTTTTTTTTGTTTTCTTTGTTTTTTTTTTTTCTTTGTTGCTTTTTTTTTGCTGTCAAAGCGCGCATTGCATTTGGCGTTGAAATGCTTATTGAAGTTGCCTTTGAAGTTGGTACTTTACAAGAGAAAAAAGCTCGCTGAGTTGTCTGCAGTTTTCCGCTTGATTGCTGCCATGCTGACTGCTCGCAGTTCATTTCGTTTACGGGCGTTGGTTTTTTAACATTTTGGTGGACTATCTTCTTATTGTCTATTTTTTCGTTTGCTTTTATTTCTATCATTTCCATTGCCATTTCCAGCGCTTTTTCAATGTTATCGACATTGCCTCCGCCTCGTTTCATTGTCTGCCTTGAAATCAAAGTCACTGCTATGGTTGCCAGAGGAATTTTAATTTTTACGTGTTGCAATATTGTGGCTTAAGACTGGAAGGGTGGGTTAAAGTGGTGATTCAGGCGAGTTAATATTGCTCCTGGAGTACAGTGATGAGTAGCAACTTCTTGTTGTTGCATTTAATGTGCTTTGTAGCTGCGAGCTCTAAAATATCTCATCATCCTTTATCGGTAATCCACAGCACGTTCTGGAATGCGCGTTAAAGTATTTTCTTGATATTTACTATAAAAACATTCTGTTTTAAAAATACGTTATTTGGTAGCCATAAAAGGATACCGTCCCTTAAGAAACTTCCTCAGCACATTACTCAGAACCACCGCTTTGGCGACCATTCATAGTACGAGGTGGGCCCATCAAGTGTAGAGAATTTTAAAAGTCGAATAACCAAACCTAGTCTTCCGAAAAGCTTATAAAGCTCCCCTTGTCTAGGTAGTTCAGCTAATTAAGCTACCCAAAAATTGGTCAAGTTTTTGTTGTTGTTGTGGAAGCTGCCGTATACACATCCAGAATAGGACCATATAGACAAGGTGGGACTTAGAACTTGTCTGAAGGAAGGCCAAGCCGGTGAGCTGTTTGTAGAAGGCTAGACTGAAGGATTGAGGAGACGTTAGTAGGCTTTTGAGTCTGCAATATAGATCGGTAAAAGTTTTACTACAGGGACGTCTAGTATCTGCTAAGAGAAGCCTGAGTAAATTTTCAGCGGGCTCAGCGAGTACTCAGCCTTTTATCTATAGCCTACTTCTCCAAACTAGCATAGAGATGGATCAAGAAAGCTGGGTGAGCTTGGTTCGATATTATAGTATTCTCAACAAAAAATTAACCCCATAGTCTACTTCAAGCGTCCGTAGTAAACTTTCTCCCATCATATTTTCCTCCCAACTTCCCTCAGCTTTGCTGGCAGACCTCGTAAAAGGCGTTTGCAATAACAAAAAGCCCCCAACACCACTCAATAGTGCACTTTGCTCACGCAACCCTATTATGTTATACTTTTTTATTGCCCTGCTACATGCTGAGTGTCCTGCTGTTTTTTCACAGTTCCAACAACAACAACAACAACAAAAACTGCATGAGTTTGCGTCCAAATAAGTGCACTTCCAGCAACATGCACTCACACAAATCAATTTGCAAACGGACACATGCAAGCGACTGGAGGGCAGCAGCTGACACCAAAGTATTATTGCTCCTTCTTCTTATGTCTTGTTGCTCTCTTCTTTATGGCGGAAGTGTAATCGTATTTCCTGTTATTGTCTACAAGCGCTGTTGTGGCACGTTAAATGTCTTACAGTCAGTGTTACAAAGCAAGAGAGAAAGAGAAAGAGAGAGCGTTTTCATCTCTGCCTGCTCAGCATGTGTTGTTTGTAATAAAAAATAATTTTAAATGTTCGCACTTTTCATTATTAAGAAGCTCACTCGAGCGTTTTTTACGGACACTCATACTTATCTACATGAATATATATTTGCGTTGGTATATGTGTGTGTGTATGAATGCTTTGTCCTGTTTTGTGTCAAGTGTCATGAAGAAATATTATTTGTGCCACAGCTGGTGGTAAGTGGAGCTTACTGCGACACTTAAATGGTTTTGTTTTTCTTTTCTTTAAAAGGAAAGTTATTCTTACTTAAAATTGAAGAAGCTGAGAAAGTTTGTTTTATATTTAGAGTAGAGGTAGGGTTATGTAAAAGTCGTTTTATGGCATTTTCTTTGAGCTTTTCTTAGTATCATTGCGGTTAATATTACACCAAATGAACCTGCGGTGAACAAGTGTTTTGGACTAGAAAGTGTTATGAAATTGAAAATGTAGCTTGCTTTTGATATCCAAAACTCCTGCGTATGATGCCATGTGTTAATGATTTGAGATCAAAAAAAATTTCACTGCAAAATTATTTTTTAATTAAAAAAAGTCAGCCATTCAAAATGCTGGGAATATTTTTTTTTTACATTTTTTGATACAAAATTTTTTTTTTAATTCTTTTTGTTTTACGAACGGTTTTTTCTTTATAATTTTTTTTTTCTAAATTTTTTTTGATTTTGTTTACCATTTCTTTTTTTTTAATTTTTGTTTTATAATTTTTTTTTTAATATACATTTTGGTTTTTATAACATTTTTGACATTTTTATTTTATAAATTTTTTTTAAAATTATTTTGCTAAATATATTTTTTTTAATTCTTTTTGTTTTACTCACTTTTTTTCTTCATATTTTTTTTGTCAAAATTTTATTTTTTTTCTTCTTTTTTTTATTATACATTTTGTTTTTATAACTTTTTTTGCAGTTTTTTTTTATATTTTCTTTTTAATATTTTTATAAGTTTGCTTTCTAAATTTGTTTGTTTTTTTTTTAATTTTTTTTTTTTAGTTTTTTGTTTGAAACTTTTTTTTAATATTTGTTTTTTAAATTTTTTTGTTACATAATTTTTATTTTTATATTTTTTGTTATACATTTTTTTTTATAAATTCCTTTTCTTTTAATTTTTTTTTTATAATTTTCTTATTTTTTAGTTTTTTGTTTTAAAATTTTTTTTATATTTTTTTATAAATTCCTTTTTATTATTTTTTTTTATAATTCTCTTTCTTTTCAATTTCTGTTTTAAAATTTTTTTAGTATTTTTTTTATAAATTTGTTTTTCATAAATTCCTTTTTTTTAATTTTTTTTTTTTAAATTTTTTGTATACATTTTTTTTCTATTATAATTTTTTAATATTATTCCCCATTACGAACTTTCAAATGGCAAACTGCAACATTTTTCCTTAAAAACAAACGGAAAACTGAATTAAAAGCGAAATTAAATTTTCACGCATAATTAACTCAGAATCGTCATTAAACGATAAAAAGATATATCAGAACTAAACTAAATTGCATAGCAATAAATATTATTGTACGCTTGGCATCTGAGTTTTTTTTTATATGAAAATTCAATTGTGTTTAATGCTTAATTTCAGCAATAAAATAATGATAAATCAACAAAGCGAGCATTGCCACTTGCAACTTCGATTGAACACAAACCTCCACCCACCCCCACCAAAAGTGCCAAATGACAATTCGTAACAAAAACATGAACTAACTCCTCGCATGTTTCTCTTCACTTTTTGTTTTTTTTTTTTTGTTTGCTTAATTATTTTAATTGTTTCCGTTTGGCAAAGTCATCAGCTTCATTTGTAAAGCAACAATATTTTAGCAATTTTCATTCCAATAGCGAACGAAATATTGAATTATGCAACAATTGGTTATGACAGCAACATCATTTATTAACGTCAGCATACAACAAACGCTGAGGAGTGGAGTTTGAGTGAGGAACGATTGCGTTCTGGAATGAAATGGCAATTTTTTTTGTTGTACAAAAATCAGCAAAATGCCCAGAGCGGGGGCAGAAGCAATGAATTTTGCGGCTTGAATGAATGATGCAATGCAATTTTCAATGGCAATTACTTCAGCTAGGGAATGAGCATGAAAATCATAAATTCATATTTTTATTTATTTATTTTTTATTTATTTAAAAAGCTTATTATTAACCAATCGCTGCAAGAGTTGGCTCTTAGTTTCAGAATTTTTGTTGTAAAATTGTGAATTACCCACAGAAGTGCTTCAGTGAGCAAAGAAGCTTTGAAATTGAAGGCTAAATGAATAAATAAATCCGAATAGGTGGATAAGTAGTTGATGAAGCAAAAATGGAGGTCAACTTGCAACAGAGTCATTTAGTGTATATTTAATATTGAGCTCAATACTTTGATGAAGGTTGGAAGATTTTGAGGTTATGATTAAATTGCCCGCTGCAGTGTTAGTCTGTCTCAACAGTTTTATAGAAATAAGTGAATATACTTGAGATAAGTGATAATATGCTTCAGGAAATAGTCAGGAAAATCAAATCCATAAAAGGTAGACGAAATTTTGAAAATTGAAATGTTTTGGGGAAAAAGACTTAAACTTTAAAACCTCAATTTTTTTCAGAAATGACCAAATGAAATTGAGAAAAGCACAAATGAAGAACAAAAAAGTGTTTTTGTTGGTATAAAATTCTAAAAAAAAAAAAAATTCATAAAAGGTATGATAAATTCAGAAGGAAAACATATTTCAGAAAAAGAAATGTTTTTCAGAAAAGAAAATTAAATGGAAAGGATTGAAAATTCATTTCAAAGTGCAAATGGAAAGCAAATGAAAATAAGTTAATCGAGTAGTATTCTTCAGAAAACTACCAAGTCAAATCGATTAAAACATTGTGGTTAACCATACTATACGCCGATTAATTGCAAAAAAATTTATCAAATTTAATTTTCTGCAAATTGATTATCTGATCGTTTTTTAGAGTGAACAGATTCAAAGGTTCTTTTACTAATTTTACTTTGTATACCTTCTATGTTCTAAAGTGTCCATGCTTTACAACGAGACAAAATTTTTAACACTTTTCTAAATTATATAAATTCTTGATGATCGAATTTTTTCTCAAATACCTAACGCACCCTGTAAACATATCGGATCACTTATTTCTCTTGACATTCATAACGCCATAAGAAAATTATGCTAAAATAAATTTCAATTTCAATTATAAAAGCGTAAATGCGCTGAATAAATCCTTGATTATCCTTTGACTTAAGTTTGCAGTGCTCAATGTCTTTTGCATATTTTCCACTCAATAAATTTTTATAGTAGATTTTCGATAACAATTAGTATGCAAGCAAGAAGCAAAAAGCAAAAAAAAACAACAACACGTAAAGTAAATACGCACAATTACAAACACCCACATTTGAATGATATAAACAAAAATCACACTGTCCTTGTACTCAAGTGACGAAAGGCGCAAGGACATTTGCATTCATTTGCACACACCCACCCGCGCGCTTTTTATCATAAACAATGAGCAGCAGCGCGAAATTATTTTTGATGCAACGAAGAAAGGAAGGAAGGAATGGCGACAGCTGCGCGGACCGGAAAGTACTACCACTTGAGAAAACTAAAAATTTGTAAAGCGCAAACAAAAGCGCTTACAACAACAACAACTGGCAAGTTAACTAACAATGATTATGATAATCACAATTCTCAGCGGACTGCGAGGGGCGGCGTGTGCGGAAATGTGACGAAATTGTAGTGGAGGAAGTGTGCGCAAGCAAAACTTTTCGCATTCATCTTCTTCTTCTGCTTTTCTTTACAGTTGTACAAAAATTATGTTTTAAAAAGCAAATAATTGAAAAGAAAATAACTGTTGTTTGCTTTTTATTTTCGTTTTTTCTTTTTGCAAGGACGAAAAAGTTACGAAGGCGTTGGAAATAGCGCCTGGGGCGCGGGGGTAAAGAAAGCGGTACAAACAATTTGCGTAACTTTTGCTGCAACGAAGAAGAAGAGATGAATGACAAATACAAGCGGTGAACAGTGGGGTAGGCTGCGACTTAAAGTACGAGTACGACGAAAGAGTACCTATTATTATTATTTTTTTTTTTTTTTCATTTTATTTTCAATTTTATTTATGTTCATTTGGTTTTTTTTATTTATTGTACTTTATTTTATGTTATTCTATCATATTTTACTTTTTTATATTATTTTATTTTATTTTAATTTTTTTAATTTTATTTTCTCATCTACTTTTTTTTATTTTATTTAACTTTTTTTTAATTTACTTAAATTTTTTTTCTATGTATTATTTTATGAATTTCTGGGAATGCGAGGTGTTTTTAGGTATCTGATATATCACAAATAATAAATATAAATTTTTCGCGTAAACTGTGACATCTTTAACCACTGTACGGCGCTTGAAAATGAGTGAACGTGAAATTCAGAAATGCAGAAAATTGTGAAAGCAAGCAGCGTTGGAATAAGAGCTCATTCGCTAACTTTTGTTATATGAAAATTAAAAAGTGAATCAAGAAGTGTAATTAAAAAATATAGGGTAAAATAATGAAACTGCATTTCATGAGCAGAAATCACTCGCTCTTATTAAGATTATGAAAAGATGATGCAGCGCTCATAATTTGAATTAACTTGAAGTACGCACTGACAGAGTTGGTTCATAAATTCAGCGATAAAAGTTTTAAACTTGACACGAACAGAACTAAAACCATCTAAAATAATCTTACAACTTCTTCTGGCAACTAAAAGATAATTTTTAGAGATTTGTTAAAAATAACCCAACGACAAGAGAAGTCACAAATCAGCTTCACATCTTGTCGATACTCATACCATTGGTGTGTTTGAGTGCATGTGTGCTCGCTAGCAAGAAATATAAAAGTTTGAGTATGTCTAGCTGCGTCCTACTTCAGATTTTTCAACAAAACTTTAACACAACAATAAAGCTAAACAAGTAAACGAAAGAAGTCGCAGCAAACATAAATAAGTAAACAAACATGTCGAACAAGGATAAATACATCCATGGCAGGCAAGAAAGTATGTTACAGCAAACGCGCCTCGTAAAGGTAGGACGGCGCTAGACTATGACTAGGTGTGAGTGTGGTTTCTTACACAGCAATCAGTTGTTGGCGTGTAAAAAAAAGTCAGAATACGTGAAATAAGTAGATGAACTGCGAATCTTGAGTTCATTTTTAATTTTCGTTTCGTAAATGAGTCTAGCAAACGTAACTACAATTTTTGGATACACTGTGAGAAAATGCTTTAATTTGTCTGTCAGACTATTGTATCAAGGCACTGATTTGATTTTTACGCTGGAATTTACGTTCAGACACCGACAACCAGAATTCTACAGTTTGAGAACCATAAATGTTTAAAAGCACTGGACTTTGACAAAAATGCTGGCGGACAGTTTGAAAGCCACTGGTTAACAGCTGTTTTTATATAAACCAACAACCATGGAAAAAGATTATCATTATTCAGAGCCTCTAGCGGCTAAAAGAGAAGATTCAAGTTTATGATGGCGAAAAATCATTTTCTTGATTTTCGATTTAAAAGATTCGATGAGATGCCCATTCCAGTACTACAGTTCCATAACAAGAAATGTAAATAAAAATATATATTTATCTTCAAAAGCAGGTTTCATGCACTAATTTTAAACTTTTTCTATTCCTTGAATGTAATCCATGTAACCACTGAAGCTTGTGTTTCCGCTCCTCTATTTACCCTTCTGTCACCCGTTAATATTTATTTTAGCAAGAAATTACAAGACGAAAGTGCAACAGCAACAAATTGTAACCTGACATAGAAACATGTTTGCGTAAAAATAAATTAAAATGCCGTCATTTGCTCCTAGTAAAAGGAGCTGAGACTAGACTTAGGTAGCAATGCGCAAAGCACGCAGCAATTAAAGCTTCAAGCGCCAGGGCGAGCAAGAACCAAGTGAATGCCCACGAAGACGTGTTAATCACATGACAAAACATAAATACACAAGACAAGACAAACAATGACAACGAAAGCGCATAAACAACACAAACCCTAGAGAAGACGACAAATACCAATGGGAGGGCGCAGAAAGTCTCACTAACAAAAGGCAAACAAAAGGTGGCATTGGAGGGAAATAGTGTGACAAACTGTGGGCGGTGGGAGAAATCTATTTTGTTGTGGCGAAGAAGAACGAAGCAAACTGCAGCAACATCAACAAAACAAGCAAGCAGCGTTGCAATTCGGTAAACATTGTACGGTTAGAATACGAAATTGGAATGAGAGACAAACAAATGCTTACAAACGTGAATGCATTTGTGGACATTATTGCACTATGACATTACGAGGACACTAAATTGGGTCCTGCCTTTACATGCATACATATCTAAGTCCGAGTGCATGTTGCGCGGCACACATTGAAATATGCTACCATAGCAGTCCGGTCTCTGCGACATAGTTGAGGAGGTCATGTGTGAGTGAGTGGTTGGAGGACTGAAGCTGTTTGGAGGTATACATGGATTTATATGTGTGTGCGAATATATTAAGGATAATTCAATTAGAACACCCAAAATATTTTAAAATTCTTTCTAACATCAAACCCGTTCATTTCAAGACAAGTAAGGGAGTCTAACTTCGGCTCTAACCGATTTTGCTGATTTTTTTTAACAATATAAGTGAAATTGTCTTATGAGACGTTTAATCTGCTACGAGTTATATTAGCTATTTTCGTCTACGACCACTTTAAAAATCATTTACATAAAAGTAGGCGTGGTCTTGAGCCTCTTACGTCCATTTTCTGCAGCTCATTCTAATATTAATAGAAAATTTCTGTCACATAACATAAAAGTAATTATAGGGACATTGATAGAGGAACGTCACAGGTCGCAGAACTTGTAAGAAACGAATCAGAGATCAATATATCGATAAATTAGTTATCGATCAAAATGTGTTTTCCCCTAAAACCTTGAAATTTCTATAGAGGGAAGTGCCACAGTTTTATTCGGCCTCTGCTATATTTTAATATATTAATCGATCGATAGATGAGTTATCGGTTTAAATGGGGTGACCATAAAATATTTAAATTTGCACCTCACTATGGGTCTGTTTTTCGCGTGAGCTTCAAAAAATTTTATTAATAAAATTAAATTTACAAATAAATAAAAATGTTTTCAGAAGAAATTTCGTTATTTTGTCTATTTTTCTCGTGCGGAGGGAAACTGGGCTAAAGTTGGTTTTAAATAGTTTTAGCCAAACACTATCTCATAGATTTTAGTTACTCTCGCAGTCATGTAAGTGAATCTTTCAACAAAGGAAAATCAAAATTGTTACTACTATTAAGTTTTAGAACTTTCTTAGTTAATTAAGTTTAAATTTCATTTGCAGTCGCTGAGAATACAAGGATAGTGAATTAAGTGAAACTGAGTACACGCAAACTTACTTAAATTCAGAAAACTAAATTACCATGCATCCTTACATATTTACATCTAACTATAGAAAGGATATAGATATACGAAAACATAAATCCATGAAAACAAAAGCAAATGTGCGAAATTTCAAAAGGAAATCAGAAATTATAAATAGCATATCCAGCCACAGAAGAAAATATGCGTTAAATTCAAGGGGTTGTATTTGAAAGAAGACAGATGGAGTAAGTAAGTATGTATGTAAGAGGTATACCCAAAGCACTATGTAAATTTATAAACCACGCGCACCTTTATAGCAGTGAACTTTTAGCTTTCACGAAAATCTCAAGACAGCTGCTATGGCAAGCAAGAAGTAGAAGAATGTTCATATGCACCATACAAAAACAAAACTTGGCTAACTAAAACAGCGAACTCTTTTGGGGATAAGCATGAAAATTATAAAAACAACTAGCAGACAAGCTAGCAAGAAACGCTCATACCTCATCAGCAACTTCTACGCTAACAAACGCCCCAATGCAGGAGCAACTGTCAACAACCATTTGTGTGTTGCTGCAAAAGTTCAGCGTTGCACTTTGTGAAGTGCAGTGTGCAGTGAAGGTGGAGGTGGTTTGGTATACTTTTTATTTATATTTTCGAATTTTTGTTTTGTCTTGTACAAAGTTGCTATATTTGTATGTAGGTGAGTATCTCTTGTGCATTTGTTAGGTATGCAATTTGCTTTAAGTTGGTTCGCTGCTTTTAGCGCAGCTTAAATGGGAAGTAAAGGTTGCCACATTACTGTTTTACTTTGAAGCTGTAGCAAAAAGCAGACGTGGAAAATAAAAAGAAAACAACACTAAAATCGAGATGGTAATAGTAAGGCGATTTTCTGAGATAGCATACTAACAATAATTTCTAAAAAACTTTGTTTAAAAATTATATATATCAAAATTTTAACTTATTTTATATTTTGATTTTAAGTTATTTTTTAACAAAAACTTAAAGCGCGAATTTATGTAAACGATTTATTTTTAAAAGTGGAATAAAATTGTTAACAAAGAATGCAAAAACAAAAACATTTCTCAATTTTTTTTTTTCGAAAATATTTTTTTAAACATTTCTCTTTGTAATTGCTTACAAAAATCCAAAAACAAAATTTAATATGAGGTAAAGGTTTACTCTAAAGAACGGATTTACTTTGAAAGTGAAATGGAATTGCTTACACAAAAATTCGAGATAAATAAATAACCGTAATTTTTTTTCTAAAATTTCTTCCGCTAAAAATTTGTATTTCACAAAAAATCTGATATAAATTTTTCATTAAATTAAGAAGGAATTTTATCGCTTCGCTTACACTAAAATCCAAAAACAAAAATTACTGAATTTCCAAAAAACATTTTTTTTAACAGAAAATAACTAAATTATTTAAAAAAAAAAATTTTTATTCTTTTTCCTAAACATTTTTTTAACAAAAATTTCTATAAATTCAATGAACAATTTTTCTTAAATTACTCCCCGCTGTCAGTTCCGTCGAAATTCCTGATAAGCGCCTATACTCGTATATCCGATTATTCAAATGAGCAAACTTGCGCCTAAGCAATTTAAATAACTTCTGATTCCGTTGAAAGATTTTTTAGAGTTTTGCTTTCAAGAAAATCTATGGAAGATATAAAGCCAACAGCAGACCACCCATTTGCCTTTCTCGCATTCATCTTCTTGTTCTACGAAGCGCATAATACCGACATAGCTTCTGTTGCTCTCTCTGTTGCTGTGCTACAAGCTGATTGCATTTGTTTTTGTTTTTGTTGTCTTGCTATCCTGCCACATTGAAATTGACTTTTCCACTTTTTCTGCGCCGCTAAACTTGAGTAATTTATTTGCATTTTGTTTATCAAAGCTGCACTCAATTTGCAAAGGTGCCTAATGGTATGAGCGCCAACCAATCACATAGCAACTACAACAACAAATAGCAGGTAAAAATGCCAAAAGAGAGTGAGTGCATGCAAATTGTAGCAAGCTTTTAGGCGCTTTAGCCTATTTATGCGTTTGAAGTCCTTTGAACCTTTTCGGTTCGTATGCAAAACATGCATTCGGCTTTTGAAAATTTATTCGATTTGGAATTCTCGAGCTTTGTTAGCAAGCCGATTTGCCGTTTGAGTGCAAGTCGCATATGTGAAATTCATGCATGCTTAGGCAGTGTGTGTGTGCGTGCGTGCGGCACATAAACAGCGTAATTTATGCAATTTTGAATTATTGTTTTTGCACTATTGTTTGGCAATTTTTGTTGCTTTTTTAAAATGCACTCACCTCGATAGTATCGTTGTCGTTTTGGGTTTATTTCATTGCTAGGCATTGTTTCTAGTTTTAGTAGACATTTTGCTTGCCGGTCACATAATGCGGTTTTGTAGACGAATCAGGCAAGCGATAAATAGTTTAGTTCAATATGCATTATACATTAGGGGGGGTTGATTTTTTTTAAGTGGAATAGGTACTCAAAAAAAAATTTTTTTTTAATATTTACTTTACATTTTGCGCACCAACTGGTTCGGAAAAAAAACTCCAGCTGAAAAAATTATTTTCCCTTAAAAAATGAATGTGCATTTAATTTGTTTTAAATAAAAAAAAAATTGGAATTTAATTTTATTTTTATCTTTCAACATAAATTTTTGAAAAAACTTGAAAATAATTTTTCCGCTATCAGATTTCATATAAAATTTTAGTAAAGAAATAATTTATCATTTAAATTTCGTAAATTTAAATTTTAGTAAAGAAATAATTTTTCATTTAAATTTCGTTCGTGAAACCGCCAGTAAGTACCTCACCTAATTTTTTTTTTTATTATTTATTTTTCTAAGTAAGTACCTCACCGAATTTTTTTTTTTATTATTTTTTTTTACAAATTTAGATTTTTGAAAATAATTTTTTTTTTTTAATTCGTTAAAAAATGTTTCCCATTTTAGTAAAAAAATTATTTTTAATTTAAATCTCGTTTTTCCAATTTTCTTTTTTTTTCATAAATTCTTAAAGACAACCAAGAGCGGATTTAAAAAAAATCATTTTTTAGCTTGTTAAAAATATTTTCTCTTCACCATCACCGCACCATCCTAACTCAGTGTGACTCAAACACTACACATTCAAAATACATTTCAACAAAGTCGTTTGTATTCAACACGTAAACGTGGTACAACATGACATTTTGGTGTGATAAAATTTTAGTGCCTGCCTTCAATACATTAAACTCGTAGCCCAAAATAATTTGTAAATTTGTATGCTTGTGTGTGCACAGCCTTACTGACTACACTACTCGTACGTACAAAGTTTGCTTGAACGCATTAGCTTGCTCTACTTGGGTCATATTGAAAGTTCATGGCAAAATTTCACAGATTGCCAAATAGGTTTAGAGAGGAAGGCTAAACTTTCACAGGTCACTTGATTGGAGGGCAATTTAAATTTAGCCACATGTATGTACTATATAAACTATGGTATCATAATTATGATGAAACTAACTAACTAACTAATGACGTCAATTAAAATTGATTAAAATGTATGCGGCAGAGGAAAGGGACAAAGAGAGAGAAAGTTAGTAAGTTGATATGTGATTTTGGAAACTACAAAGGATATTGGTAAGAATGTTATGTGGATCGAATGTGGGAATTAAGTTGTGGTGGTTTGATGGCAGCTGCTCTGGAGAAGCTCACTTTATACACCCAAGTTCCTACACTGGACCAGCTTCAGCTCTACTCTACTCCTACCTAGTGCGCTAGTCTCAAGAACCAGTTAATTAAACTTTTTTATTCGTTTCTCTTCACCAGCCAAATACTTATATTCTCACAAATAAATGTGATCGAATAAGATAACGCTCGATAATCTAATACAAAGTCCCGCTAATGAATAGCAAAAACAAAAATTTTAATTATTTAAATACGTTAAGAGATTAACTAATAGCGGTGATATCAAATTGTCTTAACGAAAAATTAAACGAATTAAAAATCTATTTGTTGCCTGAACACCCAAGACGGAAATGAGTAGAAGACAACTAGAATTTCATGAATTTAAAAGGCAGGCACAGGGAATTATAGTGAATATGACAAAGTATGTGTGTGAAAGGACGTATGAAAGTAACGAAATAGAAGAGAATGAGCGATAGAAAAATGATATTATTAGACTGCAGAAAATTGAGAATGCGCAGAGAAGAGAGTGGGTAGTAGACAAGGCATTGAAAACAGAGCAGTGCTGGTGAATCATTGGAATTATGTATAACATAGATACTTACACACACAGCTACATAAAACATAATTCAGAGGACAATTTGACATTGTGAAAATTGTGAAAATGTAGACGCTTGTCCTGTCAAAGTTTAATGGTCTGCTATAATTCATTGCGCTAACATTTTTATAGATTTTTTTGTGGTTGTTGTTTTTTTGATCTATAAAGCTGTGCTTTTGAACCTTTTTTGCGTCTACGAAGCTCGTACGAAAGCTATTTGTTTTCCGGTTATCGTTACCATTTCTCAGTTTTGCTTTTTATGCGTTTGATAGCAACGATTGATAAATACTTGTGGCTGTGTAAGAGGAGTTGCAGACTGACTCGCTTTTGGTTAATTAATTCACACACTGTGTAACAAAATTAATGAGCTACTAGAAAGAAGATACTTGAAACAAAAAAATTTCTATTGCAGCAAATTGAAACAGCAGCGCAAACCAAAGAATACAAACAAAACAAATAGCGAATATGCTAGCGATGATGTGGAGCACGCTGAGAGACCTCGAAGTAGAGTATAAAACGAGCTCATCAAAAAGCGATAATCAAGTACATAGTAACATAATCTAGCAAATAATAAAAAATCAATGAACTAGAAATAAGCGCGAATGCATAATAAAAAGAGAAAAAGAAACGAAAAAAGTTTGGAATTGTTTGCCTATACTTCTTGTTATAATTGGCTGCTGCTGCTGCGTGCATTTGAAGTGTAGCTGCAAATTTTTACTTGTACTGCGCCAACAAATTGATTTGCTCACCCTGCCACAACCATAACTGTAACCATTTCATTTGCTGCATTTCAAGTCGTTAGCAAACAATGTGAAGTAGAATTTTCTTAGCATACACTTGGGCGTTTAAGCAGCCACACAAACACACACACACACTAACAACTCAGCAGTCATAGAGCGCCAAGCTTTTCGGCAATACTGAAACTTTCTTTACAGTTAATTCAAGCTTCATCACTACATATTTCTTGCTCTCAACCCGTAATTTGCATATTCATAGTCAAATGGGATTTGTTCGGTCAAAGATCATGCACATCTCACGTGCCATTTGCTATGTACATAACTATCTATGCAGTGTGGAGCTAAGATTGCAATGCAAACAATTTCAGCTCATTTTTGGAAGTTTATTTTACTTGGCATGACCTTTACTGCATTCGTTTCTTCGCTGCTTTCAATTCGGTGATTGAGCGAAACAAATGGCTATCCGTCCTTTGCAAGCTTTGACCAATTTATTTATTGGTACTTGCTGGTTTGAGGGTTTCGCCAAATATTTGGCTAGGCTAGATGTAGCTTTTTACTTGATTATCTATACTGAGTATATACATACAAAAAAATTAGGATCTTTTAGGCTGATCTCCCGAATTCAAAAGCTAAGCTCACACATTCTTGGCGCACAGGGACATGGGGGCATTTTTGAAGTAAAACTTTTTACACTGGATACACAAAATTCAACCAAAAAAATTCGCACCCGCCCCCTCAGTTCAAATTTTTAAAATATATAAAAAAATTAAGCCAAAAATTTTAAGGGATTTGGATCGCCTCTTACGACAAGCATGTCTTCAATCGTCTCTTCCCCACAGCTTGTCTAATTTTATTGACCACAATGTGTTTCTCAATCAATGTATGCTGATTCTGAGTTCCATTTTTTTGTTCACATGAACTTCATCAGCCGTTCTCTTATACCTACTAATGGTACTTAGCAGCTCCACTAGCTTTCCATTTATCTGCGACCATTTCATAGCTACTTCTATCAATCATTTTCTCCAGTGATAAGTGGCATCTTCAGCAATTACTTTCATCAACAACTTCCTCGCACCACCTCTTCTCAATGGTATACTCCTTTTAACCCCTAACAATCATCACACATCCCTTAACCCACTTTCATACCCATTGGGTTTCGTCATATCAACGCTCCACTGTCAACTTTATATTTGCATTCCAAGCGTTAGTCAACATGGTTAATTAATTTCTTGGTGTACCCAAGTGCTTCAGCGCGTCAACCACAAAAATGCATTTAATCTGGTTTCAGAACTTGAAGAGCAGTTGAAGTCTCGCTGCTATCAACACGAGGAACAGCAAGGGTATTTAACAAAAAAGAAAAAAAAAGTCGGCTGAGTTGATTTACTTGGCAAGGACACTGGTTTGGCCACAGAGTGCACAAATTTAACAAATTACAAATCTTTTTTTTTTTGTACTTCGTGAAGATAGCAAGAGGAATGATGATGGTCGAGTTAGAGGTGAACTTCTGTTTGTCATTTACAAATTTGGCAACATCAATTTTCTAGCTAGAATATTTGGGGCGCACACTGCAACACGGCCAGCACTTGCGCATTTCAGCTTGAAGCACTGTTTATTGCGAATTTAAGGACTATAGTTCACCTGTGATGGCGATGTCGGTGGGCTCGTCGAAGCAAGTGGTGGTGATAAATCAAAGTTTGCACGCCAAAGCAAATTTGTTTTGCCTACTTTAGGGCGCTGGAAATGTTTGATGAGTTATGTCCAAAATTTGTTAAAGTTTGTTTGATGTTTAGTAAGGGTAACGGTGCATACTTTTTTTTATTAAATGGGATATGATTATATGTAAAAGCTTTAGTGCACTTTTGTATTTTTAAAATTTCTTCGCAAGCTTTGAACTGAGAAACAGAAAGCGAAGAAAGGGCTTGTAGAAATGGCAGAAAGCTCTCCCTGATGTAAGTTTAACTTTTATTTTAGACAAAAAGCTTACTGTCGCAGAGCTTAATAAAAGCTCTACTAGAAATAAATCTGCAATACGCTGATTAGGGCCCCTAACGCAGAGCAAAAAATTTGGCCGCTAACTTTAAATGCAGCTACCTGTGCTGCAGTGAAAAATATTTGAGGGTAAAAGCTTAACTGAACTTCTTTTTTTTTTGGTTTTCGAGTAAGCTTTTTATTGACTTTTTATAAGGGAAATGGAAAAATAGTTCGCACGCAGGGAAAAAAGCTTTCTATGCTTTTTTTTTATATTTTTTTTTGGAAAGCTTTTTCATGATGAGCTTAATAAAAGCTCTCTAATCTAATTTTCTTCTCGAATAAAACTAAAACTTCATATATTTCTTACTCACCAATAGCCATGGCCGTTTCTTGCGCATCTCCCGTAACCATCTTCACACGCACACCACTCTGCATCAGCATCTCAATCGATTCGCGCACCAAAGGTCTTGGTGGATCGGTAATACCGACCAGCCCACAATAAATCAAATCCTGCAAGCTGCGTCCTTTAGCCAACGCCAACACACGCAAACCCTTGCGACCGATTTCATAAGCTTCCGCTAGGAATTCCGCCTCATTTTGCTTTGTCAACGGCACTGTCTGCGTACCAAACATATATTTCGTGCACTGCGGCAAAAGCATCTCCAATGCGCCTTTAGCAAAGAATATTTCCTCCTTGTTATTGTTGTATTTGTGTATACACTTGACGGCCATCATTTTCTGTTCGGATGAGAAGGGATACTCTTGCATGCGCACGTAATTCTCAGCTGTGGCGTACATACCATTCTTCATGGCGACAGCGATGAGTGCGCCCTCTGTTGGCTGACCCAATAGTGTACCATTTTGTATGTAAGCATTATTACACACAGCGCCAATTTCCAACAAGTTCGTAATATTTGATTTAGCCATTTCAACATTATTACAGTTGCGTATGTGAATCTCGCCTTGATCGTTGTAGCCCGCACCAGTGACATCGGCCATATAACCATCCGATGTAATAATGATGGTCGCTGTCATTTCATTCTTCGTCAAAGTGCCTGTCTTGTCCGAACAAATGACATTGACGCAACCGAGCGTCTCGACAGTTGGCAACTTTTTAACGATTGCATTACGTTTAGCCATGCGCATAACACCGAGCGCCAAAGTAACGGTGACTACGATGGGTAGACCCTCGGGTATGGCGGCTACTGCTAACGAAACGCTGATATTGAACATTTCCGTTAAAGGTTTGCCCTGCAGCCAACCCAACAACATAATAACACCAATAATGAGGAATGAATAAAAGCTCAACTGCGCGCCAAGTATATCCATTGACTTTTGTAGCGGTGTTTTCGGCGCTTCTTCGGCTTGCATCATCTTGAATACCTCACCGAACTCACTGCGTTCGCCAGTGCTTACGACAATGCCTTTGCCATTGCCACAACGCACCAAGGTGCCCATAAATGCAATATTCTTCATGTTCGTGTGATCTTTGTTCGTCGAGCTGCTCAATATGAGTTCGGTGCTCTTGCGCGCCGGTTCTGTTTCGCCCGTGAAACTAGACTCATCGATAGAGAGATCGATGGCTTCGAAAATGCGCACATCAGCTGGCACACGATCACCCACATTCAAATGCACCACATCGCCCGGCACAAGTTCACGTGCCAAAAATGTGTCCAAACGTCCTTCGCGCAAGCAATGACATTCGGGTGGCACTAACTTTTTCAGCTCTTCCAAACTCTTCTCAGAGCGATATTCTTGTATGAAAGCGACTGTTACCACAATTATAATGGCTATCGTTATGCTCACAGCATCGTCGTACTGTTTCATAATCACCGAGACCAGCGCGCTACCCAAGAGCAGTAGTATAAGCGGATTTTTAAATTGTTCAATATATTTCATCCATGTGGGCTCCTCCTCGTTTACATTCAGCTCATTGTAGCCGATTATTTTGGAGCGATATTTAGCTTCCGTCCATTTGAGGCCGGTACGTACGTCCACCTGCAAACGTCCAGCCACTTCGGAGGCGCTGAATGTCGATGACTCAGCCGTTGACAGCAACATTTCGGGTGTCAGGGTTGAACCCGTCTGGAAAAAGAGAGAGAGAGAGAGGGGAAATTGAGTTAGGATTTGAGGTTGCTGAGAAAATATTAAAGTTTCATAAAAATGAATTAAACGTTGAAATAAAAGCTGCAAACTTCTTTTTCCCTTTCCAATTATTTGCAGCATTTTTCATTAGCTTTTGAATCTCACGTTTTGTGAGCTTCCGATATTGAATTAGTTAGAACTTTTTGCTACAAAGCAAATAAAGGGATTAGTTGAAGCGCTCACCTTCTATACATTTGTCACGTGTTCCATTCAAGCGAATACCTCAACTATATTAAAAGATTATGCAAATATGTCATACTTTAGGGTGCGCTTTATTTGGCAAAGAAATACTACGACATTGAGTCAGGTACCACGGGTCGGTTAATTAAATTTCTAATTGATAATTTTTCTGATTAATCAAATGGTCAATTAATAAAATTCTGACTAATCGGCTAGTCAATTAATCAAATTCTGACTAATCTGTTAATCAAATTCAGAATTAATCATTTTACTGGATAATTAAAATGGATGTTTAACGAGATTTGGACTTATTGGTTAATCAAATTCATGTGTAATCTCATATTTTTGGGTAATCAAATGTTTTAATAATCAGATTCTGACTAATCGGCTAATCAAAGTCAGATTTATTCTTTTAACTAAGTAATCAAAATGGGTGATTAAGGCTACTTTGACTAATCGGTTAATCAAATTCAGAATTATCAATTTTACAGACTAATCAAATAGTTAGCTAATCAAATTCTGACTAATCGGTTAATAAAATTCAGAATTGAGTAATCAAAATGGCCGATTTAACAGTTTTTGACTATTCGAATCCCATTTGCTTCAAATAAAATTGATTAAAACCCCAGCCTCTATTCATTCCTTTCAATTTTTTTCCAAAGCAAACCAACCTTTTTTTTACGTTAATTAATTTTTTTTTAACACACCCTAATGTGCATACTTTCAAACATGTATAACTTCCTAAATTTTAATATTCAATACAGTGTATGCTTGCAAATTTGGTCGTTTGTAAATATGTATGTATGTGTGTCACAAAGCATTTTCAAGTCACGTTCTTGCTACAATGACACTCACAACTGTCAACAAGCGACGTCTCTTATCAGAGCTCGCTCGTTGTAATTGATGATGATGGAGACATATGGGCAAACATAACATTGCGCCGTTGATAAACAGTAAATAGAACAAAGATAGATGTAGATATTGATTAAAATATAGATATGAATGCATATGTGAAATAATTACGTGACGAGAGGTAAAGATAGGACAGACCAATCAGTGTTAGGGGCTAAACTGGTGTAAGTATTTAGTCTGGATGAAGTAGAGAATAGTCCATGCTTCTCACGATTACTCCCTAACCAGTTCTTAAGTGCCAATAAGACTGCCTGCAGGAACACAAGGCTGGGTATTATAATCACAAATGTCATCAGTATTTGGTACTCATTTTTTAATTTGTATCTTCTCAAAACCCTAAAAAATTTATATAGAAGAAATATATCCATCCACGGCGTCACCATCAAAGTAACCGATAAATAATTTGTGTTACACATACCCCACTGCATACATTTGCTGTATTTACTTGAGCTCACTGACTGGCTGACTAATTGACCGACGGATGTTGGCTGGTGAAGCAACAAGACTTTATTGGTTTGTGGCATTTGCAACTCTGTATGTAGACGGTCCGTGTGTGAGTTCAAAATTTACTTTGAGTTGGGGAACTCTATGGTGGATTGTGGGTTTAATGGTTGAGCGACTGTCGGACCAAAATCTTGTATGCTGGATGGACATGACAACCACATGTCAATGCTGTAATATGTATTATCTAGCACACACACACATACAAACAGCACAAAATTCAAATGATTGATGTTGAGAGATGGTGTGGCGCTGTCGTTGGTTAAATGCTGTTAGTAATAATGACATACAAGAACAAATCAGCTGTTGAGGGCAAGTTACATTGTAGGTGCCATAAATGCAAACATTTCCACTCAGGTACGTTTGTATGTACAGAGATACTTTGATGTGTAATTTACTTGAATATATTCGTATTGATGTTAGATGGTGAAGCTTTGAATGAAAGCGAAGCCCCCCGCTGCAGAATGTCAAGTGAAAGAAGAGAATATCACAAAGAGAACAAACAGAAAAAACGGATATCAGTTTAATTAGAAAAAATTTTAATTTGCATACGAATGAATTTGCGACATTTAACTACATTGGTACACTAGAGCGGATCGTCACTTTGCAAAAGGTTGAATTAAAATAACCAACAAAAAATAGAAAAGGAGAAATTAGTATACAAAATTGACAAACAAGAAGTTAACGATCTTCTCTCCCTTTTTTTTCTATTTTATTTATTTTATTTTATTTTATTTATTTTTTTTCTTTTATTTTATTTTATTTTATTTTATTTCATTTCATTTTATTTTATTTTATTTTATTTTATTTTATTTTATTTTATTTTATTTTATTTTATTTTATTTTATATTTGTAAGTTTTTGCAAGCTCGAGACCAAATAAACAATAATTCGTAATGAATTTAATTGTCAGTTTTTTTGGGAAAAATTGATAATTGGAGAAAAATTACAAAGGAAAAAATCAACAGCGATGGATAGGATTACATGTTTCAGAGTTTCCAGGCTCATCATCAGATCCCTTTTCGGACACGGATTCGAACTCGTGTCTGCACCAAAGCCGCTGTTAGAAAATTCCAACACTAAGCAATGATGCCCTGTGACGTCACAATGCACTTATCTCCACTTCAATTAATTCCCTTTTGTTTGTTTGTTCTTGCCAACTGTATACACAAAATTTCTTAAGACATGCAGCCTATATGTTATGATGTGTGTTGGTCTTGTTGTTTGTACATATTTACATATGTACGTAAACCCGTGCTATGGTTTCAATGTATTTTGTTGTTGGATTTTTGCGGTCTATTTTGTTTACATATTTGTAAGTTTTTGCAAGCTCGAGACCAAATAAACAATAATTCGTAATGAATTTAATTGTCAGTTTTTTTGGGAAAAATTGATAATTGGAGAAAAATTACAAAGGAAAAATCAACAGCGATGGATAGGATTACATGTTTCAGAGTTTCCAGGCTCATCATCAGATCCCTTTTCGGACACGGATTCGAACTCGTGTCTGCACCAAAGCCGCTGTTAGAAAATTCCAACACTAAGCAATGATGCCCTGTGACGTCACAATGCACTTATCTCCACTTCAATTAATTCCCTTTTGTTTGTTTGTTCTTGCCAACTGTATACACAAAATTTCTTAAGACATGCAGCCTATATGTTATGATGTGTGTTGGTCTTGTTGTTTGTACATATTTACATATGTACGTAAACCCGTGCTATGGTTTCAATGTATTTTGTTGTTGGATTTTTGCGGTCTATTTTGTTTACATATTTGTAAGTTTTTGCAAGCTCGAGACCAAATAAACAATAATTCGTAATGAATTTAATTGTCAGTTTTTTTGGGAAAAATTGATAATTGGAGAAAAATTACAAAGGAAAAATCAACAGCGATGGATAGGATTACATGTTTCAGAGTTTCCAGGCTCATCATCAGATCCCTTTTCGGACACGGATTCCAATTATCAATTTTTCCCAAAAAAACTGACAATTAAATTCATTACGAATTATTGTTTATTTGGTCTCGAGCTTGCAAAAACTTACAAATATGTAAACAAAATAGACCGCAAAAATCCAACAACAAAATTATTTTATTTTATTTTATTTTATTTTATTTTATTTTATTTTATTTTATTTTATTTTATTTTATTTTGTTTTATTTTATTTTATATTATTTTATTTTGACACTTCATATCAACAATCAAGTGATCCAAAATTCAATTGGCTTTGTGTGTCACCCTGTACATTCTCACTATATTATAGTACATATTACTAATTAATTTTAGGTTAGCTGAAAAAAATAAAAAAAATTACATAAAGAGTATGAGTTTGAAAAATATTGAAATTAAAGTATGGCGCAACTAGATAAAAAGCTGAGCAGCTAACCAATACTAATACCTAGCTTTAATTGGAATTTTTTAGTCAAGGAAGAAGTTGGGAAAGCTTTAATGGGATTTCAGTTTTTTTAAGTTTGAATTAATGTTGGCTTGTAATTCAGAAAAATAATATAAATAATTTAGTTGGAATTCAAGTATGCATACATTAGACTGTGCAAAAAAAAATTTTACTTTTTCGCAATAAAATGTAAAAAACCCAACTACTTTCAATGGCTTCGTAATATTTCAAAACCTCATTTACATCAACGTTTATTCTTATTTAAACACTTAATATGCAGGCAAGCTCATCAATCTCTTTACTATTTTTCCGAATAATATTGCGCTTTGTTTGTTGAAACGAGTTTATCAAGAACATTATTTACAAGCACGCAAAACGAGCGGTGACTTATGGGAATGTTGTCTGTTTCGCCTTTTATTTGTGCCAGGTACAATGCATAACCGAATGAAAATCAAATGCATTTGATAAGCTTGCTGTGAGAATTAATGCTAATTATGAAAATACCTGCTATTTAGTTTCGGGGAAATTAAGTCAAAGATTCTATTTCGATTTGTTGTTTCCAACTTTTAATTTTCCTATTAATTTTCGAGATTTGAACAGAATCCCGCATGGCAACTTCCAAGTACAGTGCTGGATATAAGTATTGGCACAGACGTTTTTTGCGATTTTCATAAATTTTGGCTTTCAGAAAAGTATTAAATTAAAGACAATTTTTTATAAAAATGTATGCAAAATTCGCGAAAATTTCAAGAAATTTATGAAAATTTTAAATAATATTTTTTATTTACTAATTTTTTTGGTTGGGACATGAAGTTTGAATATAATTAGATGTTAATCTTATGATATAGTATGATTACTTTTATGAACAAAAAATTTTAGTCTGCTCTACTCTTACTTACTACTCAAATAATAACAATAAAAATCAAACCATACCATCATTTCAATTTTACTTTCTAAACCGCACAGGTCATTAACACAAAAAAGAATATAAATTGGCAGCTTTTATAAATCTTATATTTAGACCCTTTCATTAGCTTCTGGTCTGCTATCAAATTGAGAATTCCATTCACAATTGCCCCACTCGAAATTGGCTAATCTAATTTATAACCCGCATGCTGCCATATGTGACACAGTTTCTACACAAAACAAGTAATTCATTTGCATTCATTGTATGCAAATTCAAGGCGTTGAAATAATTGTGCCAAGCAAAACAAGCTTTTTTATTATAGGTGAAGTTATCCACAAGAATAGTTCCATACATCAAAGCATATGAATGGGCGCATAGACAAAGCTAGTTACATTGATGTGAGTGTATGTATGTACATATGTATGTTTGAGGGTATGGTGGTTTATTTCTGCGCTCGAATTCTTTCACTTCATATTCAGTTCACACGCTTTTCAGTTGCGAATAAGAGACAGAATGAGTTCAAACCAGTTAGGAGGTGCCTATTTTGAAGCTTGGGCTGACGTTAGTAACAAAAATTTTACTTTTTAGAAAGATATGTTAGTGGAAACAGTAGCTCTTAATGAAAATGAGACTAAAAAAATAAAAATTTAATTAAAAAAAAAAACAAATTTATATTTATGTCGGGGAGGACTTTTTTTCCTCCAGAATAATCATATTTTTTATCGATCAGACGTAGTCAAAGTAGGGTAAAAATGGGTAATGGTAATAGTATCACAAAAAAAAAAATTTATTTTTAAGAAATTTTTTTAAAATTGATAAAAAAATTTTTTTTGTAGTATTGAAGATATTTATTAAAAACTTAATTCCGCCAAATTTTATGAAATAATCTTCAACAAAAATGATACCATTTCAAGAATTTTTTTTGTTATTATTATTTTATTATTTATTTTTTTTTTATTATTATCTATTATTTATTAAATTGAAAGTAAATTCCTATAAATTCTTTTTTCTATTCTTACAACAATTTCTTGTTATCATCAATGAATTTGCATATTTCCAAAGCAACACGATTCTCATAGTTCACTGTAAAAGCTTATTAATTAAGTGGAAAGATGATTGCCTGTCTAATCTGTTGAATAGGCTTTTGATAAACTTTTTTTTTTGTCTGTAATCTTCACTACACTATCTTAATAAAATGAATTTGTGAACAAAAAAATTTGTTATTAATTTCTGGAATAGCCGTAAGTGTAAGTAGATATAGCTTAGGAAAATGAGGTCTACCAAAGCTCGCAGGTGCATATCAAGGGGCGAGTAAAGGCAAAACGTCGCTCAACTTTTTTTTTTTTTTTGTTTTTCTTATATTTAGTATAAGTTAAGTTTTAAATAATTCTATTACAACAATTATTATTATATTATAGCAACAATAACAAAAAACTATAGCTGCCCTTTTGCAGAGCAAATACCTATTATTTTATTTATTTAGTAGGTTCAGGTTGCACAACTTCAAGAAAAAGTTGCTTTCCAAAAAAATTTTGATAAACTAATTTTATTTTGTTAAAAAATAATTCGCATGCACAATAAACTTACATCTAAATCATCGATATTCTCCTCGGGACTCGCCATCTTAATTTCTTAATAACAAAAATTAATTTTTTTTAGGAAAAATAATTTTTTTTTGAATTTCTATACTTTCTTTTTAGTTTGTACTTATTCTTATTTTGTGTAAAAAAATTGTGTTTCTTTAAATTTAATGTTTTTTAAAATTTTTTTTTATATTATTTTGGTTTCCAGAAATTTGTCACTCAACAGTGTTTTTTTTTATTTTATAAAATTTTCACCATTATATACTCTATCTTTTTTATTTATTTACACGTTTTTGTAATCAATGAAAACTTTCACAAATCGCTTTTTAAAAATTCAAATTTTTTTTCACTCAACACAATTGTTATTTGAGCCATGCACTAAATGGCAAAAAATATATTTTCAAGCTCTTATTTTTATCAAATTTCTACTATAGTTAGTATTTCTCAAACGTAAATTCTTGTTTAACACTTTTCACAAATCACATTCCACATTTCACGTCAACAAAACACTTCAAATCGAAGTCGTCTGCGCGCGCCGCCAACATCACGTTGCGATACATCAAAAGCTAGCTAAATACTAAAGTTTCTATAAGCCATGAGTTCAGTTTATAACCAATCAAACAAACAATCGTCAACCGATCGAACGATCAACCAACAGCGTACAATTCAATAAGAAAATACTTCAACTAACGACAATTTAGCTTAAGCTTTTCAAAATGAAAAAATAGAAACTCCGCAATTGTGTTGTTGTTTTTTACTATCAAAACTTTTAAGACACAAAACATTGTAACTATCAAACATACATACATATTTGCATATTTACTTACAACAGCACTTAGATATCAATAAACAGAAAAGGCGATAGAAGTTCGGATACCTACGATGAGAATTTATATACCCAGCTGCTTGAATTGAATTTGGATGTGGCTGTTATCGAACTATCGATAGGACAACTCTCACAGCTAGGCGTAAATTTTACAAGTGATGAGCATGTAGCATGAATACGAAACCCGATCTTCTTCTTCTTCTTTGAAGAAAATTTAAATTAATGTTAAAATTAGAATAAAAAATTAAAATTAAATTATTTAAAAAAGCATTTTATTTCGTTATTTTATTCATAAGTCATAAGTGCTTGCGAAAAAAAAATACGCATGCTGAACCAATTGTATACCACTGCAGCTGGTTATAAGAATGCGAATCGATATCATAAGATATTAAGTGCTTATAAATACAACAAATAAGCTCATCAAGCAATATTTAAGTCACTTAAGTAAGCAGGTAAGTACTTAAAAGATAAAGAAAAAACCTCGCTATAGATTTGTAAAAATTAAATTGAAAATTTCCGCGCAGGCTGACGCAAATAAATTGTTTTATTACGGCGGTCCCCACTTAACCAGAAGTTTCCAGAAACGGATTATGCGTCAAGCATTTATCATTCTAGATATAAAATTAAACAAAATAAATCACCCCCTCTCCCTCTATACTCCAATGCTAAAGATCATTTTCTAGATCATTACTTTAGAGAGATATGGTCACATGATTTATGGACGCTTCCTAAATAGGCGTTTAATTGGTTTTTGTTTTATTTGTTGGTCACCCAAATGATTCGCAAAAGCTTATCTTCTTTAAATACAAACAACACTTAGAGTTATCTTCTTATTTTTCTTAATTGACGCTGAACATTCTATACAGTTCTTGGCCAAATCCAATGATACGATACAGATACCGAAGAAAATTCGGAAGATATAACACCAGTTAGTTCATCCCAGACAACACCATAATACAACAAAAGCAACAAAAATGTTTGAAAATTTTCGGTAGCAACAACTCAATGGCTGAGCCATAAAAAACACAATAAACGTGGGAAATTGGAAGAGAGAGAGAAAGTGAGAGTCAGAAATAAAAGTAAGTAATCACCAAAGTCATCTTTAAACTCTGAGATGGACTATATTGGCGTCCAAGAGAGAAAGAGAGCACGCGAACACTAAATTCACTGACTGTGAGCGTAATGAGCGTGTAGTGTTGCCAGAGCTTTTCTATAGTTAAACCACTTTTTTTTTGTTGTGACAAAAAAAGTATCTATATTTCTGTCCATAATTTTATTTATAAATACCTGGTTAACCCAATATTCTCTTTAGATGATTAAAATTAATAATGTGGGAAATATTTTAATTTAAAAAAAATCAGATGTGGAACATTTTTCTATTTTTAAGACCTTTTTAAGATCAATCGTTTAGAATTTATATAAATAATATTTTTAGTTTTTTAAATATTTATTATTTTGAGAATTTCGATGCGTTAGTAATTTTTTTTAGAATATCCTATACGTGTTAGAATGACCGAGAAAACGATATCACGTTAATTCTTATCATCCTTCAAATCATTTTAAAAACAGTCTGGCAACATCAGCACATGCTGTGTAGAGATGTTTTTTTTTATTTATTTTTTCTGATACGGTCTAATTCACAAGTAAACAGGCAATGAAGCGTCTGAGAACGTCAACAAAATATGCCAACTAAACAAATTGGCATCAGATAAGTGTTGACTTAATTTCTAAATTTTAATCTTTGGTGGAATCAGTCATAAAGTATGAGAAATTGTTGTAGAAGGTGTATAACTACTGACGCCAGTGTTAAAATTATATTTTCTAAAAAACTTTTAAGTCCGAATTATTAAACTATTAGCAATTGAAATTATTAAATTTTAACAATTAATTCAACAATTTTTTATTCAAAAAACGTATTAACTTTTATTATAACTCAACGACAAAAATCGCATATCTAGTAAATGAAATGTGTTACTGATAAATAAATAATTAATTTGTAGACAAAAGTCTAAACTCGGACCAACTGAACAAATAGTCCGTCTATGTTAGCATACACTCGACAAAGTTTAAAGAAGAGGCAACATGACATTGTAAATTGTGTCAGTTGTTGTTTGTTTTCAGTCATTCAGTGGAGTTAGTGCACTTATCAGTAGATAGTATGGCTACTCTAAGGCCTTAAACGAGGTCGCACACACTTCAAATTACGTTGGGCCTTGACTAGGCGCCTACTAAAACAGCCTTACATTGAAACAATCAGGGACCGCGGCAAATATTCCTTTTGAAACGAAAGTACTTTTTTTCATTCGGTCAACCCAGTTTTTGATTTTTTCTTAGTCAACAAAAATGTATTATGGTCAGAATTTTGAGCCTGGAAGCACTGGTATGACAGAAAAGTTAATCAGTTTCAAAGAATCAATCAGCTCAAGGCCAAGAATAACAATTTTTCAAAATTAATAAGTGTGAAAATGTACTAAATATATAAAATAAAAAATAATCAACTATTAATGCTATAGCGTATGGCACAGGAATTTAAATTTAAACGTTATATGGAATTTTTAATAATTTTTTTTTGTTTTTTTTTTTGAAAATTTTTTTTTTGTTATTAACTTATTTTTATTTTTTTTTAAACCCTTTTTTTGAACTTGAAATTTCTTTTATTTTATTTATTTATTTTTTTGATTGAAATTTTGCTTTATATTTTAGAAATTTTTTTATTTTTTTTGAACATGAAATTTAGTTGAGCTGTTTTTTTTTTGACTCACATGATATTTTCGCCTAAAATATAATACAATTTTTTCTATACAAGTCAAAATTAATTTAATTTTTCAAAAAATCATAAAATTGTAAATACTAAAAAATTAAATATTAATTACCTTTAAATGCTATCAAATTACTTTTTCAATCGGAGGATCAACAAAAACTTTTAAGTTCAATCACTGCGCTCAACTGTTTAATCTGCAACTAGTTCTCAATTAGTCATTGATTGACACCTCAGAGTATACCCTCTAATAACCAATGCAAGAACGTCAAATTTTACGCGGTACTTTTACTTCTAACTGCTGGGTATATTTTTTGTTTGCATGTATGTATCTGTCTCTATAAAAAGAGCGCTATTCGAGTGCAGTCGCTATTTGCATTCTCCAGCGAATTTTCAATTAACTTATTTTTAAATTCACTAAAATTATAAATAGATCGCACTTACAACTAATCTTCAAACTTTTCCAGATATTTGTAATATTCTTTCACTAAATCTCTTGGTTTTTGAAGTAAATTGTAGATCACCTTCGTCACACAGCACAACAACAAAACCAACTACCAAATCAACCTTCGCCGGCCAAACGAACGCTCATTTACACGCCACGCGTGCTTTTTAAAATGTTGTTATTTCTTCTTTGCTCATAAATTTCTCTTTTTCATACTATTATTCACTAAACAAATTAATAACAATTTGAGTAAAAGTAACACGTTGACGTCTGCAAAATTGACAGTAGACGCGTATGCACACAAGACTGTGAAAATCACAAGTCAATCACCTAGTTATTCATACATTCGACCAAGACAATAAGTGGAGAACTGTCAGTCTCACTGAACTGTCAAAGGGTACAAATGTATTGTTGTAGGTGAGCGGAATTGACTTGACTATTGTGTGGTGAGAGTGCGCTGAGAGGCCTTTAAGGTATGTGTGCTCACGCAGTGCGATCGTGTTGGAGTCATGCTCTTCGCGCGATCATACTTGGACAGTGGGATGTTAGTGGGAGAGGTTAAATTTAAAAAATTTTAATTTTTTGTTTGGAACGTTTTAAAATTTCTATGTTTTTATCACTGAAGAATAAAATATTATTAATAATTTGAAAAATAAAAAACTTTTTATAAATTTGGAAACGAAATTTTTTTAAATAAATTTGAAAAGAAACATTTTTTAATAAATTTTAAAAAGAAATTTTGAAAAGAATGTTTTTGTAATAAATTTAAAAAATTACATATTTTTAATAAATTTGAAAAAGGATTTTTTTTAATAAATTTGTAAAAGAGTTTTTTTGTAATAAATTTAAAAAACACGATATTTTTAATATATTTTAACAGGAAATTTTTTTTTAATAAATTTGAAAAATTAATATTTTTTCTTTTAATTCAAATAAGACCACTGTATTGATCTCTAACTACATATATACATTATTTGGACGCAAAGGCTTAATACAGCGTCAGCACCAGACATGCAAATAAACTACCAAAAAAATTTTTTTTTATTTAAATTTTAAATGAAAGGTAAAAACTGAGATTATTGGAGTGCGAGAGAAGAAAAAATAAACAGAAATCAGAGCGAATTGCATTAAATCAAGAGAACATGCAGAAAGAGGCGAAAATTGAAAAATTGTTGTAATATAGAAACTGAGTACGAGAGATAATCACCTCTTAGTTTCTATACCAGTTTCTCAGACAAGCTTGCACAAACAAAGGGCTTGCGCAAGCCACATTCGTAGTGCTTTCCAGCGTATATTTGTTCGTCACTGTTTTGTTTTTATTACTTCTCGTGCTTTACTAAATAAGACTGAGTCATAACGTTTTGCTTAGAACTTGTATTGTGTGGCATTGTTGTCGCTAACGTAGCGTGGCGTGGCGCATAAAACCAGTCACACCGGCTATTGTAATAACATGAAGATGAACTGAAGTCGGGTTAGCTGGTGTTCAACCGTGCCTGCGTTAATTTAAAAAAATGTGCGTGTGCTGACTCGTAGTAAGCTAAGTGCTAAGCACATCTTCAAACAAACGATCCAAAGTGCAAAAGAACACGTTTTAGCATTAGCATTGGCTTTGGGTCAAGTTTAATTGCGACTGAGCGCTGTTGTAGTAATATTGATACGGGTTGTGAATAATGTGGCTATGACAGGCCGGTTTTATTATAAATTTTTTTTTTTTAAACTTCAAACAAATTTTTTTTAATTAAAATTTTTTCTTTTTAAAATAATTTAAAAAATATATTAAAAAAAAATTTTTATCAAAAAAAAAATATTAAAAACCGATGCCCAAATAAATTTTTTTTGTTTTTAAATTAAAAATTTGATTAAAAAAACTATTAAAAAATTAAATTTTTTTCTAAAAAAAAAAAATTCTAAAATTTGTTCGTATCAAAAAAAAAGTTGTTTGGATTCTAGCAAACATTTTTTTTTTTTATTTTTGCATACTACTTCTGATTGCTCCTATTGTCCGCAATACTTTCAATTAGTTATCATACTCGTTTTTCACAATTTAAGTAATTCTCGCTCGTGCCTGTATCATTTAGATCGTACCGGATGTGGTCGCTCGACAATAACAAAGCGTTTGGAATTAAATTTGTATTCGCTTTGCTTTTGTTAAGCGGCAACCAAACAAATTGATTGCAGCGCATGCGTGCCTAAGTTAATTGGGTTTTGACATGCAATTGCAATGATGGAATAAAAGGAGCTAAATAAGTGGAAAATTGCTCTGTAGTTGAAGTTGGTTTTGGAATTTATAATTTGAGTGATGGTAAAAAAAAAAAATTTCCAATAAAAGAAAAATAGTAGAAATAAAATCGAATTGGAGCAAACACAAAGCAGAACAACCACGGGTAAACTGGATTCAAGTGGAGTGGCCGAAGACCGGAAAAATTCCATTCAAAAGAAAAACTTAAAGAGCTAACCTAACAGCCTTTAGCTAGTTAAACTCTTTGCTCTCTCTTACTCTTCGAAGCAAAACAGCTGAGCGGCCGAACCCTGTGTGAACCATGAGCTTTCTGTGATTTTACTTTTTTCTATGAACTACCACTTAGATCTTCTTCCCCTTTACTACATTTTATTTCCTTTAGCCCACTCTCAATTTACTTGAGTTAGTTAAATTTTTGCTTCCTCTCTCTTATCTGCATCAAAGTATCTGCGTTATCCACTTAAAAAGTTCAACTTTAAATCCATGCAGCTTTCTTCGGTGATTGCAACATTTCTTATTTAGTTGCACTTAAATGCATACTTTCTATATAATTCTTTCATATTTTCCTTATTTACCCATTCAGAAGTGTCATTGAATGCCACTCCAATCACAATTCAGCTTGCAATATCTCATATGAAACTGACAAACTCAAGTGCTGTCGGCGTTGTCTGATCCCACGCTTTTCACTCCGAAACACAAACAAAACTAAAAAAAAAGTCTAATAAAAAGAAGAAGATAAACCCAATTTCTTTGCTCGTTATCGATGCAGCACGTAGATCTAGCATTCTCGTCTCACTTTTCGTACAGCCAACTGCCTAACAGCACTTGCATGATGTTAGTCTACTTTTGGGCGCAATGGAATGAGTGTAACTTTCCACTTGAATTGCTTTCTTTGCGTAGCTGCAATGTGTGTTTGGAGAAGCGCTTTCTGAGTTCAAAAATTCTGCTTGCTGTTTTTGAGCTACGACATTTTTTTTGGTAATTTTTTTTTTTTTTTTTTTTGACAATTTGCACTCCTCTTCCAGCGTTGCACTTCGCACTCTGCGCCAGCTTGTGCGTGTGATGTCAGCGTAGAGCGCGCTGTCTTTACTGTTTCAAAGTGATGAAGATGCCACGCAAATGCGTCAATTTGTTAAGCACTTCCTGCCTTGATATGCGCATAAGTTTGTCAAAATATATTTCTCCTTGAATCGTGTTTAGATTATCAGTCACACCAGCTCAGCTCTCGCTGCTCTGCAACACACAACTTTGCTCTGCGGTGCTATAACATTTGCGCTTAACAAACAAAAAAATCCAGCAGCACATTTACTGAAGAAGATTTTTCTTCTCGCTCGCTTTCTCTCCCTCTCTCTAGCCATACAAATATTATGCGTTTTTTCATCGCCAGCTTGTTCTCAATGAGTTAGTGCGCTGTGGCGTGGTGTGCAGTGCGGTGCAAAGTGAGTGTGAAAAATTACATTTTTCAATGGAGCACTTGTTAGTCCTTCACACTTAGCTCGCTGTTTCCCTTACCACCGTCAACCCGGTAAAATATTGTCTTTAGCGCCTCCTATAAAAACTTTGAGCTTTCAAGGAATGGCGCATAAATGACAAAGCTTTATTTTTATGTCCCATTAGCTCACCAGCAAGGCAACATTGGCCACTTTTTCTTTGTAAGTTTAGACTTGGAATGATAAATGCGTTTTTGAGTGTCACTGTGGGTAGCTGGCGATGGTCAATGCTAATGTTTGCGGAGATGTAGATAAGAAAAAGCTCATAGTCGAACGCAAAGTCCTTAAAGAAAATTTTGCTCAAATATGTTTGGCTTATTTAACTCTAAATTTAGTATTTAAATTACTTTGATTTTGGTAAATCGAATGAAATATATTTGATTCTCCACAATTTTGAGTCAGCTTCCATGATGAAACTGAAAAGCTCAAAAATGTCCAACAATCTAGAGTCTCTCTTCAGCGAATACACTCAAATCCAAGCACGGATTTTTTTCTATAGTTTCAATCATCCATGAGATGATTACCGTTTTCCTAACAAGCGATGCGACGCGTGGTAAACCAAGCCAAAACACTCTCCACTGGCTATCCAATCAACTGAGCATTCAAGCAATGCAACTCGACTAAAATAAAATGCGAAAATAAGTGAAGAAAAAAAACGAAAAACTGAATGAACAGCAAACTCTCACTAACTAGCTGTGATATACAAAAGCACCAACAACTTAGCTCATTCCCAATCCAGACACAACAGCTGTTGCCACAATTTCAATTCAAAAAGTTCGCAATCACATTAGAAATAGTAAAGTGAGCGAGGGTGGCGAGAAAAATAAAAATACGCAGCTAAGCAACTAAAGCAACTATTATGAACTTTTTAAACTATTCAATACGATTTTGAAGTACCAACAGCTGCAAGAGCAATTTCAACAAGAGACGACGAAGATATTATCACTATTGCACGGGGTGGTTGCAATCAATGGAGATATTCAGGAGTGCTTAGTAGTGTCAATTGCTACCGAAACCCACCAGATAAATAGACACATACAAATAAATAAATTTTATAACCAGCTATAAACACGATTTTAAGTGGTGAACGTATTTTTTTTAAGAGTTTTAATGCTACGTAGAGTTTACTAAAAATGGACAAGCAGGAAGCAGTATGCTGGCTGTTTGGAGTAGCTAATCTACTGTTAGCACTAACACGAGGATAGGCTGCATTTGTGACCCTGCAAAAAATGCGCTTAGTCCAGGATGCAACCGGGATGAGTTGCACAAGATCGGATATGGATTCCTTTTGTTGGAGTTTGTTCTATGGAGAGACCAATTAGTCCCTTTCATTCCCAAACGAGTAGTGTCTAACATACTCCATTTGCTCTACTATGGGAATGGTAGGAAAAGTTTACTATCAACGCCTATAAGTAGGCTACTGATATTACAAGTTTTAGATTTTTTTTGTTCGAAAATTCACAATTCTTTTTAATTCTCTATCATCCTAATACAGAAGAAAAAGCATTTAATTTTTTTATATTTTGCGGCAGAGAAAACTTTACCTTAAATAAGTTCTGGCTTAAAATTGCGCCTAAAAGCATAGAGCTATCTGCTATGCCTCCTCGCAGAAAGACACTTACCTAGGCATTGCATACTTTTAGGCGCGAATTATATTGCTATGCTTATTTTAATTTTGGCGTATTTATGACAGAATGAAAAATTTGGAAAAAAGAGTTTTTATTTTTTTTAACTAAAATTTTTATTTCTATTTCTTATTAAAAATTAAAAAAAAAAGTTTTTTTTTGCAATAAACCCCTTTTTCGCAGCTTGAGTTCTGAGACATAGAAATCCCGAACTTTCGGTACTAAAAACAAACATCACTATAGCTTCATTTGAAAATTGCAATCTATGCATTTATTTGCTAAAAGTGCTCGAATACTTTTACGCCACATTAATAGTTGTTTGAAAATCATTTGAGTGTGTGGCTGGAAGAGTTGGAAACTCAAATATATGTATGTAAGTTCGAAGGGCATGTGCAACAAATGTGCAGCTTTAGGTGTACACACATGCGTGGACATACATAAACTTTCAACAGCTCACTACACATTGGTCACACATGTGTTGCCCAATAATCGAACCAGCGAACATTCATTTGGCAGCGCTCACTATGCTCATTTACACTTCTGACGCCAAATAATGGCTTTGAAATTTATGACAGAATAAACTCGTAACAGTTGGTATCGATTAGGCGTTAGACATGCAGCGTGAGATAAGCGTTGTACTGCAATGAGGCATGAAACTTTTGAAAATGTGTGTGAGTTTTAATGGGTGGGCAAAGGAATGATGCGTGGTGATAGCAAACGGTTGATATTGGAATCACAAAGATTTGTTGGCTTCGGTATACTTGGCATTTTTTTTCGCCAGTGAGATCTTAATTAATTAATCGATTGATTGAAGATATCTGATAAGTATGTTACTTAATTATTTAATGATTAAATTATTTAATCAAAACTGGCAAATACCAGATTAGACACACTTCGACTGGTCAGAATTTATTTAGTCAAAGTTTCATTAATCACAATCTAATTAATTTTATTATTCACTAAACTGAATAATGCCAACGCGATTAATCAGAAAATTTAATTGCTTAGCCGTTTTTATATATAAAAATACACCACTCTCAGATATTATCAAGTTTAACAAACACTTTCAATAATATTTTTATATTCATCTGATTAATTTCGAACTGAAAGCAATTTTTTTGATTAATTACACAAACGACTAATTCATTTTCTTAGTCGATTAATCGCGCAGAAATTATTTATTTTAATTTTTTTATGATTTCTTTACTTTTTTGAGTAAATTCTTTTGAATTAAAAAAAAAAATATTTTTCATTGAACTTAAAATCTAACATAAGTAAAGTTCTTAAGTCTTCTTAAAATCTAAACACATCAACTTTCATCAACTCGCAAAAATATTTTTAAATTTATAAATCAACTTAGTGGCAAACTTCAACTAAAGCCCTTCCTACCTGCTCACCCCCCCTCCCACTTCTTGCAAAGTTGAAAGGTTGCTAAGTTAAATTTACACAAAATATTAATTTGTAAGCAATACTGCTCTCTCTCTCCTTCCGCTTATCCTCCTAAAGAAGTATAATTTTCAAATATTCTTAATTGACCAAAGTCAGTCTACTAAAAGGATGATGTCACGGCAACAAGTTTATCTTTTTAGATGTTTGCAAAGCTGATTTCTATTTTTACTTTTTCAACTTCATAATATTTATTTACTTTTCAACTTTGCATAGATTTTGCCTTTTGGTATGCTTTTTGAACCCTACTTTGCTTTTTTTGTATGCAGTGCTATCGCTGTAAAATCTTAAGGTGAGAGGAGTTAAGCAGTGAAATATACGAGGGTCGTTTGATATGCACGGTTGGTTAAGTTTGGCTGAGAAAAAGCGAAACTGAGAATAGTGACCCCTTCCACTTAAGGACGTATTGTATAGTGTGAGTACGTAGGGTCTATTGTGAATAAGTCCAATTTCAATTAAGGGCGCTCATTATGTAAATTGCAGGGTTACGCAGCGTTAATATAAAAGGTCTCACTCGCAACAGTTCCTGCAAAAAATTGTGAGTAACTGCTCCATAATATGTCACTGGTCATCTTGGCTGGTCATGGCCTAAAAGACGTGAAAAATATTATGTTTTCTCCTCCCTAGGGCCCAAGCTGTTTTCAATACATGAAAATTACCACTGATAGTCATCATCAACGACTTATCAGACTACCCTCTATTACTAAGATAATATGAGCCATGATAAAATTACTTCGAAAAGTAATTAAACAAAGAACCAATTCAAAATTTACTTATCTCAACACAGATGAGAACAAAGAACTTCATAGAAATCCTTCATCTCAACCTGCATTCTGCTTGGACTGTTTTAAATCCTGAAATCTCAAAGGACTTTAAATTTAGCTCCACGCACACCCAAATATCCTACCTGAATGCTGAAAATCATCAAGAGCTCTTGCTTGTAATTCCACTAATAAAGCGAATTCGGATGTGGAACGCTTACCGGATGTGGAACGCTTACTGAATTTGTGTGCATGAAAAGCGTTTGCGGTACAAATACAGCAACAACTCAAGCGAAAAGTAGTGGCGACCACAACAGTCCGTGCATGGTTGCTTTTCGCATTCAGCCGTGCTATGGATTTGCACAAAACACCAGCACAACAAAGCACACAAACAACCCGAACTAGCCGTTTGCGGAGGGAGCTGTGCGGCGCTGCGGCCAGTGGTCAAACTGTTCGAAAACGCAAAATTGAATCATGAATTCTGAATCAGTCAAACGTATGCGAACACAATTGAAATGATTGCCCAGAAAAGAAATGTGGTTGGGAAAAAAAAAGGAAATTTGAAAAAGGAGCACGAAAATGGCACAAACGAAATCGCAACATAAAAAGAGGTGTGAGAGTTGAAAAGTCAAGCGCAGTATTTCAATGTTTGAAGAAAAAAAAATTATTTAAATTTTAGTTAAAAATACCGAAAAATGCAAAAGAGTTGAAATCATGGGCGATAAAATAAAATGGCACATAAAGTATGAATAAACGAAATTTGGAGTTTGTTTTTACCACGTTGGACGCGAATTTCAATTTAAATTTCAGTTGAAAATGCATTTTATAGGAGAACGTAAAAAAGAAAAATTAAAAAGGAAAATAAATGAATAATAAAAAAGGCATCAAGTGAGCAGCAATGTCGCGCGTCATAAATCGCTAAAGTTTGTTATGCGTTTAAATTGCACAAAAAGACAAAAGCTTCAAAAAGTTGCTGCAGGAAAGAGTAACTTAAATGCAATTAGTGCCAGGCGTGAAATCAACAAAACAATTAGAGAAATTATAATAGACAAGAGTTGAATAAAAAAAATAGTAAATGAAAAGAAAAAAGTTTATGGTGGTAGCTACATTAAATTAATTATAATAAAAACATTATCGTATTTCATTAAATTTTTACCTTAGGTATAAGTTACCCTGCTACAATATTTTTTTTTGGATCCACACTGTTTTGGTAGTTTCAGAAAAGTAATAAACGAAAAATTAATATTTTACTGAAAAACAAAAATTGTTGAAAAAGTAATTATACATATGTTGAAGAAGTAATTGTAATTAACAAAAAATGTCACACAATTAAAAGTAATCTAACAAAAATAATTAACTATCTTTACCAAAAGTACTGTATTTTTTGGCATACTTTTGGAAGAGTAATTGCAATTTTCACAAAGTAATGGTATGTTTGGAAAGTAATGGTAGTTAAGTAAAAGCAAGTAATTAAAGTAATTGCGACCAATAATTCAAAATCGAAATCGAAGTAATCAAAATTTTAAAGAATTAATAGTAATTTAACAACAGTAATGGTAATTTAGGGCAAATATTGTACTTATAGAAACAAAAAAAGTAATCATAATTTCGAAAAAGTATTTTTAATTTCTAAAATGTAATGGTGTTTTTCGAAAAAGTAATTTGAAACTAGAGAAAAGTAATCACAAGCAATAACCTGAAATCAAAATCAAAGTTATCAAAATTTATAAATATTATATAGAAGTAATTTAACGAAAGTAATTGTAGCGTAAAAAAATTTATATTATTTAAAAAGCAATCATAGATTTAAATATTATAAGAACATAACAGATAAACAAAACATTATAAAAATATAACAGTTTTAAAGAGTAATGGCGACTTCAAAAAAAGGGTTGGTAATTGACGACATAAGTGAAAGTAATCGTTAACAGTAATCCAAAATTGAAGTATTCAAAATTTCAAAAAAAAATATTTGGTAATTTTAAAAAAGTAACGCTTTGCTAGTTACAGAAAAGTAGTCATAGTTTCGAAAAAAAAATTTATTTTCAAAAATGCTTTGTAATAAGGTGTATTTTAAAATTTTCATAACCTTTAATACAGAATGTATTAGTAATTAATAAGTAATCGCTATTCAAGAGATTTACTACGTTTTAAAAAAGTATTGGGTTGATAAAAGTATTTAATATCGTGTTCCAAGTAAGCATAAAGCAAAATTTTAAAAGTTGGCTGACAACACTAGTGGCTAAATAAAAAGCACCAAATGTGAGTAAAAAAGAATGCACACACAGCTGTTATCAGCAGTGCATAATTAAAAAGGCAGACAAATGCCAAAGTGAAAACTCACATTTTATTACTAAACGGAAAAAGAAGAACTCCAACCAGAAAAAAACTAACTAAAAATGTGAACGTGTAGAAAAAAATTCACTGAAAGTAAGAAAAGTGTAAAAAAGTGCAACAAAAAGTGCGTCTGCAAAATGGAGTGCTAACAACTGCTTGCATAATTCATAAGACTTTTAAAACTGTAAGCGCGAAACAATGAGTTATGATGCACAGGGTTGCTCAGTGTACGTATGTATTTGCGTATTATAGCACAAATGAGAAGAACATAACCTAAAAGCAGAAAACATACAAAAAATTAACAGCTGCAAAGTGTAACAATGTTGTAAAAATTAGTAAAATGTTTGCTGCTAAGTTGCACATAAAAGTTAAGAGTTTGGTAGTGAATTTTTGCACTGCTGCATTTGAAAGGTAGCAAATGAATGCCGTTATTTTTATGATGCTGGCAAATTGCTAACGCTTAACACAAACATAACACAAACTAATGTATATTTAAAGAAAAAAAAATTGTAGTAGATTTGGAAATGTAGTTAGTATTGCTTGTACCACAAAATGCAACATTGTGTACATAACCTTAAAAAATAATAATGTATAAACTGCTTGCTCAATTTAAGATTTATCTGCATTTACTTCTTTAAATCAAAGATTTCTCTTATTTAGTAGCACTAATGATTTCTTCGTTGAGTCTTATTTTAGCACCCCGTCTACCACACCCTAACTATTACACCTGAAAGTCACTGGCAGTCAATTGCATAACGCGTCACGTTTCCATTTCTATTTTACTGCCAGTTAAAATTTTCTTTAATGATGCAGAAAATGTTTAAATTACTACCGGATTTCAAAATGACACAAAAGACAGTAAACTATTGTCAAGAATAGCGCATAGAGAATAAAAAGGAAGAAGAATATAGTCAAAAGAGTATAAGTACAATGTGCGACTATTAGAATAAAAGCAGGAAATACTTATGTTGTGTAATGTGAAGGTTGAGTGATGAGTGTAAAGAACAAGCATATGAGGTCAGACAGAAATAGAAGATGGTGGGAGTACGTCAAGTAATGGGCACCTTAGTGCGAGGGTGTAATTGAAGACTTACTACTTAGCTACTAAGTGAGCTACATACGTCAAAATAAGCCGACTTAGCGTGGGTTTAACGATATGAGGCATTGTATTTGGATGAGTATACTTGAGAAAGGGAAAAAGCAACATGTTAAATTGTGTGAAAAAGACTGGTAAACAAAGGAATATTTCAAGGCCATTTGCGGTAAAATTACTTTACAGCATTAGAATAATATTTTAAATACTTCCTATTCGAAAAGGTAATCGGAACTTCAAAAAAATACGTATTTTCCCAATTTCTTAAGTGTAATTGTATTTTCAAAAAAGTAATCGTTATTTCCTAAAAGTACTGGTAGTTGGTATATGTAATCGGATTTTTAAAAAACAAATAGCATTTTCGTAAAAATGTTCAGTGTTTCAAAAAATAGCGGCAATTTAAAAAAAGTAATCATAATTTTAACAAAGTAATCGCAATTATATGTACAAAAATTAATACAAATTAAAAAAACAGTAACATAATTTCAAAAAAAATTTTAATAAGCAATCGTACCAAAATAATTGTAATTTCAAAAAAGAAATCTTGAGCCCGAACAACAAAAATTATTTCAAAAAACCAGAAAAATTAAATTATCGTAATATCGAAAACGTAATCCAGTTTCGGAAAAAAAAAGGTATTGGTGCTTCCAAAAGTAATCATAATTTCAAGGAGATAATATTATTTCAAAACAAAAATTGGTATTTCAATAAGCAATCGTAATTTTGGAAAAAATAATCGGTTTTTTAAACACACAAAATAATCGTAATTCCAAAGAAAGTAATAGTAATTTCAAAAAAGGAATTGTAATTTGAAAAACTTAATCGAAATTTCAAAACTGTAATAGTGGTTTTGACAAGTAATCGTAAAATCGAAAACTCGATCGCTACCTACAAAACTAGCTTACCTCAGATAATTACTCTCCAGCTAGCTTACAGTTAGTTATCATTGGACTTCACCATCCCCGCCTTAAATCATCTCAAAGCTCTATTGGAGCAAATAACCTATCAAAGCAAAACATGCATGAAACAAGATAAAGAAAAATGTTAACCCATCCATTTATGTAGTTACAATGCAATTTGTTATTATACTAGCGCATGCATACATGTGTAAATATATATGTTGACCAGCTACTTAAATTAAATTACAAATGCCATTGCAAAAGGAAGAAAACGAAGTAAAATAAGTGCGCAAATCTCTTTTACAGTCACAGCCAAAGTAAGCGACTACGTTTTTATGAAAAAGGGATAAGAAGATAAGGATACAAAGATAGAAAGACAGAAACAAAAACGGATGCACAAAAATAAATAATATAAATATATTAATAGACAATCGTGGGCGTGAGTAGTACAACAAATGACAGCAACGTGTCAGGCACTTTTCATTGTCAAGAACAGAAGGAAGGCTACGTCGAAATAAGCAGCAGTGACAGCTCCAAAAAGGAGGCGCCTCCTTTGGAGATGAATTACCACAACACAGTCGGCTTGCCTGCAGCACCATGCTTATATGTGAGACAGGCCATGAAATAACTTGCTTGCATATGTATATGAGTTTGGAGGCTTATGTAAGGATCAAGGTCAGGGGTCCAAAATAGCAGCTACTTTTTTTGCTCCTCACTGAGAGTAAATGTTGTATGTAAGAAGTGCTTTGAGAGAGAAAGACCAGCCGGGTTCCAAAGAACGCTTTTGAACCATAATTTCATTCATAAATCATTCCAAAAATCTTTCGCTCGCTCATCCTAACGATCAGCAAGTTTGGCCATATTCCAGAGCCCTGGACAGAACATATCCCAGCATGTTCATATAAGATAAGCGTTGATAAAACTGCATGCTACGTGCAATTCCAGCGCCATCAAAGCTATACAACCACCACTACTAACGCATATGAGTACAAATGTGTAAGATGAGCGCCAACGCTTTAATAGGATTGGTTGTCATGGGATGAAGCGGAGCGCTTGCGTCTCAGAGGTGCACATCAGCTGCACTGCTATCTGTGTCATTCGATTGCCGACTGCAGCAGTTGTAGAGCTGAGCAGACTATCAAACAACAGCAACAGCATTAACGCAGACACATCGCCTATAATCCCTGAGCTCCATAGCGCTCCCACTTCTACTCCATCCACATATGTACGAGTGTGTCTTTCAGCTACAACGACTAGTCGACATTGTTTTTGGGTAGTTGTTGTTGCTTTGTATGAAATAGTGATTGCATTCTTAGACACATTTTCTTTACATATATGGGTGGATATATCCTTTCTCCTTCTTTGCATATATAAATATATTTTCATCCATATGAGTGAATCGCTAGCTCTTCTTGGGTTAAACCATTTTAATGGATGTTCTGCATTTTATGTTCAATTTTCTTTAACCAACAGTGACATAAAAGTAAATATTTACGTCGACAAGGATTTATATCAACGCATTATTTTTATTTCACTGCCAATGTACACTTAGTGCAAATACTATAAAGCAGGAAATAGCAGCTTGAGCGTGGTGCTGTGTGGTTGCTAGCGTGTTAAGGAAATTAATGTTAGAAAAGTGACTTGCAGAAGTTTTCTATTTTCAATATAATAAAAATAGTTACCTCTGAAATTGTATGAAGCAGGTGTTATGTGTGGCACCTCTGTGGGTTAGGGACTTGGAGTTTACTAGCGGTAAGGCATGCCGGTCGTAAGAGGCGACTAGAAGTCACAAGGGATGCAACTTGATGGTTGGTCTACGGGTATGATGCCTCTCACCTCTCATTAACACCATTTTACTAAATTACGAAAGGAGGGTGTGAGATTAACTGAGTCAGAAATCAAAAAAAAAGAATCGAAAAATTATGTTTGAGTTTGACTCATTGAAATTTAATAATATTTTACTCCACGCAAAGAGCAATAAACCGTTTGCAATGCAAACATTTTTCAGATAACCTTGAGCTTTGGTAAATATTTTATGACATATTAAAAGCAAATACTCGTAACATTTATGACTTGCACAAAATTCGTTTGTAATTCAAAACAGACTCGTCTACAATTATTCAAATATGCGGTCTCAAATCGTATGCCGCCACTCACGTTTACGCACAGATTATTTGCTTGCGGCGCTGAATTGATAAATTTTATTTTACTTTACTCATATCGAGGTACTGATTCTGTGAAAGGCTGTAATTTATTTATATTTTTATGTTATTTTTTTTTATTACTTTCTATCCTCCAGAGAGCGCTTGACTCTGAAATCAAAACACTCATCTAGCCCACCACCCGCTGTGGGGGTGCACGTGTGCGATCTCAGCTCACATGCACCTGCAGAAAAATGTCAATATCAGCAGACACACGGTAGCATCTCAAGAGACCTTGGATATGTGTGTATGTATGTGTTACTTTGTGTCATATCCTTGCCATTCCACTATAAAATGCACATGAGTGTAGCCAGCAGTTTATGCCATCACTTTTGCTTCATCATCAACATAAAAATAACGTGATTGGATATTTTATTTTATTTTTTTTTTCAATTTTATCATCTACGTATCGATTTGAGCTCTTTTAATATGTTGCAATATGTATGTAAGTATATAAAAATTTTTTTTTCCTGCATGTAAGTGCATGCTATGTGTTTCACATCAATGTATTATGAATATCGTATCGTATCTCAAATATCGCAATCGATTTTTGCTATGACAGCATTTCATATACCTATTACATAGAGATACGTTATTTAAGTGAATACGTTATTAAATTGCAAACCCTTTTATCACTTTGTATCACATTTCATACTCAGCTCAAAATAACTATCAACCCTGCATTCAAAAAACTTGAAAAAATTACTGCATACGTCATGAAATTAATTTCACATCATAACCTATAAAAAAAAATATATTTTGATTAGATTAAAACTAATCACACAAATGCAACCTCAACTGTAGAAATAACATTTTCAAAAATTGTGGGCGTGGCAAGGTATCGAAATTTTTGGAAAATGACCGTAATAGGTACTTTTAAGCTCTTTCAAACTGTGATTACTACGGAACGGCTCGAATGATTTCAAAGATCCTTTTACCATTATAAAGGTACACGTCAAAATTTTATGTTACACTGAAAAACTTTTTTTTTGAAAAATAAAATTGTTTTCATAATTTTTTGGTTTTTTTTTTTGTTGTTTTTTTTTATATGAAAATGAAATGGGAAAAAAATCAGGGCGAACAATTTTTTTTTTCATAATTTTTTTTTTTTTTGTGTTTACATAAAACGCTAGAAACATCATTTCATATGCATTTTTTTTAATTTTTTTTTTAAATTACATATTTTTTGTGTTTTTTGGGTATATAAAAAAATTTTTTTGATAAAAAATTTTGATTTTTTTTTGTTTTTCATTAATTTTTCTGTAAACAACTGAAAAATCATTTTCAATTAAAATAGCAGACTAGTCTACGAATTATTTGTTCTAAAGTAATTATAATGATATGGTAGTCTATTCTATCCTCAATTTCAAATTTCAGGGAAGTCTGTTCTTTACGGGCTAGTTTAATGTTAGTCTGACTCAAAGGCGAATCCAGGATTTTAGGAAGGGGGGTGCAAGGACAACTTTTATACACAGTTCCTGAAAAGTATGACTTTTTTTATTCCGAAGGGGGGAGGGCGGTTGGACTCGAAACCCACCCCACGGTCCGACTACTTTGGTATTTTGGACTAGTTTGGACATTTTATCTATCTATATGGAAAATTCAATTGCAGCAGGATTTCTATTTATAAATATTAAAACAAAATAACAATCGAATAAAAAAAATTTTATAAATAAATCGATAGAGACGAGAGTTTGAGGTAGATATTTTCAAATGAACTTGCGTGAGTAAAAAATTTATTGTTGGTTGATATATTTGATGATGGGTGTATAAGGTATTGACAGTGCATGAAACTGTCGGTAGATTGAAAGTCAGGCTTATGAATGATCCAGTTTTTGAGATGCTTAGGCTTTTCTTCAGTAGAATTCTTCCGGATTTTTCTTCTTCCTACTTTCTACTTTGTTGTTAAATCGCAGTTGCATGCTTCTCTGCTTTCTTCATTTGTATAGAACCCCATACTCGCTACTCAGTTAGCATCCATTAATTTAATAATATGTTGTTGGTTTCTTATCAAATATTTCATAGAAAATCCATAAATAACATTCAGTTTAGTTAGTAATCTTGCTGTCATATTTTCATTAACAATTCGCTTTGTAAGCTGAAGAAACTTTGTACTTACAAACTTATCAGTTAGTCAAACTTTTGAGACCACTTTATGATGTTTAGAGACTTTGAGGCTAAAAGCATTTACAGAAAAACATACCTATGTACATTTTTATATATGTATAAGTGCATCTATGCAACCAGCAATGTATACACGAGTTAGGTCATAGAAGCAAATCCAGTTAACTAAAACGAGGTATGAGGCAGCAACAAATTGACTAATGGAGTTTGCTAAATAAAACGAGTAAGCCAGAAACACTAGTTGAGCTTAGTAGTAAATGGAAGGAAAATAGTATAACTAAATCGTTAGTGGGTGGCGGAAACGGCAACAGATAGACAGGAAGCTGATAGGAAAGCCATTAATGCGTATTCACACTCACACTCACAAGCAAATAACATGAAGATATAAATTAACTGCACAAGTTTCATGTTCCCCAATATATAAATGCGTATATGAACCCTGTAGTAAAAGCAACTAGTGGTAAATTAACTCACAACTAGGCGCATATTAAGCCAAATAATCAGTCAAGTCTCCTTATTCTGTTCCAACAAAAAGTATTTTTAACATGTATTTCAATTTTCAGATTTTTGACAGAAATATACCAGACTCCAACTAGTTCAAAATAAATCGAAAAAATTTAGCTCAATCCAAAAAAAATTTGAAATAGTTGACAAAAATAAAAAAAAAACATACAAAAATCCATTGAAAAATTTAAAAAAAAAAAATTTAAATAAAAACATAATTTTAAAAAGAAAACAAAAAATTTTAATTGAAAAACTTGATAAAGAATTAAAAAAAAATTATATGAAAATAAATTAAAAAAATAAAGGAAGAATTTTTTAAAACTTCTATAGTTTTTTGCTACAAAGTAGGCCTTTTTTGGACTAGTTTAGGATAGGTTAGAAAATTTAGTTGCTTCACTGCAGGATATGTATGTACATATGTATGTATGTATGTATAGTATGTAAAATCTGCCATTGTATTTGTTCATGCATTTCCACCCGTTCTACAATCCAATGCAAATTGCCAGACAAATACAAATTCATATCGAGGAAGCACGCATACATACATACAAACACAAATACAAACAGATAACAAGCCATTTAAATGCAATTTCGCCAATTCACTTAATCTGAAAATACTTAGGTTAGTATAAATGCACATTAGGTTGTCTCACGCGCTTGGCAAGTTCACAAACACTTTAACTATTCGGTACTAAGGCAATAATTTGTACCGGTTTAGAGTGCTCAACTTCTTCCAGTAAATTTTTTGGGAAATAGTTCTAACAGCTATTTAGCATTTTGATGCCATTTTTTCATCCTTTACCCTTGAATAAATTTAAAATTCCCGGGGTGTTTGCGTGGTATTCTACAATGGACCTTATTGTTATCTTAGAGTCTTGCAGCAAAAGTTTTCGCAAAAGAAATTTTTTTTTACGAAAATTCCATACATTTCAAAAAGGCTCAGCTCACAAAATAAACACGAAAAATTGGAAAAAAAATTTATGAACACCCTAATTTAGTATCGACTACATTTGCAGCGCGTGCTATAGCATTTTTGTTTTCACTCAAATTACACACAACGTTTGCGCCAGCAACTTCCTGCCATTTCCGCTACCAAATGAATTTATTTCATAAACTCTCTGCAAATATTTTCATTTTTATTTAATTTGCTTTATTGTTCGATTTTTTTCGCATTACCACTGCATTGTATTTATTGTATTGTATATTTGTTTATTATTTTTTTTCATTTTTGTTTGCGTAATTCAATACAACTCAGAAAAACTTTACACTCACACATGGCAGCCACTCACTCGCTCGCTCACTCACTCACCCATACAAAGGCATTACATCCACAGAAACTACAATGCTCCCATAAATTGCATTTTCCGGCCGCTAGGGTGCACTTGTTATACAATGTTACGTGCTACACTTGGTTGAACCGCAAACATAATTTTACAATTGTGAATGCAGTGAGAGGAGAGAAGAGCGGGGAAAGCACCAAATGGATTTGATTATGAATCGTACTCGCGCTGATTTCAATTGGAATAGTTGCAGGAGTTTTGTAGTTAAAATGGGCACAGCGGACACTGATGATGCATCGCGGACTATTTTATAGAATTTGGGTCATACCTTTGGTGGGGATAAAGCTTGGTGCAATGGTACTGAAGCTTTGAATTGTGGTTATTCGTACATAAATCTAATGCATACTTTTAGGCGTTAAATTGTAATAAATAAATTTTGATTTTAGATTACAGTTATTTAACTGCAGTTAACTGCTGTTTTATGCTTGAAAATTATGTGCCAAAATAAAATACTTTCGCCAATTATTTGCTCAGTGAACTAATTAGATTTTAAGCTTTTGAATGCCAAGTAAATTTTTTTTTAAATATTGCATACTTTTAGGCGAATACTCTCAAATATATTAATTTTGTTTTGTTGACTACAAAAACTATTTTTAAAAATATCTCCAAGGCTGCGAGCGTTAGGTAAAAGTACAAGTGTTATACACTATCTTCTTTTAGTCAGGATAATATTGTTTTTCTAAGCTTTAGTTGAAAAAATTTTTAAAAACGAAAAAAAGTCAAACTGTTGGCCACCTCTGCTTTTCACCATACACTTCCAAACAAAAAACTAATAAGTACGCCTTTGTAAGTTCAATAATAGAATAGGTAGAATATATAATAAGGTACAGAAAACTACTGATGGCGGTTTGATGTACTCATAATATTTCTTACACTTAAAAAAATTGGCTGCACGAATCTCTAGATAGTACTTGTAAGTATATAAAAGGCGTAAAGTAATATAAAAGGAGTAAGATCTAAGTACACATTCATATTCAAACTTTTATGCTTTTACCATTACTCAAGTTTAAATTGGCTCCCACTACAGTGGTGGTGGCTTTCCCAAAGCGCTTGCCTGTGTTCATATCGAAGTTTGTAGATATGTATGTTCTCTGTAAAATGCTGTAATAAGTGCACTTTAAACTTTTCAACTTGTCTCTTGTTATGAAACTGATGTACATAGGTAAGTATATAACAAATTTACTTACACCTTTTTTGAGTGCAAGTTTTTGGAAAATATGTCACCTACAAAAATGTATTTATGTACATATGTATGTAAGTAAGTAATCATGACATAAGGTTTATGTCAGCTCACAAAGTGGTTGTGAGTTAGCACGTTTGAAGTGAGGAAGTGCGCTAATTTAGTGGGCAAACTTTTCAAACAACAAAAAGGAAAAAAAGTATTTTGAATAAAGGTAGAAAATGGGGTAAAGGCGATTTTGTATGTATGTGAAGAAGAAAGATAATCTACTTTAAGCAAAACTATCACAAACTAAGCTAAACCCATCTTCTATTTGTTTTATAAAGATTAGTGTAGTACTCCAAAAAGTTGTTTTTTGTTATTGAGTAAAGTGATTTGAAAACCCAAAAATATATTATTTTCATAGTCAAGAACCAGACAGTCACATATCATAACATATCATAACATAACATAACATGACATAACATAGCATAGCATAGCATAACATAACATAACATAACATATAACAATAGTATACATAACATAACATAACATAACATAACATAACATAACATAACATAACATAACATAACATAACATAACATAACATAACATAACATAACATAACATAACATAACATAACATAACATAACATAACATAACATAACATAATATAACGTAACATAACATAACATAACATAACATAACATAACGTAACTTAGCATGACATAACATAACATAGCACAATATAATAAAACATAACAGAACACAATGCAACAAAACAGAACAAAACATAATGTAAGTAACATAACATAACATAAAACATCACAGCATAACACGATATAGCATAACATAACATAACATATAACAATATTATACATAGCATAACATAGCGTAACATAACATAGCATAACATGAATGAAAATTCAAGAAATAAAATATAACCATGCTATTTATAACATGACTTTCCGAACATTTTTTATTTTGTACTAAAAGAAACACTCTGGGTCAGTAAACTATCGTCCAAAGAAGCCCATTCTAACCATATCCATATTTAATAATCTTTTATTTCACCAATTCGTTATCACAATACATATTTTATTACAAGTCGTGGCAAACTTGAGGGTAAATGACCGTAAATCCGTTGCTCTAGCAACTGAAATTTCTGCCACAACAAACCGAATGCATTTAGCTATGTCTTAACAACAATACGATAAAGCTATGTCGACCACAAACAACAGGAGATTGCACGAGCACACACACACACGCACACATTTACACAAACGCGAATATACAACAAATCGTAAAACCGCAAATACGCAATGAATGTAAGTAGCTAAATTAGACTACCAAATAAGCACACAAACACACGCACAGCCAGCACCGAGTGTTGAGCTAAACAAAACGAGCGTAAATTGTATTTAAGGCTGATGGTGGCTAGGGTGTGGTGTGCGCTGTGAGTTTGTGTTTGGAAGGCTGCAACCCCAAGCACCTCCTCAAATGCACTGCAAAAATGTCGGGTAACCAAGCAACAGCTTTAACCACACTTCTCTGCCACACGTTTGTGTGCTTAGTGTGATTTACACTATATTTGCATGCTATCAAACAACAACAAACGTTTTGCAAAACAACAAACGTATGCGTTCTGTAGGTATATACATATGTATGTACATTTGCATTAAAGGTGTTGCATTATGCAATATTCAATGAGGCAAAAGTGAGTGAGATGTGCTAGATTTTAGTTTCAACTTTGTTGGCTAGATAAGTAATGGACATCGTCTATGTATGTAGGTTGGCAGTGTTAAGTGCCCTTATGCAAATGTACATACATATGTTTATGTTAAAAATATAACAATATATTTATTTACAGAGTTGGGCATTTTTTTTTTGATTTTGTTTATAGTAAAATTTTGCAGACGGAATTTTCAATGATTTTTGGTTAGATTTGCCTACTTTCCGAGACCTTTTTATATGCAGAACTATCCATTACGATTTCAAGTATCAGTTCAGACCTCTTCATTTTACGTTCCTATTTAAATTTATTGAATTTTTTTTATTATTTTTTATTTCATTTTATAGTATGTTCCGAGAGTTATTAATGGCAACACCTCTAATAGTTAACGTATTTTTCAATTTTTCATTTATTTATTAATTTTATTTTTTTAATATTAATACAAGTTGATTGTTCGAAAAAGTTGACTACACCCTACTTGTAATGCACCATGCCCCTCTCTGATTATTTTCAAATAAAATGTAGTTTTTGTGTATTAAACAAGGCATTTTAGTTGAGGCCAATGGAATTTTGGTTGTATAATGCATTATTGTATGCTTGAATAAAGAAAGAATAAAAATAAACATATACAAGTTTTGATTAACTTTTCATTCACTCATTTTTTCTGTCCTTTAGGAAATGCAAAAAAAATTTTAAAGCTTTAACTTTTTCCATTTTTGTCCATTTAATTGTGGTTTATAGTCAAATCCTTTGGTAGACAGTTTCTTTAAACAAATTCCTAAATGGGATCTACTTCAACCTAATGCTGAGGAAGGTACTTATTAAAGCCAAAATCAGGGCCGTACTCTATCTAAGAAACTATAGATATATTTGAGTTGTAGATGCAGAAGAAAATATCATTGCTTAGCCAAAACTTTTTATTAAACATAACAAACAAAAGAATGAAAAATAGCAGTGAAGATGGCACAACCTCAAAATGGGGTTTTCAACCAAAAAAAAATTTACAAAGGTTGAGGGAATATCATTCTTATCTACATCAACGTCCTCACCTATCAGAAAATCTTTCCCTTCGTCTTTTACCCCAGCTATCTGCTAAACCATTTCCTCCTCTACTGCTGTCCTTTTACCATTCTCTTTCCCTTAATATTCTACAAATGATATCAAATTCGTACCCTAATTTTTAGCTTACAATTAGCCTTGAAACTCAAGACTAACCTTTGCAATTTAAGCTTACTTTTACTATTTCTGCAACCGTGAACAAACATGTTTTGCACATCAACAAATTAACATGAAATTTCCTTTAAAATTAGTTTTACCCGCTACCATTCACTCGCCCTCAAAAATTCGTATAAATGTTACGTATACGCCATGGTGTCTCCAAATAAGCTACACCCCCAAGTAATTGTCATTAAACCTATTTTCTTCGTTGTGTGCGCAAATAATCCAGCCACTAATGTTATGGTAAACAAGGTGTAATTAAGAAACCCGTTACAGATGCACAAACACGTTTACAAACGCATATTTGTATGTGTGCAGGTAGTTTATAAATACATTTGGTATGTTAAAACAAATTCTTGCATGTCTATAGAATTCAATTAAGTGCATATGCAGCACACAGCGGGTAGAATATGCGGATAACGAAAATCGTTAAATGAAATTACATATATAGATAAACACATATACATACGTACATTTGTATATACTCATAGGTAAGTAGCGCCAGTCTAAATAGCTACGCAATTACAACATTGTAAACGCATTTAAATAATCATTTCAGTTGCATTTATGGTAGCAACTTAATTAACTTGTAGATATACTTGATATATGTATATGTGTGTATGTATATTATAACATCTATTTTGTTAATTAAAATTTATGGCACAAAAAAATTGTACACATTCATTACATTTGTTTGTGCAACTAATTGGCTAAACAGCAAATTTTATTATCACATTATATTGCCTGATTATTTTTATTATCATATTTGGTTATTTAATAACTCACATTAACGGCAAATGAAAGTGTAATAATCATAAAAAAACAGTAAAAAAAATGCGTTGGTGAATATTCGCCGTGAACTTAATAAATATTTTTTATCGTTCGTAATTAATTATGAAAAATGTGTATTGACTAATTAAAAATAGTTCACAATGATTTTGCGAAATTTTTTTTTTATTTTAAATAAATTAGTTTTACTTCTAACAAGTGCAAAGTGCAATAAAAATATCATTAATTTCGTAGCTGAAAAAGTATTCTCACGCACGCCGTGAGTATATCAAAAACCACGCACGCAGTCTGCACTCAAAAAAAATTTGCTGCAAGTATTTTTTTTTTTTTTCAAAAAAGTGCAATGCACTCAAGCAAAATCCAATAAACCACATGAAGAATGTGAATTATGGAAACAATTCGTCAAGCCATCATGGGCGCCGCACACACAAATACGGAAGTGAGAAACTGTGCCTTGTGACACCTAGAGCTAAGAACGAATTCCTCATACACAATACGGAATACGGGACAGCATAGTAAAAAAAATACCAAAAATTTGATGCATAAAATGCAATTCCAATAAAAGCGGTTTAGTTGACGAGTGTAAACTTAAGTTGAAGAGAAAAAAGGGAAAAAGGGAAAAAGGGAGAAAAAGCGCAAACGTAAAGCTGCAAGCGAAAAAAATTTCGCACGAAAAATGAATTCAATGCAAAATATGTCCTAGGCATTTGAAAGTTAAAAGCTTGCATGTGCTTTTGGAATTTTTGTTAAACTTTTTTATTCTTTTTTTTTAATTTTTTTTTTTTTTTTTGTGTTACCTAACCAAAATGTTACGATGCATGCTAAGAGTGAAATGAATAAATAAAAGTTGGCTCAAATATTTAGTGCATGTGGCGTACATACGGCCTTAAATGCACGAGGATGTGTTGTATACAAAAACAAAAATTTACATTTTTACGCCCGAAGCAGGTTTAAAAATTCCAAGCTATTGAATATTTATAAAATATGTAAATCGCTTACGATGCACAGAACTACAATCACAAGTGAAAACCCTATGGGACATGAGTGATGGATACTCCAGCGAAAAGAAAGTGACACCATTTGATAGAGAAGCTATGAGTGGTACATACATATGTAGGCGCTAGAAAGAGAAGGGTGCTGCAATTAACCAAACAAGTCTGGTACGCAATCAAGTGAAGTAAACAATTGGGATTATGACATCACTACTTGGAATTATGGACCTACAAGGGGTGTGTCATAACCCCAATTGGCATTATGACACCATTGGGCTTAAAAAATCGATAGCATATTAACAGATTTTTACCACCGTGCAAAAAAACGGCAATGTCTTCTGGATGGGTAGTGTCACAATCCCAAATTTTTTACTTGGCTTTATGCCACTTGGCATTATGTCATGTCACTTTGAATTTCATTAATGGGGTCCGACAACGTTCAAGGTTCCGTTAGGGTACTTTTTGGCGTGCTGGATATGCGCTACACGCTTTCAACATGATCCGGATGTTATTGCACGCCTTGACGAATCATTTTTTGCACTTCACACATACAAATACGAGTACGTAGCTGTGGCACAAAAATATTTATTCTAGCCCTAAATGAAAATCTGTTGCCAATCACTTGCCGCCAATGTTAACATTGACTCAACATTTTGCACCATTTTGAGCTATTTTTTGTGACCTCATTTTCACGCCCATTTACTTTGACCACTCTGCAAAATCTAAATGTATGTGTTGTTGCGAGGTATTCCCAAATGACCCCAAGTGCTATTTGTTTGAAATCACATAAATGAGTTCATAAAGTTCATTGAAATATTTATGTCTGATGCTGTTAGAAGCTTTGAATGATTGATGGCATTAGGGAAATACTCTATGGGAATGTAAAATGAAAATACTTGTCGATATGTAGGATTTGGAAAATGTATTGTCGATGGCAGGGTTAATGTGTCGGAAAATTAAATAAAAAGCTTCTACCACTAAAATTATAGAATACCGATATATGCGCATTAAAGATATTAAAGAAAAATGTATACGAGGAGCCTTCCTGGGGAAAAGATGTAAAATCAGTCGTTTTTAAATTTCTGTCTTTCGGAATGTAACTTTGTTCGCACATCACACGCGCACAGTCTTGCCAAATTGAATGCGAATTCCACAAATGTATTACTTAATGTTAAATTTTGAGCATGCTAACAGTTTTTGAAATTTTTGTATGCCGGTTTGTATGTTTGTTCGCTCATTACTCAAAGCACGCTGTATAGAATTGAATAAAACTTTCACCAATGTATCGCTCTATGTCTCGCTTAAAGTTTAGAATTCATTTTAATGATTGGAATTATTTTCTACTTGCAGAATACAGTGGTGGCAATAAAAGTTTACTCCTAATATTTAAGGACTTAAAGTAAAATCAATATGTAGCACAAATAAATGTAGGCATATACGTAAATTGGCATAGCACAACAGAACATACACAAAGGCACCACAGCTGCGACTCAGGTTTCATGCTGAAAAGATCTTCACAGCAGGAAGCCAATCGTGAGTATAGTTAAAACAAAAAAAGGGGAAAAGAGCAATAAAAGAACGTGTGTGTGCGTGTTTATGAGAAAGCAAAAAAAAAATGCAGAACCAATCAAAGAAACTTTAATACATTCCAGAAGGAGGGAAGAATGCAAGGAAAAAGAAACAAAAAGCAAAAAACAAAGGAAAAAGTTGTGCAGTAAGAAAATATAAAATTCTTTGAGAGAAAATATAATGTTACTAAAAAGTCGGTAAAAGTGAATGAATGGCAATTTGGAAAACAAAGATAAAAAAGCAATTTGTGAATAGAAAGCTGAGATCAAAGCAAAGTAGTTAGATGCAGATGCCAGACGCAAGGTGAATGTAAACGGTGAAATTAAACTGCAACAAGTGACTTAATTACGAGGGCAGCATAAAGAATGAGGCAAAAACTAAGAGGAAAATCAAATAAGAAATAAAGTAATGCAAAAAATCAACAATAAAAAAACTAAAACTGTGAAATAAAAAAAAAACAAAAAGAAACATAAAATTGCTATTAAAATACAGCAATTAGCGCAACAAAATTACAAGTTGGTAGCTAAGAAAAAACTTAAAAAAGCTATAAGGCACTAAAACAGAGAACTGGCCAACGCACAGAGCGAGGTGTAATAGAAAACTAACGAAATTAAAGTTGCTTTCAATTAAGCGTTGCACACGCTGTAGCGCCTCTAACTATGCAACACTCAATTTAGCAACTAGAAAATTAAAAGCGCAGGAAGCTTAAAAGCAAAGAGAAGTGGTCAAGAGGTGGACAAAGTATTTTAACATAATTTCGCTTATGGCGCTCTAAATAATAAAAAACGGTATGAGGTGCTAATGAACTTTGAAAAAAGCTACGCAACTGCGACGCTTTTGCCTCCGCTGCATCACACCCTATTGACCAATTGCAAGACTTCAGCATCAATTAATTTATGTAGATGCGTCAAAAAGGCGCTTAAATGCTGTGCAAATTTCAGAGAAATAAAACAACAAAAATTACAACATAATTTGATGCTAATGGCCTTTCTTTCGCTCATTGCTTAAAGTTGTAGTGAAGAAAAATTTTCAAGAATTTTAAAGAAAGTAAGGTAAAAAGAATTTGGGAAGAAGGTATTTTCATATCAACACTGAAACAAAATATCGATTAGAATTCAAAGAGAACAAAAGCTACTTCGAGTTTTATGTGGAAAAATTGCACCACCGAAACCAAACAAACAATACAACTAAAAATTTAGTGCATACTTTTAGGCGAATTTTTGGATAGAACCGCCACCAAAACATATTGCTTACTTCTGGGCGCTATTTTTCATACAATTTGCAGTAGGCTTAAAACGAACTTAAAAGGATTTCTCTTTATCTTTCGTAAGGCTCAAATAATATTCGTTCAACCTCTTAACTTTTTCAAGTCGATTGTTAATTAAGTTCAAAGAAAATTTGTCTTACGTTCGCTACATTTTGTTTACTGGGTTGCCTGTCTTTTTCGCTATTACTCTTTTAAGCATCAACAAATTTTAACATTTTCTCAATTAATTTCCTGCGCTTCGTTAAACTGAACTTTTTCGTATTCCTTTTGGCTACTAAAAACTTTGCCAAATGCTCCTTTGAACATATTGACTTGTCAGCTATTCTCTGGTTGTATCCATTAATTTTCGGTTCGTTAGTAACGGTCAGTCAATGTAATAAAATTGACATACATACGCATTTTTGTACATACATACATATGTATGTATATAAATTTTACTTCCAAATGTCGTTCATATACATAAGTATTTTTGTTGTAAATATTTGAACATAATTTATCATAAAGATTTTTTGTACTTCATTAACCCGCAGTTGTCATATACACCTGTTTTACTTTCTCATGACTGATGACTTCTCTGTCATTTATGTTCGATTTTTTTGGCTGTTCAAATTTTTCAATTTCGATTATGTTATGTTGTGAAAAGTTCAAAATAACGTTTGTACAAGTGTATATACCGAGCTTTCGAATTTTTTTTATTGTAACTAACTCTTATTTTTAGAAAAAATTCGGAAACGATTTCAAAAATGGTAACGAAAAATCCTGTAAACAATTAGGAAATGCTCCTGATATGAATCCGAAATATCTTCTAGATTGCGCTGAGAGTCTCAAAAAGTATTCCCGAATCTATAACAACAGTCCCGAATTCATTTCCAAAGATACCCAAAAACATTAAAAAAAATTACAAAAGATCGTCTCGAAAAATACAGAAAGCAATCTCTAATTGATCACGAAAAAGTTCCAAAAAAAATTCTACCGAAAACAGTAGCGAAATTATACCAAAAACTTTGCGAAATTAACCTATTATTATTAGTTAAGAAACCATTCCGAAAGAGTTCTGAAATAATCCCGGAAACTTCCCGAAATTATCCCAAAAGGGTCCCGAAATTATTCCGCTATCTTCCAAAAAAGTTACGAAAACCATCCTCAAATGAATCTCATACCTTATTCTCAAACAAATTCTGAGACAGGGTGTTTTTAACCAGCTTCTGGGCTAGATTGGTGTTTTCCTTAGATTAAGTTAGAGTAAATTTTGCATATCAACTTACGATTTTTCATTTATTCAGTATTGGAGTATATATCAGTGCACATACCTGAAAAGAGAGAAAAAGAAATTAGCATTAAGAAAAATTATTTAAATGATTTTTAAAATTATATTTCTAATAAAATGCAATGGTTAATATGAGCTAACATTTCATTTAGTTCATTACCACCCTCATTCAAATATCTTCCCAATACTGAGTTCACTCACAAAAGATTTGGCACATTATAAAATTTTCATAATTTCACCCTTCAAACCTCACATCATTGGCAACATCCAACAGTCAAACTTAATTAAAACCGCATTGCTTTCATTAAGGAATGCCTTCCCTAACAAAGGGACCCCATAACCGCGCAAAACAACAAAAGCAAAACCAAACTAGCAACAAAAAAATATGAAACAAGACAAACAATATTTTACGAGAACAAAGGAAAATGATGGAAATAATAATGCGTGCGTTGATGCTTCATTTGCCAGCTTTGAGAAAGGAAATTATGCAAATGCAAAATAAACGAGTAGATTGTGGGAAAATTTTCTAATAGCCAAATGTGGCACGCAAAGGTAAAGCGGAAAAATCGAAATTAAGTGACCACAAGAGTGCTTAACGGTAAGTAGAATTAAAATACAAAAGGAATTGTGAAAATGAAATGAAAGATGAAAGTGTTGAGAGAAGTGTGTGAAGGTTTTAAATTTTAATATTTTTTAATGAGAACTATTTTTTATTAATTTTTTTGAATGTCTCAAATACAACCCTAGCCCATCCCCTCATACCTGTTGCGTTAAAATTGCATTTAGCTCCTCTTCATCTTCTCCATCTTCTTCATGTATTAGTCGATTTGCACTCTTTTGAGCGCTACAACCAGCACCCAACTCTTGCTCGGCTCTTTTAGTCTCTCGAAAGTGTGCCAAGACATCAGCGGGTACTAAATACTCCAATTCGGGCATTATCTTTCGCTGTGAAGTGCTAGCGCAAGCCGATTGCTCAACATCTTGCGCAACGCTTTCTGTTTCCACTGCACGCTTCCTGTGCAACTTTCGTACGCCCACATTTGTATTGGACATTTTTTAATATGTTTCGCTAATGGTTTGCCTCAAGTTTGGAGAAAAGCGCAGTCAGGCGCTAATAGCGCGAATTTCGCTCGCTTTTCTAGAGTAGATGTTTAGGGTTTATTTTATTTTGCAAAATTTATTTGTTTAGTTTTTTACATGAAAATTTATTGTGTACTTGAATTTTGAAATGTTTTGAAAAATATTAAAAATAAAATGTGACAAACCTAGAAAAAGTAAATGAAATCATCGTGAAGTAAGAAATGAATATAAAAGCGAAGACGATAAAGGGAACAAGCGGAAAGTTAATGAAATTATAAGGTGTGGTAAGAAAGAGTTGCGTTGAGAAACTCAACACGAATCAAAATTTCAATTTTCTCGCTTTAACTTATTCTTCTTCTTCCCCTTTCCACCCTGTAGCTCAACTATACGAAATTTCGTCCATCTCTTTAATATTAAATAATTTTGCATTTTACGTTTCACCACCAATACCTCCATACATTATTATGTGTGCAATTTTAATTAAGTTGATAATTAAATTCAGCTTTCATCGTTTATCATTTATTTATGCATTCGTTAATTATATACTTTTACAAAAAAAAATAAATGTAGGTACTCAGCAATGCACAAACATACTTAAATTCATATTTACTTACATATATTCCACGCGGTAGAGAAAAAACAGCCGATGTTGAAATAGTGGTAGTTATTAACTAAAAAATCTGATAGTATTATCATTTCAAAGTCAGTCCTATCAAAAACTAACTTCCTTTCCCATTTCTAAAACAAAGCACTGACTTTGGTTATAAACATTATAGTGCATAATTTTAGGCGCATTTATTTGTCAGAATTTCTCTGCAGATTTTCATCACTTTCGCTAAAAAAACAATTTTATTCATATTACAAACAAAAAAGGCATCCTTAATTTAAAAAAAAAAATATTTTTTTGTTGTACTGAATTAAAAAAAGTCACCTCAATTTTCATCTAAAAATTTTCAAACAAAAAATGTCAAAAAGAAATCCAATCCTTTTATTTCGTGCTATATCTTTTAATATTACGAATTCCACTCTTCTAACTTCAGCTGCCGTCCAAGATTCCAGCTACCAACTTTAAAACTTATTATTTCTTGTCATAGAAATATCACTTCCAGCCCATACATTTTATGCTTACAAAATGTTTGCATACTTTTTGGCTTTCAGATATTTCAAATACAAAGCAACTAAGCTGCTTAGTTGTCATAGTAATAAGGCATTATTATAAATAAATACATACTTTAATATGCATTTTGTTGTTAAATAGAGAATTTGTTGAAGTTCATGATGATAAGGCAGCATGAGGCGGGTTGTGCTAGTTATTTATTAGCCAGAAGCGCAAAAATCGTAAATGCCAGACAAACAACAGGCAAACGATGTACTTTGCAAGCGTTTAGCAGACAAAAATGCTGATGTAAGCTGAATTTGTTGATGAGCTATTATTTTCATGTTTTTGTTTTTGGTTTTTTTTTGTACATATTTATGGAGCATGTATGTGAATATTTTACTGACTACTAACAAATTTGCTTGAGTAGTTACTTTTTGCGGACTCCACTAAATTCTTTGGCCCGAAAGCTGGATATTGAGGTCTGTGCGCATTTCCCTTATTGGGTTCTCTCTCTTCATATTTGTTAGGTTTACCAAAATCAGGGGCAGATCCACGTGGGTTGGACCCGGCCGGAATCCAAAACTGTGTATAAAAGATCTCCTCGAATATTCATACAAAAAATTTGGACGCACTCTCCCAAATTCTGAATCCACCACTGAACCAAATGCATGTTTTTTCTCCCTAAAATATCAACCATTGGGTTACTGCACCCACACACACACAATCACTCTAATTTACATTAAACATATTACACCATTGTCATAAATGCTTTTAAATCTCCCCTCCCTCTCCTACACTTCCGCCTTATCTTGGCAAAACGCATGACAATAGCGCGCTGTCATTAATGCATGAAGTTGTAATAAATAATGTAATTACGCCATATAACAACGACGGCATTCCAAATATACATACATACTCGTACAATAGCAATAAAAGTAACAATGTGTGGGAAACACAGAAAATGCACAAAAATAAACAACAGCAAACAAAACAAGAGCGGTAAATACATTAATTAATTTTTCACACACACACATGAATAAATATGAAAAACAGAAGCGTTCATCACTTAGGCCGAGTATATTATAGTTGAGAGTGGAATGATGAGCGCTTAAAATGTTGTAGTTGTAGTAAATAGTAGACGCTACAAGTGCTCACTCAACACAAATGGGAATGTCGAAATGCAGATAACGTATACGCCGTGGTGTACACTGAGCTGAAGAGCAATTCTGTCGCACATTTACAAATGCTGCTATGTTAAATGATATGCTTATGTAATGGGAGGGACAATGAGAGTTGTATGTTTAAGGAAGAGTGGATGGTAAAAGCATGTTGTTATGGATATAAATTTAAATGTAAGCATGCACACATACATACACACACTCACACATACACTTAAGTGTCGTCTAGCAAACAGCAAATGTGTAAATTCCATTAATAATTTGTAGCTGAAAATCTTTATCTAACACAAAATACCACAAATAGCAATTAGTTTATCAAAGTGTGTCCTTTGAAAATATTAAATGATGATGAAAATAGATATTGTGAACAGATATTTATGCATTCATGAAGATTTCGATAACATATCAAATGACGATAAATGTATTTTAGATATTTATATTCAATTCTAAATTCTCTGCAATTTCCTAGCTTCACTTCATAATATTTACTTTTAATAAAATTTAAAAACTAAAAACTAGTTCAACATTTAATAAGAGTCAAGATCAATTTTTAAAGTCTCAGCAGAGCTTCTGACAAGTTTAAATAATTATCCGTAATCAAGGACTTGTGTTGAACTTTTTTAATTTTTCAAAGTAAAATTTATATTTTTTAAACAAAAAATAAAATAAAAAATTTCATGTAATTTTATTTTAATTATTTATTTATTATTATTAATTATTTATTATTATTTCAGTTTATTAAAATTTGAAAACGTTTTGCATCTGTTTTTGTTAGTTGACAACGCTTTGAGGAAGCAACATAAAGTAAAAGCTCTGCTATATGGCGCCGGGGTCTAGATATTCCGAGTTAGTAAAAGGCCTCAAACCTCTGAATCTGAACTAGAAATCATAGACATGAATGGATAAAAGTTTGTTAGAAGAAAAAAGACATTTTCTGAACTGACATTTTAAGGCAGAACTTTGAACCATGCAAAATTCTAATTATTTTCCTTTCTTATTCCTGTGTCCTTTTTTTCTGTCACTCATGTATAACCCAAAATCGATTATGTGACAAAAACTTTTCATAAATTTTCAGAAACCCTTACCACAATATAAATTTTGCTGAATTTCGAACCAAAAAAAATGTTTCTTGGGCACAGCTGTTGGTAATGGCAAGTTTGACAACGCCATTATTAAAGTGTCACTTTTAATACCCTCAATCACTTTAATCATTTATTGTTGCTATTGTTACACAACAAAAACTTACGAAAAGACAATTTCACTCAAACTCATAAAACGAGTAAATTATTTATACTTTACTTAATTGCATTAAACACTAAATTATTTGACTACTAATTTAAATGATAAAATAAATCAACAGAAACTTGTCTGCTAAGCCAAAGAAATAGCAGACACACCTGAGGCAATCCACAAAACTCACAAACCACAAAACAAATCAAGTTGATGAGTAAATTTTTGAATTTATAGTTGTTTGAATGTATGATGTAGGTATGAGTGTATAGGTGTGTGTGTGTATCTTTAATATCAAAGTCAATCTCATGGAAATGAATTAACCCAGTCGAAGCAGGCAGCATCGTTTGAGTCATCAGGCAGCACTCCCTCGAGAGTGAGTTGTGGTGAGCTCTTTTTTCCCTACCAAAGTCGATTAAGGGCGTTTTTGTTTAGAGATTCTTATAGCTACAAATCCTCTAATGAGTCAGTTTTTTAATTCATCATTTGGAAGATATTTTCTATAGCACCAAAATCATTTCAAGAGAAGCACTTTTTTCTTCTTCGCCTTCCAAGTTCTACCACGAATGCTTGACTTAAAGCGAGAAAGAAAATATTTTTTTTATTTATAACTAAGTAAACGAATAAGTAAGCAACCCCAATAAACGGAACAATGGAAACGTGCTGTTTCGCTTCATTAAAAGGAAGTAAAATAAACAAATGGAAATGAAAACAATGTGTTTTGTCGTTATTAGTACTAACTTTGTTGTTTAAAGTATACAATTTTTGAAATTTAATAAAGAAAATTATTACAGAATAAACTGAATGGAACTCATTTACAACGCATAGAATTCAATATAGCCCCAAATAGAGGGAAAGTTTCATAAACACAAATACAATGATAAATCGCCATGTTTATGTATTTGTAACTATGTGCAACGCAGTTATCATTTATATATTTGGAAGCTGTGACTGTCTACACAGTTTCGAAATTACGTGAATGTTTTTATGCTGTCAAACCAAAAGATTTCATGATTGACACGCACATTCCTCACTCCAATTGCTGGGGTCATGAACTAATTTGATCCTTGAAATTTATTTCTTACATTATTTATCTATATAAGGCATGTACAGTGGCGGCTGAAAAAGTTGCAGATAAGCTTAAAATTTGTTTGTATATAATGATTTTACTCAAAATTTACTTTGATCTACGATATGATATGGAAAAAAATTAAAAAAAAAAGAAAAAACAAAAAACAAAAAAAAAATATAAAAAAAAATTAATAAAATAAAATCAAATAAAAAAAAAAATTTTAAATATATAAAAAAATGTTAAAAAAAATCGAGAGTAATCAAAAAATCGCAGATAATAAAACAAACTTCAAAAAATGTTTATAATTCAAATTTTTTTAAATAATTTTTTTTTAAATTTTTTTTTAATTTTTTTTTTTTTGTCAGCAACAATATCAAAAAGTAATGAGAAAACTTTGTTGATTATTTTTAATTTTCCTTTAATCATTAAAAAACCGCAAACCACAAATAAGCTTTTCCAAAATGTAATCAAATAAACCGGTAATTATTACGATTGTGGTTTGCAAGACAAAATTTAAATATAATTTTATTTTATACAGTCTAATGTACATTAATATGTATGAGTTTGGACCGCAAACACCATTAGTGCAAATTATATAAACAATTTAATGATTCCGGACATGGATGCCAGCAAACGGCAAATGGCAGGAAGCAATTTCGAAACATTTGAATTTTATTTTTTATGGATTTTTTTGGGAAAATATGGAGAAATTGACAATTCTTGAATAATATATTAAACTACTTTTCTCAAAGTTGAATTTTGAACTTGAAAACTCAATTTGCTAACTTAAAAGTTCGAAAGCTTTCGCAAGCATTAGTAGCTGAGGTTACACACAAAATCATTTAATATTTAGTAACTAACATAAGCAAGTCTTAGGAACATCAATAAACCCAGGCAAACAACCAACAACAAATTAGCGGCCGCAAATCGCAAAGCATCTACCAAATTGTTGTGGTTCTTATCAGCCGCCGAAAGCAAACAGTCATGTCAACATCAATGTCAACAACCAAAAATTAATCTGCTACACAAACAACAAATTCAATGAAGAAGTAAACTTCACTACCAAAAACAACACATTTATCAACCACTACTAATACACAAACTAAATGCTTCTATTCCACCTTCAGCATTAACTCTTCTTAATCTGGTAGAAATGTTTTTGGTCATGCTTTAACATTGGAAATCGTCATGTTTCCTAATACGCTCAAGTAGAGTTTAGTCCTTTTTCCATTTATGTATGATCGACTTAATTCTATCAACGGAAGTACACAAAGCTTAACCGAAATGTAGCCAATCATATCAAGATGTTGGAGAAAAAAGGTAATAACACACACACAAACACACATAGATACGTATACTAAAAGAGAAGTGAGCTTAAGTATTTTAATTCCAGACTTACATAAGTTGACATAGAAGGCATTAAGCGAGCGCCTAGCAACATTCCGAATCGAAAAAATTTAGATTATTTCAAAGCTTTTGTCCCATTCTTCTTGTGCTTGTTTGTAGGTATGAAGTGAGTTGTTCCTGGACTCTAATCCGCATTTAGAATTTACAAATCGTTGCTCAGAGCTATTGTTCTTTCGTTTTCCTTACTTAACTCGATATACATAGCTACTCACTACATCTTTTTGGACGAAAATTTCACTTGACTACTGTTATTCATCTCTTTCGTGTACGAGGGAAGGTTGATAAATTAAAAAAAGCTAACATACTGGTGAAGATGAAGTCACTCAAAGTGCTATCTAGCGGCATTTACAAAGGCTCAGCTGGTTGGTTTATACTATGCCAATGGACAAAGAAGCTTTGGTCCAGTAGATTCTCCTATTTTCACCGAATTTGACAGCAGAGAGTTAAAATTGGTCGAGGATGGCTTAAACTTCGCAGCTGCCTTTAATGAGCGCCGGTTATCGCTAACAAGGGGATGAGTCGAGTGCGTCATTCTGGCGCGACTACACTTTAGAATCATATCTTTGTTCTTAATTTAGTTAGTATCCCAGCAACTGAACATATCTCGCATTCCTTGTTTTTCTAACTACAATCTCTGATTTTTTCCACTACTTCAATTTCATTGTTCCATGCCTTCCTCCCTTGTTATGCTACCTTCGTGCCTTAGCAAAGTACATTTTTTCGTTGGTTTTTCTTTTCTAAATCGTAAAATATCTAGCTTCTGCTACTAAAAATAAAAGTCGCAGTAGATTCCTTTTGGTTAGCTCGCCATGCCGAAGGGTAATTGGGCAATTTTTTTTTATAGTAAATTCCAACTCTTATTTACATGCATACATACATACATATATACGTAGGCAGCAGCATGTTTCTATGTATGCGAAAATTATTTCAAGCTTGAATAATCCGAAAATGCTCCTCAGGTTATTTTTATTTTACTCACATTGTTGTTGCATAGCATACAAATCAAAAGCCCAGCGCGCCGGTACACTGCCACTTCACAACGGCATATAGACGAGTCTGCTGCAGATATCAACAAGTTCAACGAAATGAATATGAATAATCCATAGCAATTAAAACTGTCTAATTCCCTACAGATGAAATTTAAATTTGATATTTAAAGTGAGGATTTTGTGTAGTAAACGAGTGCGGATATAGATAACTAATGGTATGTATGAGAGAAGGAATTTGAGAGTATGAAAAGCTTCGGATTTTTTTTTTTTTTTTTTTTTTTTTTTAGTTCGATAGTAGTTAAAACAGAGGGTAATGGCTTGGCTATCATATCGTCCGTTCAGTGATTGGTATATGGCTGCCTAACTCTTTAAAGGCACCTTTTAAGATAGCTATCTACGGAAGTTCCTCTCTGTTCGATTGACGTTTATTTCATTCTTTTTTTTTTTTTTCAATTTTAAAAAGCATTTTTTGTGAAATATACTTTCATTTGCGCCCACCTCTGATCCTGTACTTACGTGCTTTTTATTTATTTTAATACTTTTATAATTAATTTTCTATATGCAAACATATTTTAATCTCACTCATATTTACTATTTTGGCATTTAATATCAAACGTTGAACGTGGGAAGTCAGAAAAGTTTTTACTATTTACACAACAGATAAAAGCTTTTAATGAACAAATAATGCCACAGCAAAGCAACAACAAAAAAAGTATTTTGCAAAAGTAAAAAAACGCACAAATGCCAGAAATGTCAGAAATACGCATAAAAGTTGCCACGTCGAAGTGAAATGCAACACAAAAATAAGCAACAACAAAAAAATAAGCGAACAGCAAAAAAGTTTTCCAATTATGACTTTTAAACCATAAACCCGAAAAAACGAATGCATAAAATCAGAGCTAAAATATTTTCTGTTGTGTACTTTTTCAATTTTTTTTTTATTTTTTTTTTTGAATTTCAAACGCTAGCGCACATAGCGAAGAAACCGGCAACGTGTAGGATTTGCAATTGTTGCAGGCGATTTTTGTTAAAAAACCATAAACACATGCTAAAATTTTACTATAGCTCAGATAGCGTAGAATTGCAATAGGCGAGCAAGGTGTACTGAGAATTCAGCTACCAAGCGTGCAGTAAAGGAGAAAAATAGACTCGGCAAGATAAGCGACAAAAATGGAGTACGCCGTTGGGAGTTGGGGAATTGTGTTGCCTTTTGAGTGCCTGGCTTGTTGTTGCTATGTGACGCTATCTATTTGTTGCTTTGTTGCTTACTACTTTGTTTACTTGTTTTCTCAACACTATGGTGTTAATCGTTGTGAGCCAGGCAACGTAGCAGAAGCTGGCAGGGCCGTAGTGCATAGGATAGCAGTCAATATTTCATAGATGCTGACAAGCAACGATTACCACCACTCTTGCACTCATAATTTTAAAATTTTTATGCCGTGGAGAAGTAACTTACTAGGGTATACATATGTAGTAAAATTTTGTAAGGAAAAATTTTGTTGAATATTTTAACCCTTTAGCTGGCACACAAAATGATTGCTTTGACCGATTTCGAGAATTCGAAAAATATTTTCTGCAATTTTTTATTTGTGATACAAATCTGATTTTTCACAATTTATGTGCTGAGCTCAGTCAATACCATAACAAAAATTCCTACTCCAAAATATGCTACTAAGAAACAATACTTTTATCGGTTACCCTCAACTTTCCCATTTAATAACGCTTGCGTGGAATCAGCAAAGTGTGAACAAATAGTTGGAAAAGCTTATGCAAACTATTGCATTTTTCATGAATAAAATATAACATAGCAACGGCTTGGTATGTATGTAGCTTCTGTGACAAGTATGAAGACTAGAAATTTACCAGTATTTATAACATACATAAAGTGGATATACATTAGGGTGGCGCGTTTAAAAATTTTAATTTTGTTCGTATAAAAAAAATTTCATTTATTATCATTTAATATGTTAACAACTACAAAAAACCATTTCCCTCTGTGTATTTATTAAAAATCATCATTCTGTGAAAAAAAAAAAAAAAATTTGAAAAAAAAATTTTTTTTTTTTTTTTAGAAAATGTTTTAATGACGATTAACAATCTAAGAGAAATTTCTTCTTCTAGTAACTTTAAATTCTCGCCAATAATCCGAACTTCATCTTTTAATGCGCTCCACCTTAATAACCATATTTGACTTGTTTGAGGCAAAATTGTTGGTTGTCACTTCGCATGTCTGCAGCGCAACTAAACACAGCAAAGCTCAAAGCTTACGTAGTCCTTTGTATGCTGTCGACCCTGCTTAGTTTCTAAAGCAGCTGCCCTTTAGTGCAGCTTCACTTTAGCGGTATGTTGTTGACAAAAAAAGGTAAAAAGGAATGTAAATTGGAAAATCATATTGTGGCAAAGTTAAACTCATAACATACTTTCAGGCTGCGAAAGCTTTTGATTTGACTTTTTTTTATTTTTGTTTGGTGGAGATATTGCTAAAAGGACAACAAGTCACAGAATTATTTTGATTTAGTCTCTATCTCCCCTTTTTTTATGAAAATACTATCCCCTTTATCTCTTCCTCCTCTAAATGTACCACCTGCGACCTTTCTACATCCCCACACATTTTTCTAATTTTTCTACATTTCTAACCTTCCTTTCTTACTCATGCACACATAAAGGTTCGTATCAATATTACAAGGACATACATATACATACATACATATTATTATATATGTATATTTTTGTACAATATTAAAGCAAAGCCCATATTTATATATATAGAAGCAAATAAATCGTTGCATATTCACAGGCGCTCAGCACGAACCGAAAACGAAAAGGCACGTGAAATATTTGCCATAGCTCGAACTACAGCAAGAACACAACCCACACATACATCAACATACTGGTTACAACATGCACGTTACTCGCTGTCAGCATCAACTAACATATTAAAAAAAAAAAAAATTTTAAATAAAAAAATACTTTGCAAAATTTTATCCCTATTGAGTATGCGAGCATATGTTGATTTTAAAAGCATGCACGTGCATACCATTGAAGCATTCACGTGAAGGTTGAGCTTTTGCACTTGTGAGTGCTCTACAAAGATTTAGTAGCATATGGATATGTATTTTTTTTTTGCAAAATTTCTAATTTGAATTCGTAAAGCACATATGTATGTATGTATCAGTAGTGTGCTCATGTTGAACTTATGAACCAACAATTTCGAGATTAATCACGTAGAAAGAATTTTATTCCACACAGTAGTTTTCACATTCACCAAGTTTATGCGATTGTTGATAAGGTAAAAGGGTACTGGTGAGACCATAAAATAGTTTTTTTCTATTTTTCAGAATTATGAAAGCTGTATTGTTGTATTACGCAAGCTGGTCAGGTAGAAAATCGAAGCCAAGTTTCAGTGTTGAGGTTATGACTCAGCTAAGCCGGCTACTGCGTCGTATTATTAAGCTATACATAAATGTATCGATTTTCAACTGATTAGGTATTTCCGAAATTTAAGAGAAGACATTCGTACTGGCGATTCATACTGAAACAGACAATTTTCAAAAAATTGAATATTCAAAAAAAATTCCATCCCAAAATTCTGTAAAAATATTTTTATACAATAAAATTGTAAGAGGACGCTGTCTACATCATACATAACAAATAAATTTGTTTGCACATCACTCAAAAATCGCTTTGTGAAATTGAATGCAATTTTCAGCGGTGTACTGCTGGATGCTCAACTTAAAGTTTAGTATACATTTCAACGCATAAAAATTATTTATTTCAGCTGCTCACAGTGGTGGCAATAAAAGTTGCCTCAAAATATTTTTATTTATTTTTAGAGTAAAGGTAAATTTATCATAATTTAATTAAGAAAAAAAATATATCGAAAAAAATCGAGTACTCGCTCTATCGATATTTTTGCAACTCTGACGTGAGGTATCGAGTCAGTGTGAGCAGAGAGGGCTTCTTAAATAGTAAGTCATTCAACATTTCATATAAATGTTTGAAAGTTGAAATTCGTCATTCTATAGCTCACTTTCTTTTCCCACAATTTTCGCTTTTTTATCTGCTTTTCCCAATTTTCCAAAAGGATATCTGATATTTTCTAAAATAATTCCTTATTTCCCGTAAGACACACATTTAGCTACTGTGAAAAATTACGGAAATTATATTTCCTGTATTATTTGAAATGATACTGTTGAGCATAACTTCGCTCTTCTCACATTTACTCATAAATTCGCATATCCATCCATTTCTTCGCACTTCCTCTATACTCAGAAGTGGCAGTTTCACTTCAAGCACAGCACACACACTCGACTACATGCTCAACGTCCACTTTTGCTGGTTGTTACTGTCACTGTTTATGTCATTTCAGTTGCTGTTCATTTCAACTTCAATTCAATTTCTGCTTATACTAGACAATGACAGCAAACCAACTTCATGGCAGGAAAGTGTCTGGCGTGATGTGCAACTATTTTGGTGCGAGAGAGATATACATAGTTTTGTGGAGGAAATTTTCAATTTAGTTTTAAAAACTTTAACTTTTTGAAATCAGCATTTGTGGTATTGTGAGTATTGAGTCTGGAAAAGAGTGTGTGACTTGTTGCAATTTTGACTCGACTAGCGCTGAGTTCTTCAAGCGCAGCATATACTATCCAACTAAGCGTAATAAACGTTCCTCTGGGAGATCCGTTCATTTAATTTCATTTATTTTTTCATTATTTAAACTATAAATTCTGAGCATTAATAAATCTTTACTTCCTTTTGCCACAGGTTCTTAAGCATATCTCTGTTCCTTTACATGCCATTCCATATCAAATTACCTTTCATCATATTTTCTACCCACAAAAGAAAAACGCCATTGTCATTGTAAAGTATTTAATAATGCCCACCCATCAACATACTACAAACCACAAACGTTCACCGAGGCACCCTCTCCCACCTCGTGCACAACAGTAAGTAAGGAAAGTAATAAAAAATTGGCAACGCGACTGTGCTCAATGCGATAAGAATGAATCGAGCGTTGTTTGACCGCGTAGAGGATACCACATAAAAGTGAATTAAAATACGATGACACAGCGAAAACAGGAAAAAAAATTAAACAGAATAACCAAGCTTGATATAAAATATAGCACGCTACGCCACGTACTCAGCAGTAATCTTCATATGAACTGGACGTATGAGCTGCTGACCAAACTAACCAAGGAGATTGTATAAGAAAGGTATTGAAGCGCAGTGAATGCATTACAACAACAAAGAACATGACACTTCTATGTAATGACATAGCGAAAGTGTTGAATAGAATATTTGTACAACAACTAACTAAGATAGATATAAAGGAACATAATGGTGCCCGAGCGAGTGTTTGAGTTCGGTTTTGGGTAACCAGTAGTTTGGTCTTGAAGTTCGCATTTTGGTTCGCATCGGTTTTAGCTAGAGTATTGAATCTTTGAATACAAATTCTATGGCTGAAGATTATGAAAGTTGAATAAACTAGATTCCACCTTCTTACTTTCTGTCTAACAAGCGCATCACGTAGACATTTTTGAGCTTTCTTGTCGTTTAATCCATTCCACCCAATCTGTCATTTTCCTTTTTCCTCGATATTAATTGCATCAACATTTTTTCCCTCATCTTTTAGCCACTTCTATTCCTCTTTCTACTTATAATCCTCCTCATTGTCCTAGTCATTTTCATACTCTTAGTCCTAATCCTATTGCTGGGCCTAGCCCTATTCCAATAACTATTAGTAATCCCATTCATATTCTCTTTTCTATATCTTTTCGTATTCCTTATTAAATTTTTTCCTTGAAAACTCTATTTATCTGTCTATCTTTCTCTCCTTCCTCGAATTCCATATAGACACATACTCTTTCATATATTGTCTCCATATCAACCCTTATAGAGTTGATGCAAATAATTGCGGGTTGAAGTGAATGGACAATTTTTTCTCATAGAGGGCGTGGCACTGCCCACATTCATTATTTTTTCTTTTCTCATACATGAAAAGTGTTACTATTGCTTGTAAAGAGATTCAATTGAAACTCGGTTTCGGAAAAATATTCGAGTTTGATCGAGCACATATTTTTCAATATTTAGTACCGTAGTTCCAATCCAAAACTCTCTCGTAAAAAGGTATGAGGAAACATTGAAACAAGCGAAAAAAAAATTAACTAAAGAATGGCTTAAGTAACAAGAAAAAGGTAGTGAATAATAAGAAAACAACAATTACCAACATTATGTGACATTTTAAACAACCAACTAGCTAACATACCAACCATAAAACAAAAACAACTCAACACACAAACAAACAACTCCCACAAAAAAGCCACCCAACTAGGCGTATGAGTAACAAAAAACTAGATTTTTCTGAACACATCAAAGCAAGCTACCAAATATGATTGACTGTTGAACAGGTACAGGGCTTGCATGACCATAAAAGTAATATTGCCAATGCAGCTAGAAAACAGTTAGTGCAACATGAAAAACATCACATGTGTGTATGTGTTGCAACTGGATTTGAGCAACATCGCTTGCATCCATACAAAGCTTCAAATGGCATTTCAATTAAAGCAGACATAAATTCCATGAAAGTAGAGTGGCAGCAGGGCGGGGGGTTGATGAAAATGCGCTTTATCAGACTGAGGCACTTATTGAGCCGACTGTTATGCTGAGGATTAATAGTTAACGTGGTATACCGACCAAATGTGCCCAATGGCGTCAATGAGCGATTCAAGCGTGTTATGTACTCATGTACGTGAAATTATGAGCGATGCGTAGTTGATGGATGGAAAGTAATGGTTGTCGAGAAACAAGTTTGATATTAAAATGGCTGAAGTTAAAAGAATTAAGGTTGGTGATTTAAGATATCAACTTTAGTTTGTAGCAGCTTTTAGTTAGTGCTTTAGTGAATTTTCGGAAAATTATTTTTTGGCAAATTTTTATATGTACTTTCACTTAAATTGTAATAGATCGAACTCTTTATCCACTAACTTTACATATCGTAAAAGCTCCCTTAAATTATAGATTTAATTGCATAAAACATTCATAGAAATAAATTGTCTTTCGCAGCACGTGCTCAGCTTCCCACCGCATTAATGAATATACAACATGCCTGTCAAACAATTATGACACATTTGACAGCCGTAATGTCCTGTACAGACACTCACAACAAAAATACACCTCTACTATCAACATAAGAACAGTTAAAATTGCTCATAAAAATGATTTGCCAAAAACGTACGCCTCACAATAACATAAAAAGGAAATTACAAAAGCATGTAGAAAAACAAATAACATGCAAGCGAACGAACACAAACAAATTATTAAGCATATATGTATGCTTGACAATAATAGCTGTTCCTATATACAATTCCAAAATTTCATCTTCGATTGTCAACAACTGCCAAAAAGTACAACGAGCATAGAGTGGATTAGGTGTGAGCTGTGGGCAAAAGTAGAAATTCATCATAGATGCGGGTGTGACAACTGACAGCACGATTGCAGAACGACAGGATGTATATTTCGGAAGTGAGCTGTGTTTCGTTTTGTGAGAGTGTTTAATGCATGATTGTGAAAAGGCAATAAAGTTTATGTATAGCACATATTTTGTGTGGTAACTACTATCTATTCGTAGAAATTAGAAAACTCATATTCCCAATTGAAATGCTTGCAACTATTACATTGATGCTTTTGTTGTTGTAACTACAATATATATTTGTGTTTGTCAAGTGACAAAAAAAACAGAGTAGTTAGCTAGGAACTAGTTTATGACTAGTGTTTTCTGAGTGAAATCAAACTAGTACAAAAGATACCAAAATTGTAACAACAAAAAATCGAAAGAAAACTCTTAAGTGTTGTGTTTAAAAAAAGGAGATCTTGAATTTTATTTTACTTTTTTTTTAGTCGATTTTATTTTATGTTACTTTATTTTATTTATTTTTTCCTTAATTTTATTCATTTTTTTATTTTATATTTATTTATTTTTTTATTTCATTTTACTTTATTTTATTTTATTTCATTTTAATTCAGTTGATGTCATTTTTTTTTTTTTATTTTTGTTTCAGTTTATTTTAATTTAATTTATTTTACTTATTTCTATGAAAAAAGAGACAGTTGGGTAACTAGTTGATTTGTGATCCATACATACATATATACATATGTGTAAGTTTTCAGCTAGTCGTTTTGTCTATATGGTCAGATATATGTGTGTTATCATGCTTTCTTTTCATATAATTCATTTATTAGAAATGTTCTGTTCATTCATATCTTCACACGAGTGTATAAAGATATAAATGTTATCTTATTTTCATAGCAGCAATACATTCAAATCCTTTGTGCAGACTTATAGAATCGTTTTTCATGTGAACTTTAATATCTCTTAAAGTAAATAACATTTTCTTTTCCACTTGACGAGTTCAGTTTATTAATATTGCCTTAAATATTGAGTAAATTTTTGATAGTCAAAGGATATGAGAAATTAAATCAAATTGTAATTTTAAAATTCGAATTCAATATTTTTGCATTTAGAATTAGTTAAAGTAAACGTAATTGAAGTAAACGAATATGAAATTGTTTAAAGATATTTTGGTTCAGATCGGAGTCAGTTTCCAAATGTAAAAAGGAAATATAGTCAGAGCTTAAAAGCGCTAAAATCAGGTAGACATACATAGTTTACTTACTTTCTTAATTTTTTTTTCTGAACCATCCAGTACCAAAATAAACAAATTCACTTAACGTAATATAAAATATATCCCAGCCATATTAAATTTCAAGCAAACCTGCAATATAAATAACACATTTCCAATAAGCAAAACACCACAAAATTTATTTATGTATGTATATAATTTTTCTTTGTTAAGGAAAACCATAAACCTCTCCCCCATTCCAGGTTATCCGCCACAAATTCCTTGAATGGATAATTAATGGCTTACACTTAAACGCAAATCATTCATATTTTCTTACCGCAAAAGCCAGTTGACTGATTACCGTCATCCCTTACCCGATTTGCTTGAAACCAGCGAGGAAAAACAAAATCAAAAAAAGTCTAAAACACAACCAAAGTGTAGGTAACAAAAACTAACCAAACCAAGCTAAACTAAACAAAAGTCAAATGTAAACAAAAGCGCAAAATGTGAGCAACAAAAAAGCAAGCAAACATCTAAATGAATCAAATGAACGACACACGCTCTTGGATACAAAAACTTCACACACACACTCAAAGCTAACGTTCATTCACTTTCACAATGAAAAGTTGGACACGCATGCTGGACCAGCACATCAAAAACTTTGTCCAACCAAGCGTTCGATGTAAATGTGGCCTGCCTGCCGAGTAGATTGCTGAGTGTTTGTTTGAATGGCAGGCCTATGTAGTCCACGAGGGCTAAGTAGGCTGATTTCATGGCATTTTTGTGTGTGTGTGTGTGTGTGAAGCTGCATGTGTGCCTCGAGAAGGTAAAGTGCTGTCATTCTCATAATTTCATTCAATATCCATTAATTGTTTGAGGGACAATTTTAACAAATGTCTGAGCTACAAACAATTGCTTGTTTTGAATACTGATGATACAGTAAAGCCCGATTAGGCAGCTCCAAGGAAAGAATATTATTTTTCGTTTTTTCTGTTTTTTTAATTTTTTTTTTTCAATTTGTTTTATTTTATTTCATTTTTTTTAATTTTTTTTTATTAAATTTATTTTTTTTTCATTAAATTTATTTTTTTTTTCATTAAATATATTTTTTTCTTCATTAAATTTTTTTTTGTTTTTTTATTCTGTTTTATTTCTTTTTTTTGAATTTTATTTAATTATTTATTTTTATTTTTTTATGTCATTTCAATCATCAAAAAGCATTTTCGATTCACCACGTCGAGTTCCACTTAAGCGCGTCTCACTGTAGAAAGCATGATGCCAAAAATGGGTAGTGTTTCGCCTACAAAAAGTAAATGCATAATGACGCTCGTTGATTGTCCAAAGAGTTTCATTGTTTGCCTTCCAACGGTTACAAGTGGCTGTTGTTGGGACTCGCTTGTGGGCTGATAGCACCTAGACGACATTGGACTGAGTGCCTCTCTATGTGGCTAGTAGTTTCATAACTGTCAGTAGCATAACTGGGTGCCTGCTTACTTGCTGATAACTTTAGTGGGTAAATGAACATCCTTTTCATACAAAATTCCAGGAAGCAAACACACACACACACACACAAACTTTGGTTGCTCACGCACTCACATACACTTGTATTGTAAAATTGTTTTTGTGGAAAATACTTTTTATGCAGCGGTCTGATGAATAATTTATGCTTTGTATGCTTTTTGCTATGTATGCACGAGTAAACTATTTAAAAAGGAAGAAGTTATGTTGGGAGAAAAAATTAAATTAAAATGAGCTAAAAGTTTGTTTGTTGTAGTTGAAAATATAGAAGTGAAATATCATGTGGCGGAAGTGAATAATAGTACGAATAAGGGAGAACTGGGGTTATCATTTTTTGGCTGAGAAAGGAACACATCTAATGAATTTTCACCGTTCAGAAGCTTACATTAAACTTTAAGAATCTTCACTTTGCTCTTAGTGAAATACGCCTGAAAGTATGCAATTGTTCACATCTTACGCAATTTTTTACTTTTCTAGGTTATTTCGCAAAACTTTACAAGCAATTTATTTCGCCACTCCACTCACTCACATGTTGGACCTTAAAATAAACTTTAAGCTCTGGCAAGTTTAAACAAAACTTAACACATCTGCTTCATGGCAATTTTGATCCCTATCAATTAAGCCTGACAGGCAATGTGTAACCCAAAGCTGTAATACCTTGGCATGGCTATTGTACTCTACACAATAGATGGACGGTATATACTAATCCTGTATTCTTAATGCTCCATTTCGCAATTTGTAGTGCACATTCTAACACTGCCAGCACAAATCAACTTCAAAATCTAGAGCTATGAGCATAAGTTTACAAGGATTGAGTACGAGTATGTGGATGAGTATCTAATTGTACTCGTATGTTCTATATAATGTAAATGTATGTATGTCCGTCAAGGGTGTGTCTAAGGTCATCCGTCATAGATAACTTTTGTATGGGCCATGTTGGAAGCACCACAAATAGGCACCGTGTGGCATGCACATACATATAAGAAAAAAACATTCTTGTCTACGCATCTAGAGAGGGAGAGAGCATCAGTAGCTTTGTTTATTTAAATAAAAATTTACAGTGTTATTGCCCTGACACAGTCAATCTTCCAGCTTCAACTTCAAGTGAGAATAATTTAATGTGCGTAATCGGATTACAAGAGCTAACTGCATATTGTACTGACATTTGTTGGCATAAAATTGCATACGAAACGGGTCAAAAGGAGTCGAGAGCATGAAGCACAAAATGGCGGAAAAAATGGCGTGCTAAAGTCATTTTTCAAATAGTTGAATGGGCCATTAGTTACGGTCATGTTGTGGTTGATTGTGTTTGCTTGTCGTTAATATTTTAAAATGTTTTTTGTTTGTTTTTTTTTTGTTGTCTGTTATGTGCATTTTTATGGTGAAAAACATTGTAGTTGGAGTGTATGTTGTTTTTTTTTTGTTGTATTTGTCTCTCTCCTCAATTTCTTTATTACAGTTATAAGTCTGTGTGTGTGAGAAAAATAACGAATTCACTTGCTTTTTATGTGAGTTTCACAAAATTAAGGGCGTATATATTTTTTTTTTTTAATTTCTTTCATTTTAACTATTTTATTTTAATTTAACGTGCAGTAAGCGCGCTTGGTATGTCAATCAAAATGACTTTAGCGTAATGAAATAGACAGCAACGTCTACGAAACGTTGAGTAGAGAGGAAAATGGTAGCAGCAAAAAGGTAAAAACAAAACACAATAAAAGCAATTTGCAGAAAATGGTACAAAATTAAAATGAGAAAAAAAGTGAAACAAAGCACTTACTTTTATAGAATAAGACTTGATACTTTTTAGTCTCATTTTATTACAATTAATTAGATCTTGGAGCTTATTAAATTTTGCAATCAGCGTTTGCTTTTCTGAGATGCAGCGCACTCAAAAAAAACGAAGCAGCGAAAACATTGTTCTACATTCGACCCAGGAGATGCCATATTTAAACTAGCCAGATAAAAGCAGTAATGACTTAAACGAAGTTTGCATGCGTCAAGAGCTAATCTCCGTAATTTTTGGACCACCTGATCACCATATTCAATTTTATATATAGTTAAGTTGTTTCAAAATAAAGTTTTTACTAAGCCCCAAATTCAATAACTTTGTTCTTATTGTAAGAGTAATTTGACAAAATGTTGTTCAATTAAAGTACATGACCCTACTTTACCTTCATACACGCACACATGTGCATTGACTACTTAATTACATTACATTAAGTGACCCAGATCTGAAGTGTTAGATTAATAAACTAGTGTCAACAAACCCCAACAAAAACGTAACAAAACACGCAAAAGCAATTTATAAATCAATTCACATAAACAATTTGTATGAAGCGAAATAATGAAAAACCGAAAAGCCTACATTTGTAGGTAAAACCACACTTTCCCTGCCCTTTTTTATTTATCACTCGATGCAAAATATGAACAAGGGAAGAATTTTCGTGCAAGAGAAATTATATTAATTGCAAAATATGCCTACAAATCCTAAAGAAAGAAAAACCCGCAATAAGCTTCTCTTCAAATATGTAAACGCGTTTGTAATAAATTTACGGCACATGAGTAAGAGTAAGCAAACAGACGAATAAGTCAAATGTGTGAGTATAAAAAGTAAATATTTATATATACATATATGCTGGTCTAACATAAATAAATAATTGTTTTCTTTTTCACAGCTGACAAGCTCCAAGCTGCTTAAAATTGCCTACATTTGGGCGCTCAACCCCGACATTTGGGCAAACAGCACTCGAATTTTTATGTTATTTGCTAAAGAAAATACTGAATCAACATTTTAAACATTTTAAACAGCGTGAGCAAGCGGATATTTGATTTTATGATGCTGATAAGCAGTGAGAGTTTGTCTTGAACTCTATATGTAAAAGTAATAATTTAAATTCGGTAGCAAGCTCTAAGCACTTAAACGGATATCAAAACTTACGTACAGATATATTCCACTTCTGAATTATGCGAAGAACAAATACTTCATGGGTTAGTGTTCCAGTATAAAAACCATGATTCCATACCTTGGAGAGCTGATACAACTGAAAAAATTTGGCTCCATTTTGCGTATCGGGTATTTAATTACTTTCCCATGAGTTCTCTCAAAATGCCTACGTCAATGTATTGTCAGTGCGTATAGTGCGCCTGGTAAATTCACAAGTCGTCTGGCCACTAAGATTTCGCAAGAAAGAGGCAATTTTCTTTTGTATAACATGCAATCATGGCAATCAACCTTCCTCCAAATTTTCCATTTGTTGCATTTTCGGCAGCATAGTAAATTTACATGAATTGTTGGTGCAATTTAATATCGTACGCCACCACTTAACTGTTATTTTTGCGGTTGTGACAGTAAATTTTATATTTCAACGAAATGTTTGCCGAAAACTATGCAGAGATGGCGAAAACGACAAAACTGACGTTGTCGCCATGATCAACGACTCTGTGGCTATATATTCTTCAACTCAGGACAACGGTGCGCCTACGAGTATGTATTTGACTGCGTCTGGCAACTTCTTCATAGTTTGGTTGGCAGTTTGGTTTTGGAAGGTTCATTGTTGTTTCGCGGCTACGTTGTGGGTTGTGCGTTGTTTGTGGCTTCCTGTTGATTGTACAACTCTTCCTGTCACTCTCAATGCTTTTTTGTTGTTTAACTTGATTCAAATATACATAAAAAAAAACAGAAAAGACAAAAATATATTAAGGAATGCGAGCGAAAAATAATTTCTTGCTAACGATAATGTACAGCAACGCTGTCAACTATGTTGAATGAGTTTGTGGTTGTAAGAGTTCGGTTGTGGCTTGTGCCCTCACCACCGCTGAAGCATTTTACCAATTATCGTTACTGCTACTGACAATAATGATAATGATGGGCGACCACTAATGCGATTTTCGTGCACAAATTTTACACATTCGTACATCAAACTGGCAGGACTTTTTGCAAAATAAATTACTGTTTAACGGTTCATAAGAGAAATTAATAATTTTAATGAGCAATGAGGAATCGAAAAATATAAATGCAGTCAAAGAAAATCGTCAATAACTACCACATAAAGGAGCTTTGAAGCTGCCTTTAAGTGTGAGACGTTACTGAGGCATCCTAGGCTTCAAATTTTCTAACCCTAAATAGTACGAACCCGTGCAGTTTTGAAGTTTATATAACCCTTTCATTAGCTAAATTAAACTGGACCTCATCATTGACGATACAAATGATGAACAGAGCATGGGGAAAATATTTTTAACATTTTAATCCGCCCATCAAAGCAGCTCAGCCTTAAATTTGTTACAGACAAATTCACACCAAATTACTTTCATTATCTCACAAACCACATATCATCATTTCGATGCGTAGAGCTCATGAAAACCGCAACGAAACCGCCAATGTAAGCCTCGAAAAAAGTGCAACAGTTAGCAATCAAATACATATGTTTTTAAATAACACTCATTTGTACAAACAAACAATATATTAGGGTGTGCGATGAAAGAAGAAGTTATGTTTTATGGTTGCGAAATTATTCCGTGGGCACTGCATCGTCTTGAAGTAGTTGACATCGACCTTTGTCACTGGAGAGGGCGAGTAGTCTTATTGACCCCGAGTCATGATTTTATATTAAAATATTTTCTACCCATTTCTAAGTCCAATTTCAATGAACTCATGGCTTGAGTGTATTGTTTGCGTTAAAGAGGCTCTGTGATCCACCCTAATGCACGCACATTCTATGTTCCTGTTTTCCGCAATCAACATAATAAAACTTTAATTTGCAACTTTTCGCCGCAACATGCACGCCTGAGTGTGAATTTGAATAATTAATTTGCAACAATGTACAAAAAATATTTATTTAAATATTTAATGAAACAAAAGCATAAGAGGCAAATGAGCTACAACACATTAAAAATTTGCATAAAAAATGGGTTGAAGTAAACGGGGATGGTAAGTGCTTTTGGAACGACTATTACCCACTATGATTGGGGTTTACTGTTGTTGTCGGCCAATTACGTAAGCAAATTAGAATATACCAGTATGAACTCGACTGTCAAACGAACCAATTGTAGTACCTAACTTCACAATTTGTATGAAAGGAAATTGCAACTAGTCTGACAGCTGTCAATTTTTATCAACTGACATATGTATTTCATTATGACAGTTTTCTGATTTCGATCCAAAAATATAAAAGTATGTCTTTTACAATGAGAGAGCACATTTTGACATTTCATTTTGCGATGGGAAAAAGTTTTCCGATTACTAAGATTGACAAACTTTTCTAACCTGCTTCAAAATTGGCCTCCTTCGTACTAGTCCGAATAGTTTGCCTGCTGTGTTATGTGTAGATACAAACGTAGATATGAATGTGTGAGGAAAGTTTTTATTTGGGTTAAACACAAACCCAGAGTTGCATACATTTAGGCGAGCAGAACTCTTTTTTTTTTTTACTTTGCGCTCAAATACGGAGAGCCAGTGATTGGCAAGCATCCCACATTAGCACCCAACATAATTAAATAAAGCATAAAATTAAATGATTACATTTAAATGCTTCCGCCTAATTTAAGCGCCCAAAGAACAAGTTTTTTTTTCACTCCCAACCACATTCATATACAATACATATCCACTAAGCAAACGTACACAGCAACTTCTCCTGATTTATGAAACTCAACCATAGCAAAAGTTGCGCATTTGTAGCTTGCACGTCGACATCATTACCACCGGATGCAGTTCTGTCATGTTCGTGGACGAAAGGCGTGCGACGTTTTGGAAGCACAGGCACATAACTCAAAGTTTTAGTTTGAAAGGTCAACAAATGAACTGAAATTAATTTCATAGAAGGCAGGCTTAAATAAATATGTATAACAAATAGCACACATGCAAACACTCCAGAGAGCTCCGCACTGACATTTTCTATCGGTGTATTTGTATGAACTTTTTATAATTTATGTATAAACAAAAAGTTTTGCCTATTCAATGTAGCAGTTGAAAATTTATTGAAAAATAATTATTTTTCCTTGAACTTTCATATGGAAATATGGAGCTTTTGAGGATGCTTTTTGATCTTCATCGCATTTATTCATTCATTAGCTGTCATATAATAAAGCACGCCAGTGTAAATTTCTTCAGGCGTGAATGGCCCAGCAGGCTATGAGCTACAAACAACCAACAACAGAAGCACCAAAGAATAGGTCACATTTGCTTAGTTTTCCCAGCTCTCTTCTCCACTATCGGAACAGGCACGTAACCTAAGACCACCGAATAAAGGAAGTCGTTTCTCTTCTTTCCCCCTTACCATTGGTTTTCTTCTGTTTTCGCAGCTATTGAAAGTTGGGTTTAAACTTGAGAAATATGCAATATTTTATCTTAAAAGTTTCTATAATTTTTCTCTCATAGAACCAGATTTCAAAGCAGGAATTATTGGCCCGTGGTATATACTCTTAAATTTCTGAGCTGGTATGCAAATTATACATCAAAGAAAATCTTCACCCTTTACTTTTACTGTTATCGCTTAGCAAAAAACCTACTTATTTTAAAGAAATTTATTCATGTACAGTAGACTGGACCAAAAAACAACAATTTTTTTGTATTTAGCGTTGCTACTTTAGTTTTTTAGAACCGATTTCATTTTTACTTTTTAAATGAAAAACTTTTGAAGAAAACAGAATAAAATTCTTCACAAAACAAATAGTTAAGAGAAATTTTGCCAACTATGGAATTTTTTTATGAGAATACATTTTTTATTTTTTTGTTTTGGAATTCAGTACGTAAGAAAGTTACATAGTCAGAGTTAGGGAATGGGTTGTTTGACGAAAGGGGAAAAAAAAAATTAAAAGTCATGAGTTTGAGGTGGAAAATGTGTAAATATTTCTGGCAAAATATTTTGTTAAAAAGTTTAACAAAAAGTGCCACAACCTGAATGATCTTGGCAAGGGATATGGAAAAAGTTTTCACTTTTCACATGTGCACGCCCTTACATACATATGTACATACATATACTCTTATATGTGTCTATTATAACAGTTCGTATGAGAAAAGTTTGTCACACAGAACACTGTTAAGTAAATGCCTTTAAGTGCAAGAAAACTTAAGTTTGGTAGATTTATAAATATGTGGTGTTCATAGTTTAATATTGATATAAGTTATAAAAGTGTAAGCATATTAATTTACATTATTAAATGTTATAAAACAAACTTAAAGTGTCGTTAAGTGCTAAGCGTTTTTATTTAGATTGAAAGCTGAAAGGAAAGTTATCACTTTACCACAATTACGTTTCCACGCCTTAAGAAGAAGAATTAAAAAAACAGCCTGGAGAAACTTTTTGAACATAGGGACAAGCACATGATGAGAGGTTTGAGTATACAAAAATACAACAATGCCTCAACATTCGAAATTAATCGAAATACAATTAAATCGATTGATTTTTTTTACCACACGCAATGTACATACATATGTTTACTATAAGGTGGCACAAACCAAAAAAACTATTCGACAAAGACAACAATGGCGTACTAACGTCTATGAGGTCCCTTTTGTGTTGGCATACGAGCCTGTCAATTTCGAGTTTTCTGTACAATAACCTCACTTCGCCGGTCAGCAACGTTTCCGTTTATTGGTTATTGATTAGTTTTCTGATTTTTTTCTTTCGATTTCCTTTTATTTTGTTAGCAATCACTTTAGTTGATGGCACTTCTCAGCTCATACACAACCACTTCACATTTAGCTTATTGAGTTGAGTTGCTATATTTCTTGCAGACAAATTCATTTTCATATCATGTCAATTATCTATTTATGGCTAAATTAGCAACTAACAACGCTGACTTCTACAGACAATAGCACCATATCATGGTTTGAATACACCCAATTTTAACAAATGATTTCAGAAAGACGTATCTTAGAAGTTAGAACTTGTTTCAAGTCCTCTCCATCGCTGATGACTTACGAATTGTCGCTGATCAATTTCAACTTCCACTCTACCCAAAAATTCAAAAAATTTGCTTAGTTAGTTTTCTCTTACTGCCACAGATTTATCGCGATTTTCCCACAAAACGTCTTTAGTGCAATTGTTGGAATATGAAACCTATACGATTTCCCTAGACTTTTTCTTTTTATTTCATTTTATTTTATCCGTAATCACCTGACACATTTTACTTTAATAGGTCTTTATATATTTTTTTCCTCTTGCATAAAATTTAATGCTTTTTTAACGACGAAGAGCGCGATTCAAATTTCTTGCATTTCTTTTGTAGTAAAAAATAAAATAGCATTGTTCACTTACCTCGATTAAAGTATCGTTACCCAAACCAGCTGGCACAAAGCCTTGCGCCTTGCGTTCACCACTGGCGGTGTTTGACGTGTTCACACGTACACCTACTTTAGCGCCGCTGCCAGCATTCGTACCTACACTACCAATACCGCCTGCAACTGTTGCTATTACAATTTCGTCCTCGTCGTCGTCGTAAGCGCTGCTCTCAGCCCTTGGAACTGCAACGTCGTCGTCGGTATCGTCTACCAAACCAATGCCAGCGGCTAAATTGAAATCATCTGATGCGCTTGCATCCACATCCAATTGCTCTTGGAAACTTAAATCTAAATCTTGGGGTAATTTTGCATATTTATTGTGACTTTTCATTTTCCAGAAGGCAAACTACGACACGAAGTATTGACGTGGTGTATTTTATTTGCTAGCGTATTTTTCTCCAAAGTGAGACAATCGCAAAAGAAAGGGTCAGTACGACGCGGCGTATGAGTCATGCATGGCGGCGGTAAATGCAGAAATAGGGTAAATGCAATTTGGTTTTTAAATTTTTTTAAATTTAATATTGTTTGCTGATTTTCAAAGTTTTAAGTTTTTTACTCTCCCATTGTTAGTTATATATTATTTTTAATCATTAATTAATTGTACGCTTTGCGCTACGTCCACTCAGCCACAGTTATGTTTGTGCACTGCTATTCACTGAAAAACAAAAATGTGTTAATGCGGGCAAGTCAGTGACACACGCGAATCGTTTTTAAAAATGAGCACAATCGATTTTTCATGGCATTTAATTTGCTGCGCTTTTGCTTTTATTCACATTAAATACAAGTTCTTTCATCCTTTATTCACTGTAAAGCCACGTATGTACACGCATACATACATACATACATATCCACAATATTTTTGTTTGCCAGTTAACCAACAGGTTACACCTCCCACTCACATCTTTGTCATCACTATTTCACTAATTCACGAAGGGAAGTTGGCAACACTGCTACCTTCATTCAATTCATCAATTGTTCTTTACAACAACAAAATCGTGTATGAAGTTCATTTGACTACCGTTAATTCAGTGCATAAGCTGCAATGCTTTGATTTCCGGCGGAAAAGCAGCCGTGCATTGCTGTAATTACAATGACGCTGCAATGCAACCCAATTCCAAAGGCGCCAGCAGCAGTTCAAGGACGTGTAAAAGATGACGTTGACTGAGCGTTTGCTTGAAAATCCAAACTGCAGCAGCTCGTTCACACAATACAGCCGTCACTGAGACTGAATGCATGCAGTCACAGTTCGACGCGTCGCTGCCGATGCTGCCACTTTCTTTGCTGCTAGATTTTATGCTTGAGCGCTGCACTAAAGCGATTAGGAAACTGCCAAAGACGTTTGCTAAGGCACGAGCTTTTGTTTAGCGTAGCACTGAATTGAATTGACTCACAAAAATACTTTCACTTCCAAATGTGGGGTGATGATGTTAGTCATGCTATAAACTTGCGCCACGAAAATCAGTCAGCAGAAATTGGAGCAATGAATTGCAGACGCGTGCGTTTAATTGGACCAAAGTCTGAGCACATTCGTACGCCACTTCATTTACTTGTAATAAATCAATGTTTGCACTGTATTTCTTTCTTTTTTTTTGTAGCTTAACACTTTTATTTTGCAAAGTTAGTTTGGTTCACTTCTTTCACTGCGAAAATGGCTTATTTACTTAAGCTTCGATCATTTACAAGAAATTTTAACCATTTGTGCTGCATTTTTCTTCCATTTAGATTTGTCTCCCAATTTGTAATAGAACCGCGTATCAAGTGCACTCACCAGCCATTCGGCTCAACGTCTCAAACACATTTGACAACTATCAAATACTTTTGCGACCGCTACAGTAGTAGCGCACTGCGAGTTTTCCCTATTATTGCATTTTTCTTTGCGAATTTTCCACGCAGAAGAAATGTCAAAAATGTAGCAAACGGAAAATTCACATACACACACACATAGGCGTATGAGTATTGCAAAAGTATTTGCTTGTTGCTGCAACACTAGCGGCTATCTCATTTTCGCGCAACGCATTCCTTTTATTTTCTTTCATTTCTTTTTATTGAATGCATTCGCCTTTTATTGAATTTGTATACAAACATATTTTGTAATAGATTGTTATGGTCCAATGCGCAACTCCACTTTTGGGTTAAGTGGAGCATTGCCAGCACAAAGTAATTACCGTTGCTTTTATTAGTGTACAGTAAGCGGTCGGATAATTGGAAGCAATATTAATTGTGTTTGAAAATCTCACATAAAAAAGTTGATTAAAGCATTTCTAGTTCTAAGGAACTCAAATACGTCAAATGTTAGATGCATTACCTGACAGCCGGCCCTAAACTGAGCTTCAAATATCGCCGTCGCCAGTTTTCGATCCATTGACATAGCGTACAGTTAGACGGTTCCCATAAAATTGGGCTTTTGAAGTGAGAATCCCCCACACATTGTAGAATGTTTCAGCGATAAGCAGACAAACAAAATACGTACCCTCATTGTTAATAAAAACAAACACTTATCTCTGGAAAGCAATCAGTTTTTTTAAAGAATTTATTTCTTGTTCATTTTGCTGTTTTCAGTTTCATAATAGTTATAATTTTGTTGATCATTTTGCTTTTTGTTCTTCTTTTTTTTTTGTATTCGTTATCTTGTTCTTTAAAAAGTTTAGCTTAGGTTAATAACCTTATAAAGGAAAGCATCGTTATAGCTACCACAATTCACAAATCAATGTATTTTTACATTTCTTGTTTTCTACAAAAGATTGGAGTTAGTTTATTGAGTTGAAAGGGGTTGATTATTGATTTTTAATTTTTAGTTAAATTTTTCTTTTTACTGAATTTTATTTGTTTTTAATGTTTCTTGCGTTTCACTAGTATTTAAGTAGAAAATATATTTATGAGCGCAAAGTATGTACTGTACTATACATATATATTTTTTATAATGAGCTGTTCTTTTCAATAAAAATATGTATATACGGATAACCAATGATTAATCATATTCTTTCCAAAGCTGGGGCCCTAATCTAAAACTCTATTCGATATTAAAATTTCGAGTTTCAAATCATATTCTCGAGTAGTGAAATAAGGCAAAGCCAATAGATCTAATCAAAATGATTGCAGAAGGCGTTGGTTAGTTTGGGTAGAGCTTAACATACGAATAGGACAAACTCACTAATAGAATAATAAAATTAGAGCCCCTCCTTGCAAAATTTCTTCTTTTTATTGTTCTCTAATTATTATTTCAACTATATAATAGTAGATTGTAAAAGTATGTATGTATGTTTGTTTGTAAATATCAATACTGTCAACTTAGCAATAGAAACACGCAATATCCCCATATAAATATCAAAATACATCGAATTTACGTACATAAATACAATTAATACTTACAATATGTACGTAAATAATGCATGTGCAAGTGTTTTATGTATGTATAAAGTACTGTTACAACTTAGTTACATTATTTTTTTATGTTACTTAAAGATGCGAATTATTATTATTAATGGTTCTGAAGACTTATAAAATGATTCCTAGATCCGATCGTGGAAGGCTTAGTAGTCACATGCGTAAGCCAGTTAAAATGCGAAATATGGCATATCTAATCATAATCTGATAAAAAGCAATAATTTACTTAGTTTCATACTAGACAATTTAGAAACATGTATGACGAGAGGTCAGCGAATACAATTTATATTTCCAGTTTTGTGAAGGCTCAGCATTTAAGATTCATATGATATTTGATTTCATAGGCTTCAAAATTTTATATTCTTCGAAACGCATTTGTGCAATGCCTGAAACACATTTAATGGAATTGGCGATAAAATAAATATCTATGAAGAATATTTGAAAACGCAATATATTTACTAAGGTAAAAATTTATGTTGTTGTTCTTGTTTGGCGAGTGGTGTCGAATAAAGTAATATTAGATCCATTCGATTTGAGGCAATGTTTTAATGAACTGGACACATATCCCACTTTCGATTTAGTAAACGATTTGGTAATCAACGACTTCAGAACCACTGTGTAAAATAGCTGCATTATCAACTGATAAACAATAAACAATAATTGTACAATACATAAAATCCTTTTGAAGTAAACACAAAATTTGTCTCTAAGATTAAAAAAAAAAAATTTGTAAACTAAAAAACTAATTGTACAATAAAAAAATTACTTAAATATCATAGGTACACTAAAAATAAGCTCTTATAGAAGTTTTCTTGTTTCAGTTTCCCTTTTTGTTATTTTTTTTTTTGTTTTTGTATTATTTGAGATTCTTTTACATATTAATATTTTAGTTTTTTTTTTTAAATTACTAAATGCATTAAGTACAATTACCGGCAATCCTATAGAATGCTCTGACGACTATTTTTTGTATAATAATGCTATTAATTTTGTTGACTTTTAAAGTCAACAAAATTGTTTTCAAATCAGTTTTTTTACTTTTTTTACTTGACTATGATATATGTATGTATGTATATTTACCATAGGTTTTTTTTTTTTCATCTTTTGTTATAATATTAATTACTAAAACTAGGTATATGCAAGTATATATTTTAAAAACGTTTCGAAAATATCAAAGTAGGTATCAAAAAATGGCAAGCGTTCTGCAACAAATGCTAGAAACAAAAACTAAGTTACATAGAGGTATTCCGTATGCAGCGCAAATAACTTGAACATGTGAATTTTTACTGTAGCGATGCCAGAGTACCTACATTGTGCAGCGTAGAAACAACAACTGATTATGCTTTATGTGCAATTAAAAAGTTTTGCATTTTTTGGTTTTCTTATTTAACTTTAATGCTTGGCTTTTAAAAAGTTAAATAATTTGCGATGCAGTATCCTCTTAAAGTACTCTTATAAAATAACCGTTTTATTTTCTTTCCTACTACATTATATTTTTCTTATTTTGTTGCAACAAGCTACGTGGTTGTAACTAATGCTGTTGTTGTTCTTGCATTTGATTTAACAATTGTTGTTTCGTTTCGGCTTTAACCGTTTTATAACGCCCTTTTTCCTCGGTATTCTCAGGCGGTTCACATTCGAAGGACGCCATCGATAATGTGTTCTCATTTAAAACACTGCTTGTCTGCAGATATGCAATCACATTTGGCAACTGTTCGAATGGACATGTAACCTTTTTCCATTCGTTAAACTCCATCACCTGTTTGGCGAGTTGTGAGCATTTTTCAAAATTGATATGGTTGTTTGGCAAGCTGTCAAGAGAAAAAAAAGATGATCAGAAATTAAAAGAATTTAGATGTTACTCTCTTCTAATTCTTACTGCAAAGGAGTAATTATATTGATTCACTCACCGATTTGAACAGCCTTCGTTCAAAAAATATAAATCTTTAACGAATAAACTGAAAAATGGAATGATTATGCGTTCACGTTCTTCGGTAGCACCTTCCGAACGCCACATGGCTGCTTTAAGTGTTGAACGATAACTATTGAAATTCGATGTAGGATCCATTTGATGTTCCAGCACAGAGAATTTAGCAGATTGCACCTTTGACCACTATGAAATTAATAAAACCAAACTTTATTAAAACAATATTTTTATAACAAAACAAACATCACAACTTACCGTCTTTTTAAGCCTCGAAATTGGTGCTAAATTTAAGCCAGCTATAATAGCCATTAAACTATTAAAGTTGCCTATGTTGAAACATTCACGCGCCGTCTCAATCCAGTATTCGATAATACGCACACGTTGCTTCTTTTTCGGATACTACAGGAAAATCAAAAAAAGAAGGTAAAACAGTAAAAGCTAGAACAAATCTACAATGTCTGACAGCGAAACTGAATGTGCACGCATACTCACCTTTACTATTTCCGATGCAGTCAGGTAACTCAGCCGGTTAAACCACTCCACATATGATTCTAGGTTGCGTGTTTTTTTCATATCATGTAATGTTGCTGATTCCATATTTGTATTCTTGGCATTTGACGTCGTGCCCGCTGTGGTTGTTGATGATGCTTTCACATCAATGGTATGTTGATATTCCTTGGCGAATGCTTGCACAAACTCCTCAGGACCAATATGTGAGAGCCTCTCTAGCTCGATAGCTGTCAATTGATGCGCTAACTGGGCACAACTCGCACAAATATCCATAATGCCATGCACCTCATGTGCGTTATTACTATCAATAGCTGCTGCTACAGCTGCTACTGCAACAGAGCCTAATGAATTTGAATTTGTTGTGCTTGTAGTTGTTGGTTTGTGCTGTGCCTCTGTTACACTGCTTGTATGCAATGTATGACTCTTTACGCAACCCACCAGTGAATTGTGTGTGCTGCTTTGATTAGCTGCCGTCGCTGACACGGTAGACGCTCCAGCCGATGTACTGTAGTGCGGTAGGTGTTGCTGTTGTTGATGATGATTGTTGCCTGTGGTGGTTGTGCTAGTGAGATCTGTTGTTGTTGCCATTGTTTGTAAAGTCGCCTCATATTGTTCCAGAACAGTTAAACGATGTACTAACAATTGTAAAATTCGTGAAACTCTGCGCCCAAGCGCATTATCTATATAGACACATTTACGTGCTAGTATTCGCACTTGCTGCATTAGACGTTCATCTCGAAAATCATATGGAAATGTCTCAATCCACTCGGCAAGCAAGCGAATGCAATTCTGTGCGCTTAGCTGTATGGCGGTGCGCTGTTTTAGATGACCATCAACAATGACATTTACTTCATTATGTACAACTGTAGGAGGTGGCAAGATAGCAGCGGCCTTGTTTGTTGCTTTACGTTGCATAAGCGGCGAAGCGGATGCTGCTACCGTTAAATGGCTAAAATTTGCCTCATCAACAACGTCCACACCATGTAGGTGCTGTTGCAGTTCTTGCTGCTGTTGCTGTTTCTGTTGTTGGCGTTCCCAAGTTTGAGATATTTGTGCTAGTAACTCATGCGGTCGTACAAAAAGTCGTGCGCTCAGCAAAAAAGCAAACATAAAATTATGTTCCGGGTAGTAATCGCTTGTAGGCACCATATGTGTGATGAGCGCCTCTAAACTAGCCGACATTAGCTGTCCGTCTTCCGTGAAGACTAACAGATCACTCCGGCCATCTTTTAGTGCTACTTCATCGACAACTTCTATCCTTGCTGCAGCATCGCTTAATTGCGTCTGTGGGCTTATACATTGAAATTTACGAGAGTGGTGAGTACGTTGTATTCCCTTTAGACTAGAACCATCTCGCCGATGTGTAGTAATGCGTTCGTTGTTATTTGTTTGTTTAATTAGAGCGCTTTTATCTGGCAGTGTTTGGGATGTTGTTGCTACGAACTTCGATGATGAAGAAGTAGATGATGTGGACGACGTTTTCGTTTCGCTTTTATTATGGCTATTAATTGACGTCTTTGCTGGATTCGCATTGGCACTACTACTGCTGCTGCTGTTGTTACTGCTGCTACTGCGCCCATTACTAGTACTTGTGGCGCTGGCGCAACTATTCTTAATAATGTTATTCGGCATTTGCAATTCAAATGTTGCGAGATATCCAAGATTCCTATGTTCGATGAGCTGTATATAGCCCAAGAAAGTTTATAACTCGCATTCAGATCACAAAGCAATTTTGATGTGAATATGCTGGAAGACGAAAGTAAGAATATTAAATATTGTTTAAGCAAAATTGAAAGGAAATCGTATTTCGGGCTTCGCTTCATCTTCAAAAAAATTAAGGAAAGCTTAATTTAAAACCTTTCAACGACGACGTCTTAGACAGAGTATCTTAAGACATGGTTCAGGCTGCACTATGGAACCGGCAATGACATACCCCTAATCCATAACCATATGCTAACACGCAAGTTTGCTAAAAAAAGCGTTTAGGTTCATTCAAAAATGTAGGAGACACTAGTTTGCAATGCTTAGCTTGGCAATAATTATTGACTATTAATTGAATTTCGCTATGGTTCAACGGCATTAAGTTTCTGCAGCATAACATAATGCTGGACCTCCCAATAGGCGCGAAAATTTTACTACCATCCCCAAGTCTAAACATATGCACGATACAACACTTAAGCATGTGCACACAACACATTGACCATCACCGTCGTCCCTGTGTCTAGCGTATGCCCCTGCCAACAGCAATATCAATAAACGAAAAAAAACAACGTTTATAAAACGAAGACATAGACATTGATTTTTACCTTTTGTGCGAAAGCTTTTACATATAAGTATGTAAGTATCCGCGCATGTTTGACGACACGGTTTTAGTGCAAACTGCAGGAGGGTTGGGCCTGCCGGCTTAATGTGTACATACGTACATTTGTAAATATGTTTGCTTTATTTTTTGCTTTCGTTCACTTTTCTACATTCGACTTTAGCGCTTAATAATTTATTAGAAAGTCTTGTGCTTTGCTGCTCTTACAATGTTTTAGTTATGTTTTGCAAATATACCCGGCACACCCATATTGGATTACAGGATAATGATGAATTTGACTTCGCAATTTCAACTTCGTGCATTTCTAGCACATACAGAAGGTTAAAGCGCTTAAGGCAATGTATTAGTTTGAGGAGAATATTGCAATCAATATGGCATAATTGTCGTATTTCGTTTAGACTCAAACCGCCTTTCACCAGCACACTGGCATAGCAAGCAAACAGGATATTAAGTCAACAATCCGTGGTGAATAGTCAGCTTTCTTTTTTTTTTCTTTTATTTTGTATGCTTTCTTTTGATCTCAATCACCGTAGCATAGAATTTTATTACCTCAAGTTTATATTGTTTGCAAAGTTGGCTGTAAATTTGAAGAGAAGATACTTTTGTATGCAAAAATATGGTTGATTGTTTAAAAATTAATGCGCCAACATACCTAGATACTTCCTCACGCCCAAAGTTCACCTGTACATACCCAGCAGACTGCTTGACTACGTTTGCAGAGCAAACGTACGAGTGACCAGCTCAAGGTAGCACCTACTTGACCTCACCCGTGTGTGTTTTTTATTTTCATTGCGTGTTCCACAATTTTCTTTTCTGTCAGCGTTTTTAAAGCAACCGTATGGCACCGCCGCCGCCCTTTTACCTGGGTTTTGCTGGCGTTCGCACTTTATCCAATGTTGCTACACCTTTAGTGCTTTTTTCTTAGATTAACTTATTTTGTATGTACCAAAATATTTTCAATTATAACATTTGCACTAATAATCATATACAAATTCACTTTTTCGTACAACACACTGGTTTGCTGTGCACCTTCAAAATGCATATTTTAGCTTTTCTTTAACACAAAACAAATTATTCTCAAAAGTGTACATTGCCCGGGCGTCTGCTTTTCATCATCCGTGTAGCATTTCTCAAAATCTGTCGACGACTACGACGACGAGAGCGACGACAGAGTTTCTACTTTCTTCATAATCCCAATTCAACCAAACCAATTCCCTCCCCTTTTTATTGCACACAGCCATACACAAACACTGCTGCTTGATAAATGTATTTTGCCCGACGCAGTAGCTACCAATAATGCGTAAGCGCATACACGGCCAATTTCCACTCTTTCATCGTATGCGGAAAGCGCCTTTTACTTGATTTTCTTATTGGGAAAAATATTTTCTTTTTATATATTTTTTTAGCTGCAGTTTTCTAGCGTACGCCAACGAGTTTTCTTGTATATTTTTCCACTTTTCCTATGCACCGTCTTTTGTTTTTTTCACATTGCTTTATGGAGCGTTCTTCGTAAGACCGAATGTCATTGAAAAAGGGCAGCCTAATTGTACCAGATACGTTGTAATAGAGCATTTTGATGTTTGAGGAGTACCAACTATTACAATTGTATTTACACCCAGCCAACAAATTTTGAATTTCTTATGATTCATATATGATTCATTCAACAACAATTTCAACAAATTTATTTTGCATCATAAATCCAATATAATCTTTTTTGATTTAACAATTTGCATTCGGCAGAAACAGAAAATGGTAATACTTTACGGTTTACGTCAAGTGTTAATACACGTCCAAAAATCTTGAGAGAGGTATCAAAAGACGCGTCTTGACCTCCGTAACAATAACCCGAAGGGGGAAAAGCAATATTTTGTTTCTGTGAAAAGTTATTAGTGAAAAACCGAAAATTGACCCGGGTTAGCTCCCAAATTCGGGGCCCGATCCACGTTTTTTATGTGCAGAACACCTTTCCGCGTAGGCGGCCTTCGGCCGCCCTTCAAAAAATAACCCTGGGCTACGCCATTCCAACTCCAGGCGGTTGCCCTGAACGGTGGCAACATGCCACCGTTCCGACTCTATGGGTCATTTTTTTCTCACAGGGTAATGTGATTACAACAACCACATGAAAATGACAGAAAAATTGTGAACTTTAACTGCAAATATCTCGCAAAATTCTAAAAATATCGGATTTCCCCCTCCAGATTATTGTTACGGAGGTGAAGACGCGTCCATTGATACCTCTACCTATATTTTTGGACGTGTATTAACACTTGACGTAAACCGTAAAGTATTACCCAGAAAATTCCTGTTCGTGCTTCGTTGCGATAAGCTTGTTGCGTTGGCTCATTTGACGTATTTGTTCGTCAAATTAGAAGTCGGTGGCGGTGGAGCAGGATGTGTACTCTTCGATACTTTTTTGAACGAATGAAATTTGTTAGTCGATTTATTGACACTTCCAGTCCGCCTCTATCCACTATAAAAAAAAACAACTGGGAAAAGGTATAGACATTTTATCACGCTGCATTTTGGTATTTATAAAAAGCAGATGTAACTAGAGGTAGTTTCGAAGTTTATTGTGTTTCAAAATGAAGAGATATACTTTGTCAGTTTTGTGGAACAGAGGTTTCTGCGATTCGAAGCCAAATTGGTTTTCTTCTACTGTATGTGGCGCTTTAAAGAGTACAAGCGTAGCAAGCGGATGACGAACGGATCGTTTGAGAACGCCCAATCTGTAAGGAATGTTGAAGTCGTGCCGATTTCTCTTTCACAACACACACGGGAGAATCTCAAATTCGGAAATCAAAAATAATATTGTAATTTATGTATTTATTTAAACATTTAAAAGCATTTTTAATTTTAAAAGAAGCAGAAAATTAAATATTGTAACGATGGTAACATTTTGACAGCTATGAGCCATTTTACCATGACTAGTTTAAGTTCTACAAATATAATCAGTTTTTGTCTATAAAGTGTATATGATTTGAATTTAATCAGTCGCATTTTGACCACTGTCTATATCTTCACCTCCCATAACATGCAAATCCAAATCGAACCATCATGTTTGCGTGTGCGTTGATTGATAACCACCAATCAAATCACCTTCCTGTGAACCAAATAAGGCACCGAGTAACGTATCACAGGTTTGCGTATGTTGCGTTTGATACAGATTACTGAAAGTGGCGTCGTCTGTATCCGCATTTGTTGCACGGGATTCCAACAAACATTGTGTAAAACTGGTCTGCGTTTCTGTGGAGACGAGCAACTCATCATAGGTGCACCGTGTACAAGTGGATGCGGTAGACACGTTATATTGATGTGAAGATACGACAGCAGCGTCTGTAAAACTAGACCAGTTCGTTTGAGTTTGTATATCCGTAAAGCCGAGTAGAGAATCTGTAAGGAGATCATCATATGTTTGTGTGTACGTATTAATGGATGGCGGTAGCAATTGGGCATGTAATGACGTTTGCATTGCAGGTGACGAGCTGTTAAATGTACTAAGGGGGCGTATTAAGTTTAACATTTCATCATCAGTTTGCGTCTCTATATGACGTGGTGGTTCAAGTAGCTCGAGCGGTGGTTGTGTGTTGGTTGAAGCATGCGTCGTTTCAGTTTTAGTAATAATGTTTGTTGGATATATGCTGATGATTTTGTTGACTGTGCTTAAGGATGATGACACATCTGTTTACAAAAAAATAAGAATTATTTGAGTGAATCGAAATAACCATGAGTTAAAAAATTTACCATCAGTTTGCGTTTCTTGGTTGCATGGTTGCAGAGAATTTTCAGATATATCCGTCAGTTGCTTACTTTTGGTTGCATATTTAGCTACCGGAACTGCTGTTAACATATGTATAATTTCTATTGTGAAAAAGTAAATAGCAAAATCATACACGATTTACCTGTGGTTTGTGTTTTCTGATTATTTCCACCAACTTCACTATCTTTTACTGTCTTTTTAATTGGAGTCGTTATATTCTTGGCATCTAATGTCGCATCACGTACATTATGCCCTTTCCGCTTGCCGTGCGTCAGTAACGCCTCTATTGTGTCATAATCCCAACCACATTCTTTGCAAGCATATTTCACACCACACATTTTTTTCATATGCTTCAATAATTTGTCATAGCTAATGAAGGCCTTACCACAGCGATCGCACATGCTAGATTTCGTTAGATGCATTTTCTGATAATGCTGTCTTAGGTATTTTAATGTCGTGAAATGCTTTGTTTCAGGATGCATCTCATGGTAAATGCACTGCAGCTCGGGACAGTGAAATACAAATTCCCTTCCCAGTGAATCATAACTTTTCATAGACTGGTTATCATGGTGGCGCTTTAGATGCATATTGAGATTGCCGATATTCGTAAATACGGCATCACAATCTGCATAATTGCAAGGAATTTCACGTGATGGCAATAGCTCTTCTTTAGTTGGAGTGTAGCGCAATACTTCCATTATTTTATTTTACTAAGAAATCTTTGAAGCAAACTGTTTACAATTTTATTGCACTTATCAGCTGGTTTTGTTTATATGCTTCTTCTTTGAAAAATGTTACATGAGTTCACAATAGAGGAAGAAGATGTAATAGAATCTTAATAGTGGAGAATGCTAAAGGGCTAGAAAACGAGTAGCTTCATGCAAAGTTATAGGCTATATAACTTATAGCAGTACTAAGGTTGATTAACAACACACATCATTTTAAAGAAAGTTGAGTGACTAAAAATTGTATTTAATTTTTAATATTCATTTATTTTTACTTTTATTTTCCTGGCTGGCACGGTGAAAATAGTTTTGTCAAATTATTTTTATTTTGCTGGATGGTTTTTAATTCTGGATGGACATCGCAAAATATGTTGTATCTTTGTCAACACCTTAAGCCTTCGTGAGTAACCTGTGGTTAACACAACAACATACGTAAGGATTAAACTTGGCTAATGAATACCGTAACAAAAAGTCGTGTACCCAAAGTCGAATTTATAGCCATTCACAATAGGCGCATTACCGTACCCTCCAATTTTACTTTCTAAAGTCTGGCACCATCACTTGAAGGGCCTTTCATGTTGGGGAAAATTAACAATTCTGAAAATTTCTGTAAACTTTTAAAAAAGGAGCTAGCAATTTTGCAACATTTTGTGCATAAAACTGGGGTAATGTGTGAATTTTTATGTGGATTCTGATAACGTTGAAGAATAACAAAAGTTAATGTGCAATAACTGCATGCAGTGGTAGTGGAATCTGAAGAACAAAGGCACGAAAAATACCATTGCATCCGTAACGAAAAAAAACTGCAGCAGACAGGAACAACGACGGCAGGTAAAATAATAACCTAGCAGTAGCAACAACAACCAGAACTGAATCGCACCAAAAACAAAGCAAAACATGGCAAAGGAAAACGATGAAGTGCAACATAATAACAGCAGTAACTGCAGCAGCAGCAGTAACAACAACAACGGAATAGATATGCTTCCCGCAATAGTGGGTGTGCCGTTGACCTCGGATGAAACAGAAGCGGCAAACGTGTTGTCGTCCACAGATTGTGCAATGGAGATGAAGATGGCAGATGTAGCGGCAACCAGTGACAAGGGCAAGGTCAATAACGCAGGCGGAGGTGATTATGCCGACAATAGTAGCACAAGAAGTGATCAATACGCATCATCAACAACAACGTTTATGCGTGGCAAACTCAATGATTTGGTTGCGGACCTATGCATTAATGGACCAATGTCATGTGGCAGTGACAAAAATGGTGGTTATGGTGATTACACACAAATCAGCTCGGCTACACATGCTGAAAGTAAGTAAACAGATTTTCACTTGAACAAAATTGATAAAAATACTTTTTCAAACTCAATTCAGCTTCAACACAACAGAAAATTGCTGGCTGTACATGGGAGTCTGCAAGCAACAGTTCCATCGGCACACAACAGCATGTGCCCCAACCTCATGCCGCACCAACACAAAATTCATCATCATTTTCCTTCAAACACTTTTTAAGTAGCGGCCCGCCAATTACGGCACCCTCAAGCACTGTTACAGTCACAACACTAGACGCCGCAATATCCAACAATGCGAATGGCAATCAAAGCATTAATGCGAACACAGCGTCTAGTAATGCTGCATCATTACAAACTTCGACTGGTGCGCGTCCAAAAGTTCCTCAGTCAACATCGCTTTCAAGCACGTCAATATCGTCACTAATAAGTAGTGGTGGTGCCACAACAGGGATTAGTGCGCAACAAGATGGGACATCAGCAACAAAAATGAAGCGTTCGCCGCGTTTTTCCTCATTCGACTCGCAGGCGAGTCTTGCCGAGTTTGTGACAGTAGATGCGGATGCGGAAGCGGAGAATGTGAGCAGTACTACTGGTAGCGGTGTAAGAGTTGGCCCTAATACAAGCACTGGTTTTCGGCTCTACCCAGAGAGTAGTGGTAAGGTTTATTGAAATTATCTGTTCTTCATTACGATTATTTAAAATTTTCTACAGATTTCTTTTCATCAGCACCACGAATAAGGCGTGGCATGGATGGCGATGGTGTCATGAGTAATACAAACGAATACGACCGACATCAATATGTACCACGTTCTTATTCCAATTATGAAATGCCAATGTCATCCTCAGCAGCTTCACCACGTCGTCGTGTAGCGGTAGGCAAGAATGTATACAGCAACGTGGATGGTGGCACAAAAGAAGCGCGTCCCACACGTCTCGCCTTAAATACAAATTCGTCCAAATCTAAAGTAAATTTGCCACTCGGTGATATGAGTAGTAGCAGTGGAACTGCTGCTGCTGCCGCCACCGCACCACCAGTTACCCGTCCACTGCCCAGTAATGCAGGTGAATTCCCAGCAGCGGTACTGCCTGATTTTGTGCAAGATCATTGGCTTGACTCATGGTATGCGCACGAAATGCATCTCAGTTCACCGCCTAATTCACCAATTCCTGATTATAATGATGATGATGTAGGTGGCGGAGCTGTTGGTGGAGGTAACAATGGCGGGGTACGTTGTTTAGGTGTGAGTGCTGTTATAGGTATACCCGGGCCTTCTTCACCTACATATGGCGGCGTAGGCGCTTGCGGAGGTGGTGGTGGTGCTGGCGGTGGTGATGTGACTGCTGAAGCTACAGCTAGTAATGCAAAAATGTTGCCAGATTTTCTTTCTGATGGGCCAATTATACATTCGTCGCAGCGACTAGCTGATGTGACAGTCGGCTTACCATCTAATTCTATTGGCTCACCAGATGACCCACCGATGTCGTCACAACTGTCTCGACTGCGTATCGAAAATGAACGTTTACAGCGTGAATTAAATGATGCGCGTATTGCACTTAATGAACAGACATTACATGCAAACGCTTTGGAACGACAGTTGCAACACACGCGTGAGCTACAACAAAAACAACAGCTGGATGAAGTGAATCCAAATGCTGCTGAGAGTGTAGCGGATAGAAGTAAACGCATGCGTTCGACAACTGGCACAACAACACAAAATTATGTTACCGAACTGAAACAACAAGTGACACAGTTAACGGTATGTAAAAACTAAGTTTTTGTGTTGAAATCTTGAATAATTCGTATTTTCATTTTAGTCGGAGGTGAAAGCGCTGCGTCGAGAAAATGAAACTCTACGTGAAGAGGGTGCCGTAGGTGGTTTCAATGCACCATACTGTGATCGTTCACGTTCATTTCCGGCTGATGGTAGTGGTGGTGCTAGTGGCAGTGCTGGTGCAGGTGTTGCAGCAGGAGTGGCTGCACGTGGCGCTGTGGGTCGACCGTCCAGAACACAACAAATATCAAGGGATTTGCTAAGGGCTGCATCTAATGCTGAAAACAATTTAAGGTAGCTCAAAATATTAAGATTTAACTTTAATCATAAATTGAAAATATATTGTTTGTACTTGTAATATAGACAATTACTTGTTGGCGTTGATAACTTACGTCAAATGGCTGCTGATATTGAAAACTCTGACAACCGTTTGGGCTACGACGTCAGTCCTGACCTATTTTCAGATTTTCTAGAAGATTGTGATGATTATGAGGACTACTCAGATGGACCTACACTATAATAATTTATACGCAACGTTGTTTTGGTTTATAATACATACTAAAAAGAAATTCAACACATATTTTTGTTTGGTCGTAATGCGAATTGTTCAACTCAACTATAAATTTATAAAACAAAATATCATTATTTAATAATCATGTATGCATAACTATTAATGCGGCTAACTTAATCTAAACAAAAAAGAAGTAAAACGAGCAAAAGAAATAACTCTAATAAAGGGAGTCTAAAGAAACAATCATGTTCACTATAGACATGTATGTATGTATTGGTATGTATATATATATATGTATATGCTATACAAATTTGTTATACATACATATATAATAATATGCAGCTTCATCCTGAAAATTGCAATAGTTTCTGTTTTATATCTGTTGGTCGAAATCGATTTTTGGAAGGCACCGATTGCTGTTCATATTGCTTTTCTTCTTCCTTTCCTCACCATTTACCTATTTCTTTCTCTAATAGACTGGCTGAAAATACTGTTAAAGTTCCATCTTTCTTATTTTTGCTTTAAAACTGCCAACCCATTGAATTAAAGAAATTATCAAAATTTAGTTTTGTAAAAAATTAAACTCTACAAAAAAGCTCTAAAGGGAAAGTTTTAGAATTAAGAATATGTATTTACCATTTTCCTATATTGATTTGTGGAAAGCGAAAAATTCTAGTTGTAAGCTAGTATGAGTCCTGCCAGCATAGTTTGGGTTTCGGCCTAGCATTGGTTGCATTTTTTTCAAATAAATATAACAAAAATCAACAAAATGCAGCTAAAATTAGATTTCCTTTGCGCATGTTGAAACTGGTTTCGCTTAAGGCTTTGGGTGTTGTGGTAAAGATGTGTATGAGGGAGTAGCTTGAATATGCGCAAATGATCCACGATGCTCCTACATAATTTTCTTATACATTTTTTTACTTACCACTAGATCGTGTTCAAACAACAGAGGACGAGCTACTTTGTGTCTAATTAATTTGAGGTTTTTTGTTCTCCCAGTTTACACAAAATTTCCCTATCTTGCCGAATTTCCTATCTAACACATAAAAGCAACTGACTATTTGCTAAGATAAGATAATGATTTTGTAGTACATTTAGATCTAGTTTCAGCCTAGTACATTTCTGAGCGAAATCTGACAATTAACATACCTATCCCTACACGACAGCTGACCATCATCAGGGCGTAGAACAAATCGGCCATCAGATTTGCTGTAGCAATATGAAAAATCTGATGCATCCATCAGCAGCGTCTTGTAGGGATACTGAAAATTCCATCTGCTTATAAGAAAAACAACCAACATTTGCATGACTTCTTAGCTATGGCCTCAAACCATTTGTAACTACATAGTTAGTTGGGTTTACTACAGGGTAATGTTCATTACAAACACATTCAAAACTCGAGCGCCTGAAAGTGGGCATATCCCTTGGTAGTATGTAAATTTGTACATTTTACAGTGATGCACAGAACCGTGGAACCAGATCCGCAAAACCGGGTCCTTTTACGAAAGTGGATGACTTGGAAACGGTTGCAGGAAAGCCAGTTCAGCCATGAGTTGCCAAAAAAAGTAAATAAGAAAAGTTGAAAAAATAATTGAAAGATCGATCGCAATCACCTACAAGAAATGTTTCAGGTCCCAATCATTTTACCGGCTGGGTACCGAGTTCTTAAGTACCAAGTATTTAAATACACGGAACAGCATATCACTACCACATCTTGTGTACGTAGTACCTATACTAGTATGTTATCAATTGCTAGTTTTGATTACAATTCATAGTTTTCACACTTGCCGCGCTCCAGGCAAACCAATCTCTTAAAATAGGCAACGCACCGACGCCTTCACTTGTTGATTGCTGCACGTTGTTTGGTGCGACATTTAACGTTGTCCACCGAGCAACCGAGCGTGCGACTTCTAACTAGTTTTTAATAATATCCAACGTTCAGTAGCGTCGTTGTCATCGACCGGAGCAGTTCATTTCTTTGAATTATTTATTAGTGAATATAAATTTTAATTTTTGTACTCTGAATTGGATTTTAAATAGTGACGTTGAACTGTTGGTGTTATTATTCACATTTAAAAGTGCGTATTCAAATGTGGAGAGAGAAAAAAATAAATTTTTAAGGCATATGTAGGTACATAAATAAAAGTGAAAACCGAAAGCATTTTGTAGCTAAATAGTGAACTCCCCAAAGCATTGAATTCTTGACAGTTGACATTGACTTCAATTGGCAACGCAAGTTCACAAAAAAACGCAAAATAACGGTAATTGAGGCATACATAAATTAATACTATATCGTGAAAATGCTGTCCAAAAGTTCTTTAGGTAAGTTACACTGTTTGAATTTTTTGATCAAATAATGCCAAAGCAAAGGTCTCCAAATCAAATGAAATAAAAATGCGAAACCTTGAAGTACATTAGTGTCCACAAAGACAGTAGGTTATGTGAGCCTAAAAAGCCGCTTAAACTATTTGTTTGGCACTTTATACCATCGGATACATTCTGTCTAATTAAAATCCATCTCCAACCCTGGCAGGTGCTTTTGCTGAGCGGATTTAAAAAAAAATATTATTCGGTGGCGCAGCCCGCATGGTAAAAAAATCGTTCTTCGTTCAAAACTTTTCTTGCTCAATCATTCACAAACAGAAATAGGCACAACAATACCGCAATAAATTTTTACAAAAACAAGAAGAAAAGTTATCACAAATCGTACGAAAAATGTAAGGGCCTCATTCTGTATTGCGAACGAAAGCTGAGACGAACGATTCGTCTCCTAACGATTTCGTCTAGCAAGCGTATTCTAACAACTAATTTATTTCATTTGAATATTATTCGGTGGCGCAGCCCACATGGTAAAAAAATCGTTCTTCGTTCAAAACTTTTCTTGCTCAATCATTCACAAACAGAAATAGGCACAACAATACCGCAATAAATTTTTACAAAAACAAGAAGAAAAGTTATCACAAATCGTACGAAAAATGTAAGGGCCTCATTCTGTATTGCGAACGAAAGCTGAGACGAACGATTCGTCTCCTAACGATTTCGTCTAACAAGCGTATTCTAACAACTAATTTATTTCATTTGATTTTTTTTGTTTTTCGTTGGCTATGATCGTTTTTCATATTACAAACAGGCAAACCATTTGTCGCTGAGGGGAAAGGCCCTAAATTTTAAAATAAAAAATTTTATATTCTATTTTGTTTATCACAACAAAGTTTATATAGCGCGATAGAGCGACAATTGCGTAGGTAGTTGAGACTTACAAAAATACTTAAATTAAACGCTTGGTAAACATAAACAATCGGCAAAATATCTTATCATTTGTAAGTGTGTCGTGTATGAAGGGGTGTAAACAAAGAGGGGCGAGGGCATGTGATTGAGAGGCACGTTTTTCGAACAAAAACCTCAGATAGTGTGGTACACTTTATGGCCCCTTTTTTTTATAATCTACGTATGAATATTAATCTAATACTCAATTGTGCATAGTAGCTATGTAAATGAGTTCAATAAAATCTAATCTAATCTACAAATACACAGCAATAATATGGATTTTCATTAAAAAAAGTCAAGCATGTGGCTAAAAATGTTATTCATATTTACACTTGAACTTCACATTCAATAAACCGCTATCTTATCAGTTAATAAGCGTTTGCTATGAATGAATATAATAAAACTGTTTTTTTTTTCCCACGCGCCTAACAACAATGCCGAAGTGAAAAAGAATATTTGCAGAATTTAAAATTTTGAGAATTTCTATCCCTTAATAAAAAAATATATTTTTAATTTTGAAAAACAAAAATTCGTTTGAACAGCGCTCTATCTTGAAATTCGGTTCGATTCAACCATAGCCTATCTTTGTATAAATCCAATTAATGTTCATCAGAGGTAGAGCATGTTTGATAAAAAGTCCTGAAAAAAGTGTGAAACCATTACTGAAGTTGGTCGGCCTTCAAAACCTAAGATGTGAAAAGTTTTCAAACCAGTAGTCCATTCTACTCAGTCCTCAATATTCTAACCGTAATTCATTATCAATGTCATGTAGTACAGTTTGCATGTTCAGTATATATGTATATGTACATTAGAGTGTTTCGTGGCAGATTTGAAACATATTTTTTTTCCAAAAAGAACTTTTTGAATGATTTGAGCTTAAAGGTTCTGCACCTAAAGAGACATTTTCAACCATTGATTGATTAAAATAGTATTCCGCTAGTGCAATTTGAATACAAATTTATATCGCATAAAAAAATTCTCCAAGCTTTTAAATCCTATCAAATCGTGTTTTTGAAAAAATCCGACATAACCTAAAAATTATTAATAATAGCAAGTATACCTTTGAAAAATCGATTTGAATGATTGAGTTTGTCCTATGGCCATATTCTGAGCGTTACTAATAACTTTGTAAGCGAAAATAGTTACCACTTAGGGCCACTTTCATAAAAGCCGGTTAAGCCTAATCGGTGATTAATTTGACAGCTAACCGTACAAAATTTTGTATCAGTACGGTGACCATACGTTCGAATTTTGGACACTTTTTAAAGATTGTGCTTAGATTTGAAAATCTCAAAACAAACTTTTTAGGTGCGATGATATGTAGGTCACACTGTAGGGCAATAGACTATAGGTTGCTTGGTAGGCTATGAAAAAGGAAATCGTCCCAGTATTTTTTGTTAAAAGCTCTGAAGGTTAACAGGGTGATGTTATAGCCTAAATTGCTTGTCATTTTGTCAGTGGCACCTGGTCGTACAACACCAAAGCTATGATATGCTATGCAAAAATCGTTTTTAGTACCCCGAGATATGGTCACCGTAGCTGAATTGCAAGACCGTGAAAGGAAACAAATGCGAATGCAACAATTAATATATTATCCCTACAAGACGGTGCTGATGGATGCATCAGAATTTTCACATTGCTACTGCAAAACTGATGGCCGATTTGTTCTAGGCGCTGATGACCCCTTCAGCGCTTCCTTACAAATGACGGTTCAGATGTAAGTTAGCTGTCTTGTGGGGATGTGTAGGCAGATTTGCTTGTAAATTGTTTATAAACAAAAGCGAAATACAATAATCTACATTTATTAATTGTTAGATATCAAAAGTAGTGAAGCGTTTAAATGACGGACTTTACTGGGTTTGGTCTATCACCTTTTTTTTGGTAGTTAATATCACATATATAGAGGCATCGAGAGCAGTTTTTAGATGATTATTTTAGTCAATTTTTAAAAACTATGCAGCGCTACGAAAAAATGTTGCTATGGAATAATTAGAAATTATTCTCCATTTTCTAGTTCAAACAGCGCGCTTCATACGCCATGGCCTCCAGCAGCGCGCCACCTCTACGCTCCACTCGAAAGCCTCAGCAGCAGTGATGCCCGATTTGCAGAGCGAACTACCGGAGAGCGCCTATCAACCACCTCAATACAACGGACCTAGCTATGAAGAGGTACTTGAGATACGCCAAAAGCATATCACACCCAATATTGTGCCACACTTCAAGAAACCTTTGCTCATACACAATGGACACATGCAATGGTTATACGATCATGAAGGACGACGTTATTTGGATATGTTTGGTGGTATTGTCACCGTCTCCGTGGGACATTGTCATCCGTAAGTGAAGATCAAGCGTAATTCTCAGCTCAAAGGTGACTAATTTGTACTTTCTTTTAATTTCAAAACGAAAATAGCAAAGTGAACCGCGCTTTGGAACAACAAATCAACACACTCTGGCACACGACAAACATCTACATGCACCCGAAAATACACGAATACGCTGAACGTTTGACGGCCAAGTTTCCCGGTGAACTCAAATCTGTTTGCTTTGTAAACTCCGGTTCGGAGGCGAACGATCTCGCTATGCTTATGGCGCGCATACATACAGGAAATCAAGATATTCTAACATTCCGTAATGCCTATCATGGCATGTCACCATACACAATGGGCTTGACGGCGCTCTCAACATGGCGTTTTTCTTTGCCTGGCATCAGTAATGGCATACAACATGTTATGAATCCGGATCCGTATTTAGGTTTATGGGGTGGTGCAGCATGCCGTGATTCGCCTATACAAACGGATCGCAAGTGTGATTGCTCGCCAGATACTGGATGTGTGGCTGGACAGCGGTATTATGATCAATTGGAAGAGGTTTTCAAGTATTCATTGCCACGTGGACGTGTGGCAGCCATGTTTGCTGAGTCCATACAGGGTGTTGGCGGTACAGTACAATATCCAAAGGGTTACATTAAGAAAGCAGCAGAGCTGGTGCGCGCAAATGGCGGTCTCTTTATTGCTGATGAAGTACAAACTGGTTTCGGACGTACTGGCGAGCACTTCTGGGGATTTGAGTGTCATGATTTCATACCGGATATTGTCACAATGGCAAAGGGTGGGTGCAGTGAAATTAAGTGATAACTAATCTGTGCTCATTTCCTAATCTGTGTGCAGGTATTGGCAATGGTTTTCCGCTAGCCGCAGTGGTGACCACACCCAAGATCGCTGCTGCTTTGGGGCAAGCTCTGCACTTCAACACATATGGTGGTAATCCAATGGCAAGCGCTGTAGGCATTTCGGTGCTGGATGTAATCGAAGAGGAAAATTTGCAAAATAACTCTTTGGAGGTGGGCACATACTTCCTCCAGGGCTTGGCTAAGTTGCGCGAACGTTTTGAGATTATTGGTGATGTGCGCGGCAAAGGTTTGATGATAGGCGTAGAATTGGTATCGGATCGTGTTGCTAGAACACCGCTTAGCGCACCGCATGTTGTGGAAATTTGGGAGACCTGCAAGGATATGGGTGTACTCTTCGGACGTGGCGGTCTCAATGGCAACGTGAGTACAATGTTATTGTAGCTTTTAAATTTTTTGGAATGAGTATGGATTAAAGTATTAAGTGTGACTTCTAGATATTTTTAATTAAGTTGTTACAATTTGTTTGGTTCATTTGCTTGTGGTCTTCAATTGAATTTATCTTAACGCTCATATCCGCTCATACTAATCACACCCTTCTATATCATATCCCAAAACATCTTCTTTTCCCCTTTTTATCTTTCAGGTGCTACGCATTAAGCCACCTATGTGCATCACCAAAATGGACGCTAAATTTGCTGTGGATACTTTGGCTAACGCTATAACTGAATCTTTGAATAAAAATCAATAGATGGGTGCTCACTTTCAAAATTTTATAACTTGCTATTAATTATTTTCAAAAAAAAAAAAAATAATAACGGTTTAGGCTTCCTACTTTACTTTTAATCACAGAAAAAATCCCCTAAAAGTAGGCTAAGCTGTGCAAAAGTATTGCCGAGTTTTAGGTGTGGCTTTTAAGACTGTAACTGGTTTTGAAAAGAACTAAGAATTCTTATGAATACTTAATTTTATTATCCTTAAATTGCATTTATAGAATTAAGTTAAAAGGTAAAATAGTATTTAAGTAGATTCTATTTTAAGTTATGTTTTCTGTAATTGGCAATTTGTAAAAAATAACAGAAATTTCAATAAAAAAAGAAAAAACTTTTCTCCGAAAGTTCATTTGAAAACATCTTCCATTATATGTTTTTGGTCATCTCTTGAGTATTTAGAAATTTATTATTAAATCAAATATACTTTAATTTTCTTTTCCGCATCGCCTACAGGTACTCAGCCTTAGACCGCCCCTCTGCGTCAACTTGGAAGATGTTGATATGGCATTGAGTATTTTAGCGACTGTTTGCACGCAGCATTTGGATAAGAAGATACGAAATTGGCGCCGAAATGTATAATGATTTGAGAGAGGGATTTTTTTTTATCTTTAAGCTATGTATTACAATATAAAGTATTATTCAGAAATTTCAATTCATGATTTATTCCTTAGCTGTAAGAAATACTCGAAAATTCCACTTCTGAAGAATGATTTGATACACCGCCAAGTCTCGGTTGTCCATTGGAAAAAACCATTTGTCATTCATTTCAGAAGCGCCATGTCCCAGTACTCTGATCATGGATCTCAAAATATGAAAAAATCATAAAGCTTGGCTGACAAGATTTCACATTTATTTTTTTTTAATTCTAAGTGTTACAACTGAAAATAAATCAGTGTATTATATGCTTATAACTACGGAATATATACTATAACTATATGATGCATGCATGTATTACAAAAATTCTTTATATATCTAATAACAGCTTAGAGCTTAGAGAGACATTTAGTCTTATGTACATATGTATGTATATCGAATAATTTCCGATCAAAAATATACAGGACTGTTCCGGTTTTCATAAAAATATTCGTAACAATTTTTATGCACACCTTTCGATTAGCAGCATTCAAATTTTCCATCAGATGTTTTGGTTTTTAGGTTAGGAAATCAAATAAGCTTGAGATATAATGAGCAGCCTAATGTATAAATGTTTTTGTTGATATGCAACAGATTTTAAAAATACAAAATACGAGTATATACAAAATTAAATCGATTTTTGAGACTATCTCAACTAATATTAAAATAGTACAAAAGTTTATTAATAATTATACTAACATATTTATTCGCTTTTTATATTAAAATGCTTTATAAAAAAATGATATTAAGAAAAAACAACAAAAAAATAGTGATTCAACATTTTAAGGTGGCCCACTCGATTTTTTAATGAATAATAGATCAAAATGGATAATTCTAATATTTTTAGGATGTTCTAGAATCCGTATTAAAAGAAAGATAATCGAGATTGCAAAAATAACAAGCTCACATTTGTTAATTAATTAACGCTTTTTATGATTTTAGACCAAAAAAGAGTTTTTTCGACATGATTTATTTTTTTTTTTAAATCGGGTAAAGTAATAAGTAAACATTATTTTAAAATTTTTTTTTATAAAAATAGTAAGCGAATTTCGAATTTATTGACTGTGTGTACTTTTTTCATAAAATCTCTAATTTAATTCATTGGATTTGAGCTATGCACAGCTTTTTTAAATATACCACAACTGTCATTTTTCAAGAGAGAGCTTGAATAAAGAAGAACAATTCGAATAAAAGTAGTATAGAAGTAGTTAACTATAAATAATAAATAAGAATACAATGGGAAATATTCTAAATAGTTTTAAATTAAATTTATTTGCTGTACATAAAAAATATTTAAGACTAAAGTTATTAATACTCGTTTTTCCAATTAAAAGAAAAAATTAGATAATTAATAAAGATTAAACAAATAAAAAAATTCTTATCAAATATATTTTGAAGAAATACACACTATATTAATTTGGCTTTAAATATACAATACAAAATTTAAAAATAAATTTGGAAAACATATTTTGGAACAAAAAAAATTATTCTCACATTCATAAAAATTAAAATAGGTTTTTAAAGCTCTTATAAACCAATTTTATTTTTTATAAATATAGTGGCTACAATTTATTCTACTCCTAAATAAGTAAGTTTAATATTTACAGCGCAAACAAAACAGAATAGAGAAATTATAGATTTTTTTTGTATAAATAAGTCTTTCATATATATATTTATGTATATAGTGAGCGTTTAACGTTTCTTTTCATACTTATTGGTTTGAGCTTTTACAGACTAATTTCGGCTATTGTGTCGTTGGGTACGATACCAACCTTTTGCTTTTCCTTTTGGCAGTCCTGTCACACATCAATTTCTTTAAGTTTTCCCTCGTTACTAATGTCGGTCAGCAGTGTTTCGGCTAATTCTCTTCGCGCTTTTTGCACAACCCACACCATAAGACCAATGCCGCAGATGAGCTGAAATAATAAAAAAAAAAATAAAATGTATTTGATTAAAATAATAGCAGAGAAAGGAAATAATAGCAAAGAAAATTGTATATGGCATCGAAAGTACGAATACAAATTCTTAATGGTACAGAAAACTCAAAATAAGTATTTTCACGATTATAAGGCAATGTATTTAACCCAAGCAGCCTTCTCAGGTACGCTCTTGCGTAAATGCTGTTGGTAGTATTTTTTACAGCATACTTTTAGGCGCATAATGCCAGTTTGATGGCAACTGGATTACCATACCTATTGAGACCAAAGCCAGATATTTTTTAAATTATGCTCTTTTAGTACTGACAATAACACATACAATTTTTGAAAGGTATGTAGGGTAAATCAAGCTGGACAAATCTGAATCGCCGGAAACAAAACCTTAATGAGGGAATAAGTCATAAGAAAGATTAAAGGGCCGTGATGGGCATTTTTTTTACTTTTATGGCATTTCCCATCTTAATAATTTACCTCCAATCCAAATGTTATATATCCTGTCACAGCTGTTCCATGGTTACTAAGCACTTCCTGCATTGATCTGAGCGTTGAGCCCAAATAAGCATTTATAATTTGTGCTGGCAGTAATCCGAAAAGTGTTGCGATGTGATAAGTTCGCGGTTTAATGGCACTGACCTGTAAGGAAATAAGCGATAAAAATATAGATAAAAATTATTTCAAAAATGTATGTGTTGAAATAAAAGTTTAAATGCTGGTAAAGGTGGTAGATAAGCATAAATGTCATTGATTTCGAACACACTTTGAAAATTCTGTGCCACAGATGCGCACCCCCTCAATGTATGATTATATATTCTACGCCCGGAAATGTCACAAATGTATAAATGCAAATATAATGAAAAGTAAATATCGCCCAACAAAATTCAAATAAAAAAAGTTATTAACAGTCAGACATTAGCTATTCAGATGTTGTGAACTGTCAATGGAGAAAACAAAAAACACTTAAGCAAACAATTTTGCTGCCGAAAGAACGTAAACTTCGCACATTTTAAGGCGGATAAAGAAGTCAGACCTTGAAAATAATTAAAAACAAAAATTTATTAAGAAACTTAATGCGAGTATCTATTTTTCTTTTGGTGTAGCTATTTTATAAAAAATTTATTTTTTTCCCTATCTAAAAAACCACTTTCGAAAAAGAATTCCCCACTTTTTTTAATATTTGTCATGCAATACTTTTTGTACTCTTATTATTTAATTTAAAAAATTTGCCCAACTCTGCATTAATATGCACATAAATGTATTTCGTGATAGCAAAAATGCATTTTTTCTCTAAAAAAGAAATAATAATTTTGTGTTACAAATCAAGAAATATATACATAGTAAGAAATACTTGTATGTAACTGCGACAGTCAACTGATGAGATACTGAAAAGCAAATCACGCAACCGCCAAATGTGCACAAAAATCAATTAAGCAATAATATTAGCGTAAAAACAAGTTGAGTTACTAAGCGTAACTAAGGTTGTTGAAATTGAACAGATATGCATTTTGCACTAGGTATTTAATCCCGACACTGGCCGTTACGACTAAAAATTTTTAATTTTCGATACCAATTTTACGAAATTTTATATTTAGTATAGCGGCTTTTTTAGGTTATGAAATTTGAAGGAAAAATATAATTAAATTTGGCTTTTGCATTAGCACAGGTTTAAATATGATATACTATTACAAATATATTAAGAAATAGCAACAATTCAAGTTGCACTCAAGCGAAACAAGTTCCAGCAACTCGAATAGAATTATTGATTTTGTTGGCCTTATCAGAGCAAACTTAATTTCTTTAGGGAATTTTAAAGCTCACTGCAACTCAGGTGTGCAAACAGTCATTAAAAAAATTAATATGTTTAATGGGTATTTAATTATAGCAAAGACCCTAGTTAATGAAGAATGAGATAATTATTGCTATTTCCATATTAATACATGCGAAAAATAAATATAAAAATTCCAATAATAAACAATTTGATTAGTATTATAGATAACAGTTTGTTTAACTGCACGATTTTAAGTTATAAAGGTACAAAGTTTAGAATTTAAAATTGTTCAATTATCAATTGTTTAATCTAGTTTGAATAGGCGTGCATTGAACTCTAACATTTTTGGATAGCGTATAGTTTTCGCAGTTCATCAGAAAGGAAGTTTTGGAACAGGAAGCGATGAACAAATTTCCTCCCACTCAGTTATCGTTATAAGGGATGTTACGAAAGTGATTTTATCGGACGCAATCAATATAATATTAATATTAAATAATATTCTACTATAGTTTGTTTAAATAGGACTACTCACCGCAAAAATTGTATTTTGCAAGCCAAACGGAATGGGCGTTAAACGTGTGAATAAAACTACTTTGAAAGCTTTTGGTCCAGATATTACGCGCAGTATAGCACGACCAGTCTCATTTTTAATCAACCTGAAAACAGAAAATTAGAGAAAATGTGAAATTTTAATTATGTACATATATAAACGATTGAAAAAAAATTTTATTTTATGTTTTCTATGGATATTATTTTATCGACTCCTAATTATACCTTATTTTAATATTAAAACAAAATAAATAAATATTTGCCATTCTGATTTTTCTTTGTTTCTGGATGTCTCTTGCACTCCAAGTATTGCGAATATTACAAATTTAGCGCGGCTTATTATAAACGTAAACAAAAAGCATAAGTAAATATTTACTTGCCAAATTGAATTAATTATACGAAATGGGGTGAGCGGGACCGAATAATGCCTTTGCAAATAATTGGAATCCATTATTTATCGGTGCTCATTTAGCGCACATTTATTTATATCAGAGGCGTTTTTAGTTGAACGTATGCGCTCTGATGGCGGTCTTCTCTGCTGGTGGCACTAAATAATAATGAAGCATGCTTCAAGGTTGGGAAATACGACCGTAATTTAGTTTATGTTAGACCAACTTAATGCTCTTTGTTGAGACTGCCGTCTACTCTGTGACGTCAGTCATCAAACAGCATGGTTCATGAACCTTGAATATTTCCATTTTTGTGAAAGTTGATAAAACTACTCGCTAGAAGTTAGAACTAGTTAAAAGCAGCGCCTCTGTTTTAATAGATCGCTAACAATAGTACCTACCCCATTAATTAGATATATGTAACAGTAGCGTAAATAGGTATGTCAAGTGCTAAGTTCATAAATGATCGATCGCGTGCTTCAAAATACACAAAGTCCAATAAATTTAGCGATAAATGTGCACATATGTACATGTGATTTTCATTTCATAAATAAAACGAAATAATGAATGTTATTATAGTTACGCCAAAGCTGTGTGTGTATAAGCTTTAACTAAGTACTTAATAATAATAAATAATGATATAGCACGTTGGCCGTATGTTGAGAAATTTAGCACCTACAATAAAGATTTAGATAATGTGAAGGTGCTAAAAGGGATACTAAACAGTAACCCCTTCAATAAAGATTGGCGAGGTATGAAAGCTGGCGTGACGTACTTGCCATGTGCACTATTTTTAAAGGTGTGAAAGGTGTTGGCATATGCGAATATATATCTATCCATATTATTATTATTAAAATATGAGGCGTGTGTATGACCGCGATGCCTGAGCAAACGACAGAAACGATTTTGATTTTGTAAAAATTGTTGTATGGGAAACAGTGCGTTGTATTTTAATTTGTAAACATTGGGTCACATTCGGCTAGTTAAAACCAGAACGATTCAATTAAGGGAGCTGCTCAACAAGCTGTAAACTAGGCCACCATTTCATTCACGCTGTTTATTTGTTGAGAACAGCGAATATAATAAAGCGCTTTATAAAAGCAAAGCAAGTATTTTAAAGTTTAGTATTCAAAAGAGCGCAGCAAATGGCTATTTTACAGCAGCGCAGAAAGAAAAATATATTGGACCATGATCACAGGCGTTGGTTAACATGCGTTTTAATAAAAATCTTTACTTAACTTAAAAATACATTTATAATGTTGGTCAATTAAAGTCATATTAAACAAAGATTCAAAACGGGGTCGCCCCTCGGCAGTGGTTTGGCAAACTCTCCGAGTGTATTTCTGACATGAAAGGCTTCTCAGCAAAAATTCATCTGCTTTGTAGATGCCGTTCGGAGTCGGCGGAAAAATTTTCAAAGCGGCACACCACAAATTGGAAGAGAAGCTCGGCGCAAAAATCTCCTAGGAGGTTGATGATATAACTATTGTATATCGCGCCATATATATATGTATATGGGCATTTCCATCGTAACTCACGTTACATCAGAGACAAAATTTCACAAGTTAAAACTATATATTTTCTTATATTTTACATTTTTTAATAATATTGTAACATCGTATATATATGTACATAAACAAAGATTTTAGCTAAAATTAAATATAACAGGGTTCCCTTACGAAAAAAAAATTAAGTTGGTTTGGTGGTATGACGAAAGTTTTTATATTTTGTAAGCTCACCCTGTGTCAACTATTCCATTCACAAACCATAGCATATCTCTCATATCTCTTGTAATAGGCGGAAAACGCTAAACTCGGAGTAAACGATGTTACAAGCACAACCATAGACACATACCGTGATTTTAAAATGAGATTTTCGTTTTAACCATTAAAATATCCTTAAGATGAGCGCGTATTTGCAAAATGTGTTTTTAATGATACCCAAATCGTTTAGCTTAAGTAGTTGTCATGTAGGTATTTAACATTTATTTCAATTCATTTCTTGTTGACTCTAATTGACCGACAGACTTATTAGGTAAATGATTGTGCTAAATAACAATTGTGTGGATTATTATCCTCGCCTGTAAGTTATTTACATATGTATGCCGATTACCTGTCACGCATATTGCGCAATAAACTAGGAAAGAACGTTTATTTATGAATATTTTATGGATTACTGTCAAACGACGTTGATATGGAACTGGCGATTAAAGAACAAATTATTTATATAATGGTAAAAGAAAAATACTTGGGTTTTTCCCTTGAGAGCAATAATCGAACTACTACTTAAGGTCATTAAAATTAAAATGGAGTAGACTAGTGTAGAGGGAATGCTGCTCATGGAATTTTCAAGTTGAAAGAAAAGTTTATACAGTAGTGTTGTTTTAAAACAAGAAAAATTTACTAAAAGCTTCTCCTGCTAGGTTATGTTATTCCGATTTATAAAGAGGGCCTTCTAGAGAAAAGTAATATCGACTTTGGCAGATGAATTTAACGGTCACCTGCTTCTTCTAAATTTTAGTTGAACTTTGCAAATACTTACTTGTGTACTGGTATGCGATGACGGAAACTCCTTATAGTCCAATGGGCAACAGCCACACCCATATTTGCGCCTACAAGAATTATAAGTACACCCTTTAAAGCGCCAAACAAGTAGCCGGAAGTAAGCATGAGCACGAAATAGCCCACCACGATCGGAAAGCTGACCGCTACAAATAACGGTATTAATACACCAACTATAATCCATTTATTTTGCATTTCGATCCAAATTAAAAATCTCTCTGTATAACCGCGTGTCAAATACGCAAACAGTAAAAATGCCATAAAAGCCAACAACAAGATTGTAAATCCCAGTAGACATTTGCGGTGAAGATTAATTCGACTTGACAGCGGGACACGTGATTTAATCGAGCCACGTGTGCTACGGCGCGTATTAGCTGAGCTATTATTAACACCGACTCCTCCACCACCACTACCATTATTCGCCAATGGCATAAGCAGATCGTTTTCATCGCTTAGATCAACCATAGCATCATTGTCATAGTTTGTGGTGGGCAAGTTAGATATTCGATCGCTCGATGTGGTCGTATAGAGAGTACTCCTATAGCTATTAGCGGAAATCTCATCATCGGTCAGGCTGGTAGCGATGCGTCCGTTAAGACTGTCGTGCTTTAGTATGGTCGCTTTGGGACGCATATATCCACTATAACTGTTACTCTTATGCAATGGTTTAAGCGGCAACGTATTGATTAATTCGGAACCGCTCTCTAATATTTGAAGGTCGTTATCTTCGCGAACCGTGGGCTCCCGCATAGGCGTGCTCTTGGTTGTGTACGAGTCGTTGAGACGTTGCAGCGTAACTTCTTGTTCCTCATTATCTTTGGTGTCGTCGTTATCAGCTGTGACAACATTTGTTTTCGAGGACGTTGCTGTAGAGGAATGAGTTGCTGGTTGAGGAAAGTAGTAGTATGTTGCTTTGTTATTGTTTTTGTTTTGATAAAATGGCCATTGTAGCAGATCACTCGACGTAACCGCGCCATGGTTCAAGGTTGCATTCATTTTATTAATTTGTGTTGTTGATTTATTTTATAGGAACATTTGCTTGAATCGAGAAGTGAATTGTGCATTTGTTGAAATTTTTTGTTGAGCAGATATGCGAGATCATCCAAACAGATTATGCGTTTTATCGCAAATGCTATGATCGAATTTGTGTTTATGTAATCATGTGAGATTTTATATCATTTAGAATCATAAATTTAGCGGCCACGGATAGTAAACACACGCCCAATCGCTAAATAACGTATAAATGTGTGTAGGGTAAGTATGTCAGTGGCTGGATTTGTCTGTTGTTTTTTTAGTTTTAAATGTTAGGTTTGATATGGACCCCCTATCGAGTGAGTACACTCTTCCTTTGAACTAATTTGAGAACCTGTCCCTGGGTTTCTACTGCGAGGAACAAATCTACAGTAAATTTTCGAGCTCCAATTCGGTCATACTGCTAGATAAAGGCGTTTGTGAGGGACTTTCGTTACATGATGTGGTTTAGAAATCCTAGAGTGGACACTATTTCAATTTAAGACGAGCCAAACAAGTCTTCTCATGGAATTAGGGTTGGTACAGAAGAAGTAAGTATTGGAATGTACTGAACTCATTCGCATAAAACCTTCGGCGAGTATTTTGCGGTTACAACAAAAACAACGATATTTCGTCCGAAGTTGGGTCAATGACTCCCGTCTCTCTCAGGAGTCTGCATTTCTCTGTTATGACGAAAACAAAGCAATTTTTGGAATTGTATTACTGACCGATCGCCGGAACATTTACCCTATGCTTCTGGTGCAGAGCTTGCCGCCCCACTATGCCTACATAGACCCACAATTATGCGATCGTGCCGAGACGTCCCTGTTGTTTTCGTATTTGCTTTAACGAAATTTTGTTTTCTTTTTTGCACTTCGCTTTTGCTTTCTTTTTTTATGCGTTCAGGTAACAAAAAAAAACAACACAATTTACTTTCGTTTTTGAATGCAGCAACCGAGACGAATTATGTACATTGGAATCCACGCATGCACATACATACATTTGTTTGTGTAATTTTATAAAAGGCAACCATCACCAAAACTCAAACATGGACAAGGCGATTTTGCAATGAAAATTACGTCAATAGCAACATGTGCTAGGTACTCTCGCAATGAAAATAAATTATTTATTTATTTTATACATATACGCACTTTAAAACACAAATATTTCTGCCAAACAACTGCTCATTTGGATATAATAGTATAGCGATGTGCGAAATATTTTTTCCAAATTTGTTCACAATTTAATCTTATTACTTTCACAAACTCCACAGCACTATTTGGTACAAAATAATTGAAATTTCTAAATAGCAAATCCAAAGCAACATTTCACAATTTACAAGCCCCAAAGATTTATTGTTATTCCTTTTGTTACGCAAAATCAATTATATTTGATTGGAGATGCGTTGACGCTTCCGCAATTTACATGCAAATGTACATATGTACGCCAATTTATTAATACTTCGTGGTTTTATTTGTTATTCTTCACTTTTTTCAATTGATTTGAATATCATTTTTTTTCTTAATTGGTGTTCCAATACTTTTTTCAGCGTTATCACTTTGCCTTTTTTTACATTTGTTTATGCACACTTCCGCCGCTTTTAACAACAATACTCACTCGATTTATTTTACCTACTGAATTTGATTATTGCAATTTATTATTGTCCGTTTTCGCATTTAAAGTGAAAATAAACTAAATAAACAATTAACAGCTGACTTGTCTGTGTTCAAAGCAACTCTAACAAGTATTAGGGCTGCTGTGCTAGCATGTAATAGCCATAACAACCTACATAAGCCAATATAATAGGTAGGTTAGTGGAGTCATGCCATAATGCCATGGTTATATACTATTGAATCTTGATTTTACGCCATATCTATATATATTGATTTAGAATTAACAGTTTCCTTTATTGTTTGGAACTTTTTCTTATCTTTTATTTTGTTGACTTAGTAAGTTATAAGAAAGTAGTAACTATGGAAGTTTATCTGCTGACTATGGAAGTTTATCTGCAGCTAAGTTATATCTCTCACAACATGTTTTAATACTCGATGGCGGTCGTAAACAATTACCAGATTTGTTACGTAAAACTACGTTAGTCCCAACACAGAAGACGAGTGTGAATGTGCTTTAACTGCAAAGAGGCAACACTGGCTGCCTCCCTAAACAGCTGATTTCCTCGTAGTTTCTTTCTTTCCATTCGCATTTTCAGAAACTTGTTTTATAATTTCCACAAATGTTTAAATACAATTTACTACGATTTTTTGGACAGCCAATAAGATATATTGCCCTAACTCCTATTAATATTGCAAAAATATCAACGCATTGCTGCCGGCTCAACGAAATCAAGCCAATTGAATCTGATGGAGTGCAGGAAAAACAAGCACCCGGGAACATTATCTTCAAAAGTTTTACAGCTGCTGAAAAGCAAAAAATATTGGATATCTTGAATGGGAATAACGCAGAACAGATTTTAAGGTGGTTATACATATGTATATTTGTAAATAACATTTGCATTTCTAAAATCCTTATAATTCAGTTATGACATTGGCAAAACACGTGCTACCAAATTTCTTTCATGGAAAAAGAGAAATGGACCACTGAAAAGCATAGAAGACATACTCATGGCAGATGGATTTAGCACGAAGTTGGCTGAAAAGTTTTACAAAAGCATGTTTGAAGAAAACCGTACAGAGGCGAAAGGTAAGAAATGATGGGCTCTTCTGCAATCTAGTTAATTAATTGCTGTTTGATAAACAGCAGTGGCACGGACACCTCGTCAACGCACCGTAGGTTTCATCACACCTGCAATAGATGGTGAAACTCGGCAGGACGTACGTAGCTGTTGTTCACTTCGCGTCGGCGTAACAAGTGTAACGTGGACACGTTTAGAATTGCCAGCAGATAAGAGTGAAAATGTACCTTGTATCTTGACGCATTGGCATCATCATGAAATCACGGAGAAAAAGCTGCATTTAGATGATTTAATGAAAATAATAATGTACGTAGATCATCTAATACCAAATGCCGATGTCTACCTATTCGAAGATCCACCAATGGCACAGATAAATGCCAATCCTGGTAGCGCGAATCAACAAAATGTAAACATTCAAAAGTGTCAAGTAATTGCTGTACTAGCATTTGCTCTAAGTAAGCGCAGTAAATATAGCGAGGAAACAGCATTTGAAAGTACATCTTTTAACAAAGATGACAAAGGTTTTATGTATAAACGCCCAAATGTATTCTTTTTACGTCGCTTTCTGGCAGCCCGGCTTTTTAGTCAATTAGTCGGTACTGAACGTGTTTCTTCCGAGGATACTATACTTCAGCTTATGAGAACGCATTATAATGTCGTGCAGTCTACGGATGGTGAAGATGAAAATGGAGAGCCGCAGTTGTCATTTCGAGGTCATGTTCAGTTTTCACAAGAGCAACGTGAGATGTTCTCACAAGCAGAACGGTATTATCGGGAATTTTTAGGACAATCACTTTTGTTAAATTTGGCTTTTGTGCGTTTACTTCTCCTTCAAGATGAACGAAGCATAGCGGTTGTGACGCGTCACCAAAATAAATCAGCTGCAGAAGCCCATTAGGGTCGTTATGTGATAAATACTATTGTTTTTGTTGTAAATAGCATATATATCGCACACTAAATCAAAAAGAGTCACAACTCAAAATCTGAGTAACTTTCAGTTAATTGCTTCTGGATCGCAAAAAAGTGATTTGATTTTTAAAAACTTGACATCACTGTGCTCTTTAAAGAGTACCGATAATAGTCAAAAAGAAAAATATTGTATGTACTGGCTGCACTACTTTTTATTAGGCAATCTATGCCAAGAAAGCGACCTAAAAAAATTTTGAGTTGTGACTGTTTTTGATTTAGGGTGCGATATGTATAGGTATGATGTTAAAATGTACTCCTAATATACATATACCAAATTAATTCACAAACGCTGCAAAGGCCAATCTTTTGAAGTTGGTAAATTTTGAAAATTAGGTTGACCGGCTTCTTGCTCTTCTCAATCTACACGTTCTATGGTTTATGGGATACTACAACTTTATGGTATTGCACAATTAATCATTGGTTGGCTCAGCTGTTTTATGTGGTTATGACTAGATTCCAATCCAATTTGGGTAATGGTGCAGTTTAGGGGGGCCACCCAAAACCACATGAAAATGACAGAAAATTGTGAACTTTAACTGCAAATAACTTTTGAACGGTTGAAAAAAACAAAAATCCCATTTCAGATTCTAAATCTAGACGTGAATACGCGTCTTTTGACACCCCACTCGGCTTTTTTGGTCTAGTTTTGGATGGGCCCCCTAAACTGCACCAGTACCCCAATTTGTTTTCGGATTTAATTTTTTGTTTCCCAAAGAGCTGGATATTTTTTCTACTCGTGGAATACACCTCATTTTTATGGTTTGGGCGTTATGGCCAATTCAGAATATTTAAAATTAATTTTACGCACTCACAAATTTTATTACACTGGCAATACTGCAGCAACCACTTCCAGTCAAAAATCACAAACGTCACAAACGTGGAAGGTTGGAAATTCTTAACATTTTCTGATCAAAAAATACACGTCAAAATTTATACAAAGCAGAAAAGTGTAAAAAATATAGGTACTCCTATGCCACGACAAAATAAAAATAAAACGAAATCTTGATTAAATAGCTAGGCAATTACTTTCTGCAAAGAAACACGGGGTTTCACACAACCGAACTGAAACAACTTGTTCTGAGTGGGTTTTCTTTGAGTGAACGCTGTCAAGTGCATTACGAGGGCAAGAGATAAGCCTAGATCGGGAAAACCAGTGTGCCAACAACAACAATGGCCAATCCAGCAGGTGCAGGACCAACTAAGCAAGATATTGAGGCAGTTTTTCATCGCTTACGTGCACAACCAGCCAATAAAGTAAGTACACGCCACAAGCGTTGATAAATCTCTGGTTGATAATTTACTTTCATACATACTCGTGCATACATGGCTAACACAAAAACAAGTAACGTTGGCATGTGGTCACTTAATGGATCAATCTTCATTAATTAAATGAGTTCAAGGTGCAATGAAGTTAAGTTTGCATTGAACCAATGTATGTATAAGATCCATCCAACAGGACTTAGAAGTATTAAATCAAGGGTTGGAACATAAGGTTTTTAAAAAATTAATAAATTCTCTTTCCAGGCTTGTTTTGATTGTTCCGCAAAGGCACCTACTTGGTCCTCCGTTACGTACGGCATATTTATATGCATTGATTGCTCTGCAGTACATCGCAATTTAGGCGTTCACTTGACTTTTGTGCGCTCGACAAATCTTGATACGAACTGGACATGGTTGCAGCTTCGTCAGATGCAGTTGGGCGGTAATGCAAATGCATCACAGTTTTTCCGTCAACATAACTGTGCCACCACCGATGCCCAGCAAAAGTACAATTCCCGTGCTGCACAATTATATCGCGACAAATTGGCAGCTATGGCACAAAAAGCAATGAAGGTGCATGGCACGAAGGTAATTAATGGCTGTATATTACTTACACACTACTATTTAAATTTCAGTTGTGTTCTTTTGTTGAAAAAAATGTGTTATAAACAGTTTTGTTGAAATTTATTGTTAAATAAAATAACTCAAATTTGTTTTTGCATTATTACCTTTCTCAAACATTCAATCTCTCGTTCCGCTTACAAAAGTTATTATTTATAATCATTGATTGCTTGTTTGCTCTTTGTTAACTATGCTTTATGTCCATCATTCTAATTTACACACTTGAGTAGCTGCATTTGGAAAATACTGTAGACAAGTCTGAAGGAAATGAGCAAACGATCGGCGATGATGAGGATGACTTCTTTGCTGAATGCACTAATGACAACAACAAAAAATCACTTTTCGAAAATAACAATAGCCAGTCCGAAGCTAAGGTAAATGCTACTGACATATTACATACCTACATAATACATATGCACATATTTACAACCACTTAACATTTTTTGCGCTGTTTATTGGCATGTTAAGTTGTTTTTTTAGTTTGTTAATAACAATTTGCTTGCACTAATTTAATAAGAGAATAACAAAACATTTTGAATAGAATAGTAAGCTTACAGAGAGATAAAACCTATTACTATGAAGATTAAAAGCGGCAGGGTAGCTAGTTTTGTTCACTTTAAATGTCCAAGAACGTAAAACACCATTATTCGAATCTGACTGTCACTTTTATAGCATTTCGAGAGTTGATTATGGACTGGAGACTTTCTAAAAATGGTAAAAAAAAAAAAAAATCAACACTAAAATTATCGAATAAAACCATATTTCACCATGTAGAGGGGACTGCCTCTGGTTAGCGACACCAGTAAGCCCTTTCCCACCCAACCTTGTCACGGTAAGTCAAGTTGGCTGCCGAAAAGCTCCCGAAATTATACGACAAAAACCCCAAATAGTTCAAACGTTGCTCGAAAGTGTTCCTTAATCACGAACATGCCTTGTTTGTTTTCGTACTCTGATTTTTAAATCTTGTCCGATATCTAATTTTAAATTTTTACATTTTTCAGCTTGACATTCTACCACCAACTCCAAGTTCACAATCATCTAAAGACATGCCTGCTATTGATGGCTCTAATCTAGGTGCGCCTAGCGTAACTTTCTTAAATTCCGTTGTACCACCGTCGGCTGTGGCTCCTTCGATTGGAGTGCGCAAAATACAACCGAAGAAATCTGGTGTAAGTGTGTTTTTTAAAGGTTATGTTACAATGACTTTACTTACTTTTTCACTATACTGCAGATGGGCGCACGCAAGGGCGGTCTTGGCGCTACAAAGGTAAAAACAAATTTTGCCGAAATTGAGCAACGTGCCAATTTGGCTAACCAATGCAAGGAGGCGCCTTCGATGCCTGACAAACAATTAACCGCCGAAGAGGAGCTTGAATCAGTAGCCAGTATGCGTTTGGCCTACCAAGATCTATCGATGCAAAAAACACGCGAAGAGGCGAAATTAAAATCGATTGATCCAGCTAAAGCAAAGCAAATGGAACGCCTTGGCATGGGTTTTAGTTTACGCGGGTATATTTAGTATATGTTTAAATTTAAAATAACTTTTACTAAATTACTATTTTTCACTCAGCTCTGATGTTTCACATTCAGCTATAACCGATATGCAAACTATTCAGCAAACGTCTGGTCCTAAGCAAACACAATCGCAAACAAAGAAAAATTCAAGCATTACCGGATGTGATGATATGGTTGATATTGATAGCGTATTAGGCGAATATGCGTGTAACTTGTATATAGATAATATTGGTATGGGTGGTGGCCCCAACGGTGGTAGCAGTGCTGGTGGCAATAAAGCCTCAAAATTAGATAAACGAGAATTAGAAATGATGGGATTTGAGGCAATTGAACCAATTGCAGGTGGACATTCCAATATAACATCAATGTTCTCTGGCGGTGCTGACGGTGATGCCAAACCAGCTAAAACGAACTCTGCCACAGCTTCATCAAAGGCAAAGTCAACCGATTACAGCAATAGTTTTGCACGTAAAAATTCAACAGCATCATCTACATCAAATAGTTTCGATGATACTTCGGCACAACAAAAATTTGGTAGTGCTAAAGGTTTTGGTTCAGATCAATTCTTTGGAAATGAATCTGGTCAGGTAGATCGAAGGAAAGCAAACTTAACGCGTTTTCAAAATTCAGATAGTATATCATCATCAGATTATTTTGGAAGAAACGAGCAAGATAATCGTGGCTCGCATGGTATGTGCGAAGCACTATACAATTCTTCCATATATACTAATGCACTATTTTATTATTAGGTTATAACACTGGATCCAACTTTCAAACCCCGGATTTGGATGATGTCAAGGAGAGTGTTCGACAAGGTGTACATAAAGTTGCTGGCCGTCTGAGTTCAATCGCAAATGATGTTATGTCATCGATTCAAGATAAATATGGCTACTGATAGAAATTGTTAGGAAGCGTTTTATGTTTTAAGCGACGCGTATTCCATTTCTTATGCATAATTATTCAATAATGTTTTGCTGCGACTTAAAAACGAGCTGTATAACATAGAAAAATAAATAACGGGAAAAAAATAAAATAATAATAATCAATTATACTAAGTCAATGAAAATTGCAAAAGGCAAAATAATTACTGCAAAATATATATATAACAGCAATTTGATTGTTTTCTAAAAAAAATATGAATACAAAAACTAAGAAGAAAACAGAAAACCGCTATTTGAACGATATTACATTTGCACCACTTGTTTTTTGCTCTTTCATTAAGTGCTAAATATTTTTTGTTCATTGGTTTTTTAAGATTAATTTCTAAATGAAATATTTCCACACTTTCGTTTCATCTAAATTTTCAATCGAGACAACTTGTCTTTTTTACAAATTAATTGGGGTAAAAAACTACAGGCTTGCACACATTGTAGAAAACACCATTAGTATATAAGGCGAAATATCACATATAGAAGACCTGAAATTGAAAGTGATTTCATGTTTGCTAAATAAATTTATTAGATATTGTTAGCATCACTATTATATCAATGTTGAAATATTATTTTAGTATGTGGCATATTTTAAAATTTTTAACTACTATACCAAAAGCTGAGTGACATATCCTTTGTTGCTAAGACAAAAATCACTTGCTGAAATATGTAGTTCAGTTTTAACCTCATAACTGAGTTTAGTCCGACTTTCACTCAGCCGATGTGGTCTACAATTATTTGCTATGACCACTTTCACAATCTGCTAAATTCGTATGCCTTATTTTCTAAACTTTTTTTTATCAAATATAACTTTCAAGGATATAAAAGGAACTGTTTGAGAATTTATTGTTATTCAAATAAGGTAATTTTTTTATAAAGTATTTAAAGTTTTATTGAATGATATACATACACACATACATAAATTTGTTCAAATAAAATGCTTTTAAAATCCAAGCGAAAATCATTAGAGTTTCCATTTAGCGATGATGGACATTCGCTTCCAAAGAAAGGATTAAACTGCTACCCTCAAAACACCAACTACAGACATCTGTTAAGGTGGCATATGTGGTGGAAAGCAGTTAAGATGAGCTAGAAGGCTAACATGCTAGAATTGATGATCTGCTGCGTGGAGACTATCACATCTTTTTGAATGTCTTAAAACCCTTAATCTTACATTTTATCTATCCAATATATGTACATATATAAAAGAACAAGCTTTTAAGGATACAAGTTTTTATTTGTTTTTTGTTTTTTGGGGGGTCGTCGTGTACAATTGGGCTAAGAAGCTTAAAACAAAAAATTACAATTAAATAAAAAACAATCGTTAGAGAATTTTACAATTAGTTTGTTGTGGCATAACATTTTCACAAGTCATCTGGGTTGGGCTAGCGGGTTTGGGGTTTACACAGTTGAAAATTTCATTTCATGCGAGATGTGCTTAGTGACGTCTGATGGGGCGTAAATGCGCACGTGCTTGATCGGGATTTCCATAGGCGATGGCGTGGCTGGTAGCAGAACCACTCTCACCAGTACTGAAGGAGTTCGCAATAGCGATAGCACCACCGGTAGCGCCACCAAAATCGACTGGGAAGAAGGTACCAACGGGTTGTGGCTTTTGTTGGCTAGAACCAGCCTTAGTGGGCTTTTTGGCAGCAGGCCGACGAGGGGCGGGCACTTTAGGTGCTATTGGCACTGGCGCATAAGCATCATCATTCTCTTCTACAACATCTTCATCATCCTCCTGTGTAGCAATAGCATTATCCTCTTCGGCAGCTTGCTCCAATTCAACAATCACCTTCTTTTTAGCTGGCAAATAACGCTTAGCTGGTGCAACGGGAGCAATTGGCGCGGGCGCTTGAACAGGCACTTCCGATTCGGCAGAACCAGAAAAGCCTACAGTGACGGTAGCCGAACCAGCTTCAGGCGCAGTTGTTTCCGGACTTTCTACAGGTGTATCGTAATTGTATTTGCGACCTTCTTTAGCATCATTATCACTAGCCTCAACACTGCTGGCTGGATCCAAATCGACTTGTACGACAGCAGTGGGATTATCTTCAGCAACATCAGTGGGATTAGCTTCTTCAACAGCAGTTGGATTATCTTCAGCAACATCTATGGGATTAGCTTCAGCAACATCAGCGGGATAAGCTTCAGCAACGGACTGCGCAACATGACCGGTAGCATCAGCCACACTATCCTCTTGTACTTCACCAGCAGCAGCAGCAGACACAACACCATCGGCTCCTGTGTGAACACAATCTTTATTTGGACGCATTTGGAAATAAAATAGAAAACGAGAAGATGATGATGAATGAGAAAGTGATTATGAGTTAATGGTGTTAACACAAGCTGGTGCTTAAGTTACCTTCTAGATAAGTGCCGGTGGCGCCAGACTCGCCAGAAACTAACGCAGCAGCAGCTTGATGTGAGCGCGCATGACCGTATGACGGTTGAACATAACGCATGAACATCATGCGCTGTGGAGCAGCATAGTAAGGAGCAGCGGCTGGTTGCTGGTAGTATGCTAACCCTTTAAGAGAGAATGGAGTAAATTGTTAAGAAAGTTATTTTAAACATTTTGTATCAAAAATTTTTTTTTTAATTTTTTTCACAATTTTCTTTCCATTTCTCAAAAACTGTTATTTTGTAAAATATTTTCGAAAAATTAAAAATTTGCATTTAGTTTTTGATTCTAATAGTTATTGGTTTAAGTTTTTTTTTCCTTTGTATAAAACTTTAAAATACAATATTTTATTTGAAAATTTAAAAATTTCTGGAAAGTAAAAAAAAATTTACAAAAAATTAAAAGTTTTTCGTGAAAAATTTATTTATTTTTCCAAATTTGCAATTTAAAATTTTGTTAATTTTTTTATTTTCTAAACAATATTTTGTTGAAATTTGAAATTTTTTAGAGAGAATAAAGTAAATTGTTAAGAAAGTTATTTTAAACATTTTGTATCAAAAATTTTTTTTTTTAATTTTTTTTCACAATTTTCTTTTCATTTCTCAAAAACTGTTATTTTGTAAAATATTTTCGAAAAATTAAAAATTTGCATTTAGTTTTTGATTCTAATAGTTATTGGTTTAAGTTTTTTTTCCTTTGTATAAAACTTTAAAATATAATATTTTTTTTGAAAATTTAAAAATTTCTGTAAAGTAAAAAAAAAATTTACAAAAAATTAAAAGTTTTTCGTGAAAAATTTATTTATTTTTCCAAATTTGCAATTTAAAATTTTGTTAATTTTTTTATTTTCTAAACAATATTTTGTTGAAATTTGAAATTTTTTGTTTCAATAAATAAAATTTTTTTTGTAAATTTAATATTTTTTTCTGTTAGTATTAAAATACACAAAAATTAAGATTTGTTAAATTTATAATTTCAAGAAAACTTTTTTTTTAATAAAACTTAGAATTTTTATTTTATTGAAATACTTTAAAATTAATAAAAAAAAAATTGTTTGTTATTTCTTTACGCCAATAGTAAACTATTTTTGAATAATCAGATTTGCTTGGATAGTGCAAGATTTTTTTTTAAATTTGTTTATTATCATGGTATGTATTTAATTTTAATAAATTTTGAAAATACCATACATAATTTTTTCAAAACTAGTATGTACCCCTTTTTCAACAAACAATATTTACAAAACTTGAAAAATTGCGCTTTCTAAATCTTTTTCGAGAAATGGTTATTTTAAAAACTAATTGCTCACAATTTTTTAAACTTAAAAAATTTAATATTCGAAAAGAAATTTTTATTTTTATTTTAAAAAAATTTTTTTTTTTCAATATATTTTGAAGACATACTTTTAGCGGGCAACGCCTGGCTGCAGGCCACCAAACCGCAAATCACAATAAAAGCCAAAGAAGCGTTAAATTTCATTTTGTTTAGTTTTTTATTTTTATTGTTTAGGTTTTTGTTTTAATGTTAAGCACACGCGATTTCAAAAACTATGAATTCTATCCTTATAAAAAAGTCGGATTAATATGTTTTCAAATAATTTCGGTTTAATGTTCACTTCACACTTTTACGAGTTGACTGGAGCTAAACTTAGCGCTTAAGTTTCCACCAAAGAAGTGATGTCTTTCGAATGTTTCGCGTTAGATTTATATACGAAAAATTGGCCATATGCTCAAATATACGAAATGGGCATTGAATAGGAGTGAGTAGCAGCAGTGGGAATAGTGGACGAACGGACTTGTTCCTCCACAGAGCGTCGTATTGTCATCGGGCAACGAATGAAAAAACCAACAAAAAGAAATTAACAAAATTGAGCGCGATTTACCTGGCGTCAACGAGCGTTGATATTTTGATTCTTGTACTTTTTATGTAATAAAAAAAATCGTATATTTGTTTATAAACTTGTTTATTATTATTTATTTATTTTTTTTTTCTTTTGAACATCGGTAGTAATTACGCTACTTCAACGCAGGCGAGGACTATTTAACATTCAGACAATGCTCACGCTATTCGCAGCGTCGACGGAGTCCGCACACCACCCACCAATTCCGCTGAGAGCTCAAAACTACCGGCTTCCATCCAAACGAATGAACGAGCAGTGGTGAGAGCATGATCGGAGTAAGATCAGAGTGTCTTTGTGCTGCGCTTACTTTGGGTTGGGTGTTGCGCCTGCGCAGTCAAACGAAATGCTTTTTACGACGAAAGCCTTGACTTTAGCTTTGATTTCAAAATTTTGTTGTTGTGTTGTTGAAATGTTATAAATTATTATTTTTTGTAATAAAAAATTTAGAAAATTTCCTTGAAGCGATAAAATCTAATAAAATTACTTCGTAATAACAATTCGATAAACACTTTTGTTATTTCTTAAATTCTTATTTATTGCTCCAGTTGTTTATAAAAGTAATTACATTGGGTTTACCGAAAATTCAATAAATATGCAAATTACAGCACTAACAAATTTCGTTCTAGTTTACAAATGTAAAATTCTCAAGTAAATTCGTGCCACCATTTGAATATTTAATTAGTTCGAATAGAATAAATTTTTTTTGAAGGCTCGTGTTTGCTGTTTAATTGACGAAGGGTTCCAGCCAGAGAAGATAATTAAACACAATTTGAAATATTATCGAATGTGACAAAAATTTAAAACTAAAAATTAAAAAAACTTTTTGAAAAAAAAAAAAAAAGAAAATACTCCCATGTTAGGTTTTCGAAATTCATTTCGAAAGCGGTTCTTGTTTTCTCAAATCGTGGTGATGGCTTCCGAAAAATTCCATCTCTCACTAAAAGAGAGTGAGGCTGCGCAGAAAGTCCCCTCGGCTTTGTATTCGACGATCGGCAGTCTCTTAACATTGCGAAGCAAATCAGAACATTTGAAATTGCATCTCACTATGAAACACCCATTAAGAAATGACATGACTATATGCATACTCAAAAACTGTTTATGGATACATTTTTGTACGACATCTTCATTCTACTTAACCTCTTTCGAAGGCATTAACCTCAGTGGAAAAAATGTGAAATTTAATACATAAATAAAGTGATCAAAACAATTTTTTTAGATAATGCAAGTGATAAAATTTACTTGATTGACAACGGAAGAGAAATTTGTTGACAGTTTTTTGTTTGAAATTTGTTGACAGTTTTCGTACATAGAATGACGAATATTTGCGAAAAAGTCAAATGAACTCAATGAACCCACATTTATGTTTTCTAAATAATAAAAAACTACTTTAGGAATTAGAATGTGGAATTATTAAATTAAAAATAAATATTAGCAAGTGGTAATGACACCTATGACTAATATCCTTGAAGAGCAACATTTTCAAAAATGTTTGTTGTGCCACATAAAATCTGTGAGGAAACCGACAAACATTACTACAAATCCATGCATTTGACAGAAGAGTTTTTTTTTAAAAAACAAATAAAATTTTTATGGAATAGAAACAGTATTTTGGGCGTTTTTTTATAGTTTTTTTACATTTGCCAATGGAATTCCCAGAATGAGTGTACTACTTTTTTTTTAAGAAACTCAGCTTCTACGTTTCATCAACGCACACCACTTGCATGATTAAATAACGAAAACAAATTTTAGAATTCACAAAAAGTTACCCTAATAATGTCATTCTTTGAGAGATCTTTCAAAAAAACAGAGACAAAGAAACAAAACATTTCACGTTTTTCATCACGTTCTTAGGCATACTACACATCTCGACTACCGTCACTGCTACCTCTTACCAATCTTAATTCAAATTCTATTCGGCTTCCTTCAGCTACAGCTAATTTCGAATTTGAATAATAAATAAATTTTCTTTTTTGCAAACGTGTGAATATCATTTTTAAAATTCTGAGCATGTTCAAATCTAAAGATATGGTTGGTTTTTTTGTGTGAATAGATTATACGCGCAAGAAAACAAATGATTCAGTTGTGAGGTTAAGTGTTAAGTCTAATAAATGTTTCGTATCGATTTTATTAATTCGATTTTTGTGAATTTTGGAAACGTAATACATACTTAACATTTTTATGGTATTCCTATCATTGGCTATTTTGAGCTAAGTTGGGTTTTTCTATTTCTTATGGATTTTAAAATAGTCTTGAAGAGTTTTGTGTGGTTTTAAATTAAGTTTATCTTATGTGTGGTCTACTGCTATTAAATTTGTGTGGTCTATGGGTGATTCAAAAAGATGCTATTATAGATCCTTTCAAATTTTGTTGGATATGCACTTCGATTGCATTTGAGATCAAATCCACCTTTGAATTGTTTTTAACTTGAGAAACAGTTCATTCTCCACCAAACGGGAACATTTTTCGCATACATTTGAAATATAAACGCGCAAATTTTAAAAAAAAAATATATATCTTTTTATTTCTTTCCTTTTTCTCAACACACATGTTCACATGTTCGGATAAATTTTTGATGCCAGATTTGACAGATAGTACGAGTGTTGCCATGTGTAAAAATTAGAGATGCACTTTCAAAATGAGCTGCAATAGATTTCAAACTGAAATCAAACAAATAAAGTACAATACCAAAAAGAGAAGCATTTTATAAATCAATTGGAAAATTTATGTATGATCAGGGTTCATATGATCTTCTTTAAAAGGGCTGTTTAAGTACTTCAGTGCCTTTTTTAGAATAAAATTAGCAATTACCTACAAAATTATCGATAACACGTGTTCATTCAAACGAGCGATTAGGCATATTTTGAAAATATTGAAAAATCAATATTGACAACCGTCTGACACTGACCGTCACAACAGCAAGCCATTGCCATCGAAAATATGAAATGCAAAGCGCCACCGCTGACCATTAAAATGCAGTAAACACGCCCAGACACGTTCATATTGTCATGCGCACAAACAATCAAACAAATGGATTTAAAAACAAATTTTTATATTTGTAAAACGATCGCGATCACCACCTACGGCTGACATTAAAAGACATTGGCGGACTACAACAACAACAAGTAAATGAGTTTGTCGCACGATTAAAGAGATGCATTGCTGCAACTGCCCGCAATAACTCAAGAAAACGACAATTAATCACTTTCGGTTTCGCTGCTTGTATTTGTTGTCACGCACGAAATTACAAGCAGCAAATCCAAAAAGGAAATATTTAATGCTAAAAAGCGTAATTTTAATGACATTGTAGTGGATTTATTAAAATGTATGATTGGGTGACAACAACTTAATAAAAATTATCTTCAAAGGCGTCGTTTTAAATGCACGCACGCATGCAAAAAAAAAAATGTCTGTTGTTGTTGTTGTTTAGTCAATAAATATTTGCAAGCTCCAACTAGTTAGTATTATGACGGCATTCAAAATGGTGATGATCTTCATATTTATAATAATGATCATTAGAATTATTACTTTGCTCATTATAAGCAGCTACATAGACAAGTCACGCATTGCGTTCAGCGTAGGCGCTTTTATTAATTAATTCTCAAAACCCATTCTCAAACCAACCGTTCACAGGAGTCCAATCACATTAGAAATCATAAAAGGAAGACATGAATGTCTGTTGCTGCGTCTAGTAAGCGTGACTCATAAATATCAAGTATGTAAGCTTGTACGCAAGTACTGACTAATGCACGTGATTTTAAACATTTTGCTTGCGTAGACGTAGTTTCGTTCTAAAAATAGCATACGACACAGGTGCAGCGGTTGAAATTCCTTTTTCGTGACTCACTATTATCTAGCATATAAGGATACTAAGTATGGGAAAAATTGAAATTTCAAAAAAGAAAACTAAAGAAAATGCTGGAAAAAAGTGGAAAAAAGTCTCTTCTCGATTGACGCAATTGCATTACTCAATGGCAGTTCTCCTTTTTGGATGCATAATTTATGAATGTGAGATCATCAATTGGAGACCACGAATATAATGAAACATATCACTAACGGGCTTATTATGTCAAAAGCAACGCGATGCAACATAGCGTGCTCGTCGTTTATTTTCTGCCAATTGGAAACAACATGGGTTCGCAAATCGAGCTGCACACTTAGTTTTTCATATTGTATGTTCCAAAAATATATTTTCTTAATATCTCTGTAATATATGCACGCATGTCTTAAAATTCTAACCTCAATGTTAGTTATCGCAAGGGTGCCGCCTATTTGCTATTCCAGTCAAACTTTCGTGGTAATAAGATTTGCGGTTATGATTTCTTTATGCAAAATATTTTAAAATTTTTCTATTATTCGCGCATAATTCTGGTAATAATTTTTTAAATTGCCATACCTACATGCATATTTAATTTCTTCATCGATCGCAAAGAGTAATTGGGCGCTATTTTAACATAAATTTTGAATTTTTGAGGCCATTCATGGAGTAGCAAACATGTGTCTGCTGAAACTAAGGTTTGTTTGAAATTGATATTCTGCAATAATTCATAGATTTTATCAGCGCTAGTTATTCAAATTTGGGTAATCAAAAGTTACTTAGCGCCCAAATAAAAAAAAAGTTATATTGATTTCTTGTCGAACATGTTTGACCAACCCAAAGTTCTAGTTGGAAACAACTTTTTATAAGGACTGCTTCAAATATTTTTAAAAAAGTTTTTTCCAAGCAAAAATTGATATTTTATCAGTACATAGAAATATATGCTGAGTTTTTTAAATAGGAAACTGAACGCATAAATCTTATTCAAACTACGCTAATGCTTGACACGAGTAGTGCGTTTTAAACGCCTCTGGGAACACTACATAAATTATTAATGAAATAAAATAAGTCGTAGGCGTTGAAAAAAAAACATTAAATATTCTAGACAGTCATGCAAATAAATGTTATTTTTTCTAAGATTTGTTAAAAACAATTGAGGGTATTCACAATTTCAGCACTCAAAACCCACAGCCATCATAACAATATTTAATTTCGTGCCACCCTAATATATGTACATATTTCTGGACGTTTGCGTGAGAAGCGAAGTGTCATTATTTCTAAACCCGGATAATATATTTATTGTTTTGGCTTTATCAATATTTTTTCTGTTTAATTTGCAAACATTTGACACCGAAAATGTTGGTTGTGACTAGAATATTTAATTTTTTTTGGTACCAAGTATTTACTAGAAATTTTGTGGTATGGTGTACAATTCTTTTTAAACTATGATTATTCTATGATCGATAGAATTTATTATTTGAATTGAATTTTAAATACTTCAATAAAGCACCAGAATTCGCTTTTTATTATACAGTGATTTATAGATTTTTTTTTTCCAATTGATTGACTGATTTGAACTAACAGTTTTTCGCTTGCACGAACGACTGAACGAGGTAGCATTTCAATTTTGTTTAAATTGAGGAAAGGTGGCATCACTAGTAAACTAGTAAAAATGATGGTTAAGCCAAACTTTTTTTACTTCCACAAATTTGAATTTAATATTGTCATCAAATTGATATAAGCAATCGGAAACTACCTCAGTGAAGTTTCGAAAAGATTGACGCATTAATGAAGACAGCCCTCAAACTTGCATTAATGTCAAACATGTGGTCGAGTGAATTTACATACGAATGTGGTTGCGGTTCAGCGAAATGACGTGGTTATGCTGTGAGCACGTTAATTTTCTTTCTCATTGCCAGCACAATTAATCAATGTAATTAACTTGATTTTCATTAATTACAAAGGAAGAATGAACAGAAATATATTTACAATATATACTTTTGTCTGGTATTTCAATGAGTTTCGCCGAAACTGCACTCAAAAGTGGTTATAAGCAGGAAAGTCGATCCAGAACGCAAACTTGTTTGCTCTCCATTTCTGTGACAAAGTGTAATAACAGCCAAAGTAATTTTAAGAATTTTTTTTAGAGTGATATTTTAAATTAATTTCATATTTTAAAATCAATATTTTATTATTTTTCTCTGACTGTATCTTTCTGACATTTGATCCATAGACTTAGTTTGTAATACAAATTATAAATGCCGATATCTGTACAAAGCCACGCCCACTTGTTACTAGGTATTATTGCCCTGATTCTTTCGTACTTGATTTCAATTACTTGCTTATAAAATTTCGCTATTAAAATGAGCTTTCATTAATTTTTATGGTCAAATTCAATTTTGAAAATGTCATTGCAACTTTTTAAACTTGAACGGTTTGTTGCTGTGACAGCAAAATTTACAACGATATGACAATATTTATGTACAAATGTACATAAACCTAGTCCTTGAATAAATGGTAATACACCCGCAGCCAACATAAGCACGCACTTATATTTAACATTCAACAAAAAAAAAAAAATTGAAATAAATGTAAAGCGGCCATGGCTTGTGAAGGGTTAACCGCATTAATTGTGGCACAACTGTTGCAGATGTAATGAAAAATTACCACAAGGATGTAAAGTATGTATGTATGCATGAGCATGTATGGCTATGACTTCATTACTATGCTGCTGACAAAAATTCGCATGGAAGCTGTTGCAAACATTTGCTAATTTGAATTTATTAATATTGTTTTATTTTATTAAAAAAAATTTTTAAAGTGGCAGCACTACACCTTACAACCAAAAAAAAAATTTAAAATTGTTTTCTCTAATTCTAGCTCTTTCCCTTTCCTGCCAAAGCAATTAATACGAAATTTAATATTTCAATTGTTAACGGATAATTTTTTTGTTGCATACTTCAAGGCGCGTAAATCATGCAACCAGCTGCTGTTGCCACATACAGTTAGCCACCATAGCTATAGCTCTTCTTGTCCGTTTGCTTGACTTTCATAATTGCAAAGCGTGGACAGTGCTAGAGCGAGCTGTAGTCAAAGTAAGGTCCAACGAAAGCATGGGTGGGGGGTGGTGACGCAGTAAAGTGGGTGCCACATACAACACAAGTGCACTTGGCAGCCTCAAATTGCTGTGCGGCACCGCATCAAGCGGCAATGATTAAGTGTGCATTCGTGTCGAGTTTGCGAGCAAGGACATGTGACACCTACACTTGATGCCACTAAATGTGACTGCGGCGTTGAGTGTTGGTCACTTTGTTGTGCACTTTTGGGTTGCAGTTAAAAAAATGATTTTATAGTTCTCAATTTTTAATTTATTTTTATACCTAGATGCAAGTATTAACCTAGGTTTGCATGCCTTTGAAATTTTTGAATTTTGCCCAAATATATAAAAAACATTTTTTTGAGCAGATCTGGAGATATAAATTATAAATTTTAAATTTTAGAAAAATTATAGCTTTTCTACAAAGCTTTTTCAGATTGATTTTTTTTTGAAAAATTTGAATATTTAGAAAATTTTTATTTTTTTTTGTACAGATCTATATAATTGTGACCAAATTTGGAATTTAAGACAAACATTTTTTTGCGTTATATTTGGTATATTTTAAGATATCCAGAAATTGCTAGTTTTTTTTTGTTTTGTTGTATTTTTGAATTGTGACCAAATAAATTTTTCTTCGATACATAAAATTAATTTTTTAATTTTAGAAAAATTTTGAATTGAAAACTAAATTTTTTTTTATATTTCGTATATATTAAAATATTCCGAAAATTTTAGGTTTTTTTTTTTAAAATTTAGAATTTTTTTTTGTTGTATTTTTGAATTGTGACCAAACATTAAATTTTAGGTTTTTTTTTTTAAATTTAGAATTTTTTGTTGTTTTTTTTTTTGTATTTTTGAATTGTGACTAAATAAATTTTTCTTTGATACATACAATTTAATTTTTTAATTTTAGAAAAATTTTGAATTGAAAACTAAAATTTTTTTTTTTATTTCGTATATTTTAAGATATTCCGAAAATTTTAGTTTTTTTTTTTAAAAAATTTAGAATTTTTTGTTGTTTTTTTTTTTTTGTATTTCTGAATTGTGACCAAACATAAAAAAAAAATTTTCTTTGATACATAAAATTTTATTTTTTTATTTTAGAAAAATTTTAAATTGAAGTCTAAATTTTTTTTTTATATTTGGTATATGTCAAGATATCCCGGAACTTTTAGAATTTTTTTTTTGGAAAATTTTGCATTTTTGGATTGAAACCAAATTTTTTTTGTTGAAATCTACAACTGGGTATAAACGCTTTGTTTTAAGTTGCACTAGCTATGCCATTTCTATTATTCTTTTCCTAGCATTTTTGTTAAGATTTATTTTTTCCAACCGACTTCCGCTTGCTGCAACTTTTCTATGCTTTTACTGGCAACAGTTGTTCGTTGGTTTTCCCGTTGTGTTGCATATTGTTTAAATGTTGCTAACAACTTGTTTTATTTATTCGGTGTTTTGTGTTTGCGCAAGTAATTGTCTATTTTATTTATATTTTATTTTTTACGACTCACAAAAAGTTCTTCTTTAAATAGTTTTATGTTTTCCAAAAGTACAAGCGACAGTTGGTTGCTTGGCCATTCTCCTTTTTTTCGCTTTACTCACTTTTCAGCTTCTTTCACTGCATACATTTCCGGCATTTATCTTACGAACATCTCTACCTCCTTGCCTCTAGCAACTAAACTTTTCCGGTACACTTCACTTTTTTCTGTGTAAAACATGCCAACCAGCTGTTTGCGTTTTCGCGTTACACAAAATTTATTTTCACACCAGTGTTAGACAAAAGAAAGAAATCTGCCACACGCCGCTTCTCTACCTCCCTCCAAGCCCTGCAGTTTTCTTCAAACATCAGCAGAAAGTCACATTTTCCACATCTCTGCGTCTCACACCTTGAATATGTAGTTATTGTTGGCTTTGTTGCTCTGCACTGCCCTAATGAGCAGTGACTTCATGAGTGGTTAGCAGCAACTCCTTCAGCAGCTTCTAGCTTCTAGCATCGTGCCACATACATAGTTTACGCTTTGGACTGCACTTTTATGGGTTCATATTTCGTTTGAAATTAGTAAGTTCATTCTTTTCATTTGCTGGTCCTTGTGCTTGTCTTTCTACCACCCTCTGCCCCTTTCCTTGTCTTAGCCGCTCATTGCTGACTATACTTATGTCGGTTAGCCTTTGTTTTCGTAGCATACCAAATGCGTGTTTGTGTTTAAAGTTTTAGTTTAGAGTGCAACTTACCATACCGTTGTGGTTTCTACAGTAGTGTGCAGAAAAAAGGCAGATATGTCTACTTTAAAACATCTAAAAATTTTAAGAAATTGAAAAACAAGCTACAAGAAAGATTACTAAAAGATAAAAGAGTAAACAAAATTTTAAAATCTTCTTGTTAAGCTTGGGTTGAGTAATGCACCCTCTCCTCAGTTATATTTTAGCGGAACCTTGATGTACCCAACACTAAACTCGGCATTGAGAAAGTTATGCTGACTTTTTAGGCAGGTAACATCAAAAAAGGTTTCGAGATAAAATTTATCTGGAATAAGGATTAAAAAATTTCAGTATTCTGAACGGAGAGAGTGCCATTCAAGCAATTTTAAGTGATATCAATTCTTAAAGCTCTACTTCAAGCTTAAAGCTCTTTGCAAGATGTGTGCACTGCATTTATTTGACTCGCCACTATAAGCCCATTACATTTACTAACTCCATTAAAATGTAATTTTGGCTACAATTTTGGCTCGCATAAATCTCCAAAGGGAGCTAAGCTACTCTACTTGGACTCGGCAGGAACAACTTCTATGAAAACTTTGTCAACTCGAGCAAACCAAAGCAAGGCAAACCAAAATGAGTTTACATGCACTTGAGTTTATTAAAAGTGGAAGAATGTAGAGGTTTGCTGAGAGGTTTATATGTGAGTATGGTAGTAGCTTTCTTGGGGAAATGATATATAGCATATAAGTGATGATACTAGTGTAGATGGATATGGGAAATAATTTCATAATTAAATTAAAATTAAAATACAATTTTTTAATGTACATTAAAAAAATCATCTCGCAAACTTTAAAAATTTCCTATCGAAACCCCTTTAACCTTAATGGCATATTAAAAAGGTGGCACAATATTCAACATCTTGCACGCCGGCGTAAACGCATTTGCATATTATGAGCGTATGAAGTGGTGCTTCCGTAGCAGAGGAGTGCACTGTGAACGATTGCAACATAAAGGCGTATCAATGAATAACTGACAGCAAGAGCATTGGAACGCCTCAATCACGAGCTCACTGACGCTATAATGTGCGCAAAGTGGCCCAATACTGTTGATGACTTTGTTCGTAAATGATCATAATGATGGCCATTGCAACACCAATCTATGTACATATGTATGTATGTATGTATGATGCTTGATATGCAAGTTGCGTATACGACCCGTCGCACCCCCAAGATCATACAAAGGCACACCGTGCAGGGACGTAATGGCGCTGTGGCGAAATGCACATTCATTTTGCTAATTACTGCAGTCATACTCAACCTACAAACACTACTCTTGTACACACACACACACACACACACACACAAGCACACTTTACTTTGCCATGCCTAATTGTTTCCGTCTCAACCATTTAACCATCGATTTGCATTTTACATTTACAAAATGCATTGGCTTCTGGCTGCTGGTAGCTGGTTAGTTGCCCTTTTGCTGCCTCTGCACTCTGACTGGGTTTTCGTTCGCATACTTCAATCTGAAATTGAATTCTTCTTCACTTATATGCACGTCACTCTTTTACACAGGGGAGTATGTGCATCGGTGCAAGTGGCATTGAAGGGGTTAAAAAGTGTTGCTTTGTTTATGTTCGTACTTCTTTGTTGAGAGACGTGATAGAAATCAATATGGAAATTGATTAGAAATTGTTTGCTTTGCACTCCAATTGTTGGAGTACTCATTGCGAGAATTTAATAACATTAAAAGTGTATGATGTTAATTTACAGGCGGAGTTGGTAGGGGAAGACCGGAAGATGGAAGGAGTTTGAAAACGAAGAAATACTTTAAAAAATGTAGAAAGGAGTAAATTAGCTTTTATTAAAACTTAACTGAATGAAGAATAAAAAAAATATTCGCGCCTAAAAGTATGCAATTTTTTTGATTTGTCACCTTGTTTCTGAGCATTTCCTATGCCCCACAAGTCCACTTTGTTCAGCTATTGGTATTGTCTGACTAGTCTTCCCAGCTAACCAAAAGTGCAAAAAAAGGCTCCTTTCGGAGCCAGAAAACCCACATTTCTCAGAGCTTTACCCTCCGAAACGAGGCTCCAATTACGGACTCTTTTCGGATGCTTTTTTCGGAGCGCTCCGACTTTGGTAAGCTGGGTTATTTCTACCCCTCAAAGTATGTAACACGAAGTAAAATTTAATTGTTCGAGCAACTTTAGCCCTCTCCTTTCGTTAGGCTTCGAACTAAATGTTGCATACTTTTTGGGGAATTTGAAGCTTTGATTAGTTAAATCTTGTATTTCATTAGTAAAATATATTTTAAGATGGAGGCAAGATAAAGGATAAAGGAGGTAGGGATGGAGATGGGGAGATGGATAAAGATAGAAATAGGGGAGCGAGCGATAAGAGAGTGGTTGACTCTGAAATCGGGGAGAACAAAGGGAGAGAGCCGGGTCAGCTGTAATACTTTAGCGACCTAAGGAGAAAAACCCTAATGCATGATATTAATCAATTCCCAAAAAACAGATTGATGACCACAAAGCAATCGGAATAAAAACTTAATAAGCTTTTATCTAATATTTTTGTTTTGTTTTTGTATCAACTCCAACCACAATCAGGGAAATAACAAATAAATTTGTTTCAATTGACTGTCTGAATATGCTAAAGACCAATCAATGTACCAGCAACATAATAAAACACCACTCACTGGTGCCCTACAACCCCTCAAACTAGTAAAAGGCGTAACTTCAAAGACCTCATTATGCTGCTGGTAGAAAGAGTAAAAGACAAAAGTTTCAAAGTTCAAAAAACAAAGCGAAGAGCCAATCAAATAAATTTCAAACCTCACCTGACCAACAAAAGCTGAGGTCGCTGAGCAGACAAACATAGCAAAGGGACAGGCTGAGGTGTGCGGCAGCTAGAAGGCGGGTGGCGCTTTTTGTGGGCAAAAAATGTTTTCTTGTAATGTCTATGTGTGTGTGTAAGTGAGTGGGCACTTTTCTATATTTGCTTTGCATAAACACATAAATATTTTGTGTTTTGTTGTTGTTGTTCTTTTGTTGTTGCGGTGATTTGCTTGACTTTACTTGTTAGGCGCTGCTGTTTTTTGTTGTTTGGCAAATTTTCCGGCTATAATTTGAATTGGACATGGCGTCTAAACTTTGCAACAAAAACCAAAAGAAACAATAACAATAAAGTGCTGTGTGTGTGAGGTAGAACTAATAGGACAAACACAACAACTACAACTATTTTAGAAAAACCAATAAAAATTCCAAGAACAATGACATTGTGAGCAAATAAGTTTTGAAAACCGCATTTAAGCCACTAATGGGCAACCACACACAAAATGAAATTTTCTAATGTCAAGCAAAACAACAACAACAGCAATAATGAACGCAGGTCAACATTGGCGAAGAAGTGCAAAGGTCGTTCAACCAAATTGCGCTGTCACATGAGAACTGCCAAAGAACATACATATGTACGTGGTTGGGTGGGCGTGCAGGTGAGGGAAGATGATACTAAATAGACAATCTGGCATTTATAATGCAACAGAAGGTTTATGCGCATAGTTTGCATACAATTGTTGTTGTTGTTTATTTTTTAAGAAAGTAATTTTAGCTGCACTAATTTCTCACAAATTACCATAGTAAATGGGCGGTCAAATAAGTTCTCTTCTAATTTGTTTTAGACTTTTATCACTCTTTGCACTTAAAGTTCATTTGCTCAGGAGTCAAGAGGTCATCGGCGAGGCAGAATTACATCAAAATAAATTTTCTATAGCCTCTCATTCCGTTTTCGTGATGATTTGTGAGCTTTCACGAGCTTATCATTAAATCATTGCATAATTTTAGGAGCAGTAAACTCTATAAATCAAAATAGTCCAGTCCTAATTTTCGCATAATTTAAAAATTGCTGGCAACTACATTTGATTTAAGCTCATTAAAACGCCCTCTGTAAGCTTTTAAAACTTATAGACAGCAAAAGGTCATGACGACAAAAGCATTATGAAATAATAAGTAGAAAATGGAAAGTTGCTCAGGTAAATATATTGAGTAAAAGCAACAACTGTGAAAAGGCCTACAAAGCGAATGCGCCAGCAAATGAGGAGAATAGTGTAAGATTTTAAAGGAAAAACATTGAAATTGAAAGCTCAAAAAGTGTTAGTAAAACGCCTAAAAGTATGCTAGACATATTCATAGCAATGGACATACATACATACACATCCAACACCTAGTGGCCGTCCACCTCTGCGTATAAGTAACGTCCATCGATCGTATGCGCTTTGGCTAGACGGCAGCAGACATCATTTGTCTGTCTATGGCGTTACACTGGCGACATTTGGTGGTCCGAAAGGTGATGCTGCTGTCGTGAATTTAAAAAAAGGAAAGGCATTCTACAAACTGACAAAAGTGTGCGCCGAGTGTCATTGATTATATCCAACCTCTACGTTTACGTCTTTTTTTCTTCTTTCACACACCTGCTTGTCGTATTGTGTAGGTGCTCAATGTTATAGACTTTGCAACTTTTACTGCAAAATTTTTATTTTCTCTAGTATCTTATCACCGTCTTGTTTTTCATTCACAAGCTTAGTAAATTCACACTTGACAGCAAAGTAATTGGGGAAAAAATGCTTGCCTTCATTGAATTGATTTTGTAGTCGGAAGATACCTCCAAAGGGGAAACGGAGAGTGGGAGGTATGTCAATTTCATATTTCTGCCAACAAGTAGGTGCCTGAAGATGCTAGCATTACTCCGCACAACATAAAGACAATGATTTTGGTTCTCAGGGTGGTAAATTCTAGGAACTAAGGGATCATTTTCTTCTTTATAGGGAGCTTGGCGTCTAACCAATTTTCACGCATCTCAAGGTTCTACCAGGAGTCCTCACACTTTCTTACTTAAGCGGATTCCATAAATAGCAGAAAGTAGGTTAGTTGATAGACTTAGGTGAGCTCTATACCTTTCGTCCGGTTGCCTCTAAAAACTTTCCTACTAGGCTTCACATTTACTTAGATCATTATGACATTTCCTTGCAATTTAAAAAACACTTTGTAGCTATTATGCCAACAAATAAAATAACAAAAAAACAAAAACTTAAAGTTCAAAGTGGCGCAAAAAGTTCACACGAAGCCGAGCGCAACAAACTCAAGCGGAAGTGTTTTCGGGTGAAAGTCTTTTAATTGAAGTGGCCATTTCGCTTCTATGCTCGTTCAACGTCTGACCAACGAAAATGTCTGTTTTATTTCAATGAACGTCCTACTTCTCACTCTCTTCAATATTCTTGCATTTCGCTAACACTTTGCTGTCACTGTGTTTGGCTTTGCCTTGCCTCTTTGCTTGAGCGTTCTATGTGCTGCAAATGATGATGTTTAAATTCAATGATGCAGTTAAGTGGACAATTTCTTTTTATCAATTTGTTGTTGTTGTATGTCGTCTATTTCTTTGACTATTTGGCCACTGAGCACATACCGGAAATGTGTCCTTTGTATGACAATCAAGAAGGGCGCCATACTTGTATGCAACAACACACACACACACACACACACATAGATAGATAGAAAGTAATGCCTCATACATCACAAACAAATTCATGCATTTAAGTGCTCGATTGCTTTCTTTCTTTTGTGAAATATTGTCTTTTATATTTTGTTTCTCATTCTTTCCGCTTTATTTCGACGAAATTCTTGACAATTTGTGTTTTGTTGGAAATTACAGGAAGTTGTTGGCATTTTTAAATGTAAACTTTTGTATGAGTAAGTATGTGTATGTGTGTGTGTATGTATTTAGTGGTAAGCAAGTATTTTAGTTATTTTTCTCAGTGTTTTTTTTGTTGAGCGTGAAAAAATCTGTGTTCGTTGTAAAGGCATTTTCCTGGCTAATTGCCACTTTACAACTTGCAATGGCAACCCTGCTATTAGTCACTACATAGCTGCTGTCCATAGTAATTATTTATTGTTTAGTTGTTGTGCACCTCAGCAGCTGGCTTTTTAGTAGGCAATGAGCAGCAAATGCGTAATTTGCGCCTAAGTTTATGCTTCCATGTTTAGTGAAATTTTATATGCATTCGTGTGCTGTAAGGCATATTAAATTTCAAAGGCAATGTAATTATTAGGTAAGATTTTATTATAAAAAAATGTGCCCAGTTTACCTATCATTAATTTCATAAAATAAAAAATAATAATAAAATGTGCGCCTAAAGGTATGCAACAATTTTTTACACGCTTCTCATGGTGCCAGAAGTTTGGGAAGATAGTTAGTGATAGGATCTTTAGAGACAAAACAGCCTTATAATCAACTGACTGCCTGAACGATCGACTCTATAAAAAAGCTTTCAGCTAGCCTGCAAAGTTCCCTCGAGCCCTTCTACTTCTTCCCACTACTTCAGTTTCTGAATCCGCTTGGACATCAACCTCAGTTGACTTGTTTTCCTTAGACATCATCGTACCCTAAGCAGCTTAAATATCGGAATATCACAAACAAAACTAAAATTTTTCCTACCTTTCACTAACTCGACAATGTCTCGACTGCCAATCAAACAACAATTCTTAAATTAATTACCACTTTTCTTAAGCTTATCATTTATCAACAAAGTACAAATTTAGTATGCACCCTTGGCATTATTTCACTTCTGAATTTAATCACTTGCAAAGGACATTATCAAGGATATATATGTTTGTTCAAACAATAAAGGTGTCCAGGCGTGTACGAAGCTGATTTTATGCTAATCACTTAAGACAACAAAGCCAATCAGCATGTAAATATGCAATTCGACACAAACACACACACTCACACACACACACACACACACACATACCCCTTCCACTCAAGTTTGTTAATATAAACATGACCATTCATGGGTTGAAATTAACAACCAAAAGGTAGCTAAACAGTAAGAACAACAACAAACTAAGCGAATATGTTGTAGAAAATGAGCTGTGAGAGAGTTTTATGGTTGTTGTTGTTAAGCAGTTGTGTAGTTAGCCGTAGGGCGACTTTGCGGTTTTTAGTCAACGTGAGTAAAACAATAACAACAAATACAATGCATATATGTGGAGTTAGGTCCAGTTGGCAATGCGACACTGTGCGGTGCAGCAATCACATAGAACGAGTCAAATGGGAGTTCGTGTGTGTATGAAAGCATTGGCTGATAATTTGAAAGGAGTAAAAATTGTGGATTGCATGGATGTGTGTGTGTGTGTACGTCGTTGTACGGTACAGGGACAACTTTTGCAAATTTTACTACTTTGCTGCAGGCAGACAGCGAACGAACTTCATGTGTGAAAGCGTTAAAGTGAGTGCGATACGAAGAGCAGCAAAGGCATGTTACTAGGTGCCCTGCGAGAAAAGAAAACTCATAAAACTATATATGTATTTATTTGTTGAGTCTTAATTTAGTATTAATTGTGGTAGTCTGGTGCTCGTTATAAAAAATATTTGAAAAATATTTTCGCCATGAGTTTTTAAATTTTCCAGGTTACATATAACTAGTTAGTTACCACTTTTTCAGTTATAGTTACCACAAATAAAAGTTATATCTCACCTATATCGCTAATCTCATGCATCCTACCAATGAATTTGTAAAGAAACGTATATTTATTTGCTATCCCTCATATCACTCTTCCAAAACGCTGGTGTATGTATATTCATCACAATTTTCCTACAGGATTACATTAACTTAAAGCACTATCCATACCAAGCTCATGTCTATGAATTTGTATATTTTTAAATTTCGTTGCTTTATACTGAGTATGTTTGCAACATTGAATGTTAAATGGTTCTCGTATAATTGCGAGTTAGCATGCGAAAGTATTTTAATTGAATTATTTTCATTGTTGCCACTGTCAAGTTATTGCTTTCTCTGCACGCTCGCTCGCTCCCAATCATAGGTTAATTTTATTTTTTGATGCTTTTGTTTTGGCGAAAATTTTGCTTGTTAATTTCATGGAAATTTGAACAAACAAAAATAGTATAGAAAGCGCAGAGAAAATATACATACATACATATGTACATACATATATGTATGTACATACATATATGTATTTATGCAAATAAATTTAGTGTGCGAAAAAAAAGTTTATAAAAAAAAAATCGTTCCAACAAATGAACTCGCAAAACATTTAAATGAGTTAAGCGACAATTTGTTGTTTCAAACGAATCAACGAGTCATGCACACAACAATAAATGCCTTGAGGTGTTTTTTTACACTACATTTATGTGGAGACAAATAGAGCAATTAAAGGGTTAACAACAAATAAAAACAAAAAGCAAACAAGCTTTAAGGCAAAAGTTGGGTTTGTGGATGGGTTAATGTGTGGATAAAAGAAGCAGCGCGAATAAGAGTTTGAATTTAAGCTTTTTAAAGGAATTTACCAAGTTTAAAAAACGCAAGGGCAAGTACAAAAATTAAAATTTTTTAGTGAGTTTCCTCAACGATTTAAAAAAATATCTTTAAAAAAAAAAAAAAAAAATAGTTTTTTTGGAGTTGCAGTACTTTAAAATTTAAGTTTAAGTTTTTAAAATTCACAAACACTCAACACAAACTCATAAATTTGACTTGACCTTTGAACCATTTATGAAACACCAAAATTGATTATGATCCAAATATGAAAAATATTCTTAGCCCTTTGATTGCAAGCGTTAGCTTCACTTTCTTTTACCACAAATATTCGCCATCGAAACCAACCATCAGCCATATCTCCATATTTAGCTTTATGCATGTTAGAACCATTGATTTAGCTCAAAAATACTTGCACCCCGCATCCTTTTAGCTCATCACCACATAGCCAGTCATGTGCTACAAAGTGTGCTTAATTCCCCAATTCATATGCAAATTTATTTTATCGCCATTTCAACATCGTCATCATCACCATTGGCATTTGTTCATCCAACTTTGTGCGGAAGCGCTCACCAAATGGTCATACATACATACATATGTTTGTATGCAGCTACACAAACACCACTGAATCTTTATTGGTGTAAGAGACACAATCATCGTAACGTATCCTCTAACTCATCAACCATTGTCAATCAAGCAACGAACAAGTTGCATTAGCTTCAACACCAACTTCAGCAGCTTCCTTCATATTGTAGTCGTTATGCTTTGGATTTTTGTAAAAATTTTCTATTTTTCTTGTTTGCATGTGAGACCCGATCTATGCCATCCTTTTATGTTCATGCGATTCATTATGGCTTGTAAATGCGCATTTCATTGACGCTTAACCCAACATTTTAGGTACGTATGTATGTAAGTGTTGGCATCATTTCCTGCTTGCTTCAATTTTACTTTTGATTTTCACTTTTCATTCTTCTTCTTTTTCTCCTCAAACATGCCAAAATCTACCGTGTTCACACCAAAAATTCACCACAGCGTGTTAAGCGCGCGCCCACAAAATGTAGGGTCAGTTCGCATTCGTTTTCGGTGCGGGCATTGCTGTTTGACTATTCAAATACTCGAAAGTCCAAGCAAAATCAGCAATCGGGCGCACCACAAACTCGTGCACTGCACACATACTCCTTTACAGCTTACATCGACGAGTGCCAATTCGTGCATTCGTTTGTTTGTTGAGCGCCTCTTACTAGTCATTTTGTGGTTTGACTTTTGCTAATCCGTTACACTTTGGAATTTATAGCTTTTGTGCTCGCACCACAACTTCTATGAGCTTCCAGCCTCTTAGCGCAACTCCATCTACGATATTTCACTGATTTGTTGTAGTATTTTGTTAGCCCTTAGCTACACCAACACCTTTCATCAGCGCACATGCCTTTTTTCGGTTTTGTCCAGTGTTGCATTCATTTGTTAGTTTTGTTTCTTGTTCTTCTTCATACTTTTAGTTTGATTTCGTTTGCACGCGCGGGAATTCCAAATGTTGACTTTTACTGTTATTTGCTGTTTTCCTTGGTTGCATTTGTTTAACTTTTTTTATTGTTCATTTTGTGTTAGTTTTCATGAGTTGTTGGACTTTTTGAATTTTTATTTGGTTTTTTTTTTTTTTTGTGTTTGTAATCTGTGCGCCTTTGCCATCCTGTGAGTTTTCCACAATTTGTATGCAACAAATGCAAAGTCTATAAAATGTATAATAAAATTAAAAAAACAACAACAAAACACTCCAATTCATGCAGAAAATAGAAAGTTCATAGGATTTCCATGAGAGTGCGAATATTGCGGTCAATGAGTGGCTTACGATTGCGGGCACCTTTAGTGTTGAACATAAACAGATGATCTCCCTATATTAAAAATTTAAAGTGGAACGGAACTAATGGTAAACTGAAAGTTAAGCAAATGTCCATATTTTAAAAAGCTTTGAGGATTTTATTTTTGGAAAGTTTTAACATTTTATGGGACGGATGTTATTTGGAACATGTTAGACCACGCCACATGAAGGCAGGGAGAGTTTGCCTAAAGAACATGACCAAGCTTTCAAACCTCATTATGTATTTGCCCACTGCAGTCTTCGGATAGAATGATTAGAATTATATAAATTCTTAAAAACAAATATAGGAACAATGAGCTGCCGCGAGGGTTTTTGTAGAGTGTTTCAAAGTGTTGATTCTTGAGAGTGCTGCCAGAACAGCATTTTGGGCATAGTTGTGATGTCGACTGGGGACTGCGCTATAATAGTGATACCTCAACGATGGCGCACACCAAGAAACTTCTCCCCAATCTTTCAGAATAGGGAGGAAAAGGAGTCGATTCATCATATTTAAAATACAATTATTAAACAACTTTAAATTGTTGAAAGCAACACAAAGTAAACCAACATTGAAATAAATTTGCTTGAAAAAATGAAGCCGAACGCAAAGCCACAAAGCTTAAAATGATGGTAGGCGCTACAAGACAAAGCAACAAAAGAGCCACGAAGGTGTATTTGTGTGTTAGTCAAAGCTAAAAGCACATTTGACACGCTCCGATTGAGTTTTGAACTTCACGAGCTCCCTTCCATATGGCTGCTAACAAATGAGTCAGTCAGGCTAGCCAAGCAGCCAAAAGCTGGATAAGCGGAAATGTTGTGCTAACAAGGGAAGCTCAAGCAGTGACGCCTGAAGCCCCAAGCGTAGCTTAAGTGTAAGGCGTTGAGGGGGAAGGGGCAATGAACAAGTAAATGTGGCGCAGAGCAGAAGGGATGTGCGCGCAAGGAAGCTGCGGTTTTCTAGCTTTATTGTTGCTGTTGTTCTTTTTGTTCATGAAATTGCTTACTTTTTTGCGGCGCGTTGCCCATGGCTATAGCGCACTAGCGCATTTTCGGTTGGTTTTATTTTTTTTTCTTGTTGTTGGTTACGGTATTGACGCCGACGACGAAAACTTTCACGCCGCTGATGCAGCATAAATTCGTCTAAATTTGAGATTTTAAGTTGAGCGTTTTGAAAGTTTTTGAGCAAATCAGTTTTCGTACAACAATTACAACATGAAAATAGTTGAAGTGGTTGAAATTTGTTAAGTTGCAGCTAAATGTGCAACATTGTTTTTGTTTTCTTTTTTTTGTTGTTGTGATTTTTGCGCTAAAGTGTTTTGAAAATATTTTTTTCAAAAAAGAAATTTTATTGGAATCACGCTAAAGTTCTTCAAAACTATTAGCGCTGCTTGCTTAAGTTTTCACAGTGAGAGTAAAGTTTTGCGAATGGTGTTGTTGTTGTTGTTGTTATTGTTATTATTGTTGAGTTAAAGCATAAAAGTCGAGTGGCGTTTTTCAAAGCTCACTGACTTGAAACATTTTCAATTTTCAAGTTTAATTTTTGTGTTGCCTATTTTTAGGCGCACACCAAATATCAAATTGTGTTGCATATGCTTAGGCGCTAAGCTCAACTGATGTCCTTGGCCACCATCAAAGTGTACAAAATTTAAAAAAAAAAGTGTCTTGCGCGAACTCAAACAATTGGATAATTTTGTTTGGAGAGCTACATTTTTTAACCGTGGAGAAATTGTTCTTTGTTTATATTTTAAGACTATAAATGTGGCATACTTTTAGGTGTATTTTTTAAAGAAATTTTATAAATGTACTTTGGTGTTGCTATGCAGAAAAAAGAAAATCTGATTGTTTTGGAATTCAATATAAAAATTGATGTAAAGGTGTTTAGCCATAGTTGATGTGGTTTGGTACACTGAAAAAAAAAATCGAATCAAAATTGACGTATACCAACTAGTGCCTTATAGGCAAAGCTGAGATCAATTGAAACCCTCTGTAGGCGAATGGGATTAAGTAGAGAGACAGTCTCTTTAAGGAATAGTTACACGATTTTTTGCAGTGTAATTCGCATATTACTTACACATGCGTCCATATACTCGTAAGTATGCCTCTCTCTTGGTTAGGTGCCTTGGCGTATGCTTTCATAGCCTGCTAACTACTGTTAAATGCTTAAATGAATTTGTAAGTTTGCGCAAAACTTTTCCACCTCGTACTCTCGATCACATTTTTTCACTGAAGAATTTTGTCTGTTCGATGCATCGCCTCGCTTTGAAACTTTCTCTTCAACAGCAAGTTTACACCCTACTACAAATACTCCACCGCACTTTGCCTTTTCGCCGGCGTCGTTTGTATTTTACAGCAGAAGTTTTGCAATTATGTATTTGAATTTGATGTGAAGAAATCCTTTGAAAGCCTGACATTTCGTCTCTATGAAGGAAAAGAAATTATGTGGAATCTTTTTTTGTAAGCAAATATGTGGAATAAATGGGAGCACATGTGAAGGAATGAAAGTTGAAATGTATGTCTCGTGTGAGTACAATTTCAAAATTTAATGCTGGAGAAATATTTAATAGACAAAAATATTTAAAGAAATATTGATGCACTTTAAAGAGAGAATTCATCTCAAATATACATACATATGTATATATGAGTGTATAAGAGTGCACAAAATATTTAAAGGCATGGAAGAGATGGCAATATAAGCTCCTTTTAATGTTAGACCATCAGCTGTTTTAATTTTATTAATAGAAAAATACATATACATATGCCTGTCTCTTTCTGCCAAATTCTCCAAAAATATATCGATCTTCCTTGAAAGCTTAAAATTTACTTAAAGGCCATCACTGTTCTTTAATCATACACTTCTCTTCTTCTTCGCATTGTAATCTCAATTCCCTTTAGTGTTTAAGCCATCGTTTATTTATTTATTTATATTCAGCCAATGTTGCATAAATGGCATGAATTTGGCGCAGTCATTTATCCGTTGTTGCACATTTTTAGCACTTAATAAATCCTGTAAGACATTGTCAATACATAACGGCGAATGTGAAAAAAGGGAGCAATGCGAGTAGCAAGTAATATCCTCCCAAAAGGATAACCACAATGAGAACATATTTCTCAGAATTTATCACAATTTTTTCTTTTTTTTGTGCGTTTCCTACGAAATTGTGCAAATAAATGCGAAGCCAGTGGTTGGTAGCGTTTATTCATAGCCGCTTTTTCGCGATTTTCGTCGATAACGTATAAACATTAGGGTGTTTCATTTTAAGAAAATATTTTTTTTTGTGGTTTATTTGAAAAGCTGATTATGCAGATTTTTAGGTAGATAAATGAAATTGAAATTCAACTCGTTATTTGCCGAATAAGGAAAGAACGGCTGAACGATTTGATGTATTGTTTGCTGATACTTTCATTGCGCGAGTAAGCTTTCCAACAGGTGGCGCTGTGCTCGAATGGCTTTTTCACAGGCGGATTTCCTTCATATTTGGATTATTGAAAATTTGTATTGGGCGAAAAGTTTGGTCCGATAGGTAGCATTAAGATAATTGAAATAGTTATAAAAATTAAATTTAACCATCTCGGCCATTTCCTAAAAATTACCTGCCTGATAAAAAATATTTTGACTCAAAAATCTACTTAAAGGGGGCGCTGAGATCGAGATATTTATCCTAAAAAATAAAAATTTAGTGCGAGTATTTGTCCTTTACAAAGGTCCAAAGAGCTCAACAGACCTCTATTTTTTTACTGTCGCCCGCAACTCTTCAATTTTCAAAAAATCTAATTTAATAGGATATTGAATCCAAGGACTTTTGACTTTAGAAAGAAACAAAAGGACAAAGGAAGAAATTTATATTATTAAAATGTTTCTTTCCAAATCTTTAGCTAAAAACTGAACACCCTAGTATTCATACTTCCCCACATTTTATATTAGTAGTTTGCCTTTATTTCACTCGTTTGTCACAAAATTTACTCAGGAACAAAATGAAGAGCCAAGGATTTTTTTGCTTATATTTCTCTTGGCAATCGACGACAATGCCATTTTGAGAATATTCTTGTTGTTGTTTCTTTACATAGTATTTATATTCTTTGGATTGCCATTCCATCTCCTGTAGGTATGCATTCTTTGTTGTTGTTGTATTGTCATTGAAAACCCATCCATATCAATTTTTCAATTGTACGCACGCCAAAAAGGAAACAATTTCTGAATTTCTTCCGCCCCATACCATTTAAAAATATTGAAAGCAAAGAAAAAAAAATATTATTGAAATAATGCAAAAATACCGTAAGGCTAACAGCACATCACTTGCGTTGCGTGGGTGCTTGTAGTCAAAAGTAAAGACTCAATCGTCAGAAATTATGTTTGTTCGGGTGTGTGCAAATAGGCGAAGGAGTGAGCGCCGTGGGAGTGAGAGGCGTAGTGTGGTGCTCTTTGGTTGGCTGCTTGCTTGCGTTGCTTGGGTTGTGTGTCGTTTTAGTGGCTGACGGAAATGTGTATTTATGTATAGATCAAAGATCAAAATGAATATTTTATTTGATTTTACAAGAAAAGTATTTTAGCAATGAAATTGTAAGGATAATCGTATGTCCTTAGAGATTTTTGATTTATTTCTGTGGTTACACAAGGCACAAGCACACTTGAAAGAGTAAATGTACAGGGGCCCCAGTGAGAAAAGTGAATGTTTATAAGCTGGTGCGTTTAATACAGAGGACGTAGAAAGTGGCTGGGATGTGTGGATAAGGAGTGAAATAGAACGTTCCTTTATTTTTGGTTAGAGAGAAAGTGATCCTACTTTCATCGCGGTATGATTTATGAAGACCATTCACATGAAATAAATTTCTATCGCAAACAGCTGGCGACTATTTTCCTACAGGCCATTGGAATGTCTGTGAGTGTATTTATTACGAAGTATGCGCTTTCCAATATTCGGTGTACGATGCAGCGATTTATTTGTTGCAGCTGTGCTTGTCAATCATCGCTGATCTGATGAGTTATTCGTATTAACAAGAATTTATTTGAGTGCCTTTCACTACTTTTGGTCCATTTTTATGAATTGTATTTAATGTGCCAGGTGAAATTGGCTTCAAGGATTTTTGAATGATTTACTTTTCTATTATTGAAATTACAACAAAAAAATTCATTGAGTTGTGAAGAGTAAAAGGTTTAAAGAAGTGAAGAATAAGAATTGTATGACTTGGAAAATACTTTGGATACCGTCTATTAAGTATCGTCTACTGAGTGGGAGACTATTTTGTCTAGGCTGATACTTCGACAATACCCATGTGGAAACCCGTTTTGAAGAACGTTCCATAGTAATTTTTTTTTTCAAAAATACCTCAGCCCGTCAGATGTTAGAAAAGATAAACAGGTACTCAATAAAATATTTTCGATTTTCATTCGAAATTTCGAAGATCTCAAAACTTAAAATTCACGCAAAAACTTAAACTCATTTAACACGTTGAGCGCCATATAAGACCAGGTTGATTTGTATGTTGACACACAACGTGTTAACTGAGCAGTCTTCTTTAAAACTCATCAATTCAATGCACATCTCCATTGTTCGAATCAAAAAAAAAAAAAAACCAACAAAGTGATGAAATACTTTTTACTTCCATTTTAGCCTATTAACATCAAACGATATTAAATAACAATAAAACATTTGAGAAAATTTATTCATTGTCACCTTTCATTCGCAAAACTTTCTCACACCGCCTATTGTCACAATAATTGTCACAATTAGAGATGCAACACACATTGCGTGATCGCTTTGAATAACGATTGAATTGACACAGTGACAATGGCAGCTAAGTCAACGCACAAAATGATACTCGTACACCAACAAAATGAGAAAAAGCAAAGAATCAAGGCTTCAAAGGCGGTGAAATTTATTTGCAACAGTGGTGAGTGAAAAATAAAATAAAATCTCAGCATAATTTAAAGAATGATGGGATGAATAGCAAAGTAAGTAACAGTTGAAGAGCTTTAAATAGCCGAATGTCTTTGTTATTGAAATGTGCGTTCTCGCGGCTGAAATGGGTTAATTGGAAAGTAATAACATTACGGCGATATATGCTTATTGTACCGTTTTTTCAAATGAAGAAATTAACTTTAAAAAATTCAAATGAAAAATATCAATTTAATTCCTGTTACACATCCACATGGGCATAGCCTTTATTGGTTTAACCAGCTATTTTGCATTGACAAGTTGATTTGTCCCCAAAGTGTGACATCAATTATTGAATATTGGTCATTAACATTTTTCGAGGTGATTGGGTGAATTGCAGCCATTTTTGTACACCAATTGAATTTAATAAATTTTTTTTTTTTCAATTTCATGCCATTTTTTTCAATGCTTATTCAATTATCAATGCCAACAATTTACATATCCTAGCGCTGCTGCGAATATTTGCATGCGCAATTTCTCATTTTAAATTTTCCACTCGATTTCGCAGAAATTTAAGTGGAGCTTTATTGAATGTGGATGTGAATTTAGGTTGGTAAGGTTAATTTAATTTATACCATTGATGTAGAAATATTCTGCAGGAAGCGATTAAGACAAATTAATTAATAAGAACAGATTACTCGATAGATTTTTATCATTCGCAAACAAAATTAATCGATTTTCGTTTCAACATTAGTCGATATATTTTTATCATTCGCAACCGAAATTAATCGATTCTTCATTCGATTAGTGAGAACAGATTACTCGATGTAACTTTATCATTCGCTGTCAAAATTAATCGATTTTTCTTTCGATTAGTGAGAACAGATTTATCGTTCTGACTTAAGACATTAAGAAATCGAAAGTGGAAGGGAAACCTTACGGGAATAATATTATATTGATTTTGATCTGTGGGTACTCGAGAAATCATGAATCCTTAATAAAAGTCTAGACCGGAATGAACTCACTTTTCTTCAAAACGAGCTGAATTTTCTTCTTGATATGCCAAGTAATTTCGGAAAAAGCACAAGTCGAAAAAACACTTATAAAAGAAGATATTTTACTACTTCGTTCTAAAAAAAAATATTTCGATTAATCGATTAATATTTTTCCAAAAATTGTAATCAATAATTTGATGAAATTTTCGATGAATGAAATTTTTTTGCCATCTATAGTTGATACCGATCCGACAGTTATGCGAAGTTAACTACTTCTCCTTTCATCTGGGACAACATGTTTCTTCTTAAATTATAAAACTGTAAATTTAAATTTACACTGAAAAAAAAATCTACAGTAAACGGCCGTCAAATTGATAGTAAACCCTGTCATTTTTCGTCCAACAGTGGGTAATATAAATTTTGAGCCCCTATCATTCTTCGAATATACTATCATATTGACATGAATTACGGTAAATTTTAAAGTGGACTCATATCATTATGCAAAAATCACATGTTTTTACTGCCAATTTTACAGTAAATACTGTAATATTTACAGTAAATACTGTAATATTTACAGTATTACCATCAATCGCTTGAAAGTGGTTTTGATATGTTACTTTCAATGTGCACTTTCAACTTTTTTATTTCTGTGTAATATTAAATTATAATAAACCCCCAACAATTTATACTTGGTGATACATTTGCTATTCCAACAATTTGTTTTAATATTTGCCTACTATCAAAAAATCCTAAAAAATCTTGAATAAATGCCTCATCAAAAATCAAACCAAATGGTAACCAACCAACCAATGAAACCACCAACGAGAAAACATGACAAACGAACTCACGTCCAAGAGTGCACCGAAATTTAGTCAGGCAGAATGCAACAAAACGCGCATATTCATATCAGCACATCATGAATGGCAAACGGCTATATGTTGCATAGCATGACATGAATTGTTGCTGCAGTCGTTGGACATATTTTGTCATATCGCTGTTATACAAATTGCTGCACAATGGAGTTGCGGAATATCAAACGAAAATTTAAAATGAAAAAAAAAAAATAAAATATTTGGAGCGTAAAAAATTTAAAAAAATATCAAACACCAGCAGTTAGGGTATAGATTTGGGGAGCGCTGTGTAACCGGAAGTGCTAGACGACACTGTGCTCCACCACAAATACTTGGTGGCATGGGTGCAAAGTGTCCAACATAAACGCCACAACAAAGCAACGTTAATTGACGCGCCGCAAAAGCAACACACAAGCTTACCTAACAGCTACAAGCACACATGTGACGGGCATCAGGATACATATGTACGGCAGACTTTTGTACAAAAAAAGTTTAAATCAAAGAACAGAAAAAAGGCAAACGATATGGATATAAATTTGTTAGCTGCCATATGGCGCATTCCATGTTGAGTGGGCCAACATTTTGGCAATCAATAATTTTGGCCGGAATAAAACTTTATATTTCAACGTGATGATCTTAACCTTTCTTTTCCCTTACGATCCCTCTTTTTCATGCTTTTCTTATTCTTCCCATATCGCACTACATTTGCCCTTGCATCTCCCTCCACCTCTCCCTCTTACACTCTCTATAACTCTCTTTCTCCATTTACCTATCAGTATCTTACTCCGATTTCTTCATATATTACTTTTTTGTTGCTTTTCTCCGCATTCTTTTAATCCCACTTCTTCAGCTATTCCTTCAACCTAAAGTCATTTTGTCAAAGAATGCCCCATTTTTTATATGCATCAATGTTTAACTTTTTTTCAAGTACCGCATCTCCAACGAAAGTCATAGCTTTCGAATGTTGATCTCACTGTGATATCATTGGGGCATTTCATTTCGGTAAAACACCCAAGAGAGTGACATGAAGTGTCTGATAGAGGTTTGTATTGAAGAAATATAAGGATGGGAGCTGCGGTCAATCACTTTCATACAAAAAAAAAAAAATTTTGCTGAAAAATCACATGAAAATCATTTGAAAATTCAAGTTTAAAGTTATTGCATAGACTTTGCACATTCCACTCATGAATAGCTGCACTGGTTCAGCATGTTTTTTAAGCTTTTTTTCTTTATTACTATTAACCCTATAAAGCCATGCCACACAAAGGATACGCCTACAAATGGCGCAGTGGTTGGAGGTCGTCGCACTGGGCAACAGTTTAGTTGGACATTTGACGCACTGAATCAGGAGCGTGATTAATGGCCTTTAATTATGTCAAATGGTTGCACAAAAAATTGTCGGACATACTTACATACATCTCTATACATAGAAGGAAAAAGCATGAAAAACTCTACCTTGCTGCAGTATGTGAAATTTATAAATGAGCACGATAAGTGAAAGGGTCAATGCGATCGAATGCAAAAAATAAAAAATAAAAAACGAGGGAGAGAACAAATCTCTGGGCAAGGTATGGTGCTCGATATGACCTCCCTGGTTAGGTACAGTGAGCAAAAGAATAAACAATCGAGATCAACATTACTATACGGAATAGACCAAAACTCACTCAAGGTTTCTTAAGGCAGCTTTGAAGTGGTTCAAAACCGTTACACATACCTAACCTCAATCAAGGTCACCCATGTAAGAGAAAAATTGCTGAAGTAGGTAAAAAATCTTCCTCAAAATTTCTGAATTCGAAATCACTAAGGGTTTCAAGCATATGGTTTACTTGGTTAGCTTTTGTGCTAGTACATTCATATGTCCACCTGCTTACAAATCACTCTCTCTCAATGTGTGAGTACTTCCTTTTTTACTCTAACTCCTGATTGTCCTGTTGCGATTGACATTAAAAAATTGACACCGTTAGGGTAAAAATGTTAACGCGACATTTGGTCAAACGTAACAGCAGGTAGAAAAATGTAAATTTGCGAATACTTAAATTCCCCGTAGGAAATAATTTACATAAGTCGAAGAAGAAGAATAAGTCAAAAGGAAAACTTCAAAATTTATTTCCAAATAATCTCACTATATCCTTCATATTCAGATATATTTAAAACTTTCATTTTATTTAGTTTTATTACGTTTTATTTTATTTTATTTTATTTTATTTTATTTTATTTTATTTTATTTTATTTTATTTTATTTTATTTTATTTTACTTTATTTTATTTTATTTTGTTTTATTTTATTTTATTTTATTTTATTTAATTTAATTTTATTTTATTTTTTTAATTTAATTTAATTTTATTTTATTTTACTTTATTGTGTTTTGTTTTATTTTATTTTATTTTTTCTTATTTTATTTTATTTTATGTTTTCTTATTTTTTAAAATTTTTTTTTTTAATTTTAATTTTTTAACTATAATTTTTTTTTTTTTTCTTTTAATTTTCAAACCTTTTAGGTACCCTAAGATTTTCCTAACTGGCACTTTAACTCACCGCTAAATACAAAATATTGGCAAATAAATTTCAAAAGTACACACTCGAAAAACGTTTTGTAACACAACACGGGGCAATTCAAATGAATGATCCTCACACTCTCGGGAAATGCACTACCTACTACCGTTATGCTTGTCGTGTCATGTCGTGTATGCGATTTTTTTCTTTGCATGTGTGGGCGGGCAAGCATTTTGTCGTAACACGTGTCAAATCAACTCCATTTACAGTTATGCCCACTTTGTACAACCATTTAGCCGTGTACATTTTTAACCCCTTTTTCTGATTTCACCTTAACAAACGAGCCAACTCGTGTATTGCTCAATCCTTCCGTTTTCATTATTTATTTTTTCATGGCATTTGGCGCTAGTCGCTTGTCGTCAACCTTAATGAAAGTGTCATAAATTATGCCACATTTGACGAAAGCGACATGCAATGTTCAACCATTGAGTGGGCTGTTACTACCACCCACCCATTCTTTCATCTATCCACATGTGTATTTATAACCTGTGGCGAATGACCAGCCCACTTTTTGTAAATGACTTACGGTCAAACGTTTTTTATTTTATTTCATTTTTTTTTGGTCTAACAAATTAACATTGATTGTGTCGATTTGGCACATAAATGATCTCTTCAGGCGTTAATATGTTTGGTCGATTAACTATTTTTACCAATTTACTCTGAAATTATGCCATTAATTGAAATCGTGCCCTAAATTGGCTTGCGTTACGGTAATTGAGTTTTTGAACAATAACAATTAACATCACATTGCGGGGGTGTGTAATGGGGCGTGGTTCCACTGATGTGTAGGTGGTCATGCTCAATTCCGACTTATGTATGTCTAAATGAGGTGCGAAAGCTATCACAAGTGGCCGAAGTCTAATATCAGCCGAGCAAGCTGTGTGTTCTCTATCATGGAAGGGTATCAGTTTGAGGTTGGTCACCAGTGATTTCGGGCTTCCCCTCGTAGACACAGTCAGCTCCAGTGACTGCAAGTCTGCAGAATTTAGACCACAATACCTGCTCCCCTACATCCTTCTTTCAGCGACCTTCTTGCTATCATTGCTGTTACAAAGTCCTTTCTACGAAAAATTACTCTAGAAGTTTCAAAGCTGCTTTATTTGCCTCGCATCCAGATTCCAACGCGTCCATTCATTTTCAATAAACGCACTTGCATTCTTGTCACACATCGGTAAAGTTGAATTATTTTTCGAAATTATATAGAGTTCCTTAAGCCTATCATCATTATCAGCTTTGTACAATTGTCATAATTAAACGTAAATGGCAGACAGCGTGACACCAGCGCCACAAATTGCGGGGAAAAAACACAAAAAAAAAGTTGCAAAAACTTTTGTAAGAAAAGCAAAAAGTTGTAAAATGAATGCAAAACGCGGAAAGCCGCATCTTCAAGCCGACATTGCACGCATTTCAAACAATTTCACAGATGACGAACAGTGTCGTCACGTGACAAGCGAGCAACGACGCGCCGACCAGGCTAGAACAAGGAAACTTACAATGGCGCGAGTGAAGCTGCTGCTTTGCATACAAACGCGTTGTAATGAATGACGTTGAGTTACGTAAGACGATGATGCAACGGCACAGCAACCGTGCGGCTCACCGAAATGCCTCCAAACAGTCTGTGGCTGGGTGTTGACAGCCATGCAAGCGACTAGGCCACTTTGATGTGCTTCTGACTTTCAAGATACGCTCAGCTTTTCAATTTAAGTGAGGTGACTCAGATTATCTAAGGCTTGAGCGTGTGTTGTCAACTTTAATATTTATTCAAGTTGAATTAAAATAATTTCTAGTCATTGCTTAAAACTCATTTTAATTAAATTTGAAAAATTGTTTCAAATGTTGGTCAATCATAATCATTTAAAAAAAAAATAAAGTTACAATTAACTGGGTGAGGGTGACCGTCTGGTGCTTTGAATTTTTTTTTGATATTTTAAAATGTCACCCTGTGTTAAGTATTTGTTTCATAAAAGCTAAGAATGTAGTAATAGGACAATGTATCTTTATAATATTCGATTTATTTTTTAATAAAATATATCATATATAAAATCATTTTTATTTTATAAACTTGTTAAAGTTAGTAAAACTTTAATATGATTTAAGAAAAAAAAAGTCATCTCAATCCTTTAACCTATCAACCTAAGCTGAACATTTTTAAATTATTAAAACCCTTCGACTTGTCAATTTTACCATGCAAATTCCCTATGAAAATCATGTCACCATTTGCCTTGGCGAAGTGTATGTAAACGGAAAATTTTGCTTCGGGCACATAATTCGGTAACATCTCCTCATCCACATCATATTTATTCACCGTATAGACACCCTTCTCCATGGGGCAATGTTTGTATAATTTGCCATGTTTCTGTATATCGTCATATATAATATGCAATAATGGATCGATAGAACGTTGTTTAAGAAATTTACACCAATTAACCGTTCTATTAACCAATGTTGTAAAGTTGCCTTCACTAATTTCCAAGCGTATTGCATACGTTAAAAATGCATTATCAAGTTCTTCGTTAACTTGCTCCACAATATTCAAATATGTACTACCGTCGGTGTTGTTTACAATTTCAACCGTAATGTCCATCGATGATGTGGTGTTTTTTTGATAAGGAAATGAGGTGAAGATTATTTCAAAGGAGCGCTGTAAGTAAACCATTTATTAGAATACAATTTATTCATTTTTTATAGAAAGTTTTGTGAGTTTGAAAATTGCGGAAAGAATAGAAAATTTTGCATGAAATAATTTGTTTTCTTACTAAAAAGTTAATAAATAGAGTGAGTCACCTATTTTAAGCCACTTAGTTTGAATAAATAACAAAAATTTTTTTATGGTTACGGTTGCGGCTATGGTTATGGTTATGGTTATGCCTATGATTATGGTTATGGCTATGGTTATGGCTAATTGGACCTTAAAGTAAGGGTTCGACCTTCCACACAGGCATTTTATTAATTTTTTCTTTTTTGAAATTAACATTTATTTGTGCTTCACAACTTTCACCCTTCCTGCTAACCAAACTTTAATGAGCAAAACTTTTTTAACAAACGTTTAAACTTTGTTTCAATTATTAGCTTAGTTATTATTTTGTTTTAAGCTATATATTTAGCAAGTTATGTCAAAACTTTAGGACAATTAAAATGTTAAAATAATTTAATTACGCCAACAAACAAATTGATAAAAGCAAACACAAAAAAAAAAAACTCAGAAATATTTTAACTAAAAATTTTGCGCAAAAACTTACCCATCCGCTGGCGATTGGGGCGCACACAATTAAAGCCACAACAACAAAGTGGCTAAATGCGTGCGGCATTTTAGCTCTCAACTTTATAGCTGCGGCAAAATTTAAATATTGAAAATTTTCGGCGAAAAACTAACGCCAACAAAGCAAACAAGAAGAGGAAAAAAGTTAAGTAAGGCTCGTGTAAAATAACAATTTTTTATTAGCAAATATAACGAGAGTGAAAATCTATGTTTTTATTGTTTCAAAGTCAAATATAAAATGTCAATCTAGAGTTCTGATTACATATCCATAAAGCGGTGGAAATTATTATTATTTTAAAACGTATTTTTTTATTTTTATTTTACTCGAAATAATTCTACACAGCTTTTGGAAAGAATTGAAAAAACGTTTTATCTATCATTGCAATTTTTAAGCTTCGATGAAGCAGAAAATCTAAAAAACAATCAAAAATCATTCAAAATGCCATTTGATTGCAAAATAACTATGAACTTGTATTCACATTAGACGTTACTAAAAAATTAGAATTTGTTTGGAAGCTAACAATTTTAACTCAAAGGTGAAAGGAAAATCTTTGAAAATTGAAAGCAAAATCGCAAATAAAAAATGTGGTTTTGGCCCCTAAATTGGTTGGTCCTCTGAAAGAAATAACAGCATTAGTTGATTGCTAAAACATCTGGAATAAAGTAGTTAAATCGGTCTATGTACTTTCCTTAAGTCATTTATTTATTTACGTATCAGTTAATAATTCGCTTAATTGGAAAAGAAAATTCGTTTCGATTAACGATATTCAACCCTGGGAACCTGGCATTGGTTATTTATTAGAAATTCAATTTTTTTACACCGTCTAATGATTAACATCCCACAAATAAACTCATTTGCGTCTTCTGCAAAAAAATTGAGCCATCCGTTTGCCAAAAAAATCGTTATAAATTGGGCGTTACGCCTCATTGCTAGCGATGGCAGTTTACCGATAACAGCCCTCACTTAAACCGCTACTTCGTTAGTTTATATTTTTTGCTGGCATTTAAAAGCTTTTAACTAATTTTAAATGGCATTTCAATTTATTTGGTCAAATCGGCATTTTCTACTTTTTGCCAAACTATACAATTATTCGCAAGCCTTATTGAGAATTTAAATAAAGTCAGCAATCTTTTTGTGTGCGGCAGTACGCTTCATAGACACGGATTTACTTTAATTCGAAACGTTTTTTTAAAGATCCTTATTTGATTTATTCAAAAAAATGGCGTCTATAAAAAAGTTTATCTGTTTGAATTTTATTTTTGTGTTGTGTTGTGGTTGGGCAGCCACAGAGGTCTGTTTTACTAAATGTTATATTATTACAATTTTTACGGCAGCTATAATTTTAATTTTTAATTCTCGCAGAAAGTAATGCGCCCGCATTTTAAGGATTGTACATTTTGGGATGATGATAATTTTATCTCGCATACAGTTACTTACGATGAAAATGAGCCGTATATAAATATTAGCCTTAATGTCTTAAAGGTATTTCTTTTTAAAAGTATTTTGCCTATATGAATTATTATTTTTCATTTTCATTTTATTAAATTATCCTTACAGGAACTACATGATCTTGATCTGCGAATTGAAACCAAGTTTGTGCAAAAGAAGGATCCCAATTATATGACTACAACAAATTCCTCAATAAATTTTTGTCGCATTGTTGATTGGCGTAATAATTCACGCGTCGGTTCTGTCATCTATGATTATTTTAAGGGCTATGGAAATTTGGTTGAGAAGTGCCCCATTGTCAAGGTAAGAGCTATAGAAACTAAGTAAGCTTAGCATAGGCTGGACAACTTCCGCCTTTAAAAAAAACACAATTAAAAAAAATTAAATAATAAAAAAAAAATTAAAACAAAAAACAAAATTAAAAAAAAAAAACAAAAAAAATATGTGAAAAAAAAAATTTAAAATAAAAAATTCAAATAGTGAAAAAAAAAAAATTTCTCCCAAGAAAAAAATTTCAAAAATAGGAAAAGAAAAAAAAAAAAATTAAAAAAGTAAAAAAATTTTAAACAAAAAAAAAAACAAAAAAAAAAGTATTTTTTAAATTGTTTTTTATTTACCATCGCGGTCTCACCCGAGCGAAATTAGCATTTAAAAAAATTTTAAACAACAATTTTCAGGGTTCATATTACGTACACAAATTCTGGTATCCCGAAGATGTTACACTCGCCAACACGCCTGAAATCGATTTTGAAATTCATATCGCCGGCTATCATTTGGATGCAAACATGAAACGTGTGTTGATCATGGACGATCACATAAAAGGCGAAACAGCCGTTAAAGATGTAAACAATGTGAAACCTGGACTTTTGGCAATGATACCGAAAAAACCATAGGTTCAAGGACGTTATAACAAAAATTTCAATATACCTTGGGTATCACTTAAAAGCTATAAAACTGGAGTATTTATGGAATTACTTGTCTAATTGATATTGTCTTACATGTTATTAGCATTAAAGCTTTGCAAAACACTCGATGTGTAATAATAAAATTTGCATATAATTTATTTGTTTGTTTTCATTTTATTAGTTTGTTGATCATTTGTCTTAAAATTGCTATTCATGTGAAACGAACGAAAAATATTTGATTTTAAGTGCTTGCATGTTGACTGAATTTTAACGCGCAGGGTGTGGATAATGAAGTGTTTGCAAATAACAAGAAAAATTAAAGAAAAAAAAACTTGAATTAATATTGAAAACAACCCGGATCATCAACAACTAGTGAGAAGTATGCATCAATATTGCTCGTGGCTGTTCATATTGACAAGCAGCGCGACATATCCTTCAAAACCGCGTCGTAATAAATCAAGAGAAGCGAAGAGTACGAAACAAAACTTGACGTTTGTCATTTGAGGTATGAAGAAAGGCAATAACAATGCAGTGCAATGGAGTGTTGTTGAAAATATCAAAATTCGCAAGATGTCAATTTTTTAAAAGTCAATTGAATGTTAATTGAGGCACAAGCGGATATATCGGTTATTATGCTTGTTAAACAAATTTAATTAAATCGTAGAATATGACAAAATATAAGGAAAAAGTTGTCAGAAGACTTCGTAAGACACTTGTGCAATAATTTACATTTGTCAGTAGTTTTTTGTTTGCAAATTCCTTATGCCATTTTGCACTCTTCAAATGATGATGAAAAATTAATTTCTAACGACTTTGATGAATTCAGCTGTCATAAAGTGACACTGACAAACAGCTGAGTGAATGTGCTCGTTGACAGCGTGTCAATGACAGCAGTCACACTTTGTGCTAAATAACGTTTGTTATGGGAAATTCGAATGCGAATTGCAAAATATTATCTATTATTTGATTTTAAATGGTCATAAATAATTTAAAAAAAATTTTGTTTCACATATTCTTAGATAACTCCATAATACTTTACATGGCACTCATGTTTGTTATAATTATTTTGGAATTTATGTCAATTTCAGTTTAAAAAATATTTTTGATTGCCAGTGGACACTAAAATTCAGTTTGCTGGTAATAAAATTCTGTTAAAGTTTTGATGAATTTATAATTTTGTTTTCGCTGAAAATCGATATCGGAAACAAAGCACGTTTAGCCTGAGGTGACGTGATATTGCCACTGAATAAATCAAATTTTTATGATTGTCATCTCGCATGAATTTTAGCAAGGACATGTTTTTGGTTTTTGGCAAATTTGAATTCATTTTATTGCATGGAAGAGTTTAGTGTTTAGACGGAAAAGTACTCAATTTTTAGGTTATGTAATAAAAAAGCAATTCAAGAATAGTGACACGAAGGCGAATTTGATGATATTTAAAAATGAAATAACTCAACGCTCATGCAAAAAATGTACAAAAACATAAAACTTTGTTAGAATTTATATTTTCAATTGCAAAATCACGAGCATTTTACCTCTGAACATGGGTAGCAGTTAGAAACATACAACACAATCAGTTTGTCAGCTAAAAGGATTCAAATTCATTTTAGGCAAACAAGTGCCACGCTACATAGAAATTATATACTAAAGTGTAACGAGTATTTTGAGAGCATAGAAAATATTTTAATCCCTAATTGAAAATAAACATAACATGCGACAAAATTCAAAGAAAACATGAAAATCAAAACAAGCAGCAGTTACAACAGTTACAACAGCAGTAGCAGCAGCATCACGAGTGGCAGCGAGTATGATAACCGAGTACCCCATGAGCGGCCGCTCTGTTAAATGCAATAGAGGAACATGAAATTACTACACGAAATTGCAATGTAAGGTTATGTAGAGCGTGGATGTGAATATAAAATGAGAGAGGGGTTGGGGAGTTTTGCGAGGAAAGGGAGTGCTGGCACTGAGCCTCAAATAGAGGTGAATATAGGTGAGTGCAGCAAGAACAAATGTACATATGCAAGTACTTCATACAAGGTGGAGCAAAAAATATTCGCCCAGGAAATCATTCAAAACTGAAATTAAAATACGTATTTTTTAGATTGCAGAGGGGCCGATTTACGATACAGATACAGGGGTGAGTATTTCTATGTTACCACTGTAATCGGGTATTATGTTGAATTGTTGAAGTCAACGACGTGTATGCTCTTTGGAACACTTTGACAGCGTTCAATTGCCATTTTTCAGTTCAATTGTGAAGACGTGTTAAGACCACAAAAATTTAATAATAATTAAATTAATTGTGATGTAAAATCCAAATTGGCTGGAAGGCCTAAAATGCCCAATTCTTTGAACCACCTTGTGCTAACCCATACAAGTCGTGGCCCAAACATGCTAGTAAAGGTAACTAGTTTGAACAAAATCCATGTATGTAAATTGAGTTGTCAATGCAAAATTTCACCATTATAAAGGATTAAGGAAATGTTTTCTTTATTTTCCCATATGATAAACAAGCTTTTCACATGTTTGCTGCTTTGCAGTTTTTGTTAGACTATTTGAAATTATAATCAAGATATATATCGGTGTACTAAAAGCAATTCGTCTGCCTTAATAAACTAATTTAATTCACTGAGCAAAGACAAAACACGAGGACAACATGGTGAGGTTTCCCAGCGCTGAATAATGTCGTGCTCGTTTGAAATAATGTCGTGCTCGTTTGTAAGCATGTCCGTGTGTAGCATGCGAGTAAATCGCTGTATCCTTGTTGTGCTAAGCAATAACGCAAATTCTTGATTGTGTCTCGTTCAGTGATTTATGCGCCACAAATAGGCTGATAGTCCAACAAGCGGATAGTAAATTTATTTTTCTATTTACAACCAACAAGTAAAAGGGCCATTAAAGTGTTTGTTATTGTATTTGCAGTTTGTTTGTTGTTGTTTGAGGGTCTAGAGTAGACCAGTAAACATATGGAAATCTGTCGCGTTTACTAACACTTTTTCTAAGCCCCCAGAGGACATGTTATCCTTGATGGCGATTCAAGTTTAAAATAACAGTAACAACAAAAATAAAAAGTGAAATAAATGATAGTATGTAGAATGTAAAAGTAACAAAAAAATTAATTTTTTTTTTAAGTTTTAAGGCGACATCCCAAACATTCACTGGTGACGCACTGTGGTATATTTTGAAAAAAATTGTGAAAAAATAGTTTTAGGCGTATTCGAAGTCAAACCAACATTTTCTAAATTTTTTGTCTGTATGTTTGTTTGGGCATCACTGAAATTCACCCAAATAGAATTGAATGCAATATTCACCGATGTGTTACTAGATATCCCACTTAGAGTTTAGGATAAATTTACCAAAATATAAAAGATCAGAAAAGTTTTTTCAGACGTATTTCAGTCTGAGAAGTATATGCCTGATACAATTTATAATGTGCTTCTCTAAACTAAAGCCACTTTATTTTGTCTCGCAAAAATTGCCATTTGTGATAATAGCTATGTGTTTAGAATATTTCATAAGTCAACTGAGAATTACAAGAGCATGCAGTAAACACAATTTTTCATTCTGTACCACAGTGGTTCGCTAAGCGACGCTCAGCGGAAGTCAACAACCAAACATACATACTTGTCGCACATTTCCGTTACTGTTCGCTACAGAGAGTACTTTGGAGCGGGCAAACGGTGCTCATACACTTAAACATAGCAATAAACACATACATACATAGATATTGGTCAGACGAAATTCAAACAATTTGCATATGCTCTTTGGTGGCGCGGCAAAGTGTGACCCAACAAAGAAGCTTAGCATGAGGAAAACTAAAAGCAAAAAAAAATAGAAAAATCCCTAGAGGCTCGGTGAGAGGTGAAAGTAAAGCCACCAATGGTACGAGGAAAAATGTCAACAACACGAACACACACACACATAGCAATTGCATCCATTGCTTCAATAACAATTCTCTCGTAGTAAATATTATGCAAGCAATATTCTCAGTAACAATACCAACAAACATAGAACAACACTTCAGACTGAATGGGCAGCTGAAACCAAATCCAATGTCAGCTTAAGAATTTGCACAAGTTATTCGATGTGTATTTAACAGCAAACAATGACAAGCGAACACGAGCACACTCACGAGCAATTGACACAAGCAGGATACGAATAGAGATATAAAGTTTTTAAGGGCAAAGTCAAGTCACGCCATTGAAAAAATGGAATCTTGTTGGAATGTTCTGTTGGAATCACGCAGCCGATACGCAGTGTGGTCATTGTTTTGCATGATTCTAAGGCAATGGACAGAAGCACGCAGGCATGCTGATAATGTCCTAGAGTGTCCTAGTAGACACATTGAAAGGGATGCAGTAAGCTTGGCATATCAAATTGCTGGTAAATTTAAGAAGAAAGTAGGCAAAGGTTGGAATAGAATATTGTTTAGGAGAATGAGGAAGAGCAAGAAGATTGGGGGAGTTTTTTTTACAAGAAGAACCACAAGAAGGTTTCAATCTAGGCTGAGCAAGTGACTGAGCACAAGAGCTAATGAGGGGAACACATAGGAGGAACGGAAAGATATCTCGAGCTTCGATCTATAAAATAATAGGAGAGTAGTTAGATTGGGTATGCCCCTCTATTTAGTATAGATTGAAGCATTCCGAACCTTCGGCGGAGTTCCGATTCAAATATGAAAGATGCACAGATATCTCCAAGCTTTCGGGACTAGATTTTTTACAATTCTTGATCATTTTCAAACAAAAGATTTATGCGTTTGGAAGGAAGATGACGCTCGCTATCCAAAGTCACCAAAAGAAAAGTGAAAAACGAATGTTTTAAGTAATTCGAAATGAATGTTGGCGTAAAATAATAGCCAAACTCGCAAGATATGCAGAGCAGCATACCAGAGCTATGTAGCTACATACTCAACAGCTCTTTAAAGCCCATTATTCTTACATACATATCTCAACTAATGCCCTCCTTTCCGCTTCTCTCCGCTGTCTTGCTCGGTAACATCATTGACTAGTAAAGCCAATTGTCTCCGTTTGGCTGCTAAGTTCATTCTGCCCTGTTCCGCTACCTCCTACCCCGCTAAGTGTTCGTATAATATTTATGCGCAGACGACTAAAATAAGCTGCTTCAAGGATTTATTGGCTAAATGGACAGATTTGACTACGTATGTTATCCCTGAGAATGCTGGCAATATGTCGTACGACAATGCATTGAGGAAACTATTTTAACAATAATATGCAGTGAGAGAAATTTGTTACTCACGAATTTTTGGGAATAAATTTTAATAAAATAAAATTGAATTGTTTGTTATGCAAAATAAACAAAATAGACGAGTAGGTCGAAAGTGCCAAACAAAGGCACAAAAAATATAGATCTACCATGAGCAATAGCTACATACCGCCAGATGGCGCTGACTGATGCTAATAGAACGAAAAGCATTGGTTGAAAGTGTGAAATGAAGCCTTTCGGAAAGAAGTATATTGCACGAAGGGAAAGATAATGATTTTCATCACATAGTGAGGCCTGCTTAGGGGATAATTGAACTAGATCAGCTGGTTAATTCATGTTGGTTGGTGAGTCTCCATTGATATCAACTCGCGCAGGACTATTGAAATCCGTTTTAAAATTGTTATTCAGAATTTCTGTGAGAGGGGGCTTTGTTCTTGAGCTAAAAAAAATTTTTTTTCAGTGTACTTTACTGCGCTAGCCGCAAGGACGACCAATTGATGAATGTTTGAATGTTTGCATTGAATAGCAGTTTTTCAAGATTTACAACTTAACCCAACGCAAATGCGGAGCTAAAACTTATTGAGAAAAAATATATAGAGACACGAAAAAATTAAAAAAAAAAAATTGAAAAAGTAGAAAATCGAATAGCACTACGAACACATTAAAAACTTCACATGAGAGCGCAGCACATACAACACGCTAGCATATATGAGCTACAAAGAAATAAAATAGTAAAAAAGACGCAAGGATATGTGACATGGCATACGCCGTCAGGACAATGAATTTGTCGAGATAGCAAGTGTAATGGGCTGAAATGGCCGTTGGCCTTTTGTGTGTTGAACGAGCTGCGCTACACTACACACACACACACACAATTCATCTACCTTCACATGCACATGAGCAAATTGCACAAGTGTAAATATTCGCAAAAGTAACTGAAAAGCAATGCTGAATGAAAGTAGCAAAACTCAACTTTTTTCTAAAAAAAAAAAACAAATACAAAAAAATAAAAATTCTTAAAATTTCTTTTCCAACAATTGCAGAGGCCAAAAGTTAGCAAAGTGGAAATAAAATGTTGCATACGGGTCAGGCATGCTGCGGGCAGGAGGGCAACTCGTTTTTTTCACACACGGCAAGTAGTGCCAATTTTCTTCTTTTTTTCACTTTTATGAACTTTTTTAAACCCCAATGTACGAGTTGTGTGTCGCTTTTGGTATGCGGGATTTACAAACAATTTTCTTGCGATTTCAAAATCAATAAAACATTTTTATTTTCATTCTTCTCTCAACTTTGTACCTAGTTGTCTTGCAGTGATTTTGTTGTTTCTTTTTTTTGTTTTTCTGGCTTACAGCGCTCACACAATTGAATTCAACTATTTTATCTTAAATTGTATCTTGAGGATAATAAATAAATATAGCACCCATATGGTGGGGCAATTCGTTAAACACTCACTCCCTCTCTCTCTTCTCGCATACACCCATTTGTAAATTAAAATTTATTATTTTATTTTTGCTATTCATTGTTAAATGTTTTTAGATTTTGTATACAAAAATGTTTTGGAATAGTTGTGCTTTTTCTTGAATTGGCATTTGTGGAAAGAGCTTGTTTGCTGATCTATTCATTTATGTATCTTGTGCATAAAGGGTGACTCATTTCCAGCCCAAGAATTTGTTTTCCACAAAAATTGTCTAAAATGTCTCTGAAGCGTTCATTTCAGACCTTTGCTAAAATTTACAGCAAATAAAAATTCTCTTGACAACACAAGTTTTAAAAAGAAATCGATTTATGCACCACCCTGTATATACATTTACACATCCCTTTCAATAATATCGACATTTCATTGGTTGCTTTATTGTATTGTCCGCTTGTCCTATGTCAATTAAACACAAGTCAAAAGGATTGTAAAACCTTTTCTGGTCCCCCGTACTTCCCTGTCTCCTCGCCTTTAGCTTTTCTTTACTCCCTCACTTTGCAAAAATTGTTACTTTGAATGGTTTATAAATTGCAAAATGTTTCTTTTTCCCCATTCACATCGCTCTTTTGGCTGGCTTTTGCATGAATAGCTGCCAACAAATAAATTGCTGTCCTTTTTCTATTACTTACAATACCATTTAAAAAATACTGGACGTAAAGTCCATTCATATTTTGTTGTTATTATTGTAATACTTTTCGCAAATTAATTGGATAGCAATTGGCAATTGATTGTTCGAAGATACAAATGTATACGCTTTTGTGACTATTCATAGTGCAAAAAAAAAAAAAAAAATATATATGAAACAAGGGACCAGATTTGATTAGTTGGAATACAGATTCAATGATAGCGCATTTCATAACTACAGAACATTTAAAAATGGAATATTTTAATCATTGATATAATGCCGTTTAATTTTTATATTTTTTCCATATATGTAAATCTATTTAAAGGCAATTTTAGCAAATAAAAAAATTAAAAAAATAGATAGTATCAAAAAAAATATTGACTTACATATTTCAAATCAGTGTGGTCACCCTGTGTTGCACTTTCGACGAAAACTTTATGCTAAATGACATCGCTATACAGGGCAGATCCCCCAGAAAATACAAAAATATATGTTCGTGACCCATTTGAAATTATTTTCAAAAATGTTCTATCTCAGAGCCTTTTTTAAGACCGCCCTGTCTTCGATTTTTTTTCAAATTACGCCCTGTTTTAGATTTTAGCTCAAGCCATATCAGCTTGAAATCCGATAGCTTTCTTCAGATTTTTGGTTCTTGTATAGAGACTCAGAGTTTTTTTATAAAATTTCTAATCAGATTAAAACTTTATACAAATAATGCGCGTATGTAGCTACAAAAGTATGTACATATGAACTTTATGTTAAGCTGTGTTTAGAATGAAAAAATAAATTCACAAATTGCGGCTTTGAATAAATGCTGTAAATTTAAATGTGAACTTTGATTTTTGAAAAAAAAAAAAAATTCATGAATCCTATGTACATACATACATGCTTATATAAGCAGACCATATGCTAAATCAGCAATTCTTCTAAACTCATATGCATACCTACCCTGTAGGGATTGCTGTTATATTTACATACATACATACATACTAAGAAATTAAAGTATTTACATAAATAAATTGTATTAAACGAAGTGAGTTGATATTTATAAATACATTATAAATATTATAAAAAAAACTTTATTAGATTAATAACAGAAAAAACAGACATTTCAAATTTTTATCTATAAATTTGTTCGCGCATCACGGGAAAACCGCTTTATGGAATTGAATGCAATTTCTACTGATGTGTTGCTAGATGGCTAGCTTAAGGTTAAGGAGCCATTTTACCGCTAAAAAATAGTTGTTTCCGCCGCATAACTACAGTAGTGGGTGTAAAAGTTGGGCCACATTTTTTTATAAATACAGTGAAATTGAAATTGGACGCTGTCTGAACTTAATAGATCTAATCTAATATTGTTGTTATTGTTCAAAAGTTTGTGTGACCACTTGTTGATTTCCCTGCAGGCCACTAACGTCACACATGAACGGCGCCTTTTGTATTGAAGTATATTAGCGTGACCATATTTATACATATGTAGGAGTATGTATGTGTGCATATGTATGTACATATGTACGTTCAATTTCTAATAGCTACATCATACTGTCAATTAATCTCATTCATAGAATAGTATTATATTATATATTGTATCAACAATTATATTCTTCAAAAAGTGCTTCTGTATATACATACATACATATAAACATGAATAAACGACATAAACATAGTAAAAATATTAAGGTTGCCCAATATAAGAATTATTTGCTATTTTTCAACAACAAAAAATATAGTTTAATAATGAAAAAAATTCGAGAAGACATAAGCTAAATTCGTGAAATTTTTTTAGAAGATCGTTTTGAAAGTTCAAATCATCTCTTCCATATTTCCCATATAAGAACCACCCTCATGCAAGTAATTTCAAACGATCGCGTGTTACGTACCCATCTACTTGAATTTAATCAACTTTGTGAACGTGAACCAAGTTTGAAGTATGTCAATTGTTTTTAATAGTTTGCAGTTTGGGATTGTACATATATATGTATGTATGTAATTACGTACAGACTGCTTTCATGCGCCCATAATTTGTACAAATATATGTATGTACATACGTATGTAGATCGCTTTATTTACATACCGATTCTCATTTCAATTTTCACACTCTATCCAGACATTCAAATATTAGCTTTTCCGAAAAAATATCTGCCGAAATTTCAAACTGAAATTCTTGTTATTTGCTGATGGCAAATATTAAACCCAGTGCATAAGCGTTTTTTTTTTTGGTTTTGGTACCCTATATTATTACCCAGGTGCTGGAAAAATGAGTAACGAGATAAGTTGGCTTTTTTATTCACCGGCTGTTTAGTAAAAAAATACACTTGCAAGAGTTGTAATTGTATCCGTGGATTATGTTAAACATGCGAATTCAAAATATTTTTACATTCAGAACTTTTCTCTATAAGGTAAATGGGGGCTTATTTCTGATACAAATAAAGTATGATTTAAATTTATTTGAACTCTGGACTTATGTACTTAACCTCGATTGTACGTAGAGCCGGTCTTTACAATTAGGGGGACGACACCCTTTGAATAAAAAAAAAGAGAATATAAAAAAATTGTAAAAAAAGATTGGTTATTCAACAACGGTTTTTAGAACTTTTCTTAGTCTTAAACAAATTCGAAGGAACTACAGAGTACCGATGTTTTCGATTTTTGCATTCAAATAGAACAGCCTTTCGAAGAGAAGTATAGACAAAAGGGTCGTGGTGGATATCTTTATTATGTAGCAATCTTTTTATAGACTTTATAGAAAAGTCAGAGGTCACTTCAAGATCTCAGCTCTATTCAACATACAGAGACAGAGGTACCCAATCCGTAACATAATGTGGTTTAGTGATGGCGATAAGAGCCTATAAAATTTCGTTACTATCAACTCTTCAAAAAAGAGGATTAAAGTTATGACTTGCTGCGTTTAAAAGTAGATAAGACCAAACAAAAGCAATAAAACTTTAAGATAATAAAATCAAATATGACGCCGACTGTGATCTAGTATTCGTTCCTGACCACAGCAGTGACTGATAAGAAACATAAGTAATATAGAAAAGATCACTACTCAGTGTTAAAAAATATCCCCAATGTTGGAATCAAATAACAGTCATAGCATTCAGCGATATTTTAATATTATACTTGTAGTCAAATAAAAAGGTCTTCTGCCTTATCGCTAAGCCACTGCTCTCAAGTTATCAGCGTTTTGTGCATACAAAGTAGTGAGGGCATGAGAAATAAATAAATAAAATGCTTTGATTATGAAAGTCAAAGTGCTATGAACTAAATTCTTGTGAAATAGATAAGGCGCAACTTTTTTTATAAAATTTAGTTTGTTTAAACTCATTATATGCTAATAGAACTTACATACATATATGTCATATATATATATTTTAATTTGTTTGCTTTCTGACAGTATTAACGTTTAGTTTCTAGGTTTCAGGGTATTCCGGGAGCAGTTTTTTTAGTTGCTAGCACCGATATGTTTCGGGGAAGGTATGTTATACTTCCAAAATAGTCGTTGGGTGTAGTTCCGTATTCTAAGAATATCGCACGTGTTCCAAAATTATTTGTATACACATACTAACTTTGTTTGTACATATTTTAGTTAGTGTTCTATATTTAGGCTTGCTGGATTTACTAGATATCTGATGGTTTGTTATGTGCTAACAGACAAAAACATTTGCACCAGAAAAACTTTATCAGTAGAGGGGTTCAGAGACGATATAAAATTTCAAGATAATCTACTAAATTTTGGAAAAATATTGTATGCTTTAACTTCCAGGAAATTGAGAGAGCGCAACTCATCCCGAGTGATGCCATTTTAAGTCCCCTAACCAGCCTAGGGTGTTTGAAACCGTTCAGTTATCTCAGTTCATCTAAAATAGTTTGGTTGCCCAAATTGAGCAGAAAATGCTTGGAACAATTTGAAAGTTAAGGAGAGAAATAAAAATATAAAAGAAAAAAATAAAATAAAAGGGGAAAATTAATAGAAGGGACAGGAGAGTGATAAGGCACGAAGAAGAGAGGGAGGGTTAAAAGGAGTAATGAAACGGGTAAGCTAAAGAAAAATAGAGATTGAGAGGGATAACATAGAAAGAAGGATGTGGCTAGGGAGAGTGAGTAGTAAAAAGGGAGTTAGAGGGAAAGTTAAGGAGAAATGAAAAGAGAATGCAGGAAAAGTGGAATTAAAACGGATAGTCTATAGGAGTCAGAGAGGAGGGTTTGAAAGATATGGATAGGAAGAGGGACTCAGAAAGATAGTTGGCAGTTGAAGGGTAAAAAAAGGAAAAATTATATTGAAAGGAGAGGGAGACAGATAATGAAAGAGGAATTTGGACGAATAATCCAATGGAAAGCAGGAAAAGGAGAAAATCGGGACTAAATCAAGCATATGAATCTAGGGTGTCAGAAGCAATGTGAGAGTAGAGAAGAAAAGAAAAAGGCAAACACAAGAAGGACAAGGAGAGCTAGAAGAGGTAGGAGTTGGGTTTCTCTCCGACAGTTAATCAAATTTTTAATATAGTAGCAGGAGTATGCAAGAAGAGTAGATCAGCTAGTCAAAATAAGAGCTTCCCATTAGGGTGGTATGTCGAACGTTTTGCTTTTCGATACGATCTAATTTTTGTATGTGCACAAATGTAGATTAAATATGTATCATGTGCATGTACATATGTCTGTATGTACTGTATGTTAACCGCAAATACGGGCATGTACATTTGTATGTATGTACGAACGATCATGTGCGCTTTGTCAGCCTACCGATAAGCATTTCCTATACATATACTAGGCATGCACATATAAAGGCATGTACATATGTATGCACATTTCTACAAGCTATGTATAAAACAATTTTTATGCAGACTTTTTACGCCTCGAAACGCCAGTTGTTGTTGAAACTTCAGCCCAGTCGGATCACTTGCGCTCCTCCAAGCAAACCAACGCTTGCCGCATGACACCAGCTATTCGTCCAAGTAATGTAAATATTTATACAAGCGAGCAGAAGTAAAAAAAAAAAAAAACAAAGCAAAAACCTAACCAACAGTATGCCGCATGATGAGGCATAAAAAAGGAGAAGGAAAAACAGCAACGTGAAAAAAAAAACCAAGCTCCAAATTGTTGTTGTTGTTCTTGTTGCTATGCGGTGTTGAAAGGTCAGGTGGTGCTGATAAGTCGTGAATGCTGAAAATAACAAGAAGTTAAGCAAACAACAACAACAACACCAATAAATACATATCAACGTAATAAGCAGCAGTGCCAACAAATCAAGAAACTCACAATGATCGCGTCAAAACGTATGAATGTTTACAACAACAACAACCACAATAAGAACACCACTTTTGCATTCATTCAGCCGTTGAAATTGTAAAAACACACAATCAGACATACAAACAAAAAACAACAACATACTTACATGCATACATATGTACGCTCTTATGTGACCGGCATGCTAGACGCGATCATTTCAATGGGTAAACAGCATTTGCGCGCCACAACACTGTCCAAGACGTGCAGCAAGCAGCCAGCAACAAGGGGCAAAGGCTGCGCCGATAGGTGATCGTCATGTGGTGAGCTGTGCGATGTGGCAAGGCTTGGAGGAGATTTGTTTAAATAAACATACAACGCACGTACATGGAGAGAGGCGACAGGGATTGGGTAAGTGTATTTTGTGTTCTTTTCATTTTTTGTTGTTATTGTAGAAAAAAATAAAAGTGATATTTCTTAAGACTTTCCAACTATACACACAAAAATTTTTTGTTTGGAAATTTTTAAATTTTTCCATCAACTTTTTCTCTATCAAGACGTGACACAGTGTCATGATTGATTAGTGTGTGTTTTTTCTGAAATTTATTTTTAGTTTAGCAAATGGAAGAAAGTGTTTTTTTGTTGGTTTGGATAAGCTACAAAGTGTTCTCGTTAGCGGCTAAGTGGTTTTTGAATTTGAGGCAATTGAGTAAGGAAAAAAATTAAAAAAAAAATTAAAAAAAAAATTAAAAAAAAAAATTTTAATTGAAGTGATTAAAAAAATGAAGCTAAACATAAAAATAAAGAAGGTTGAAACAAAAAAATAATTTAAATTTCAAAATTTATTGGAAAATTTTTTTTTAGACATAGTTCCTGAAAAATTTGCAATAACCGCCAAAGTAAAATTTTAGGAAGATTGCAGTTTAAGTTAATATTTGGTCTAAAATTATTGTTTTAAAATAAAATTAACTTAGATTGTTATTACAAATTCAAGCGAGCAGAGAACAAACATTAGCTTTTTTGTATATTTTTCTTGCATTTAATTTGAAATTTTTTTAACAAAACCGATCTTAATTTGTGTGATAATAGATCTAAGTAATTTTTAAAAAAGTTTTCATAATTTTGATTGTTCAAAAAAAGCTCAATTATTTTGTTGTAATTTGTGGTTTGCTTATATGCATTTACAATGTTCAAGTACATATCTACAAAGGTACATTGTTAGTGCACAAAAGTGGCACCAATTTTTTTTGTCTAGCCCTTTTTTGTTGTAATGAATGTACTTATTTTTAGAATTCAGGTTTCTAACCTGACTTTGCGGTTATCAAGCTTAGCCTGTATGTATGCATTTTCCAACTTTGCGTGCTAAAGCCAATACGTACATACATACAGAGTGCTAGCGCTTAAACTGATATTTATAAGTACAGTAGCGTGCTCTAAAAATGGGACAGTAAGGTTTAACAATTTTTTTTTTTAATTATTAAAACAAAAAAAGTACAAAATTTGGAGTTTTGAGGAAATATAGGAAAAATGGAGTTAATAGGAAAAATCGGAATGATTTTTAACACAGAAAGTTTTGAAGTATTTTTTTTTTAAATAAATTTTTTTTGATCTGTTGTTATTTAGAAAGTTAAAAAATATAGACATTTTTTCTGCTGGAATTTTTTTTCTGGTTTTAATTTCTTTCATAGAGTAAAAGAATATAAGAATTTTTACCTCTGGAAATTTTTAAACTGGCCTTTACTATTTTTCTCAGAAATAGTTTCTTCATTTAGAGCATGAAGAGCAAGCCCTAACATTAGTATAAAAAAGGAGAAGAGTTATAAAATTTTCCAAAAATTATTCAAAAATGATTTGCTGTCCACTTTTGACGTTGAGCGACCGTACGAAAAGTAAAGAATATAACGAATTTTATTACGTTATCTAATCTATCTCTAAAACTTCCACAGATTTTAATTACAAACTTGTGATGTGCTAATGAATATTTTTCCCACAAAACGAAGCTTTCTGAGTGAGAAGCTAAAAAAGTGCAAAATTCACGCGCACATAGCAAAGTCTTTAAAATACCTATTATTAAATATTGAAAATTCGTTAAATTATGAATAAAATGCAATTTATAAGCAAAAAAAATAATAATTTTCATAAAATAAATTTCAGTCAAATTATTATTTTTCTCTTGAGCTCATTTATGTGTATTCAAAAATTTAAATTTTTAACATAATCTGCTGTTAATTTTAATTATTTGGAGTTCAGCAGTGCCTTGTCATATTTTGAGTTTTTCTGAGTGTAACGGACATGCTGTCATAATTCCTAAATTTGTATGCTTATCAAGCATTTGGTTAAGTCACTTGACTCAACTCGGTTGGACATTTTGTTCACAAACGTTACAAAAACGGCAGCGGGTGATTTGCCTAAAGGCCCTACTTTCAGTACGAAAGAGGTTAGAAAGGTTTGAACTTTTCTAAATATATTTCAAGTGCTACTTTGGAGGCTATTTATTACCCTGCTCTTGGTGTGGAGTCTTAAATTAAGTGACCGTTCGGCTTATTCAAACCAACTCCAACGTCCAAAGTCGGTGCAATCGTTTAAAATTGGAAAAGTAAGGCTCCTCTTGTGTTGCATATCAAAATCGTCAAAGTGTAATTTAAGCAAATTAATTCGCATAAATTTTATGTTCTTTTCAATTTGTGACGACAATCACTTAAAAAAACAATTTCGTTCTTCAATTGGAATTAACACTTGAATAAACCAGAGTTTCAATTGACATTAATTAAATACACATTGTTCAATACAAAATATGCTGGTGTCGAAAATGTGCTTGAATAATGTATGAGGAAGTGATAAAGAGAAATTACCCTGTAGGAAAAAAGTGAAAGAGGGGAAAAGTGCTTTTAGCACATTTTAATTTTTTTTGCTGCCAAGTCGTAGGGTGATCTTCTGCCAAATCCAGAGTTAAGCTGTGTTTATTGAACATAAAAATATAGAAGCGCGTTGTCTGTGCAAACTTTATTGGAGCGATTGAAATGAAAACAACAGTTTCTGTCTGTCTGTCTGCATGTTTGCCCGTGCATCACTCAAAAACTAGTGCAAAGATTTTATTTTTATTTTCAAGAACAATTTGCCCAATGGCTAACTTAAAACTTAGAATCTATTTTACTCAAACTTTTGGCAATAAAAGTTGCCTCAAAATATTTTTTTAAATTTAAAACAAATTTACAGTCTAATGCACACAAAAAATATATAAACTCACATACAAATGAGATCTCGAAAACCACCACCTAAAACCACTTGTTGTGCATGCGACCAAAAACAGGTGACAAAAATTATCCATAATTATAAACGCATTAAAACTAAACCCCCCGTGTGTATGGTGGTGACATTCTCTACAGGGGTGCGTGCTACATACTACAAGTACAGTGTGAAAAATATATGCTTAATACGTTATGGTAGACAAATGATGAAAAGAACTGAAATGAAACGAAATGATTGATGTAATACAAAATTGAGTTGTTTCAGAGTGAAATGGTACGAAAGCAAGTAATGGTGTGCAAGAAAAGGTCATTGACAGGCAAAATGTGACAGTAAATTTAATTTTTTTTTACTGTTGTACCTACCTAGAAAAAAAACGCAACGACAAAGAAGTACATATATTTTCATATAAGTATATATGTATGTATGTATGTAAACACAGTGGCACTTATTGTAAGTGGGTATATATGTATGTAGGTAAATTTGGTAGATCTTTTGTCAGTTAACTAGAAAAAAGTGACAGTCATCCGGTGTGTGCATTGTTTGTTTATGTATTTTTGCTTTGTTTATGTCGGCTTTCATATCAGCGCATGATCAAATTAGAGTTTGAAATCGGGTGTTGTTGCATAATTTTCTAAGCCTACACAAATCTAAATTTTCTAAAAAAAAAAGGAGTGACGGACAAAAAAATTGTGAGCGCATAATTTCAGTTTTTTCTATGAATTTTTTTTTTTTTGCTGCCCCTTCCCTTTTTTTGGTGTGGCCTGTAAAAAACAAAAAAACTCAAATCACGCTTCCGTTGAACTTTGCCTATGGAATCGTAATTATTTTATGTTTTGTATGCACTTTTTGTAGCTGACATAAACATGAGCATTGAGTATGTTTTCAAACTGAGGTTGTGGGTTATCGCTTGTTTATGGAAAATTGATAGCAGTAACGCTGTCGATCATTGCAATTGTGTGGGCTATTTGAAGGTTTTTCATTTTCAACCGATATACATGTTCGTTTTTTCATTTTTAACGCATTTCCTGAAACAAAAAACATTTATTTTCTTCACCATTTTATATTCTGCCTTCCTTTATCATTTTTTATTTGTCTTTTTTTGATTTTTAGAATTTCTTCACTTATAAAATTCATACTATTTTTGTGTCTAATTAAAATTCTAGAGTAGTTTCCATAGCAATTTTTATGTACATTTCTTATATGGCTCACTCATTTACTTGTGTATTTTTTTTTTTAGATTTTAGTTGCTTCATGAATTCGCTTCCTGTTTGTAAATTTTTTTTCATTATCTGTTTTTCCTCTGTGTAGATCGTTTTCAAACAGAAATCAGCAAACTAAAATCTATTTTTATCATTTAAAAATTAACAATTTGGAAGCGGACTTTGTGTACTTTGTTTATGGTGAGTCATAACCAGGTTACACCCAACAGCGCATTATGATTTTGCTCACGTGGCATCTTCTTTTATTGGCTAAATATTTTGTTGTTATTTTTTTGTTGTGTGCTATTGTTGGTTTGAATTCCTATATTTTGGGGAAAAAATTCAAATATATTTACACATTTTTTATTAGACTATCACATAAAGTTTTTTAAATAAAGGACTTTTTAGGGAGCAGTTTGTAATGGCATGTATAAGTACTTTAACCATCAGCGCTGAGCATTGTGTAAGGGCTTGCATATATGTATATTTTCTTTGCCCAAAATATTCGTTTGTTAATTTCACATGAAAGAATAGATAGTTCTTTTGTAGAAATCTGTGGAATGAGTGTTTCCAAGCTTATGCAAAAGTTACAAAAATTCCTGAAAGAAAAAAGCCGTGTGAGAATTTAAAAATTGCAAGAATTTCAAGATTTTAACCGAGTATGCAGTTTTGTTGGCGCTTAAATTCTAGACTCACAAAGTGCAAGTCTCCAGCCTCTTCAACATTTTTTTGAATATGAAAAATAGTTCGGAACAGAAGAACTGAGTATTGGGTCTATCTCAGGTTGCACTACTCAGTTCAGTCAGCGCTCCAATGCGAAAAAGTACCGGCGGCAGCTATGTATGTATAGCACTTTTCCTCATTGACCATAAAGATCTCGCTATCCTTTAACTGCACGCTTTTCTGCATATTTTCTTAAAACTTCATAATTAAATTTGTACAAATTTCTTAAATTCTTCATTTTTCCCCATTCAATTACAAACGAAATGTAAATTATATGCAAATAGACAGTAAAATATCCAACAACAAACAACAACTACAACAGTAAATAGCAAGATATCCTTCACTTAAGACAATAAACTCAACAACAAGTCCAAGGAATCATAATCAAAAATAACTCAACTACAAAATCTGCTTATAAATTATGTTAATTTGACTAAAAAGTCTTCGACGGACATGAAACAAATTGAAGAAAAAGACAAGTACAATTATGTCTTTATATATGTATATATTTATGTAAGCACGAAAAGGGAAGTATAAAGTTACAATAAAAGGCATTTGCTTAATGAAATCATATTTAAATATTAAAAAATATAGCATACAACTTGGCGTTTGAGCCTGCCACGCGCGCTAAAGCAATCACAGACAATCGACAAACAATGCAAATTTAAAATTTCACAAATCAACAAAACGCATTTGGTTGTGAGGGGCTACAAGAGCGAGAGAGGGAGAGTGCGAGAGTCAGAGAGCGGGAGGAAGCGCAATTTTCAAGTTAAGAAATTAGTATTGCAATGATTATGAATATTGCCTAGTGGACGAGTTGCCAGCAACAACGAAAGCGCTGATTTTAATTTTAACATTAGGCTGTCTGCCCAGGGTTGATAGAAATATTTTAAAGGAGACTTAAAGCAAATGAAACAAAAGTCGGAAAATTTTTAGCAGTTATGTAAGTGTATTCCAGATATTAAACAGAATCGGTTCGAGTTTGAGATCAGAGCCATATTAATCACAGGCTCTTCTTAAAAGAAAAAGCTATAGGTTGTGGAGTTATGCTACGAGATAAAGAGTATTTCACATTTTCACGCTTCAAACGCTTTTTGGCAAATGTTCAAAATAATGATAGCATTTCCTTACATAAAAAACGAAAAAAAAACCTTTAAATTTTCCCAAAAGATTAACACAAACATTTCGGTCGCCAATGTGTTGACAGCCTAAGTTCTCCCTAACCACACTTATTTCTCAATTTCCATCTTGTAAATGTTAAGCAATACTTTGACGGTTATTTTAGTTTTTAAGTTGCTTAGAGCAGCACTAAGCTTCCACTGAAGTCTTCTCAATTTTTGAAGGGCAGCGGTTAAGTGTTTCTTCAATATTTTGAGTTTGAACGTTCTCTTAACTCTATTATTTATTTGGTTTGAGTACTCACTAATTCGTGTACACTCTACGCTCTCACGTGCTGTATTCTGTACTCAATTTTAACTGAACTGTGTTTTGCTGAAGTCAAGTGTAGCGCAAATACTTTAACTTCTTAATGTAATTCGTTTTAATGTAATTTTATTAGACGAGTAAGAGTTTTGTATGGAGAAGTTGCATTTAAGTGAGTTAAGTAATTATGCAGAGTTGTTGGTAAAATGTAGTTCATGCAAGAGCTCATGAAAATGTGATAGGTTTGAAGGGGTTGCCTTGGTTTTTTTTGTGGAGAGGTTAAGATAAAAATTCAATTTTTTTTAGATTTTTCATTGAGATAACTTTTATGAAATGTGGAAGATTTAGAGCAAATGGACTACACCTAAGTTAGATATTGATAACAAAATCTTTCTAAAGCTGTGATGTCATTACGACAACACTCCTTAGCACTTTCTGGTGAGAGCTCTTCCATATCTACCTCCAAGTGCAAAATTAATTAGACGCATGTGAGCATCACTGAACATTTGTTACTTGTTGAGTGGTGATCTAACGTTAAAAGCTTTCTTCAACTAATTTTACAACACAATAAATATTTGTCAGTACTTAAGCGTTACATTGTAGACATTTTTATTGCAACAAATTATGAGCTCATTAATGCACAAAATAATAAATCAGCATACGCCAACGCATGCCGCCATTGAATTATAACCACCCAAGGGCAAACTCGTAGCAACACTTTGAAAATGTGTCTAACTAAGCCTTGAAGGGAACACCCAAATGAATTCTAAAAAGGAAAAAAATTCTTCTACACACTAAATATGTCTGGCGATTTAAATTTTTTCACAATTTCAACTAGAAAATAAATTTAAATAAAAATAGCTAAGGTAGATAATGAGATGCTCAAGCAAGCGACGAAGCAGCAAAATGAAGCAATTGGCGTAGAAATGCACAAAAATTTATTTGTGCCGCAAACACACCCCCATCTGCACCTCGTACAAAGGTAGGCACGCATGCAAATTACGAAGCGCTCTAACTCACTTGCAGATATCCTTCAAATTTTATGAAACGAGTTGAGTGTTTTGAGGCTGCTTAATAGCGTTGCCACTGTCGGGCTTTTTTTGTGGCAAAAATGTGAACAAAAAATTACCAATTTTTTGATGTTTTAATTTTTTTTTTGGAAAAATATATACAGTGGCTCTTAGTTAAAACGAATCAGTTTGTTTTCTAATATAATTATTATCAAACCTTCCTGAGTTGATTTCATATAAAAATATAAATCTTTTTTTCTTATAAATCTCTTGACTCTATGATTGAAACTCAATCAAATAATTGTGAAAATTTCAAAGATAAAGCAACAATAACGAAATTTGACACTCCACAAATTTTGGAACAGAAAAAAAATTAACCAAATTTGTTAGAAAATGCCCAAAACGGTAACTCCGCTTCCTACTCACTCGCTGTTACGTTGCATGCCCGAGTGGTGTCTGCATTGGTTGGTTGGCATTTTGCCTATTTCATGCACAAAGCTAATATTTTTTATTCTGCACTTGAAAGAAAAATGATTCTTTTCACATAAATTTTGCAAATGCCGCACAGTGCCTCAGTGGCGGCTCAGCTGCAGTTAAGAATTGCGCAAGTATTCAGCTGCGGGTAATAACTAGGCGCAACAGTGGTGTTTCAAATGCCGCACCCTTCTAGCTTTTAACACCATGCAGCATCTAAATCTAAAGCTAACATTGCACTCTTTTACTTATTTTTCTTACAACATTTACATACTCACGCTTTAGATGATTTTTCCTTTTTTTTCTGCTTCTCTTTTGTTGCACGCCCCGCCTCAGGCTTATTATGAGTTTTTAGTTTCCCTTTGGGAATTTTTCAATTTTTAAGCCGGAAATCTACTTTCAATTGTTTGCTTTAGCTCACTGCCGTCAAAGCTTGTCTCCCCCACTCGCCCTCCTACACATCCTTCTTCCTGCAACGCTCAGGTAGGTGTTGCTCATTTTTCTTTTTCGTCGCTTCATTGCCGCCTACAGCCTTCTGAAGTGTAAATATTTTCACAAAAGGTGTAAATAAAATCTTGTAGCTTACGCTACCATGCACTGTACTTAAGGAGCACTGGAGCTTTTGCTGCCTCTTTCTTTGCGGTGTAAATGTTTCAATTTCTCAAATGAAGTTGTTGTCTATTTTTATTATTTCTTCATTCGCATTCGCATTCTTTTGCTTCAATTCATTTTATAAATTTATTTATTTTGTTTGTATAATTTCTTTTATCCTTAATATCTTAGCTTTAGCCTTGTTATTTTTTGTGCTCTCTGCTGGCAGCGTATCCTTTAGGGTGGCTGCTTTGCCTTAACTTTTATTGCTTTGGTTGCGTTCCATGTTTCTTCTTCACTTTCCATAGCTCCTTCTCTCCTTTTAGCATTTGTAAACAAATTAAATTTTATTAATGCTCAAGGATAAACACTTCAACGCTTAATAAAAGGGAGTGAGCGCGGGAATATATTGAGCAAGTTTTGTTGGAGCTCATAAAACGAGGTTGAGGTTCGCCGAATCTTATTATGAAAGAAAAGGAGTACTTTTGTTATCCTTCTTCGGCATTATTGGTTGATATTAAATAATGAAAACATAAAGTAATGAAAGCAGTTGAATGATGCAAAGGGTAGCTCTTAAATGAAATTTGACGATTTCTTCTTAATTTTTTTTTTTTGATTAAAGCAAACGACTGACTGAGCACAATGCCAAAGCTAACAATAAGCGCTTTTGATTGTTAAGCCAATCGTAGAAAAAAAATGTATTTTAATTGCTTTTTGTTTTTTTTTTAACAAACATTCGAGTAGTTAATACAAAAGCTGAACAGAATTTAAAGGTTCAATTAGTGCTGACATACCATAGCTGTGGCCGTTACTTAGAAGAGAGTGGGGAAATAGAGTTATGATACTCTGAACTCTCGTTTTCAAAGAGAATATCAATGAAACAGAACATTTTTGAGTTCATTTCTATTTCTTCTTTGGCACCACTAATGAATTAGAATTTCTCATTGAGTTGTATGGGTCAACTAACTTATGAGACCGTGGTTACATCACTACTGATTTAACTTCAGTCATAGCTGAACCGAACCAAATAGTTTCAACGCCCAAGAAATAGTAAAAAATAGAGCGCTTTATTATTTTTTCAATAAAAGTTAGTTGAGGTGAGCTTAGGTTAGGTTGAGTAGGAGCTTATAGGGAAATTTTCAGTAAAAAAAAACTGTTACGCAACGCATTTCCTACCGGGTATTTGTTAGCTTTATGCCATTTACCATTCAAATTTAGTCATTAACTCATAATCAAATATGTATATGAAGCATAAAAAAGTATTATCATTCAAACAAACAGTATTAATATATTTTTAATGCTGAATAATTAAAAAATTAAATGTGTGCTTTTATCGGCATTCATTTAACCAAACATTGTAACTTAATATGTAATATAATAGCGGTAAAAAAAGAAAAAAAAAAAAAAATATTTGCAAGCAATGCCAACATAAGAGTGTGAGAGTATTAAGTTTAACTGGCAAATATTGCAAAAATGTGATATAATTTTATTTTATCGACAAATAATTGCAATCCCATTAGGGCAGAACGAAAAGCTGCTGCAGCAATGCGCCAATTAAGTTTATTTTTTACGATGAGTTCATATGAGTAAAGCAGGTGGTGCATCAAAGCGATAGCGAAGCATGAGACTATGCAGGAGATGTATCAGCAGTTGAACTAGTGCCAAAAAGGCTAAAGTAGCACCACTTGTACCTAACCTCTAAGCTCTCGCCCATGTGACTCGCTTACTTGTGCCCGAGGTACGACAGAATTCAAATAATTTTTTTTTAAAACTATTTTGAGTGCCCTGAAACTGGTATATGGACGCCCAAAATTTGACAGCTGACAACTCGCTACGTCACTTTTTTGAAAAACTAGTTGGCTTGGCATTCAAACTAGTTGCAGCGTAGCTAAGAACCAGTTGTTTAAACATAATGGAATTACTGCTGCATTGGTATGCTTGCGTGAAATCGTGCTCATTATGTAAATGTGAAATTTAAAATATTTAATAATAATTGAGCGTGAAAATGCGACACCAAATGCGTTCGCTCACAACAACAGCAGCGAACAGTGCGTGACACGCATGAACTTTTGTCCGTGTATGCGCTCACTGTATGGGTGCTTTGTATGTGCATTTCGCATGTGACCCCACTTCAACAGCCTTTAATTGCATTACATTCAAGCATTCATGGGTTAATTGGGTGTCGTAGGTCAAACAGACAAACGGTTGCTTCGGACACAATCGCAATTAAACAGAAACCGCACACATGTTAAGGAGAAGGAGTTGTTAGGTGGCGCATCCCTGTTGCAATTGCGTAAATGTTAATGTCATTGTAGGCAGCAGTTGTTGTTGGTTTTGGTTTTTGCTTTGCTTTTTGTTACGTTGCAGCGCTTTTATACTTTCGCATATCCTTTCGAAGTGCATTGCAATGTTGATGGTATTAATTTCAACTTATTGAGTTGCAGCTGTACGCATTTGTTGTTGTTGTTTTTTTTTGCAATACCACTCTCATATGTTTAAACCTACGACGGGTGTACTCAATTAAGCGTTTATAAAAATTTATTTTGTTGCTGCTTTTTATGTTTCAGGATTACTAAGAATGCATCGCTGGGTTAACTGACGTTTGCTTTTAAGAAATTTGTAAGGATTAAATGAAATGCGTTAAAATTATTGAAAATGAAATAAAAAAACATTTTCCCGATTATATTCACTGTTGGACCTTCTAATTGCTCTACGTTGCCTGACGTAAGTTTTATTCGGTTGGGTTTGTAAATTACTTAAATCAAGCGTCTTGCCTAAGGCAGTTGTGAATTGAAAGAAAGACTGTTTCGAGGTGAAATACAGATTCTTTCGAGTTGAAATACACACCGTTTTGAGGTGAAATATTGTTTTCAGAATTAGCCCATTAAACCTGACTATATCCGAATTTCCCTCGCTTGACAAAATTTTGTTAAGATTTTTATTATTTTTTTTTAATTAACACCCATTTAAGAGACTTCAACGAAAAACACACAAAACCAAAAGTCGTAAAAATCTCTCGTATATGAATTTTTGATAATAGCTACAACAACAACAACACAAAGCAACACAAGTCGTTAACTAGCAACTCATCTGCTATCATACCAAATCTCAGTAGGTTAGATCAGTGGAAAGTTTTTTACCTCGTTGCCCTTGTTCTCACCTTTTATGATATACGCACACGTGTAGCTACATATGTACGCGAGTATCTACATATTCGAGCAAAGAGATGCTCATTTTCATTAGAAGTAGTTTTACCAACATTAAAATTTTGTTTCGGTTTAGCTACTGTCTTATCAAGAAGGGCGTCAAGTGATGAGCGTTGTGGTCACAAGACAACACAACTGATGCTAACACTATCTAATCGTTGTTGTTGTTGTTGTTTTGATTCATTGCACCATTTGACTTCCGTTGACGGCTAGTCTTTTGTAACTTTACGACCCATAAGTGTTGTTGTTCTTGTGTGATTATCATTATAAAGTAGCTGCTGGAAAACTCTGCTCATAAAATTATTGTTGTTTTTTCAAACCATAACTGCTATCATATAATAGCACATAGTAGTAAAAAGTTGCTCTATGTTGCTACTAAAATTATGCAACAAAAACTTTTTTATGTAAAATTTTTCTTTGCTAAAATTTTGAAATTTTCTCATGCGCCTTGTGAGTTCTTGTTCGCTCTCTTTTTCTCTCACTATCACCACTTGCAACGGTGATTCTTTTATTGTTGCTATAAAACATTTTGTAAGCGTCATTTGAATAAACGTTAGTTATTCTACGCCCATTTTTGGTCAATAATTTGAATTATTTTTTTTATTTTTATTTTTACTTTGTTTTGTTGTTGCATGAAGAGCACGTACACCAAAGTCTACGCTGGGCGTTTTACAGTTTTTAGGCAGTTTGTTGGTTGTACGTGTTGTTACGTTTATTTTGCTGAGTGATGAGCGCAGTTGTCTCTGTAAATTGCTTTAGGCAGTTGAAAAATATATTTGTGATTGCCTTAAATTAAGCTTTTGTAAGTTTTGCTAAACTTTAAAGCTTAAAGGCATGCACATTTTTATTTGTTAGTTGTGGAAGGACGAGGACAATCCTGGTAATGTGTAATTTGCAGAATCTTGAGTTGTATTTATAAACAATTCTGCAGAGTTCCCATGAAAGATACATGTAATATACAGACATTTCTAGAAAATTCTGAGATAGCGAGCTTTTGAAATGAAATCTGTGTTTTGGAATTTTTGAAACAAAACGAACAGCCTGATATTTCACTCAATCATCGATATTTTTCAAAAAGAATTCTTTCATTAACAACTTTATTGAAATTATGAATTAGTTATAATAAAGTTTTTTGTTGAAAATATATTTACCAACAAAATTTTTATTTATTTATTTTATTCTTTTCTTTTAGTGTTTTCAACGATATTCATCAACCAGTGAGATATTCATATCTGTTACTACGTCAATAAGATCTAAGTACTGGATCTAAAAAAACGTATAGCTGTCAAAGAACTATCAATACTTCAGCACGTATTCTGTAGTAATATATTAGAAGTAACAGCAACAACAACAACATGTTAAAAAAACGATTTATATAATCGTAAGTAAAGTAAGGTCGCCGTAGTGCCTTATATTGTGGGACAAAACCACAAAGCATAGACTTTAGCTTCCAGAAATCAAGAGAATATTTAGTTGGGGTCAAAAAAAGAAATCGAGAACTCGGTCACATGTTAAAGCGGACGTCGGTGTGCAAGTGACTCCTGTTTGTTACTACTGCTTCAAGAAAAACTACAAAATTAATAAAAAAAATTTCTGTTAAATATGAGCTGGGCTTCATATGTCAGCAGCAAACATTTTCCAACCATAAAAAATTTGGTAATATTTTTGACAACTAAGAACTACGCTTAAAGAGATTTCATTCACACAAAAACGATGATGTATGGTGTTTCGAAGTTCCTTGTAGTGGATCGATGGATGTGCAATACTATTCACAGGTTTTTATTTAAGAAAAAGTTATATTTGAAGAATTCTTATATTTTCTTGTATAAGTTGTAGATATACATATATCGCAAAAAGATATTTTATTGAATTGTTTATTACTATTTGCTTAAGTATTATGCATTTTTGCATAGAATTATTATTGTTGTGATAATAAGAGCAGTCCATGTTGGTCATATTATTGCTATACTAAAGTTTACACATTTTCAAAATCTAAATTTCATTAGTTTGAGTTACATAAGTGATGTGCAACTTAAAATATTGAAGTTGGTTGCAATTTTGGAGCTTTACATTTCGTTAGCTTTATTTTTATTTTTTGTTTTTATTTATATATGCGCGTTACCGTTACACGCTTTGGTTGCATTTGTGACTCTTCCATTTATTAACGAATACATTCCCCATTGCGATAAAATCTATGTTTACATATAGCTGTCATATTATGCTCAGTTATAGTTATTATATTTTCTAAATTTTATGATGCTTAATTTTTTTTTAAATGTATTTTTGTTTCAAATCTTCCTCGAAATGAAAACACACAAACAAATTTGGAAAGTTTAGGACACGTTTATCATTGATTATAACCATTTACCAATTGCTTTCTTTTAATGGTTTATAAATTTCCTTTTAGGTTTTTGTGCCAGTTCAAATCTTTCAAGAGCGACACGTTTCTCATTGAATCTAACCTTATAAAATTAAGAGGCAGTCAATAAAAAACCAATATCCTAGCATGGAGTTCATGCACCATGCCTTGGACACATGTTTTCTTTGACTGTTGAAGCGGGAGATCCTGCTGTTTTCAAGCAGTAATATTTTGTGCTTACCATAATTAATTAATTATTAAAAAAAAAAACAACAATAATTTTCGCTACAGAAAAATTATTAGTGGCCTCGTACCGAATTAGAATACTTGAATTTTCATTTTATTTTTATTGCCTAAATTGCTCATCCTTGCGCTTAAGAGCCACATACGGCATAACAACCTAATTGGCGCAGGCCCCGTTTAATCCTCCTCTTTAATTATTAACTGTTGATACCAAAGTTCCTGTTTGATACTTTTGTTATTACTATTGTTCTCGAAAATGTTTTCCTAAAAAATCCAAAATGAAGAACCCGTATAAAAGTCATCTATCTTCAGACACGATTTATATTTATCATCGAGAGTTAATTGTTCATACTAGTTTTTTCCTTTCTAATGAAAACAAATTTTTTTCAAATGTTTCTTTCTTTTTTCCTATACCATCCGTCAAGTGAAGTACCTGATTGATGCTTCGTTTTATAATTGCTACACTTTTAATAGACTGTTCCGGATTTCAACCTTTACTGGCGACGTTAATATCTCGATAAAAGGATTGTTTTTATAGGGAGTTCACGTATAAAAGCCCACATAGATTGATAACTTTTGTTTATCTATGCCATATTGGAGTTACCTACTTTTTAATTCAAATCAAAAGTTGCTCTGGAATGTTTACTTCGGAATTTAATCAATTTTTTTTCTTTAATTTTCAAGTCTTCAAGAGCATGATAAGCATTAGCTTTAAATTGTTACCCTCCTCTCTTTTTTATTTCTTTTTTTTTTTTAGATAATCTCTTTTAGGATCTATATTATTTCCTTCATTTTTTTTTTATTTATTATTGCTTTTTAGTTTGTGAAAAAAAGAAAGCACTCAAAACTTGTTATCAATTGTTGCCTATGGCACACTTTTATTTTTTATTTCGAATTGGAAAATGCTCTCGCTGAATTTTTTCAACAAACAAAAGCTTTAATACTCAAAAAAAAGTGAACACGTTTGATACTTCAGTTACGGACTATTCTGTTATCCTCCATAACACAAACACACGTTTAAGACCAGAAAATGATGGACATTTTTGAACCAAATCTTGGGAAGTCCTGTTTATAAACTGTTCCCGCAATATTCGATTGTTTTAAGTACCGTGTTAAAAATGTTTGCAGCTTCAATTTAGGCAGTGCTTTTCTTAAATACATATCACACTGCCTCTTTAAATTGATAGCATTTTTATAACTTTATACACTTTGTTTGCAATTTTTTTTCTAGCGAAAAATACACGATTATGAACTTTTTATAGCTGATTAAAAGTATATTAGCTCCCTTTATAGATCACTTTCCCGCTTGATATATCCCCAGCTGATATGTCATACCTTCCTCTTTAACTTAAGCTATAACTTCCTTGCTTTTTATTACCTTTATTCTTTTCAAACGAAGTTAGTGGATAACGAAATGCATACAAATTAGAACACGTTTAAGAACTGAGTCAAGCATATTTGTTTTAGGTCCAAGGTTGTATAGCCTTATTCTGGCTTTTGAAACCACATATAAAATGAAAATACTCATCTTTTCCACAAAAAAATTATTCTAATGCCAAAGTTACTCCCTAAATTTAAAAAAAAACAGCCCACCGAAAGGAATACCCTTTTAACTGAACATTCTACCAAGATCAGAACCCATTTGATCACTCTTTCTACGCCGAGTACGTTTAATGTTCTTGTTACGATTTTAATGAATTCCATCGTAATTGTCTGTTCGCGTTCGAGCTATGATCGATCGGAGCCAAGAAAAAATTCAGGCAGTTGGTAATAACGCTGTGTGGTTGTCACTGCACTTCGAAAATATATTTTTAATTTCCAGGTTTATTTATAACCTAGAGAATACTTCTAAAATCGTACAGAAATAAGTACCCTTTTAACTGAACATTCTACCAAGATCAGTACCCATTTGATCAGTCGTTCCACGAAAGTACGTTTAATGTTCTTGTTAAGATTTTTAAAAATTCCATCGTAATTGCCTGTTCGCGTTCGAACTATGATCGATTAAAACCAATAAAAATTCTAACTCATTCAATGTGGTTATTATTACACTTCGTAAAATATACTTTGCAGGTTTAGGAACCTGAAATTATTATTTTTCTTTAAAATCATAATCCTTTAACTATCTTCCTTAAGTATAAAACCTTTTAAAAATATAAATTCTATTTAATAAAAAAGGCTTAGCATACTTCACTCAATTTGAACACGCTTCCTGTTGATCAGCTGTTACAAACCACGTGTAGGAGGTAAGCTCGCTAGCCAAATGCTCTCGCCCAAGCGCTAGAAAGGAATTTGAGTTTTGTGTGTTTAGTAACCGCAAAACTTGAAAAAGAAAATAACATATATTTCCACTAAAGTAAATCAAAATCTGTATATATGTATATATAAAAACATCCTGTTGATTTAAATTATCGTTATTGTTTTAGATAAACAATTGTATGGATGTATAGCGCACTAAATAGTTTGCGTTTCTTGTAAGATAAACTTTACTAATAATTTCAACCGTTCATGTTACAACCGAGTTTGTGCTAAAAATGGTTGCCCTATAAGAAGTGTGGAATAATATTTATCGTTGCGTGTTAAGCTGCCATCGATTTTGTTTCGGACACGTTTAGAATCAAGTAATGACGCGCCTATTAAAGGTCAAAGTCTCAGAAACCGGGTTACAGTACACATTTTTATAACACTACACGTTTAGGTTTCTCAATAAAAAAAATTTCCTGTTGTGTTTTTGTTCTTATTCGCCAAATTAAATTGTTTTTGATTTAAATTTTTGTTGGGTTTATTAACTGTTTTTAATGCATGTTGTTGTTTCGTAAACTATTTCTTGAGCCGTCGCATATTTCTTTTGACTTCTTCTGGTTCAAGTTGCAACAGATGCTGCAACAATGTTTTTAAAGAATGTTGAATGTTGAATAATTTTTACTTTTTTTTTTTTGCAATTTAAACTATGCGTTTTTCGTTTTTCATTACAATTTATTCTTTCGTTCACGTTTGATGTTATCAGATATTCGTTAAGCTGACTACTTCATTTAAGCTACATTTTTATTCGACCCTTCATTATCTACACTATGCTTTATGATTAATCATAAATATTTTATGCACTAACAAAATTATCGAGTTTCTCCTTGTAACTGTTTCCTTGTACCAGCCAAACTTAAGCTATATCTTTTTTTCTCGCAATTTCGTTGTGATCTTGTATATAGAAATTAAAGTTATCCTTCCTTTTGTACACTTCTATTTTCTGCACTGTTAGTAACTATCCTTAATCATTGCTCCTAAAGAGTTTTATATTTTTCTTATTAGCCATAGTAGCTGTACACGAACAGATAAAGTAGACAGTACCCGAATATTTGCTTGAATTGTACTGATTCAAGGCAAAAAACCTTTTATAGGGTTAACATGATTTTTGTGGAACAAAACATTACTTAAAACTTATTCTTATTTTGTCATAAACTGTTTTTACAATCAAGTTGAGTTGAAGAATTTGGAATCACTATCATTATTATTAAGCTTTTTGCAACTAGCACTTAAAATTTAATATGATCAGTTCTCCGGACCCGTTTAATTTGGAATAGACATATATCGTACTCTATTTTTAATGTAATGGTATTGTCCAGAGTGGGTAATGTTAGTTAAGTAACTAACATATCTTTTGGCTTAGAATTTGACAAGTTAGGATCATAGGTTATAGCTTGTTAACAATAAATGTTTACAAATCCTTTAAAATTAAACTGCTCTAGCTTACACGTATACTGACAGTACTTTTTTATGTTCAATTGTAAAGCTTGACCCTTAAACATAAAGTCTTATTATTAAAAACTCCATCAGTACACGTTTCAAATTTATTGTCGGGAAGCATAGAATGGATTGAGTTTTAAAGTCTCCACAAATCTTTCGAGGAATAATGTTACTGCCATTCCCAAAGAGACATTGTATATATATATGTATATACTTCTTATCTTATTGTATCCTTTAGCATAGCATTGCTTTTATCTCTTCTCTTATGCTTTTCAATGTTTTCTGGTTTACATTTGTAATTTTTATTTTTTATACAATCTGTTGCACACGTATAAGCTTCGTATTCTACTCTTTATCGCGCTTATTCCAGCTCATATCTGTTGCAATAGTTATAACGTATGTGGTAGTAGCACTAATCAAATTACAAATATAGCTTATTTGTATGCTTCCTTAAATTGTTATATTTTTTTTTTTAACCTATTAACTCCTTTGCCTTATCATTGCTTTTAATATTTTTGCTGCTTTATATAATATAGTAAATGCTCCTCTTTTCTTTATATATAGATATTACTCAATTCGTTGTACACGTTTAACTTTCACACTCTACCCGTTGTCACTGCTATGATCGTATACTCATGGAACAATCACTCATAGCCTTGAACTTCTACTTCGCATACACTACAACTGCTATTGATTCCGTTGTAAAACAAATTTTTAGTATCAATTTACATTATCCTTTTATACATACATATGTACGTTTTTCAAAAATATCAGACCAGGAAGTAGTCGTTTTATTTTCCTTTGTTGAATTTCCGACATAATGGAATTTTGTTATGTTTTATAAAAGTCTATTCTATCATCTTTCGTACCCGTATGATTTTGATGTTCTATTACTTACGTATAGCGCACCTATCATCTATTCAATGTTTAGCATAAAACATATATTTTTTCTTCCTTCTATCTATGTATGTATGTGGTATATGAAAATCTAGTATTACAAATATATATGTATATATGTTCTTTGAACACGTTTGATATCATTTTCCAGTGAATAAAAATACAGCTATTTCCTTCACTATAAATCTATTGTTGTAAGCTTTGACATCGAATTCTCCATACTTTGCTTTCTTTTAAAATTTTCTACGAGTTCCATTAGTTTTGAACTCGAAATCATATTCCATCTGATTTCTAAGGGATTTATATGTATATAAAAGCTTCACAAAGGTGTTGTAAAGCAAAAGCCCGAACCCTATTGCCAGACCATTGTTCTCTGATTGAGTTCCTTCGTTTTAGTTCATGAACAAAGTCCCAATTCCTTCAGGACTTATGCTAATCACGCTAAATGTCGGACGAGGCATTTTAATTATACTAAAAATTAAATATATGTATATTTTAATGGTAAGCTTTTGGATACATTCGTACCCAGCGCTTTTGGTATGGTAGGCTAGCACTCATAATATTTTTTGGTTTGTGATATAGTACACGTTTAATATTTATTTCTAGCTAATATATATAAAATCTTTTTATATTTTGCAAATGTTAAACATAGCAGTTTAAAATGTGTTGAAAATTTAGCATAAAAAAACATTTTTTCTTCCTTCTATCTCTCTATGTGCATTGTGTTTGACTTTGCACCCTTGATTGAAACTATCATATTCAGTGAATAAAAAATGTTTTTCACTAAGAATGAATGTAAATGGTATAGCAATAATATAAAGATATGGCTATAATATATTTTATTCCATTGGTAGAACTTACCATATCCACATTTCGACATATCTGTATGATATATATGATATAGCACACGTTTGATATTTGTTTCTAGCTAATATATTACTACTGATTTCTACTGGAACAACTCATCATAGTCGATAGTTGTGTTTAACTAAGTTCTCACTGATGTTGTAGCTACAAAAAATTACATTAAAAATATGTTAGCACATATTAAGAAACATTCCTTTCAGTTGCGTAAAAGAAGCTGAGTAGTAATTTGTTAGAGATAGCACTCAGTTGATGAAATGATATTACTACTTTGATATCAGTCACTAAGAAATTTGATAAAATATTAAATGAAATTGTTAATAAATAAATGCTGGAATAGTTTACGCATTGAAAAAGTTTTTGTTATTATTATTTTTTTATTTTCATAAACACAAAAATTTGTTGATATAATAATAAGGAACATTCCCAAAAACCTATAACATTGGTGTAGATACCAATATTTAAAACAAAAATGTTTCGAAATATATATATAAGTATATTGTTACAACATTAAGAAAAATATTTGCTTTAAATTGCTAATGTTGAAGTTCATATTGTATATTTAAGTGCAATTCCGAAATTGTAAGATGCAATTAAAAATTATTTTTTTTTTAAATATATGAAGACATTTTTTTTAGCATATCAAAATCTATAATTTTAAGCTTTAAAAGTGCCAGCGTTTGCAATTTTACCACACTAATATACAATAAAAAGAAACAAAAAAAAAAAAAATCATGTGTAAAAAATTCCATAAAAAAAAAATATAAAACCAAATAAGAAAAAAGAATAAAACTTGTTATGTTAATCATATATTTGAAATGTACTCTATTATTATGTTTTTTTTTTTTAAATATATTTGTTATAGCAATATTTTAAATAAACACTAGAAATTATTTTTTATCTAATAAGTAATAAGTTTAACGTGCAATAAAAGACATTTTAGTAAAAAAAAAACAAAAATTATAAAAATTTATTTCTTTATGTTGTATGGTATAGTGTGTTAAATTTTCGAAAACTTTTTGTAATATTTCAGCAATTCCCCATTATTTCATTCTAGCTGGACTTGCTATAATTTCACTACAAGAACTCTATTCAGGAATTCAAAAAGACTTAGAAGTTGTATTTTTGAAATTCCTTTCCAGAAATCGGATTATTCCACCCCTTCACCTTGACGCTGTCGCAAAGTGGATGAGGCGCCCAGTATAATCCGTTTTCCTTGAACTTTCTAAATGCGTTTGCGCTAAGATTGTAGCTCACAGATAATTGCGCCATTACCCCACGCTCATGGCTAGAAGATTTCAATGCGTTGGGCTGTGCAAATATTGTCAAATCGCAGTGCTGCATAGTAATGCGAACGTTTTGCTAATATGCGGCACAGCGCCTAGCAAGCACGAGGCAACTATTTGCCAATGCGTTTTTTGCCTTTTTCATGGAAATGTTGAAAAGGGAACTGTTAACATGCCGCTGGCAAGCAATTGGTGACTGGAGTTTTGGCGGTTTGGAGATGAAAATGCAAGTAGGTGGGAAAGGAGGTGAGTATTTTATTAAATTTTTTTGGAAGTTTTTTTACTTTTGTCAATTCGTATTAGTATTTGAAACTGGTTCTTCCGGTGATTAAAATCCAATATTAGTAAAATAAAAATTAAAAAAAAATAAAATCGATGGAAATTGCAAAATAAAAGAGCTTTTAAATTCAAATATTCGTCGTAGTAAAACTACTATCCAATAACCACACACATACATATATTCTGATCGACCGTTGTGGAACTCGCCAATTTTCTATTGCAGTTACCCATAAATTTAATTTCTACCGCTAATTTATCCCAGTCAGCGTAAAATTTAGTTGTTAGTACCTAGCCAGCGTATAAATGATTGAAGCAGCCACAATTCGGTCGATAACATTCATTGCATGCAACTACTCTGCCCCAAAAAAACTCTAACGCTTCCCCACCATTGCCACACCGCACCTAAAAACCCAAAATGTAAAACGCGCACAATTAATTTAGCGCACAATCAAACCACTACAAGGCCACCACCACGCAATAACAGTAAAAGATTCTCCATTTACATTCAACCAACGATCCTTATTGCATCCACCTCTATTGCCTCTGCCTCCAGAACCACTCTGCTGTTTGTGCGCTACAACGACTGATGCGCTTAAATTTGTACAGCAAAGTGTAGCTAGTTTTTAGGCTTTCCATTTATATGTTTGTTTGTGTGTGTAACAGTGTAATCTCAATGTTTGTTATTGTTTTTGTGATGGTATTTCATTTGGTTTGGCGGTGGATCAACCTTAATTGATCGTTTGGTATTTTGTTTGAGGATAACCAACGAGTAGTGGCTCAACGAAAGCTGGTAAATGCGTTGAATTACGTTAGGCGCCTAAAAATATGCAACGAAAAGGCAAAAACAAAAAAATCGCAAAAAAACAAACACAAACAACAACTAAATTGTTTAACGGTAAAATACTTGAAATTACATTTAACCGCAACAAGCTGAAGCGCACGGGCACAATCCCTGCCAACCATGATCGGATAAAAATCTGGATAATCATTGAGTCGCGTTTACCAAAAAAGAGGTTAAAAAAGTGGGTAATTTTGTTCAGAGAGGTTCACTTTTTACCCATGTTGAAAAGATTTTTGCGTGTAAGTGTTAGGCACTTACTAACACCAACGCATATTTTTAGAATTTGTATGGAAAACGACAAGTGCCTAAAAGTATGCCTCACACTTACACGCAAAAATCTTTTCAACATGGGTAAAAAGTGAACCTCTCTGAACAAAATTACCCACTTTTTTTTCCTCTTTTTTGGTAAACGCGACTCGATGATTATCCAGATTTTTATCCGATCATGGTTGGCAGGGTAGGGATGTTCGATACACACACATGCACTCAAATATGTAAATATGTATGTGTGTGCTCTATATGCACTTTTAACGCTAAATAAATATTCACAGCCTCGTTTTGTTGCAGTCGACATGAAAATCTATGGCAAACGGGATAATTGGCAAATTAAAATGTGTTGCCATTATTAATGAATGGTTGAAAGTGCCATTAATGATGATGTTAAGTGTTGTTGTTGTTGTGATTTTTATAACAAAATGTTGCAGTTAAATTTCATGCAAGCAATTTCGCAATTTGAATTTAGCCAATTCGGTAGCGTTATTACTAAAACTAGAGTTGTTAAAGAGCAGCAGATCGTAAGCCATTTACTTAAAATATGCGCAATTTTCGGCGTTGCCACCTCGCCGAAAAATCTAAAACTTTAGGTGCATCTAATAAAAATAAATATATGTAATATTTTTCAATGCTAGCTCAGTGGAAATAAAACAGTTTTAGACGTGCTTATAGAACAGTTTTGATACCTTCGGTTTTTTTGGCTTCGTCTACAAATATATTGCATACTTTTAGGCGAGTATCATGAGCGTATAACCACAGGTATAGGTATAAGATAGAGGTTTATAATGATCGCAGATGGTGCCGGTACTCAAACATTTTATGCTGAAAATGCGGATTCTGAGGGTATTAAAACAGCTAATTTTGTTTCAATCTTCCCATGAATATTTTCAGGCATCAATTTCCTTTCGCTCTAAATCTTTTTTTTTTTGTTGAAAAACTGCTCCCCTATACTTCAAGTTTATTCCTAGCTCTACAACAACATTTCCTGTTTGTATGGTTGAACTTTCTTAAAGAGCTTGAAAGCACTCTTTTCCCCAACCTTTACATCGATGCACCTGCATTCCATTAATTCTTTCATTAAAACCACGTTGTAAACATCAAAACTTGAATGAAGAACATTTTTTGTGGTCTGTGGTTTTTGCATCATTGACAGCCTGTTTAATCGCTACGATATTATACACTCGAGCATTGACACTAACGGTGTATACGATGTGCCTATGTATGTATGCGTGCACAATCTCTTCGTGTATATTTGAAGAGCTTGTAATTGTTGTAATTGTTGTAATTGTTGTAATAGTTGTGAATAGCTACGATAGGCAGGTAATCCAGACATTTAAATTCAGTGTGATATAGCGCAACAACAGCAGCAATATCAATGGCAGTTGAACGGGTCACCAAAGGGTTAAATGCAATTATTTTTATTTGTTTATCGTTGTTGGTAACCACTACTGACATGGATTTTGTAAAACAAAAAAAAAAAAAACAAAAAATTTAAATTTACAAAAATACATGGGTGAAACAAGTAAAAGAGGCTTCGTTGTTGTTGTTGTTGTTGCTTGTATGCGATGCGCTCTCTACCTTTGCCTAGCAGTGGGAGCGCCAAATTGGCAGGTGTTTGAAGTAAATTGTTACTGCCTGCTTTTACATTCTTTTTACACATGTATTGGTGTTTCCCCTATTGCTAGCACACACACACACACAAATAGCAACAAATTTGTGTTGCGGCTTTATCCGCCACGCTTTTGTTGTTTTTATTTTTATTTTGTATTAATTTTTGTGTGCTAGAGGCATTTTATTTTTATTATAACGTGTTGGTTGTAAAAATTTATTATTATCACATTGTTAAATGTGTGAGATAAATACAAATTAATTGTGTATGCGGTTAGGTGTGGTGTGGAGATATGGATGTTGTTGTAAATTGTTATGCATAGCAGCGGATTATCTGAATGTTGTACAAAATGGGAATTCGACAATTTTAGATGTTAATATGCATAAATACTCAATGTTTATATGTAAATTTGATATGGCTGTGAGTTTGTGAGTGAATAAGCAGTCAACTGTAATTGAATTTTATTGCGCAACACTGTAGGCTGTTTAGATAAGTAAAGTGGATCACGTTTAGGCTACTTAGCATACTTTTAGGCTTAATCTCTGAAGTGTTTATGCTGCTATTTCAATGAGCGTGGCTATAACTTTAGTGTTGGTTTAATGATGTTGAATATTTTCGTATTATTTAAATTGTTGTTGTTTAGTGACTATTTTGAATTTTAATACAGTAATAAAGTTTTACAATTTTTGATAGAAAAATATAGACTTGGAAAAGAGAAGATTAATTTGAAAAAAAAAAAAAAAAAATTGTTTGAAACAATTCAATCGCACCTAAGTTATTCAAGGGACCAGCAGACGGACAGTCGGATTCGCGTGACTGTTCATGTAAAAATAAGTCCAGAAGCAGTTTGCATACAAGACCAAGTCGCACCTGTTGTCTCTAAATTTTTCTGTTCTATTAAAAAAAAAACTTTTAAAAATCAATTAAATTATTAAAGAAAAAATTTAAACAATAATTATTTTTATAAATATTTGATTTATAAGAGTAAAAAAATGTTTGGAAACGGTTTTATAAAACGGAGTAAAAAAATTTGTTTGCTCAAAATACAAAAATTCAGATTTTCGGGTGAACAAATGGCACTCTTTTGACAACTTCAGGATATCTCAGGATGTATACCAACTCATAATACCAAACAGTTTTAGTTCAAAAAGTTACAACAATTTTTGGAAAGTTAAAAAATTTAGAAAGTTCAAAAATAAAAAATAAATTTTTTTTCCAAAACTTTTTTTTACTATGGAAAATTTAAAAAAATTAACTTTATAAAATAAAAAAAATTAAATTTTGAATTTGCAAAAGTTCGTATTATAATGTCAGGAAAAATGAACTTAAACCAAATATTATTTTACAAATTTTTTATAATATTTTACAATTTATTGTTATTGTTTAGTAACTAAATTAAAAGGATTTAATTTCGTTTACTACGTTGGTCGCTTTGTCTCAGCGGTAAGAGCTTTACCGTACAGCTGCTTTGATGTTGGTATATCACCAATGAAGAAGTTGGCTGGTATGTAATGGAAAATCTTCTTCAAAACATCCAACAAGATGTCTTCAATTGTTTGTGTTATGACGCTATAAAGCGCATCGGCTAACATACGCCAATTGTCATTGAAGAATTTATTTGTACTGTCCTCTGTAAAAAAAAAACGAAAAATAAATTATGAATGCAAATTTTTATAAATCCTTGACTTACCCAATTGTTTATTTCCATTGAACAGATTTGAGAAATATGATCTCAAACCATCAATTTTGAAATCCACACGACAAGTTGTCACGTTGTAAAAAGTGAATCCTCCCTTTTCATAGAGTCGAGTGTTTGAGTGCATTATGACAGTCATATTTTCTAATTAAATTGTGACAAATTGTTATTGTAAGTATTTAAAAATAATAACAAGGCTATGGTAAAATAGTTTTAACGTATTTTGTAGAGCTCTTAATAATCTACGAGTCGATTAATCGATTTACAGCAGTTGTTTGCACAAAAAAAAATCGATTATCAGTTATCGATTTTCAAACAGCTCAGTAGTTGATATTCGATTAATCTATTAGCCGCATAATCGATTCCAAACATTGGCTCTCGCATTTTTGTCAAAAGAAAAAAGGAAATAATATAAACATTTTGAAACTCACCGGCTTCCAAGAACACCTCACCATGCCCATTCAATGGTATTAACAAAATGCGTCCAACTAGATTATAGTCACCCTGTAATTTCATTTCCGGCAACATGAAAGTAGTCTTCCAACTATAGTCTTTGGGATAAACGCTGTGTCGGGAAAAATTAAAAATTATTAAATTGTAGACTTAAAAACGTTAACTAATTTTTTTAAATTATTTTTCAACCCTACTTACACACTCTCAATAACATTTGTATGTCCAAACCCATTAATTTTCACATTGGCTAACTCGACTTTCAAGTTGATCGCATTGCTGTTACCTTGCGTAATGCGTATCCGGTTTAGGTAGAATGGATCGAAACTTTTAATGCTATTTAAGCCAGGTATGCCTGCGAAATGTAATCATGTTGTAAGACAAACAGATTAAACAACAATTAAAACAATACAGTTGCATGTTGTACAGACATATAAACAAACAAAAACAAATTTTCGTAATAGTTGTAATTGTTGTAAATGTTGCATGCGGCATGCATTTGTCAGTCTTTAATAGACTTACCGTCATTTAATTTGTCGAATAATTGTTGTATACTGTGAGTGGAACAATTGATAAAGTTTTTCTCAGCTATTTTGCACTGTTTGATGAAATCTGCTGTGGAAGATTGAAAGATTCGGTTTATTTTTGTGATCTAGTTGATTTTAAGCTGTATTGAACAAAACATTTTTTGTTTTTTTTTGTACAAGAATTTTTAAGTTTTTGAGTTTCATACAGAATTACTTTTTGAAGGATAAGCATTATAAAATTCTCATGTTACAGAGAGAAATAGCCTTAAGAGCTCTCAAGTTATGTACATAGGTGGAGAAAATTTCAAACACCACGTAGAAAAAACAATTGCCAAAAATCAACCGAATTTTCTAGAGTCGCAAGGCTTGCACTTGGTGAGACTACAATTTAATGGACTACAAAATTGTTTACATGGAAACTCTTTCCAGTTTTTTTTTTAATTTTTCAAGGCTTTCTCCACAAACTTGGAAACTCTAGTTCAAAAGTTGTCTATGGTAGAAAATTCAATTTTTTCGTATGCAATTAACACAAGCAAGCATTTCCTACAAGGCTTGGAACACCGTTTTAACTTTTTCCCATTTTATTGTTTATTTTTTTCTATTATGTTTTTAAAATAAATAATTTTTTTAATTTGCATATTTTTTATCTGAATTCTTATTCCAATCACTTCGTCTATCTGGACTTACGCGGATCTGTAAGAAATTTTTCCTCTTCTGCCAAAACAGAGCTGATGCAGGATAAAACAAGAAAATAGAAGCTTAGAGCTTGTGGCATTTTAATGTCTATTTAAACGAAAAATTTGTTTTTGTTATGTGTAGAATATTTTTAAGTTAAGGTATGTACTTTTTTTGCACAATCGATCATAGATATTTTTTTTTAAGTTTAATAGTTTTTTGTGACGCACATAAATTGTTTTTTTACTTTTTACAACAATGTTCTTTTTTCTTTGCCCTTAAAGCTTTCTTATCTTTTTCATTCCCTTACACAAAATACTTTTTTATTCTTAATAAATTATCCTCGTATCCTTTTTTCAAATTTTTCCCGCCACCTTAGAACTTTTCAACCCGTCACAACGTGCTTCCCAACAACGACTGATCGTTATGTTATGCTAATGGATCAAATTCACTTTGCTGTTACGAACGCCAAGCAGTTTTTTGAAATTTTTTTAACGAAATTGCTTTTTATTTGCCATTTATGCTGTAAAGTTTTTCTAGCTGCACTCATAACTGGCTACTGTTGTTATTGTTGCACCTGCTGTACAGGTTGTTGATTTAGTCGATTGCATAGTCGATGCAAAGTCCGTTGAGTCGTGAATGGTTGTTGACTTGACGAAAAACGATTTCGCAATCGAAATTTACACAGTTGCAACGGCAGTGACAGCGAGGTGATGGCAGCGTTGATAATGACTGTGAACAGTGGGTTTGTTTTGACGAGTTTGCACTTAAAATTTAAGGTGAGGGAGTTTCATCTATACAGAACTGATAGTGTGAAGAATTGCTAATTTTCGTTAAATCGAAAAAAAGTACAGAATTTTTGACCTGAACTATGTAAATAAACATTTTTTTTTCCAGAAAAAAGTTTTCCGGGTCAGTAACAAAGTCACAGGTATCTAAATTACGGCAATTTGGAAAATTCGTATAATATTTATTAATTTATTTCTAAAAAATTGAACTCGATGCAATGAAACTAAACATTTTATTTTTTTTTTCCAGTAAATAATAACTACCCGGACTCTGCTTAGTAAGAATTTGTTTGATCAACTTTCATGCAATTTATAATTTTTTTTTTGCTTGAAAATGACACACTGTACTAAGTTGACGCTAACGTTCGCAACGAGCAAAGTAAATGCTCAGAGGCAAGCAATGATTTAGCATGTGCGATCACTAATAAAAGCAATTACAAAGCAAATGAAAATAAAGGAGGCATTAGCTGCTAAAGTGTGCCAAAGCGCTAAGCAAAAGCTTTTTGCACATTTTAAGCAGAATGACTTTTTATAGATGTAGACAGTGCGAAGCCGGGTAGAGAGAGAGAGAGCGAGTGATTAGAGTCTGCCTTTTGTTTGCCGGCTTCATATGCTCAACTACCAGCACTCATTTGTCACTGTTGAGCTATTAGATCAAGCCAAACGCAATGCACCCAATTGGCGCACACATAATTTCGTCACTTGCAACAAGTTAGCGTTTGCTCTTGCATGTACAACAACAATTTCTAGCAAGTTAAAGCGTAAGCATGCGTGCAATCGATTTTGCAATTTTGGTGTTTTTGCTTTGCTTTTTTTTTGCTGATTTGCTGTTGCAATCTTGGCATTGCCGCTCGCCATAGCCCAAGTGTTGATCTTGCTGTTGGTGGTGGATGTGTGCAATTGTATGTTGCAGCACTGCTACGCCAAACGGTTGCAACAACTTGTTGCCGCTAAGTTGTTGGTTTGATTTATGTTCGTCTACTTTCGATTTTTTTTTTCGCGCTCTTTCTATTCACTTGCGCCACGCTTGATTGCCGATCGCAGCAATATTTGTTTGAATTCACGAACAGCTGCGCATATTGGTACATAGTTTGTTGTTAATTTGTTGTTGCTTATGGTTTGCAGTTAAGAAGTTGGCAGTATCTTGTGTGTGCCCCAAATTGCAATTGCGCATATATTAAATTTATTTATTGAATTAATGCATTGGTAATAGATATTTTGACAGTTTTTTTAGATTGCGAAAATTTGTGCAAAAACTGCATGGCAAAATTTGGAAGTTGTTGACCTCTAGTTGGTGTGGTAGGAATTAGAGTGAATTTTCATTCTGTCTGCTAGCATGAGTGCATTGAACGTATGGAAAATTTTTTGGTGACTGATTTAACAAGAAAAAAGAAAAATTAATTCTTGAAAAACTTGTTATAGCAATACAAAAATTTTGCAGCTCCCTTTTTTTTATTGAGCTGTTTTCGAATTTTGCACGGCAGCAGATTTTTTTTGTTTACTTACAATCTCAGAATTTTCTGCAGCTAAATTTACAATCCCGTAATTTGTCCCGAAATTGTGGTACTGGTTTTTCTTCCAAGATTAATCTTGAATCAATCAATCAAATTTTTGAAGAACTATTTGATTTAAAATATTTAATCAATTATGTAATTTTTTGAGACACAGGTTATAGCATTAATGACTCAGTAAAGTAAAAAAAAAACTTTTTTTAATATTGAAGTGAAGTTTTATAATTCCGCTAAGAAATTTTTTTGATGCACTTCTTAAAAGGGCCAAGGGATAAAAAAATTTTGTAAAAAAATATTTTGGTTAAAAAACATTTTTTATTTTTAGAAATTTATTTTGTTGTTGGTTTTTATGGTCTGGTCATATACATTTTTTTTAAGTTTTACTAGCTCAAGATCAGTTAACAAATAATTCTTAGTGAATTATTATTGTTAGTTTTTTTTTTGTTTATAAATAAAATAAATAAATTAAAAAAAAAATTCAAAATAAATAACATATATTCAATAACATATTCCGTATCCCGAAAGTCTCAGAATTGTAAAAATATTTTTCGGGATTCTCATTACTAATGTTTATCCACTGTATAAATACTTCCTTTAAATGTATTGCTCTTAAGAAATGGAATTGGGTCTTAAACTCACTGCGAAAAAATTGAAATTAGGCAACACAGCTTTCTTCCCAGATTTTTCCGGGTTTCCCGCAAACAACGAAATCCAGTCCAAGCCCTTTTGAGCATCACAAGAAAAGCTTTCCTTGGTGTTCGCTTATCACCTGCGGTTGTAACTCGAATACCTTTCCTTGTGCAATAAATTTTGTCAACAACCTTTAAGAAGTTAAAAAATCCTTCGCAAAATTTCAGTTGCTCAATTTACCCTTTAACCTTTCAAACTTTTTTTCTGATTATATCCCAAAAGCCTTATAACCATTTATGGCTACTGTTGCTCATTGCGCTTATTGTTTTAAATCGGATTTCATTTACCTTTTTGAGTATTAATTTGGCAAATAAATGTGCTTACCAAAAAGCCACACAAAAACAACCGAACATGACAAGAAAACCAACAAAACAAAGAAAAACTACAAAAATGTGTAGCCAAAATCGAGTTGAAATCGCCACTAATAGGATTTGAAGCTTGCTTCGGAGGGAAGACTTAGAGTTTGAGAAGTGGGTGGTAAGCCTGTAAAACACCTGTCTTGCTGACCATATATACTTCAGCGCCAGTAGGAACATACGACTATTGGAATTTGTTTGTGTATGCCGCAGTCAACCAGAGCTTCAGTGGCTAAAGCAGATGAGCATGCGATAGTAGCAACTGCTGAAGAAGAAGAAGAAAAAAAACGCATTCGTACAAAACTGGAAGATTGTGCTTTTTGACCCATGAAATGAGTTTTTGTGTATAGGTATGTGTGTGATTGCCTTTGCCACACACACACACACACTAACCGCTTGTATCTGGGCTCCAACTCCTCTCCTCTCTAGCTGTTATTAGTACAAATTAAATTACTTTTTGACCACCATCCAAAGTGGCGTAAAAATGGCATGGCTTATGCGGTCGGTGGGGCGCCCCCGCCTTCATTCATTCATATTCATTGTTTTATTGTTTGATGCTTTGCTGTTGTTTTTGTGGGCGTTTTTCTGGCTTTATTACCAAGCGCAATTGCTGCAAAATTTGTGTGTGTGAAGTGAGCAGCAAATCTGCGGTCGTATTATAATTAATTTGTCGTATTCTCCAACCGCTAAATATTGTGCGCAACCATAATTCATTTCAATGTGAATGTGGGCGATTTTGTGTATGCGTGTGTGCATGTGTGTGTGTGTGTGTAAGAAACACTCTACATATTTTTATCAAATATGCAAATTTTTGTGTGGCTACGCGTTTCAAACTGAAAATTATGAATATTTGCGAAGCTAAACAAAAAAAGTGGAAGCGTACGAAAAAAGCGTCAAGGATGAACATGCGAAAGCTTTTATTGCCTTGTATGTATCTGCGTGTGTGTGGGAGTAAGGTGCATTCGAACATACGACTGGCACACTCTGGCTAGCAGCTGTACAGTTGGCATAAGCAAAAGTGTCTAAGCCGATTTAATGAAACCGCATAAAATCGTTGATAACCGCTAACACTGCAAAAAAATGAAGTGAAAAGCAGCAAATAAAAAAGTAAAAGGATTAAGCCACAAAAAGAAAAAAAACGGTTATGAACAAAAAAATGTTGGCCAACATTTGCACTGTGCAAATTATGAATGAACTTCAAGCCGAAAAAGTGCAGTTGGAAAGTTCATATGAATGAATTTATGAATGTATTAATGCTCTTCGCGCATTAGGGTGGCTAATGTTGAGGTGCAACTTTTTACCCTAAAACAAAAAAAAAAATTTTAAAAAGTTTTTCCCCAAAGAAAAAGGTAGTTGAGAACAACATATTTACAAAAAAAAAACTTTCCAGGAACTTTCAATATTTTAAGAACAACAACTGCTTTTTTATATAAAGAGAGTTTTTGCAACATCTAGGCTTTTTATAACGGAGGAAAAAAGAAAAAAAAAGAACTTTTCGCTTCTAGTCAACGGCCAAAAAAATGTTCTTAGGAATACCCCAGTATAAATTAACATTGGCCGAACAAAAATTTCCGGCTACCGGATTTGAAAAATTCCACTCAAAAACCGAGCATCCAATTTCAACTTCAATACCCCTAACAAAAATAGTTGCCCTTTTTCCAACTCCAATGGCTTATGACAATTTTGTGGATTTTTTTGGATATGTGGCATGACAATACATACACAAATGTTACGCTATAATTGGTTAAGGCTTAAAAAAATTGTTAAAAGAAAAGTTAAAAAATTTTAAAATATTTCATAAATCTACTTATAGTTTTGCAGTTCATCAACGCTTTGCATGACAAATAGAAGCTGAAAGCCAATTTACTGAAACTTTCATTAGCTAAGGTAAGTAAGCTTTTTTTTACAAAAATAACTTTTTAAGTTAAATTAATTTACAGATGCTAGTTTTAATTGGAATATAGCTAATATGAGGCTAGTTCTGTTACGTTTGCTCTAACTAAAAACTAAAAAAAAAAAAAATTTTTGGTGGCCCAGAGACTCTACTATTTTTATGAAGGTGGCGTTCCTCCATACCCATTGCTGATGCTTGGGATTGCGAGCCAGCATTTTTTGGGATCTCGTCATAGTATCTTTGGAGATACGAATGGTTGAGTGGTAGATCAGCCTATGTTTCAAATATTATTCAAAATCGCTATAGTTATAAAGTTTTTTTTAAAGAACAACCTATCAAAGATTTTTTCCCAACAAACGCCCTATTTAAAATTATTATTTTAAAAATTTAGTTCAAGAACGCTGTGCCTAGGATTTAATTTCAAAAATGCTTGAATTAATAGAAATTCAATAAATTTTCAGTTGATATAGAACTTTTTGGTGTTAAATTTTAAACTAATTCGAGAAAAATTGAATTTAAATTGAAAGTTTAACTGCTTCCTAAATAAGTCTATCGGAATAGTAGGTATACTTTCTTTTTAATTTTCAATTTATAATATATTATCGAAAAAAATAGTAAAAATAAAAACATTAAAACAACAAAAAATAATCCGCTGAACTGTAGCGCACTTACTAAGTCACCATTGCCAGCACGAGCGCACTTCATTACATTAAACATAATTAAGTGCGATAAATGTTGCATACTTTCAGGATGATGCTATAATTATAACAACGTGCAACTTGGGTTTCGCTGACTGGCTGCCTGCTGGGGGCAATATCAAATTACAAGTGCAGCGACTGCTTAAGCGGAGTTATGAGTTATACCCAGGCCATAAATTGAAGATATTATAGAAGGAGTTGGAAAGCAAAGAAAAGAAAAGCGAAGCAAGCAAGGAAGTGTTGGTTAAATGAGCTAATTTAAAGCCGCAAGTTAATGAATTGATTTAATTTAAAATTAAATTAATTTAGCTAAATGTGGAAAGATTTTCTGGAAGACAATATGAAAAATAAGAAATTTCAAGTAATCACTTAAGCAACTTTCACTAATGAATTTCTAGCTTGAATAAAGTTTCAAATTTGTAACGCTTTAATGATTTTTGAAAATATTTTCCACGAATTTTTTGCTGCCTTCATAATGGAAATAAATTAATTTTTCTAAAAAATTGAAGCGAAACTTTTTTGATTAAATGCGGCAATGCTTGAATGCACAAATATTTATGGCAACAAAATTATCTCAACCTGCGAACTAGCTGAATAGGCGTCTCTACATAAATGCGAACATTGAAACTTTTATACGGCTGATGCGATTCCTGGTAGCTGCTTTCACAAGATATTTTTCTTTTACTTTTGTAATCAAGGAAATGCATGTGGCAGCAGATAAAAATGCACATACACGCCGACAAAAAACGGTCAAACTCTTATTGGTCGAGTGGTCAAGACTTACTGTCGCTCAACTGGCGACTTAAGACATTTCTATGCCTTCACAAAGGAGAAAAACAAAAATCGAAATAAATAAGTGAAGCGAGTAAAGTAAAAATCAGTTTAGGCAAAGAAACAAAAATGGGCGACATTCTCAAACCAAGCTGACCACAGCGAGAGAAAAAAACCTCACCGACACCGGCAGTGTGGGCAACTGGTCACGTAGCATTTGAGGATTTTCATGCATGTCCAGTCATATATCAGGATATGTGTCATTGTATGAGTGGCTCTCTGTGTGTGTGTGAAGTCTAATGCGACTGCAACGCTGATTGCAAAACGCAGCAGACTGAGCAAATTGAATATATTTGCAACCATAAACAGCCGGCGAACTATGGGGCAGTTTGCAGAAATTTGTAGCCAAAATTAAAAATTTCAAAAATTTGATTAAAAAATTGTTTTTGGAAAAAAGAAAAATTGTTTTGATGCAAAAGTGGTTTCAGTTTGAAACCTCTCTTTTTATGTACTTTGAATATCCATTTCCGTAAAAAATCTAAAAAAATTTTAAAGAACTTATTGTAAATTTTGAAAATTTTTGTGCTCGAAAAGCTTTAATGAAAATCGAACCAGTATTTATATATTTTGAAATGCATGCTTAACAATTTTCAAAATTAAAGAAAAATTTTTTGAGTTTGAAATATTTTTTCAGCTTAAAAAATGTTTGAAAAATTATTTCAATCATAGTTTTTAAACTTTCGACACTATAAATTTTTGCTAACTTAATTGAAATTTTTATCAAAAAAAAAAACCTTTTAATTAAAATTTTTTTCAAAAAAAAAAAACTTTTTAGTTCTTCAATCAAAAATAACAAAATTTTAAATTTTCACCCTAAAAATACGCTAAACAAGAAAGACATTACAATTTTGAAAAAAATATAATTTAATTTTTTTTTTAATTTTTATTTGTATTCCAGTGGTACCATACCTGCCGATTATTATATTTCGTCCCTTTTATAATTTTTCAAAATATTTCATTCTGACACAAATTTTTTGTAAATATCCCAAGGTGCGCCGCGATCAAAAACCCAAGAGCGTCTGGAGAAGCAGTTGCTGGTCAAAGGCATTGGGTCTGATTTTATTTTAGCTTGCAGTTGCTTAGTGTGAGTGGGTCAGCTACTTCATTGCAGTTGCGTTTTTTGCACTCTTCCTTGTTGTTGTTGTTGTCGTATTTCTTGTGTGCCTGTAGAACTTACTTGAGTTAGTTCTTTTGTGTGGGTGTTTCACGTAGGATAGTCCAAAGTATCTTTTTTGCTTACAATGGAGCACTTTTGCTTTTCTTAAAAACTTGTCCGTTTCATTAGGCAGCTGACAGTAAAGTGACTCTTATTGGGGTCGTACATGCAATATTGATGGTTATATTAGTTATGCGGATGCGGTTCGGGCACTTGCAAAATATTTTGTTCTGCAAAGTTTGAGATGATTATATTTTTTGGAACCCTCTTCAAGTGTGTGAGAGTGAGAGAGGTCCTCACCATCATCTCAAGTCTGGCAGCCGAAGCAGAGGAACATTGAGAGAACATTGAGCTCTTCTATTTTTTTAAATCTAAAATGTTCAACAGACCACCCTGCCTTATTGTAAGGAGCTCTTTGCGAGCGCACTCCTCCACTTAACTCTCCCACATCCTGCAGCTGTGTGCTATTTTTATCAGGTCGTCTTATGTCTGCGGTCGCCAAATCTTTGTTGTGTCCGTTAAGTTTGTGGCTTTTTGCTGAATGCCTTCACTAAGTATTGCTCAAACTCACACACATGCTTTCACATACGTAAGTTGAACTTTTCATATAATAAACTGATACTCGCAACTTCATAAGGCAGGCGAGTAGCTGTTAAGTTTTTACAAGTATTTGTTGTTGTGAATATGTTGTCAGGCATGTTACAAAGTTTTCAATGGAAACCTTATTTTCGTGCAGCATTTTTTTTTTAACAAAAATAATATTTCTTTACAAACAAAATTTCAAAAGATGTTTGGTCTACGGTTTTTATCTCGTAAAGATTTGCTGATTTTAATTGTGCGCTGCAGTTTGAGAATTTTATGCTATTTTTGTTAGCCAATTAAGTAATTGAAACGACTGTTAGTGTAATCAAGCGTAAGTGCAAATACATTAAGTGAAATTCGAGCAAAGCTTATTAATTTACTAATATCTAATTTATTATTTTAAAAGCAGCAGAACATGTATAGCTGCATTTAAGGGAATTTTTGTAACCTCAACAAAGTTGTTGCATACTTCTAGGCGCTACTAATGAGTTTGCTTAGAAACTAAACTAGAAACAACAAATTATTGGCGTCAGTCAATAACTTGTCTGATTTAGTTGTAAACAAAATATTGCTTGTTGCTTCTTTGAACCCCATCTGCTCGAAAAGCGACGCAAAGGATTTGTGCTTTTCGTTTCTGGGACCGTAAATTGCCACTTCACCACCAAATTGTTAACTTTATGGTTTCACAAAGAATTTGCAAATAAATACTCTGCAAATAGTTTGATAAATTGCTTGGAGCTGCTTCATCAACACGTTTAGAATTTCTCGTTGAATCCCTAAAATGTTGCGTGCGAGTATCAAAGTGTGAGACGATTTGTTTGTTGCTCTAAGCAACAGACTTAGAGATAGTTTTTGGTTTGGCATGTGCGTTGCTTATGTTGTTGTCGAACGAAATTTATTAAGTTTAATTGGCTTTAAACTGATTGCGTTTGATGTGGTTAACTGAGCGTGTCGTGGTTATGCTTTAATGAGTGCCTCAAGATGGGAAAACGATTTTTTTTACTGCTCCGTCAGGTCGATTTTACGCTGAAATAAAAATGGAAATCCACTAAACTGCATAACCTTCGAGAAGAAGAAGATAGTGACTCGACTCAACAAAATATACAAAAGGGTAGGCTCTCATTTACATATGTAAGTCACGGTGGCATTGGTTCTCATCATAGCTTTGCAGTATATTAAGGTTGCATACTTTCAGGCGCTTTCCCCCCTTGTTGCCTAATCGCCTATTGAGTACAACCATTCGCCTCCAAAACTAATAGCCGTCTTCCGCACTTTCATAGCTCTCAATAATTTTGCTATAAATTTCATATACAATTTTGAAGCTGTCATAATAAATTTTTGCAGTCATAAATTCGATTAACCACAACAACTGCCACACAATTACAAGCCAAACAAGAGCAATGAAAATAAGCAACAAAACCAAAATATAAGCTACAACAAGTGTAAATAAAATAAAATACAACGCAAAATTATTATAAAATTTTTACAACCAAAAAAAATTTAAATTTTATGACAGCAATGCCTTGTAAAAAAAACAACAACAGCATAAATATTTTCAACTGCCCTGCAGGCAATACCAATCAGTTGCCATGCCTCTACCAGCGCCTTGCCATTTTTAACTCTGTCTGTCCGTTGTTCTATCGAGCGCTCGTTTGAATTTGCTGAGCGTGTGAAAATTAATTAAAATATTCCACGTCATTCCCCTGCCGTAAGGCAATCCTTTACACCGGCATTAGACTTTCAATAAACGAAGCGAGGCATTCAAATGAATGAAAAACGATGGCATCGAACAGCAGCCTGCATCAGGCGTGCCGTCTGTCAGTCAACCAATTGGAACGCATATTTCTTCTTGTACAATTTCATAAAGCTGCAATAGTTCAGCAATTTAACTGAATTTTAATTGAACGTAGGATCAATTCGATTTATTTCATAGCATTGAATTTTCAAAAAAAAAAAAAAACAATTTTAGAAAAAAAGTGGAAAACTTCTTGCCGCGCGAGCAGACGATTTTGAGCAGCTTTGCTGTGCCAAGGAGACAATGTTAATATCCAAGCATGGTTCGCAGGCATTATTTACAGGTGAAGTAAAATTTCTCAAAATTTCATAGCTTCGCATAGTCGTTGACCGCCCTCTGTGTGCCAGTCGTCACTAATGAATTTTATGAATTTCTCAATTCGCATTGTGTACCTAGACAAAGAGATCACTGGTTGCGAATTTGTGAGATATTTTTGATTATTACAAACTCACATTCAAAAGTGATTAAAAGCAAAGTTTTCAGACAAATTCATGCAAAAGGATTAAATGTGTTTTAAATAAGATTTTTGAGTCAGCGATGCCATACAATTTTAAGGTGATAATTATTTTGGAAATTTAATGGAATTGAGATTATGTAGGGCAAAACAAAAGACTTGGAAGTAATCCGATCACTGGAAAACCTCTCACGAATTCGCAACAACAAAGAGAAAACTAAATAAAAACATAAAAATAAAGAAAATAAATGTTTTTTTTTAAATTTTAAATGAAATGGAAAATCGGAAAATGAAACAAAAAAAAAAGTGAAAAAAAAATTTATTTTTTAAACTTTAAGGAAATGGAAAATCGGAAATCAAATAAAAAAAATTAAAAAATTTTTGTATGAGATGGAAAATCAAACAAAACAAGTAAAAAAATTATTTTTGTTAAAATTTTCGGAAGTTCAAATAAAAAAATTTTTAAAATTTTTTTTAATTTTTAATGAATGCAAAATCGGAAAATCAAATAAAATAAAAATGTAATTTTTTTTTAATTGAAATGAAATGGAAAATCGGAAAATCAAATAAAATAAAAATGTAATTTTTTTTCAAATTAAAAAAAGTAAAAAAAAAATATATGAAAAAAAAAAAAATTGTGAGATTGAAAATCAGAAAATCAAATTTAGTCAATTGATTTTCTGACTTTCCATTTCATACATTTTTTTTAAATTAATTTTTCAATTCGATTTTCCGATTGTCCATTTTCATAATTTTTTTTTTTTTTCATATATTTTTTTTTTATTTTTTTTTTTTACATTTTTTGTATTTTCTGATTTTCCATTTCATACATTTTTTACATTTATTTTTTTATTACTTTTTTTAATTTGATTTTTCGATTTTCCATCTATACAAATACATACATACATATATTGAGTGTGGAAGTTTTAAGTTCGTCGCGAATCTCTGATTACACCTGATGCCTTGACCTTTAGAAACGCCCTCCTGAAAAATTCTACAATTACACTTTGGCTGTTATTCCATCTTGTGACATAAATTCTAAATCAAGTTTTGTAAACCTCAAATTTTCTGAAAGATCCCACCACTTCATAAAAAACCACAAAGTTTTTCGCTTCCTACAAGAAAATCCCATTTAATGCCTACTAGCTTTTGGAATTCAGTAAAATTAAGCGCTCAAATCAGTGGAACTTGCAAATGGAAAATCAATGTTTTCTCCAACCGATCCGCCAGCAGTATACACAACACTTTAAAATAATCTTTAAGCTGTACTTGAAAAAGCTTTGCCAACTTGACATTCACAAACTTGAAATACTTAAAAATACAATTCAGTGCAGATAAAGCGTCAAAAGGAAGTTCAGGGTTTTTTGGGTTGGTGGATAAATAACGCTGTCTGTCGCAGTGCGAGTTTAGTATTTCATCATATGTATGGTGTTTTCGCATAGTAACCCAACAGTCAAAAAAATTAGTTATGTATAAGCTATGTCAGAGCTTTTATGAATCCTAAGTCCAACTAGTTATCAAACAAACTTTTTTTTTAGATCAGTGAGTGATATTTTTCACATCGAGTTTTCAACGAAACTTCAAATTAAAAAAAACTTCACTTTGTTATTTTATTCATACATAAGTCGATAAGTGCTTACAAAAAAAATCAGCTACTTTCTATCATAGAGCTTTAAATAAGTTGCTCAATGCGCCAGGATAAGTGAATAATAACTATGGGCACTACATTTTTTACCTAACCTTTGAATTTATAATTGGTCTCAGTTTGAGCCTTTTTGAACTAGTCCAATCACCTCTAGTTACAAACTAGTATTTTTTCTGTCTAGTTTGCTGTTTCACTGCAGCGTCTTCATATTCACTTGTATTTGCTTTTCTTCACCACAATTTGTATCGCTGTAAATGCTGTTGCTGTAAATCCTCAATTTCAAGGCAAATACCACAATAACAACAAGTAAGTTGAATATCACATTGAAATACAACAAAAATGTCTGCAACAATGATTTTGTGTAAATATGTGGTGACGCAGTTTATACAATCTCACATATACATACATACACATTGGATCTCATTCAACAATTCAATAGGTAAACACTTGTGATGTGAAGATGCAAGCGTCCTTGGCAGCACAGACGTGAATGCAACCAAATGAAGAAAGCAGCGCAGTCGCCTTCAACACCTTCAGAACGTCATCATCATTGCCACCTTTAAAGTAATACATCATTATCGTGATACTTTTACACTTACAGATGGTTAAGTTATTACAGAGGTGGGTAGGAAAAGTGGTTCCAACAAGTTGAGCTATAAAACTAATGGATCTCAAATAGTTCCGTAGTAAGTCTTCTCCACCTTCTTCCGTTCGTACAACATGGCTTAGTCGAGCTTTTTGGCTACTCATCATTAAAATTATCATTAAACCATTTTCTGTACTGAACTCCTTAAAATTTCTTAGATCTTCTCTTGAATAAGTATAATATTTTTCAATTCTTCTAAAGGCTGTTTTTGTTTCAAAACTCTCGGAACTCTGACTGAGCTCGTGGTTTCGCTCAACCTCATTTTGGTTAAAAACTTTCATAGGTTTTAAGGCAAAAATGTAATTTTTTCAAGGTTTTTTTTTTCAAGATTTTTTTCTAGTTGTGAGAAAGTCTAATAGCGCCGAACCTGAACCTTGGAGTTGTAGACCTTAGTCACGTCTTAAAACTGGCGTACCTTACCGTGGATATATTTTAAGATTTGCAACAAGTTGGGGTGCTTATTCATAAGATGGTATTGGTTTATGAATTTCACTTTTTTCACTTGGGGGCTCCCGTTCATTATCTTCTCTGGATGTGTTCTCTACTTAAGGAACCATTGCAGAGTCTACTCTTCGCACTTAAACTTTTCTAAGTATTTGTCTTCAGCGTGGATATTTGAAAATGAAATCAAGGGAATGTGTTTTTTAACTGAAAGCCACTGTGTGCTCCCTCACAAGTCTAACTTATGGAGTGAATGTCGTCAAGATGAACAGCAACAACAACAAGTACTCCTAGCAAACACTAGCAACAGAGTGCGCTTTTTTCGAGAATATCAAAAGTGTGTTTAAAACTGACTTTCATCAAAAGCTATCAAACAAACACCTCACCATCATTCTCACCCACCAGCATTCTCATCAATTCAATTTGTATCAACTCAGCGTCGCATTTAACCCCAATTGAAATCCAAAAGTAAACTCACTATCAATGTTAGACTGTCACACATTACAACAACAAACAGTTTTTAAGCTGCAACTGAATCCACATAAAAACCAACAAAATGACAGACATTTTACAAGGCATATTGACAGACGAGTCAGCACGCAGACAAACTCGTTTAGAGCGTAGCAAGGTGTGGTGAGTTGAGTCCTTTTGATTGAGCGAAAGTATGTATCTCCCTGGTATTATTCATTGATGGCCCATCGTATTACCAGCTAAACGTTCATTTGCTTTTTCACAATGTTTTTGCCGACGTTAATGTTTGTTTTTCAAATTATTTACCAACTAATGTTTGCGAGTGTTGATGATGATGATGACAACAACAAGCGAAAACCAACCACAAACGAATACAAGTAATATATATCTACTAAATGGAAAATATTGTCTATGTTTGTTTGAATTTTTCTGGTGTCGATGCCGTTGATGATGTTGTTCGTGCCGAGCCTGTGGAGATATTATTGGGATGATGTTGGTTGTGGGAGGTGAGACGGTGTGGAAATTGCTGACGTGAATGTGGCTCACTCTGTGACTGCAGTGGTTGCTGGATAGAGGTGTTTAGCTCACGGAGTTTCGTTTTGGGTTGTTGTTGAAATCCACGCAGGGTTTTTTTTGCTGAATTTGAAAATTACTTCAAAATCAATAATCTTAAATTTCTATCTTGAAGCTACATATGTATGTAAAAATCAACTGAAGGTGGAAGGACTTAGCGGGGAAAAAAGCATGGTTCCGCTTTTGAAGGTTGAAAATATCTGAGTTATTTTGATTTTCTGTGGTGAAAATATCAAATTTTCTGACGTACCATATCAGGCCTGGGTTTCATGCGATGTTTGTGGTAAAATACATCTTGACCTATTCCAAATATTTTAAATATTTAAAATATTGTCCGCAATGCGATCTACGCAAAAATAAATTATGTCAATAAATTCTTTTTGCAAGCAATTCATTTCGTTGAGTGCAGCCCATAAAATGCGTGGCGTTAAGTAGCTTAAATCCCTGCTCCACCCAGGATCACATAAATTTTAGCGCTGAATTGATTTTGTGCCGCATATAATTTTCAGCGCATTGCTGCTGCAACGATTCGCTGTTAAATCCGCTGTCGATATTTATACGTTTACAGTTGGCTTGCAAAGCGTGAAAGCTCTTAGGCTGAGCCATGGTAACTTTAAAAAATGAAAAAAAAAACTCTAAATTTTTTGCTTCCGTTCAGTTTTTTTCCTGCATTAGGAATTATATTAGGTAGTGATAAAATATTAACTTTATCCAAGTTTATTGTCTCAATAATTTCTTTTAAATATTTTTTTCTATGATTAAAATACATGAAATAGAAGGAACTCAGAACAACAGCAAACTTCAATTCAGTATAAAATGGCAGACAGAATTGCACTCTCGGGAGCTAAGTCTGTATAAAAATACTTGCGTATCTTAAAAACCAATGTTTTAACGAAATTCTTGCGACTTAAATTTTTTTTTACATTTAAGTTTTTACATTCCCCAAAGGCGACATTTCTTTTAATTTTCTTCAGAAAAAATTTATGAATAAAAAAAAACACTTTTCTTAAAATTTCAGGCTGTAGTAAGATATACTATCTGAGATGTAATAAAAAAAAAAATTTTGTTGAAAATTTTTCGAATTTGAAAAAATTTAAAATTTTCAAAGAATAAAATAAATTTTTAATAACTTTTTTTGTATCTAGCTGTGAATTTTTTTTATAGTTGAATATTTTTTTAAAATTAAAAAATTACAAAAATATTTTACGCAAAGTTCAAAAATATAAATAAAAACACTATTCTTAAAATTTCAGGCTGAGATATAACAAAAAAATTTTGGTAAAGAATTTTTTCGATCTTAAAAAAAATTTAAAACTTTCTAAAATTTGGAATTTAAAATTTTTTTCATAATATCATTTTGTTTGGATCCACCTCCGAATTTTTTTCGAAGTTGAATATTTTTCGAAATTTAATATTTTAATTTAATAATTTTCGAAAAATATAAATTTTAAATTTACATAGCTTTTTGGATCTTTATAAATTTTATCAGCCATTATTTCGTTATCTGATAAAAAAAAAAATTTTATAGTAAATTTCATTGAAATCTATATTTTAAAAATTGTAGAGATCTTCAAAAAGTTAAATTTTTAAATTATCCGCATTTTAAAGCAATGCTGCCACGCCTACTCAATAAAAAAAACTCCACATAAAACCCCATCAGGCTGTATTGAATCTACAGAATTTAGAGAGCAAAGAATTCGCTTAATGAACTCCAAACCAGCGTTGTCTTCTGGGCAGTAACGTTTGTAAATACTAATCCTTGCTCAGATTATGTGACATGCTACAAGCCCCCTTCCCCCGCCCGTAATTCTAAGCCAATCATGATCTCAGTACGAATTTAGTCAAACCAAGCGAAAACTGAACAACGCTCAGCTTAACAGGCGTCAAGTGTCGCTGGATATTTATGTTTGACGTGCAATGTGAGTCTCTATATATGTTTACATAATGACAATGATATATGTAAATCTGATTTTCAACAGCACTGCACACACACCATTACATACATACATACACACGCTCATATACAATTTGATTCCCTAGCGTGTTGTTGCATTTGGACGTGCTTCATTGGTGTAATTGATTTTATCGGCCATGTTAATTTTGATTAAATATGCAAGTCGACACAAAATTTCATTGCAACACATTAACATGCACTCGCATACACACATACACACGGCTGCATCTTTGTACCTGTGTGTGTCATCGAAACACGTAAATTTTGTTGCAGCAATGCCAACCAAACGTCAGCGCCAAGTAGCATCGTTAAGAAGTGGCAGCGATAACAACAACACAAACTAAGTTCGGGGATCAAGTGAAGCATTGGCTGTCCATATATTTATTTAAACTGCTTGCTCCCGAGCGCCCTTTAGCTGTTTGATCACATTTGCTCGCGTGACAGTAAGCAAGTTAATTCTCATTATCCTTGATCCCTAGTTTGCTCTTCGCTTTTGGTGGATGTGTCTCTAACGCGTTTGATGTCATTGCTTGTTGGGCGTTTAAATGGCTTGAGCTCATTTGTTAAGTTTTGCACAGCTTTGTAAATGCTTAGTGGTTGTTGTTGTTGTTGTTGGCGTTTGTCACACTCTTATGTTCTCTGTATTATCTCATTATGTATGAAACAATTGGCAAATGCAATTTGTTGTTTGCTTCATGGTGTTTATAGCGCTTCATCTGGGTGTGGCTGTAGTATCTAGATTTAATTGGCGAGCCCTTGAGTAGCGGTTTGGATCGAAAAATGTGGGTGTGCCCTGCCCATTTTCCAAAATTTTCCAAATTTCATTAATAAGATGATCAGGTAATGGTACTGCAATATTTTATACATCCTATCTGCATCAGTCAATCGTAATAATGTTTTCAAACGCCATTGTGCAAATTTTGAAAAGTAACATATTTTCAGGCGCACGATTTTGTACATATATCCGATTTTTAAATATCAAAGAGAAAAAAGGAATAGTTCTCTACTACCCTCTCTTTCGCGAAGGAAATATTTTGAATATGTTTTTGAATAGAAGTAATAAAATTGATTCTCGGAGTGTCAAAATACTCAAGGGTACTTCCAGTATTGCATACTTTTAGGCGTTAAATTTCCTCATTTTTTTTCTTTCTCGTTTTCATTTTAAAATGTGCTTAGAATGTTATTAAAAATTTATTCCTATAAATCCTTCACTGCATTCGTTGATGTCATTTATATTCAGCATATTTTTCTCAAATAAAAATTTCTAATAAATTATTCAAAATACAAAGTATTTTATACTCTTTTGTAAATCAAATTTTCAATATTTTAGGAATTATTTAAGCAAATCTCGGTGTTCTAATGCTCAGAGCAGCTGTCAACATACTTCATGCAAAACAAAATGCACACAGCATATACACACAGATCTTCCTTCAGCTAGCAATTTGATGTTATGGCATTAATAATTTTATTCAAATGGCCAATTGAAATAACTAAACGTGCTGAGAGCGTGCAAGCAATACAAACACACTTGGCTAAACTATCCCACCAGGAATTTTCGTTAGGTCCTACTTGTGTTATTCATTCCAGCATGCATGATTTTGTTAGGTTCATCGCAGGTGCTGCTAAAATGTGTTAGCTGGTCATGACATTTTTGAGTATCTCATTTTCCACCTTACTATAGCAGCTTAAAGTAGGAGAAGCCGAAGTTATCAGATGACAAAGTAAGGCTGTGAGCAGCTACGAATTCAGGATCTTTAGGAAGATGTCGGATACAAAAGCAGTAACAAATATGATTGCGAAAAATGATTTTTTTAAACCTGATTTCAGTGATAAAAAGGGTCGTAAGCGCTAATGTTATTAAAAAAAATTACGCGTGTGGTCAGAGCTACTGACGAGTACATGAAACTTGCAGCTGTGAAGTGAGGTCTGCGGCTATGAAGGAGTTATATACTGAGCTCGTTCGTATACTCACTATCTTACCTTCCTTCCACCTAACGTATGTATCATAACAACCAAATGAAAAAGGCAGCTATATTAGCATGTACGCACGATTATTTCCGAACGATCACTCTTCATTCCTTTTTGTACTATACAAAGTCATTCATGCGAAGGCGGCCATCGCCGTGCGTTAGTCATGGGGAAAAGTCATGGAAGTTGTTATGCTCCGCTGGTGAAGAGTAAGGCTGAAAGTATTCATGATTTCCACCTTCGGTGGCCTACTGGGATGTTCGAGTGTGTGTGTGTGTGTGTGTAGGTAAATTCATAAAGGTAAGTACCCAGTAGGCCACCGAAGGTGGAAATCATGAATACTTTCAGCCTTACTCTTCACCAGCGGAGCATAACAACTTCCATGACTTTTCCCCATGACTAACGCACGGCGATGGCCGCCTTCGCATGAATGACTTTGTATAGTACAAAAAGGAATGAAGAGTGATCGTTCGGAAATAATCGTGCGTACATGCTAATATAGCTGCCTTTTTCATTTGGTTGTTATGATACATACGTTAGGTGGAAGGAACGTAAGATAGTGAGTATACGAACCAGCTCAGTATATAACTCCTTCATACCTGAAAATAGCAGCAGACCTCACTTCACAGCTGCCAGTTTCATGTACTCTTCAGTAGCTCTGACCACACGCGTAATTTTTTTTTATAACATTAGCGCTTACGACACTTTTTATCACTGAAATCAGGTTTAAAAAAATCATTTTTCGCAATCATATTTGTTACTGCTTTTGTATCCGACATCTTCCTAAAGATGCTGAATTCGTAGCTGCTCACAGCCTTACTTTGTCATCTGATAACTTCGGCTTCTCCTACTTTAAGCTGCTATAGTAAGGTGGAAAATGCGATACTCAAAAATGTCATGACCAGCTAACACATTTTAGCAGCACCTGCGATGAACCTAACAAAATCATGCATGCTGGAATGAATAACTCAAGTAGGACCTAACGAAAATTCCTGGTGGGTAATGATGGCCGAAGCTTTGGTCAGCCACACACCGACTGACGTGTTCGTATGCGAAGAATTAATTAATTTTACCACAAAATGTTAGATGGACATACATACATATCGAAGCAAAATGTAGTAGAAAGGACTAGCTATTGACTTTAAGAAGACTAGTATAAAGTCATATGTAACTAGTGAGCTACTGAGGAAGATGCATAAGCAAGTGATATTTTTGCTTTCTGTCATTTTAGGACAGCACACACTCAAAGAAGGGGACAAAAAAGGAACGGTGCTCACAAGGGTTAAATACATTTTTCTGGAATTTTTCCAGCTCTCAAAAATCCATTTTACCTGCAAACATATGTAGTTTTGTAGTTGGTGTCAATTTACTCATTCTCGGACTAGTTCAATTTCATTCCCCAAATTCAAGTTTGCAAAATTTTGTTGTTGTTTACTGTGTGGATATATTTGTTTACATACATAAAAGCATATTTACATTTTGCTGATTGTGTGCATAGATGCGATAGGGAATCAATGCGATGATCAATGTGGACAGGTCAGTGAATAGCTATGCCAACAATAACAATAGCAACAACTACGTAGCTAAGCACGTAACAAAATGGCTTGCCACACCCAAATCGCTTACTGCTGTGGGCTAAACGTGTCACATCAAAACTACATTAGGGTGGGTTGGAATTTTGTTTTAATTTTTTCGATTAACATTTTCTGCTCCCATGGTTTTCGTAATCATTTCAAGACTTTTTGGAAATAGTTTCGCGATCCTTTCGTGTTCAGTTAGGCATTGTTTTGTGACAATCGCGGAATTTGGTCTATACTTTTTCCTTACCATTTCATGGCTTCTACTTCTAGAAAAATTTCGGAATTGTTTCCTGGACTCCTTTGGGATCACTTCGGAATCCGTAAAGAATTTTTGGTATAATTTGCTACCACCTTAGGGGCTTTTTGGCAATAACTTTAAAACTTTATCGGGATAATTTCGGTATCATTTCGGAGTTGCTTTCTGGAATATTGCATTATCATTGTTGGTATTGTTTTTCTGACTTGGCCCTGAATATTTCGGATTTTTATTTGGAATTATTCCTAAGGCATTTTATTTACTTTTTCTTGGGATCTCGAAATGATAAGAAAATATATTCCGATGTGGTCCCGAAAATACCAAAAGTATTCTAACATTTTGATCAAATATTTTTTCCAACCACACTAATGTAAATGTGTATTTAAACCTGATTACACATACATACAAAGATGAATTGGATATTGTTTGTTGTGCTTCGCATTGCATTGACCAATCAAAGCTTAGCGAAGATGTTGCACGTAGCGTTGATTAAGCGACGTGTTTTGATTTTATAATCACCTCAAGTGTGGCAAAGTTCGATGTGGGTGAGATCTCATTCTCACGGAATTTTAAGAATTTGCCAGACTTTTGAAGAAAAGGCCAAAGTGTCAAGCCAGCCTCTACTTAACAGCCAGCCTCTATCAAAAAAGAAAAAAGAAAAACAAATCTTTGAACGACTTAACAATGCAAGCAGCAGCTGAGATGTCGTGTGAGTGACATTCCATTTTTTTTGGCTGCCCCAGCATTGCACTTTCTTTTGCTGTTGTTGTGGTTTTTCTTGTTATAGAAGCAAAGTTGTTTTTGTGCTTGTTGTAATTGCTTTGCATTTATAATTTGCGCCATTGTGTGGTATAAGCACAACAATGCAGGCCACACAAACGCACATAATCAAAGATGCTGAGCCTAGTATATCTGTGTATGATTTGAAAACGGAAACGGATGTTAGCTGTCAATTCGTGGCACTGCCTCTAGTGTGAACTTTAACACACATGTTACACATACATACATACACGAATATGCAGCAGCAAATGCGGTTAAATGCAGACGTTATATTGTTCTGCCTTTTCCTTGTTTACTTTGTGTACTTATAATACAAATTGCAGTCAAAAAGAAAATGCCGTTTTTATTTTTCAAAAAAAAATTTCGCTTATTCACTACACAATGAAATAATAATTTCCGCTCCGATTACTCTCAAGTCGCAGCTGAGATTTACAATTTCCGCTTTTGAGTTTTTTTTTCTTATTTTCAATGTCTTTTGCGTGCAATGCTTAAATTTCTTTGAGCCATAAATTAAATTTGTTTATTTTGATGCAATTTGAAGTCATATGATATTTGAAATATGATGTGTTGATATCGTCTGCGATGTATGCTTAGTTATGTGATATTAAAACATAATTTTTAGTATAATACTTTAATTTCTCAGCAATTGGTTGTATATTAGATCAATTCAAAGATGAAAATGTCAAAAGAAAAATTTTTATGAACTCTGTGATAATAAGATGTGATGGATAAAAATCTATGTGATGAGCCTACGTTTTTTGTAGCCTTCAGGGAAAAAATCAATGATGCTATTTTCATGAATATGACTTAATTTTTAGGCATGGTTTTATGTTTGTTTGAACAAAGCAACGGGAGGTAAAAGGTAGAAAAAATTCAGTTCAACTTATAAATTTTAATTCAACAAATCAAATTTCGCGTAGATATGATATGGATGCGATGTGATGTGGGAGCTGTGATTTGATAATTATATAATACAATCTGATACATTTTTTTTATTCACGCGACGAATGGACGTGTTAGCAGTTAATGTGATATCATCTCCTATCATGTGATGTGATATAATGCAATGTTATTTGTTTTTATGATTTGTTTCAAAAGTTTATTTTCACCAAAATATGGACCAAGGTGGATCTGATATGTCATGGCATCACACAAAGCAATATAATTTCACAGCATGAGTTAGTATTTGAAGTGATGACATTTCATAGCATTTGATGTGATAAAATACAATGTGATGAAATTATAATAGGTACATAATAAGACATAATACATTACATGAGGTGACATTTCACATGTTTTATAACGATAAGACGAAAAATTATTTCCGTTAAACAATTTCACTTCCGAAAGCGTGAAGTCAATTCGTGTGATTTGGGTACAGACGATGTGATATCACTATGACTGAAAAGAGGAAAAATCCTTAATTCTTACTCATTCAGATATTTGATACTACTGATATCGTGATGTGATATGTTGCTCTAACAAACTAAAGCATACTTAAAGTTGCAAATACCATAGAAAGCTCATCGACAAGTGATTTTTATTGCACTTAAATTTTCCGGCAATTTAATCCATGTACAAACGATTGCCTCAAACGAAAGACAAAAGGCACAAAAGAGTAACTGCAAAGTCAAAGCTAAATAAATGAAGGCCCTGTCACTGGGGTATTGACAGACAACCGCAAAGGTGGTGGTGGCGCTGACCGAACGACAGCGATGTAGCAGACTTCTAACGATGGAGGCAGGGCGAACTGTTTGATGGCGCGATTTCAGCGAGAGTTGGAGATAAAAAAGGGATTTTTCGTTATACATATATAGATACAATTGCAACTGATTTCCAGGCGCTGCTTTTATTCGCATTTGCTTCCCACTTTGTTGTTTTGTTCCTTGTTAGTGCTAGCGCCTATTGCTGGTGATGATGTTGCTGCCTCTGTTGTTGCTCATTCTGCAAAGCTACGCGCAGGGGGGAATGAAATCACAGACAAAAGCGAAAAAATTAAATAAATACTTTAATGCAAACATATTTATTTGTTACTGAGTAAAATATATATTTCCAAGGTGTTGTTGTTGTTGCAAAGCACAGCATGCGCTTGATGCTATTACTTTTGCTACTACAAATCTTTATAAGCGCGAATAATTGGTTTCCTCATTTAATGTGAGTGGTCTTTGCCATGTGACTGCTGGCGCTACAACTCAACGACGCGACGACGCTGAGCTTCACACCGATCACGCTACTTGACACAAAGCAGAAAGTTGAGGAGTAGAGGGTGCAGTGAAATAACGCCCAAGGAAATAACGCCCATGGACGTTATTTCCCATTCAAAAAGGAAATAACGCCCATGGGCCTTATTTCCTTTTTAAATGGAAATATCGCCCATCTGCAAAAAGAAATAAAGCCCATGGCTCTTATTTCCTTTTTAAAAGAGAAATAACGCCCATAGGATTTTACGCGAGCAACACGAACTATTGATTAGCATTTTTTTCACAAATTACCCTGTGAGAAAAGAGTGGGAAACGTGGCACGTGGAAAGACATCACCGTGGCGGTAGCCACGGCTATGGCACACACCCGGAGTTGGAATGGCGTAGCCCAGGGTTATTTTTTGAAGCGCGGCCGAAGGCCGCCTACGCGGAAAGGTGTCCTGCACATAAAAAACGTGGATGGGGCCCCGAATTGGGGATCTGACAACGGACAATTTTCGGTTTTTCACTAATAACTTTTCACAGAAACAAAATATTGCTTTTCCCCCTTCGGATTATAGTTACGGAGGCCCGATCCACGATTTTTAGGTGCAGAACACCTTTCCGCGTAGGCGGCCTTCGGCCGCGCTTCAAAAAATAACCCTGGGCTACGCCATTCCAACTCCGGGTGTGTGCCATAGCCGTGGCTACCGCCACGGTGATGTCCTTCCGCGTGCCACGTTTCCCACTTTGGTTAACGTGAAATTTGTGTGTAACTATTCAATAAAATACAAAAAGAATTAGAATATTATTGTTTCATTAAAAAAAATGAAAGAGCAATAAGGCCTTTAAGACTTTATTTTTCTTTCGAAGTGCAATAAAGCCTTTTTTGAAATAAAGGCCTTATTTCACTTTCAATAGTGTAATAAGGCCTTAAAGGGCTTATTTCACAAGGCGATATTGCACCCCGCCTTATAAAAACATAACAAATATGTTCAAATTTATTGAAATAAAGAAAACCATATACTTAATTCTTGGATCAGCTTGATTTAATTCGTTTTTAACGTCCGTGGGCTTTATTTCTCTTCGAAAAAGGAAATAACACCCATCAGCAAAAGGTGATAACACCCATGGGCTTTATTTCCTTTTAAAAAAGGAAATAAGGCCCATGGGCGTAATTTCCTTTTTGAGTGGGAAATAACGCCCATGGGCGTTATTTCCTTGGGCGTTATTTCACTGCACCGGAGTAGAGCAGCGCACATAGAGGAGGGCCATCAGCAAAAAAAAATGAGTGCAAAAGAGATTTTTGTCTGTGTATTGAAGCAACAACAACAACACCCGCCAAAGTGATGGTGGTGAAAAAATATTGCGACAGGCAGTCATAATATTGTAGCCCATGAAAATTGAGCGCATTACATAGTTATAGCAACAACAACAACAAGAGCAAAAATTACCAGCTGTTTTTCAACACAAAACAGCTGCGGCAATGATACGGAAAAAACCATCGTGTGGCCGTAACGTTAACAGCAACATCAGCAACACCAGCATTTGAGCGTCAGAGAAAAAAGAAAAACAGTAACAAAGCGCACAAAAGCTTTCCTCCAGAGCCAGCAGCCCAACATCAACGTCCTCAGTAATCGTCGAAGGATGTAAAAAGAAATTGTTGGAAAAATTAATTGCATTTTCATTATGTTGCAGGTTCATGCCGTACGTCGCATGCCGCACGCGTTCATCTCTCTCTCTCTCTGAACTCAACAATTCACGGCAGCAGACAGACAGCTCGACTACTGTCAGTCAGTCAACGGTATGGCCTTCATCGGCGCTTAAGTTATCTGCTTTTTTTTGTTTTTGGTTTTTTTTTGTTGTGTGCTACCGATGTGCGTTTCATATCTATTTAGGTATGGTGACAGAACTAATTGGGGATGGGAGTTTTATGCTTTGATGATGTCGTTTTGAGGAGTATCCAAGGATGTGTAATGATTTTCTGATGCTGCAATTAGTTGTATGGTTCACTTTCGCATCACTAACTATCTAACTGTTGTTAACATTATTTGTTAATTTGGTAGCGAAATTAATCGATTAACGATAAAACTGCAATAGCGATGATTTCATTTAATATATGTACTAAATTATGGATTTGGAATTTTTTTTAATTTGTGGAAAAACTTCTTTTTTTTTTAAATTTCAATGTCAAATTTTTCGATAACCAAAAATCGATTTTTAATGTTTTTAAAATTTCGTTAATAAAATTAGTTATTTTTTCTTTTACCATTTTTATTGAAATTGTTATTTGAACCACAAATAAACTCTTAAGTCGAAGAAAAAAACCAGTTCAAGAATGCCGACAATTTTTTTTATCGATAAAAAATGACGATAATTGATAACAATATCTTGAATATCGGTAGAGACTAGAATGACCTAAAAAAGGCAACTTAAAGTCACTGGAATCTAAGGCCGTTAAGGCATCAAAAGTAAGACCCCTTGTTGTTGGTTTTTTTGCACCTTTGTTGTTGGAAGAATTTTGTATATTAATGCTAAAGGCAAAATTGTCGTTACTTTACAGACTTTGACTTTTTTTTTTAAATTTATTTCACAAATGTTTCAGTGTAAATGAAAATCATATATATGTATATGTACATATATATGTGTGTGTATATACCTTATGTATCTTGCTCAATACAAAAAATTGTATGATATGAAGTGACATAATAAATGAACGAATGTGAATGACTTTTCAATGAATTTTATACAGGGTGGAGCATATATTGGAATGAAAATATCTTGAGAGGATAGCACATCACATCATCACATCGCGCTTGTTTTTTTAAGTATCTGAATACGCGATTTAGAAAGGGTTTTTTGAAAAAGTTTCCGAAAGAGTGATTTTTGAAAAATATGTTGTAATCGTTTCATCTTCCAAATGTGATTCGAGTATATCATGTGATATTTTGATACGTGGAGCTTGTCAGAAAATATTGGAAATAGGGTGATTTTCACTTAGTCGTCGATATGTACATTAGCAGTAATTTTTCGTAGTGATCACCGATGATACTCTATATCTGATTAGATATCATCAGATCATGTGGCATTACAAAATCTCATCATATAAAAAATTATCAAAAAAACAAAAACAACCCATTATTAGGTCACATGATATGACAACAGATCACATAAAAATTCGTTGAATATATTACATCTTGTTCTATCACATCATACAAAAGAAGAAAATAAAACTTCACGTGTTTGAAACCCACATCATATGACTTGAGATCATATGATATCACATAGAAGAATGACACTTCGTATAATTTTATAACATTGTGAACTGGCATCACTTCCTATAATTTAATCACATTGCGTATGGGAATGCCACTTTAAATATACGACGCTATATCATATTACAACACATATAAGAATATCACATCGCATCGGAATATCACATAGGATCATGCGCATAATATGACATTATAACATCAACTCAAATCATATCACATCACAACTTAGAACGAACTAAAAAATTTTGTCCATTTGTGAGCTTGATAAATCAAATCAAATCACCCTGTATTCCTTTTAATAGCATCGAGAAAGCCTTTAGCACTTCCGTTTAGTGGAGCACTTTGTCCTAGCAAAAGTACGTTGGCCCATACGTACAAAAATAGCAATAAGTGGGGAATAAAAAAAAATATATATGCATCACCTCCTTCCACAAACAAAAACTAAAAAAAATAAAATGTAACAAATCCAATTGCAATTTCGCAAAACTGACAAATGATGCTGCCACTTGACGATGACAAAGGTGATGCGCTGAGAATGGTAATGGTGGGCCTTCAGTGATGGAAACGAATGCTTTAAAGCGATGCGTGGGGTGTACACCTATGCAGCCAACATCATTTGTTTTAATCCTTTTTTGATGCCATTTTTTTAAACGAATTTGTTGTTGTTGGTTATCTTTTTTCTAGAGCTTTACATACGTATGCTCATAGTCTTATTTGTTCAGCATCGTTTTGCCTACGTCACTGCTGCTATGCTAAATACTTAAAAAAAAGGGTGAAATTAAAATAAACAAAAAAAAAAGGAAAATGATATGAAAACACACATATGTATATAGATATGCATGTATGCATTGAACTCGTTCTCTTTGGTACGATTATGCCCACGGCTGACGTACATTGACGAGTGTGAATGGTGTCATTAAGCGATTTTTCATTGCTGCAAATATGCTGCAGGTGAATGTCGTTGTTTGCCAACTCTCGGTTTAACTTCGATTCGATTGTGGGCGCAATGTGCGCGTACAAGTTACAAAAGGGTTGCTACAACAACACTGTGCACACATACTAAATACTTGGTTATATAAATAAATAAATATTAGAGCAAGCCTATGCACTTTTCGTTTGGTTGCACCGAATGATTGCAGCTTTAATGAATTTTTCTGTAATTTTTTATGTGTTTGAGGTTAAATTTAAATTTATATGCTGATACTTGGTTTTCTTAAAAAAAAGAAATTATCTTGCTAAAAATCACGTCTTCGCTATTTAAAACCGATAATTCGCTTAGTAGACACATTTTTTTGCTATTACATAAATCATATTTTAACTGATATGACAGCCATTTATTCATATTATTAAAACATATGCCTTTTGTAGCAATAAATTTTTAAACAACAACAAAATTATTACCAAAACGTTTATGTCAAAAAGTGTGCTAAAATGGTTGACATAAGCGTAAGCTGTACTATAACATCCAACTGGCAGCTGTGGCCTGTTGTTGGTTAATTTTTTTGGCAGCTGCTATCGTAAAGTGCTTTTTTTGATTTTCTTCCATAGGAGGTACCAGTATCGATATTCATTCCAGGTAACATCAAAAATGAAAATTCTTCGGAAAAGATTTTCTAAAGAAAAGCTCATTCACAGAAAGGTTTTCAGCAAAGATTTTCGGCTGGATAAAAAAATCGAAGGTCAACAAATTTTATCAAATGAGCGCCAGAACTTTCTACACACTGACTGGCAGAAATGACTTTTGTTAATTAGGGGCAATTAAATTCGTTTTTTTTTATACATACATCATCCTTTTACAATTTTACAAATAATATTTTAAGATTTTTGTTTTTCCACCACAGTAAAACGCACAACTCTTTTGAGCATTAAAATTGATATTAAACTTTAGTTTGGAAATCTGTAAATATCTCGGTGAAAATCGCATTCAATTTAATGCAGCGGTTTGGGAGTGATGCGCGAACAAACATACAGACAGACAAACGAAAAATTTGAATCCCGCACTGCCATGACAAAATTCGGAGAAAAATCAAAGCACAACAGCTTGTACTAAAATTAATTAATAAAAATACTCGAAATATGCTTTCGCAACATTGGATTGAGGTATTCCGATGAACATTCGTATTCGAGCGTGTCTAGAATTGAAGATTCGTAACAATCCCAATATGGTATGGATGTGTATATTTTTAGCATGTGACGGCATAACAGCATGTTTCACTGCACACATGATGAATTTATTGCACTTTAGAAATTTTGCAATATTGGACCTATGAAAATACACGAATACATGCACACACACATATATAGAAAGTAATTGCAACGTTGCAAGTATTTTTGGTTTATTTTTCTAAAGCACGCACAAAAAGTCCTCCACACGATAATAGTCATATTTTACAACTGTTTTTTTGTATTTTGTATTTTGTAAGTTTTTTTTATCTTTGTGTGTGTAAATTTCTAACGCCCCCCAACAAACATAAACTATCATGTTAAAATATGCATTTCTTGGCAGCTAATGTCAAAATGTTCCATGTCACTAAGCGTATAAAACGAAAAACGCAAGAATGTATGGTTATATCGTTTATTTATAGTTTTGGTCATAAATTTCACCAGCATGACTTAAGTGTTCGAGCGTCGATAGGCCCGCGTTTCGAAATTGTGCAAGAAGAAAATTAAAAAAAAAAACTCGAGGAAGCATCATAGCCATTCGTAAAATGTCTTTGATAAAACTAATAAATTAGAAACATTTAGTGAGGCGTTAACGTGCTGAGTAATAAATGTTTATTTAAAGCATTAAATTATTGGCGCACTTTCCAATGGCACGGCGGCTGGTAATTACTGGAATTTACCTTGAATTGCTGCAATTAACTGCAAATATCCTGCGCCAGCAATTGAACAATTAAGAACAATTAAATCATGTACTGTTATAGTAGAGTGTAGCGTCAATTCACAATTTTTTTTTTTTTATTTACAGTCTAGAATTTAAAAAATTTCATTCAATTTCAATTTCAGTAAAAAGGAAAAGAAAAAAAAATTATGTATGTTATTGTTCACTCAGTAAAATCAGTAATATAGCAAATACGATAAAATATATCATATATTCTCATATAGACTTTCAGCTATATCTGAATGAAAAAACTATTCAGTTCCATGCATTGATTACTTAGTGATGCGCGTACAAACATGAATACAAATCGTCAGGCGGAAATTCCAATACCTGTTGCTTTGGCTTCTGTTGCTCGCATTCAACAATCTCAAAGGTATTTAACTTCAAATCCCTAATATGCAAATATCGGCCTCTTCCAATTTAAAAATATGAATAAAAATATTTTTAAGCACATTTTTATTGCCACCACTGTAAATAAGTGATCGCTTGCTGTAAATTGGATGCTAAACTTGAACTTACACGTCTAGCAATGTAGTGGTGAAAATTGTATTCAATTCGGTGGAGCGATCATTGAGTGATGCGCGAACAAACAAAGAGACAAAATAACAAAAATTCTAAAAACCATTGTTCTGACCTATATTACTAGTATGTGGAACAACTATATGCATAATATCTATAACATAGAGACATTACTCCAAGATATCAACCCCATTAGACAGTACAATAATAAATTCAGTTTATAGGGTTGCCATTCAGTTCCGATGATTTGGAAAAATTTCATCTGACCAAAATATAACTGACAGGCTACTGTCACAAATACTCTAAGTGGCATGAACACAATTTTATGTTGCTGCAAAGCCGTAGTGGAAAACATTTCGCTTTCATTGCTCCATGAATAAGCCAAAATGAGCATTTAATGGTTGGGAAATTGTTGCGCTACCGGCAGATAATAAGAAAATCTACTAAATTCTTAAGAAAAGTCAAAGAGAATGGTAAGTCATTAGTACTAAGTGTAGTGACCAAAAAAAATAAAAACATGAAAAAGCCAGGGAAAAAAAGGAAAGCCCAACTCAATTGCGTAGCATCCCGTTCATGCGGACAGACTTTGTATGCGTCAAAAGTCAAAGGCGACAGGTCTGCTACTCAACTAAAAGCAACAAATAGTCAGTGGTTGGCAGTTGCTGTCGGTAACAGCTGCGGAAGCGGATGCACGAAGTTAGTCTTAAATGCTGTGAGACCGCAGTACGTACCTAACTTTTGTATGTAGTGTTGCCAGAGTGCTGTAATTTAAGATAACGGGTCATGAGTTTTAGATTTTTTTTAGAGATAGTAGCTTAATATATGATTCAAGTATTATAGCAGATTGGGCTGAAAATAATTAAATTTTTCGCTCATCGGGGAGTAGAGAACAGCGACCTCAAAAAAATGTTTTTTTTTTTCTCATAAAACAATACCACTTCTGGACAGGGGAGGGGTAGCTTAAATCGGAAATTTCCCTATTGGTGGAATTCAGTTTGGTGAAGCCCACTAAGACCAAAAGCAAAGCTTGCTATACAAATATTCCAAAAATCTTCCAAGTGAAATCTTATACATCTGGCAGCCCTGTTTCGATATGCAAAGCTTCCAATTGCAGCGCTCGGCTACTTACAAACTGCCAAACACAACTCGTTTAAAACACCTTATTTCATTTAGCTACTTCACTCATCTGCTGCAAACTCATCCTACTAGGCACCCATGCGCCATTCAAGTGGTTTTTGATGAGAAAATGAAAGGTAATTTCAGCGACACGGCACTTCCACTTTCTAGCAGGCTTCCATGTCGCCAGCGCCAATTTCTTGGACTCCACTCCCTCCACATTCGTTAAAGTCTGTTGCAAAATCATTACCTTTACGATTACCACTTCTGCTTTTATTACTTTCCTTAGCACTTCATCTTCATTTTCTTTTGTCCTTCATGCTCGTCGTCCGTCTGCTTGGCTTTTGTGGTGTTCATGACGTTTATCCTTTTCTTATTTGCTTTTATACGCTTGATAGCCGTGAAAATATATTGTCATATTAATTTATAGGAAGTAATCAACGCTTGGTTGGATTTTTTTTCTTTTTTTTGGAATTGTGAGTGGTCTAAGAATTACTTAGCCAAAAATTGCGAGACGTTGGCGTATTATTAGTTTTTATTTCTGGGCAATTTTTTCATTAGTGCGCTTTAGGGAGAAATTGCTTCTGAGAAAGCAGTCAAAACTAAGCAAATGAATAGAAAATATTATGGCTGGCAAATTGCGCAGAATGGATTTCTTTGTCCTGGCAAAGTTATTGTGCCTATTCTATGGACATTTAAGTAGAACGCATTTTAGAATGAGCTTTCAACTTTAAGTTCTTCGTAGAAATTTGGCTTAAACGGTGTAAAGACTTGACTTCCTCAAAATGCTGAAAAATTATGTGAAGACTATTCCTTATCAGGAAACCCCTTCCACTTAAATTCTATTTATACCTCTACCAATAGGAAGCTTTTGGGGTCCAAAGATGATGGCCTAAACAATCTCCAACATTCTTGGAAAATACTTTTTCAGAGCTATAGTGAAGAACTTCTCTCTACTCTACTCAAAAAGAAGAAAAGGGATTGCCTATTCAATGGTAGCAGCAGCTCTAAATTTATCATCGCTAGGTTCCCACCTAGAGAGTCAGAACTTCCTAGTTTCAATTTCGGCGGCAATCTGGTCCTGCACTCATATGTTAATATAATATTGTAAGACTTATGCTTTTCTTATTGAAGAAAAAGCGAGCCCAACCATTTCTCTAATGGTTGAACGACTCATGGTCATCGCATCATCCTCTCTGCCGAATACGCACCCTTCCACGTCGCAAGCAATTATTTACCTGATTCAGCAGTAGACGACACGTAAATATCAAAACAATGGCTTTTTAACGCAGCTCTCTTTCAATTTTCTATCTATTGATGTGATAGCAGTTGGGCGCGTGACCGTAGAGCCGTCACGATTAATTTTACGCTTCAGCGTGCAAAGCTGTAAGCAAAAACACATGCAAAATATCACACACATACAAACACATGCCCACACAGACACATCGCATTCACCTATACACACGCACATGTATGCCATGTAACTGTAAAATGTAACAAAAGTGTCGATGGTAATGGCGTTTGTTGCAATATTGCATGTGACTTGATTGGGCTGCTGCTTGTCGTTGGCTACGGAGCTATGAAGTTTCAGAGATTAGTTTGAATGGTTCGAGTAGCAAATTTAATGCGCTGACCAAACGACAGCATCCGTTTCCGTTTTAAGCTTTTGTATTGCGTTGTAAAATGCATTTCATTTTGAGTTGAGGAAAGCGTCAAAAGCTTTGGAATGAGTTGAAATGCCAACTTTAGTGTGGCTATTGAGCAGCTCGATGAGTTTACAAGAGACATAACATGCCACACCGCAAGTGGCAAAACTCGTTTCCTGCTTAAAATGTTGCATGCGTCATACATAGATTCGTGTTGTTGCTGTTGTTGTTGAAAAGATGGAGTGTGGTAAGTCTCTGTTATGAGCACAGAAGGTAAATTGGTTTCTCTAGTGTTGCTGAGGTGTGAGCGCAGCGCTTGCATGCAGTGCAGTTTTAATAGCTAAATTACCGTCGTATGCAATGAATTTTGCTGTGGTAGCAATTTGTTGCTGGTTTGAATGTTACACTGAAATAATAGCTGAAGAAAATTTTTTTCGGGATTTTTTTGGCATAATTTTGGGACCTTGCGGTATAATTTCGGGACGCTTACTGTATCATTTCAGCATTGTTTCAGGAACATTTTGCTCTTATTTTCGGGATTATTAACAAATTTCTTCGGGATTGTATTTATAATTTTTCGGGATTGAACTAAGAAGCTTTTTGAGATCATTTAGGTATTTTTTTGATGTCCTTGTACGACCATTTTTGTTTATTTTTCTGTTTTTTTTTTCGAGATTTTTCAGGAATGATTTTTCAGTGCCCTCAAAGATCAATTCTCGATAATTTCGGAACTTTTTTAGAGACCATTTCAGATTCATCCCGAAAAACTCTCTAAATCATCCCAAAAGCAATTGGAAAGCCATCCCGAAAAGTCGCATAATTTTTGAACTTTTCGGGATAATTTCGGGACGCTTTCTGTATAATCTGGACATTGTTTCTTATTTTCCGGATTGTTTCTAATTTTCTTTGGAATTGATTTAAGTACCTGTTTGAGAGAGAAAAAATCCCGAAAAAGTAAAAAGCTAACTTCATCAATAGTTCTAGATATTATGAAGAAAATTTTTTCCAGTGCACCACTCATGAATATTCACATTTACACGCATCGCCTGACACATTCGTTGCACCAACACCAACAAATTTGGTAAATTGTACAAGCAGAACCAGCAGTGAACCATGATGTTGGCCACGTGGCTCAAAATACGTCCACCAAATGACCAAAGCTAGCCAGAGCCATTGCAATGCGATTCAACAAACATGCAACGGGGTGATTGGTTGATTGCCAACCCAAACGGCTGTGTGAAATATGCAGATGCAGCAGAATTTAACACCGAAGCGACATGCATATGCACCCATACATACTCACACATTCACATATGAAGTTATTCGCTTGTATGAATGCAAGCTTTTGATTTTATAATTGCATTACAAAAGCCAAATAATAATTAAGCTCAATGCAGCTTGAAATTTCGCAGATGTTATTGTTGGTGTTATTGGGAGCGTCAATGGCAATGCAATTTTTACGCTCGTTTGCGCACTGATTGATTCGTTTTGTATTTTAGGTGGAGAGGAGAGCAAACACAAAAATTAAAAAAAAAAGAAAATTTCTAAAATTTTGTTTGTATTGATGCTGTTTGTTTCTTGTCCTGTTTGTGATGTACTAATTTATGTTCCTTTGAGACTCATCCAGGATTCCTTTTAGACCAACAGCTTTTCTTGCAAGGATATTATACAGCTTCAATGTGTGTGTGGACCCTAAATATTCACCAGACACGTTCAATTAACTAAGCCGAATTGTTTCGTTGTTGCAGTAAATTGACCCTGAAATGTGCAGTAACCACAAAGTAGTTTAGGACTAAAATAGGATATGCATCATGTCTGCTGGGAAACCTAAATAATGTCATGCAATGGCAATTTTAATTGAGCAATGCATTTACCTACCTGTGGACGGTGGAAAGTTAAATTTGGTAGGTAGCTTAATGGGCTAATACAAGAAGATAGGAACTCGCTTGCTTTTTTCCTCATTCATGACCAGGTGCTGAAAGGTATGAGCAACTCTGATAGTCATGTAGCAAAGCTTGATTGGTTATCTTCCTGGGAAATCTGAAGTCAATGGAAAACATCGATGAGGGCAAAGTCAAAAATCTTGATCTCGAGACAATTTTGAAGATGCTAACAAAGTTTCTGATTAGTGAAGAGAGTAATTAGTTTAGACAAAAAAATGCTATCTAGTCAATCAAGAAATTGTGTTATGTTTATGTGCTTTCAAATATGAGAGAGCTTTTGGAAGCTATGTATGCATGTCCATGGGCTAGACTATGAGCGTCACTGCAGTCGTTAAGCACTATGATAAAAACCAAATTGCTCTCCTCCAGCTTACACATACATATTCCTCTATTTTTTCTTCTTCTAAATGCATTAACAAAGTAATCATTATAATTTCTTTTCCTCAAGTAACTGCATGACCATTTGAGCACACAAAAATCAACTCACCTGACCTTGCAACACTCAGTCGATGCCAATGATTACATCAGCCACTCAAACCACTCGAGCCAATAACTAAGTATGAGTACATTATTGGCTTACAATGCAATCTCTTTTCAAAATTATCAAGTGTCTCATGCAAAGATTTCTTTTTTCGATTTGGCGTAACGCCAAAAAGATGGCTACAAAATTTTACAAGCACGCAAGCAAACAAAACATAAAGTTACTGTAGGCAATTTCGAGCTGACTAGATGTGGAGAGAGTCAGAAACGGCGGAAGGAAGTTGTCTGCAAGAAAAATTTAGATTTTTTCAACTAAATATAGACATCAAGGTTCATAAGCTCCACTGTTGCTGTTGTTGTATATAGCGCGTGCTGCTGCACATAGAAAGTAGTTAGCTGCTCTGTGTAACATACGTTGCCTACTTTCAGGCATAACTTCACATGAGCACATCTACATCCTTGCAGCGAGTCTGCTTTTATTCGATCATTCAATCTTTCAGCAGTAAATGTGTCCATTGATGTATGAAATTAACAACGCTGGAAAAATATTGAGAAAAATTAAAAAAAAATATTGAAAAACTTGTACCAACTTACAGTTGTGTGTAAATATATCCATGATTGCTTCGAGTGCTTCATTCAGTAAAGCAGCTAAATAGTTAGCGAGCTCTAGCAGGAGTTCAAGCTCGTATGTGGCATTTTCCTATTTTTTAATTTTTTTTTTAAGTCTTCAGAGTTGACTGCAGCAAGCGTTGTCGCTCGGTGGTGCGGCATGCAGTGTAAAAACCATAATAAAAGCTTGCAGAATATTTAAATAAAATTATGTGCACTTGAAGGAAGTGTATTCAAAACTTGTTCACATCTGCATTAATAACTACATGGCGAGTTACGAGAACGAGCTCATATGTGGAGAGTATTTGTTGTATATTGAAATGTAGTGGACTGCTCCTACTGTGGTCAGGTTTCGATTAATTTAGGTATTGAAAAAAAAGTGAAACAAATTTTTTCAAAAAAAAAAAAAAAAACATCAAATAAATAAAAAAAAAAAATAAATAAAAAAAATTTAAAAATCAATATAAGAAAAATAAAACCAAAAAAAAAAAATAAAATAAAATAAAATAAAAAAACAAGAAAAAAATTATAAAAAATGGTGAAATAAAATAAAACAAAAAAATAAATTTAATAAAAAAAAAACCCAAAAAAAGAAACAAAAATAATAAAATAAAAAATAAAAAAAGTAAAGTAAGTAAAAAAACATTATTTAGTTTCAAAAATAAAATTAAAATAATAAAGAAAAGGAAAAGTAAATAAAAAAAAACAATTTCTTTATGTATAGAAATATGTACTAAGGTAATAAAAACATAAAATTAAATGAAATAAAATAAAAACAAAAGAATAAAAATTGTAAAAAAAAGTGTTGAAATAAAATAAAATAAAATTTTCCGTAAAAATAATAACATAAAAAATATAAGTAAAACAAGGTAAATAGGAAAACAAAAAAAAAAAAATTATTTGGCTTAAAAAAAAAATTAAATAAAATAAAATAAAGGAATAAAAACAGAGAAAAGTAAATAGGAAATAAAATTAAAAAAAAAAATATGGAAAAAACTAGTAAACTTTTGTAATTTCTCTCTATAATCTCTAGAATATTTTAAAATAACTTGCACACAATTCCACTGTGACCAACGAAAAAAGATGAAAACAAATTCCTTAGATATGAAATCAGAAAATGAAAATATAAAAAAATATAAACGCCAGCATTCACAACCGAAATAATCGAAAAAGTATTGTAAAATCAAATTTCAATATTGGACAGAACATAACAAAACTTGTTAACCTGCAATAACCATAACTCGACTAAATCCAATGCTGACCTAAGCACTGAACGACCAACGTTCTTACACACACACATATGTACATATGTATGTAGATACACAAGCCAATGAAATCTATTGTAAATTTTGTTGGAAATTGCTGTAAGTGTCTGACTAGCGCAAAACTGAACGCACATGGCAAAAACCAAAAAATAAATAAAAAGAAATGAAAAAAAAAATAAAAATTTTAAATAGAAATATTGTGTGTAGAAGCATTGAAGCTGAGTGTGCAAATACAATATTGCAGCACAATAATATTGCAATGGGTGCACTGAAGCGCTGCGCCAACAACAACAATGCATAACGCACAGTTGTTGCAGAGTCGAAATTTTCCAATATTGACGAAACTCCGAGTTGCGCTTGCTGCAGCACTTAATTCAAGTGTTTTTTCTCATATCAACGCATTTATTTGTAAGTGCGCTTGTGTGTGTGTGTGTGCAACATAAGTGCATAATATCAGGTCAATACAAATCAAGTCATGCACACATATGTACATGTATTACCCACCAATATAACCGCATTGACCACTAATTCCGTTTAAGTGCCAACAAAAATGCTGAGTTGAGCTCAAGTTAGGTTCGATGACGAGCGCTCAAACAGAAAAAAAAAAAAAAATGCGAAATAAACATTTTTCAATTTGGGGCATAGAAAATGGTGGAAAATTGCACGAAACTGCCATATGCGGCTTGCATCAACACACTCACACATGCATGCTGAGAGGCTTAAGCCTGCACTCCAATACATGGACGCTTATATCAGCTGATTGAGGGAAACTGAAATTTGTGCTTGTTCGCCCAAAGACTTGCACACATGCATTCATGGTACGGCCTTGGTTTTTGTGGCGGTTTTGTTCGGACTTCAGGAAAGCTTTGTCGGTTGTTATGGCGCTCGCAAACGGCATTGTAAATCCAATACATCTTCAAGTGTTTGCAATTTGTGCCACTTTTGCTATGCACCAATGCCTATTGCCTTTAACAATTTTTTACAAAAATACTCGTATGTTATATTAGAAGTTGAAGCAATGAGGTCGAGTTAATCTTTACCACATTGAGCTTTGGTATAACTCAGCTCGTTTCGCTTAAAGATTTAAGTGTCTTCGTATTCAGAAAAGGTATCCAATATATTATCTTTAGTCCATGGGAGTTTCTATATTCGTCTCACAAAAAAGTTCCTTCCAAGGTAACCTCCTCCCTCCTTGTCTCAAATAACTCTTACCGTCTAACTGCTTAACTGAATTCAAAAATATCAGCGACCTCTGAGTCAACTCTAGTGATGGCTTAAATTGAATCTAATCATCATTAACAATTATAAATGCACGTGTCTCGCTCATAAATTATGTGCTTTTGAGTGTTTATGTCGACAAAATGCCAGTTAAGCATGGCCGTACGCCTTGGCATATGCAAATAATTAAGTGCACATTGAATGTGTGCTGTGGGCGAAGAAATTTATGCGTAACTGCATATGTATATGTGTGATACATAAGTACAAGTATTTTATCTCGACATGTGTGAGAATGTACGCGTTGAAATATTTCCCCAAAGCGATAGCACGTATGCAGTATTAGGGTGTTTAATTTTTGGAGACTATTTTTTTACTGCTCTTGGAGGAGTGCATGTTTGTTCGCGCATCACTAAAAAACTGTTGGCTACAACTGAATGTTTTCTCTAGCCTTGTTTTTCTGGAGGCTTTGAGAGAGATATAGAATATGTTTTGCGTTGCTGCTGCATATATACTTTTATGGCTAGGTGGCGAAACCTCACGCCATTGGGGTATGAAAACAAAAAATATATAAAAATGGCATAAAACAAAAGCATATAACATACAGATCCATAACTCATATATTTTTGGATTTTTATTTTGAAATTTTACAAACATCAGAGTTATTTTCCACAAAAAATCAATTTGAAGTAAAAGCAAACATATTTTCTGAGAACGAAACACCCTAATGTAGCTTTACTATACTGGTCGACCAACGTCAAATCACTGTTGAGTCTGTGTTATGACTTTTGTAAGTTTTAGCAAGCAATATTTTACTACACATGGAAATAAAGGCATTAGGGTGGATCGCAATCGATTTTTTTTTATTAAATTATGGTTTTGTTCCACACTTAACAGATGGATGGATACATTAAACATTCTAAGTTTCCCTGTATGTGAGAGTAATACGTTTTCAGAAAGTAATTCAGCTACTGTAGAGGACCGACTTATTCCGATACATCACAGAGACACTGTCAGCTTCCGAGGAACAGCTTGCTCAGCCCAAAGAGCATTCTATCTAAAGCCTATGACTTTCGTTTCAAACGAAATCTTCAAATAGCTCGAAATATTTTTTTGCTCCACCCTAATGTGAATCTAACTGCAATGTCAAGTTATATTTGCAGCAATACAATTGCATACAATCAGCATGCTGCAGTCCCTGGCACGTGTGCATATCTGCTGCTCTTCTGCACTTGCGCTTCAACTCTCATCCCTAAAGTATGCAAGCTTTTTTGCTTGATTCCTCTGAGGCTTGGCCGGACGATAATGCATGCGCTCAGGTCAATGGTGGCTAATAAATTTGAATATTAATTGTCAGCTGACTGGTGCAAATGCAAAAGGTTGCAACTTGGGAGTTTGTAGTGATTATAAAATATTTGTGGAGTAGGGAGGGCAGACGACACTAGAGAGTGCGAGCAAGTGGGGCCAAGTTGCGCTGTAATTGACTTAATCAAAAACTTAATAGCTCGTAGCGCGCACATTACACTTTCTTTAACTTGTACATCCGAATGTTTATATTCATTAATAAAGAATATTTTTGTTAATTTACTTCTGCTTTCCCTACAATTAAGTACTTTTCGTTCCAATTACTTTTTTACAACCAACAACTCCTTTTCCTCTGTCATTGTGGTATTAATTCGCCAGCGTCAGCGATTTATCACCTCGTATTTTTTTTGGGCTTCCTACAGTCTGGCCATGAGCCAACCAACTCCATACACTTTAGCCACCTTAAACTGAACATCAACCCCTTCCACTCAGTGCTGAGCTCACTGCAACATCGACCTCAGTGTGTGCATTTAATATCCAACGACGTTGTTCGCCCCAGTCAGGTTGAACGATGCGTCACCAGATAATAGCCAAATTATTTGCCAATGAATGCTTTCGAGTGAGTTAAGCGTTGAAGGCGCGTTGTGCATGCGGCAGCAATTGTGGCCGCTGAGGTGATGGTGTTGCCGGACATTGGTCGTTATTATGGTTATGTGAGAGTTGTATGTAGGCTCTGAAATGTTCTGTTGTATTTTGTGCAATCGATGTTCTTGCTATAGCAGCTATTTATAAGAAATTTGGTATGGAAGCGCTTGTATTGACGTTCATTTTTTATTGTGTAGACATGTGATCTCTGCCGCATGGGGCTATAAAGTAATGACACTGCAGTGTATGCCCATTTTATTACTTTATAATTTTCTCTTAATTTAAGAAGAGTGTTGTTGTGGCAGAGTGAGAAGATATAACACATAATAAATCGATTGTCTTGGTCGAGATTTTGTTGAGCCCAGAAAAGAGATTGTTGTGGATTTTAGTCGCGTACCTGCTTTGTTCATAATCCAAGCCAACTAACTCACGGAACGCTTTCTTATGTTACTGGAAGGTGGGTTATCATCTTCATATTGGTGGCGTGCTATATGACTTGTCCTTTTTAAAGACGAAAATGGTGGTTGACTTAATTTACTTGTATGCCACTTCAAAGTTATCATGCTTTTTCAGGGGTTGTGTAGTAAGTATTACTTAGAAGTCATTTTATTTGCAAGAAATTTTCCAGAACGAGGCTTAAGAAGAAAAAAATTATAATTGTGGTGGGACCATATTGGCATTCGTTAGTGTTTAGTAAATATTACCTCAATGTTCTCTCCATCAGTTGCCATCACTATCACTAAGTTTTAATTACTTTGAAGTATGTTTTTGGAAAATAGCACTTTAAAGTTATTTTTGATATTGTTCCGCACCTTAAGTGAACTATATCTGGGAATAATTAATAAAGTCACCAAATTAGTCGTGGATCCGTTCCTACTACTTTATTTGTTAGTTGGATTGTTTAAGTAGTTTTTTTGAAATCTCTGCGGCTTATCGTTCAACCTTTTAATGTAAAATCGTTGTAGAAGTAACTTGCAGTAAAATATCTCCTACAACTTTTCTTTCATGCAGAAGTTTATTTTCCAATGTCAGCAATAATAATTGCTTTCTAAGATAACATTCGCCTGCAAAGTCGTCTAAGACTCCTCAGGCCAACAAACACAATAAATAATACGAATATGCGCAATGAACTAATATTGTCGAATGCAAACTTAAAAACGCAAATAAGTCAGTTAACAAAAAATACCATAAACCACACTACAAGACAACAACAATTTGCTACAACACATTAACAAACTAACAGTGTTCGCTGACAAAAACTTAACAGGCGTGAAATTCCGCATACGCACTGTCGCAATACAAAATTCTGCTACGAAGACAACCGTGAGCTTTACATGCGACTGTACATATTTGTATTTGTGTAAATATAATGAAAACATTATTAAAACTCTAACAACAACAACAACAATAAGCATAACAAATGTCAACAACAGCAAATAACGACATTCGCCTAAGCGCAAGCAACAACACCACTCATACAGAAGTGTAAGCGAAACTCCTTTAGGCTTGTTATTGTTTTTTTGTTTTTTTTTTGGTTTTTTTTTTGTTGTTGTGAATTTTTGTCGCACTGATAACAAATTGGTTTTTGCCAGTTGTGAATATTACAAAATGTGCGCAACAACAAAGTCACAACCTCAGCAGGCGCATGCCAGCGATAGCATTCAAGCCGTTTGTTGGCTTAAAAGGCAATATAGAAAAACATTACAAAAACAAAAAAACCATAAAAAAGACGTTAACAGTCTCCATAGTCTCGACTAGCGGCTTGTTGTTTTACTTGTAGCTACCACATTTGCTAAGTATGCGCATCATGAAAGTGCCGCTAAAAGTGTCTACTTGATAAATTGTTATCATTTTAACAATGGAAATTATTTCATTATGTACTTCACAGTCTTGCTGTGTTGTTCTTGTTGCCGTTGACATTTAATAGCACTGCAGCGCTTTTGTTGTTGTTGTTGCTTGTCACGCCTAACATGCCACATTTTTCGTTAACAAGTTTGGCGTTGAGATGGCGTTGGCTATAGACAAATACGAGTTGGTACACGAGATGAGAAAGTATTGCAGCCAACTTCTTGTAATATTTAATGTCAATTTGGTAGGGTTGTCGGTATCATTTACATGGGTATTAAGTTTGTTTTTTAAGTATTAATATTGGGCGCCTTAATTTTGTGTTACTAATACATTTTTGTTAATTTAATTGAAGAAAGCTCTCGAAGTCATTGCTAAGGTAAAGTAAGCGAGATGCGAACATGATTCCACAACCTTTGCAGAGTCTCACAAGATTTTTCAAATTACCAAAAGCTAGTTTTAAGATAGACTAGTGTTCATTGTTTAATAATTTTTCGGGTTCCAGAAGTACTAATTTTTTTTTTGCAAATTTGTTATTTTTACAATTTTATTCGAATTTGATATTACTGTGTAAAACATCCCTTAGGTATTGGAACAAACCAATTTTTTTCAGAAAATAAAAGTATGAGTAATAGTTTCCAATTTTTTGAATTTTGCTTTACAGTTTAGCTATGGACTTTAAAAGTTCGAAATTGTAACCTTCGAAATGGTTTTATTTTTAATTATTGAACAGAAAGTTTCGAGCATAAAAATGTGGGCATGTTGCGCCTTCCTTTCGAATATAACTGCTGTACATTCTGACGTTTGATCTTCGAAAAATAAGCAGCCATATATTTCTTTTTTTTCAATGTTGTACAGTATTCGAAGTTCCTTCCATGACTTTGGCATCATTTCCATCAACCCTTTCAAGTATCTTAAATTTTAAACTCAAATACTTTCCTCTTATTGAACTAAGTGTCTTGAATATTGGACAGCACATTATTAAAAAATTCTCTGTCAATAAGTTGTGCTTCCTTTAGCCTCATATTTACCCATACTTATTGAGCTTACTTCAATGAACGCTCACCATTAAGCGTTAAAATAAAACGAATTACGCACGCCTGAGTTAGCTTTAGCTTTCCTGATTACTGCATGACTGTATTCTGCTCTTAATAATTTTATTTATTTTTTTGGGTTTACTTCCTTAAATTTTCAAAGATTTTTTTTTCTTTTTCCAAGCTTTGTATCATGTTTGACGACCAACAAATTTACCACAATTCGAACATATTTATAATAAATTTTGGTATTTCTGTTTATTAGATTTTCTTTTTCTTATCCGCTTATCACGCCTCAGAAAACGTCATCAAAGCAAAAGCAACAAATAAAATTGGAGTTATATACATTTACGAGTACATTACTCTCCATAATTGAAATACACTCAATGAATCGTATCGCATGCTCCAAAGCTCTGTCCATTTGCACATTCATCTATCTGTCAACAATCTGTTGCCCTCATATTTAGTTCGATTGTTTTTTAGCATAAATTATTTTTACTTGCCAACTTATCGTAGATAAATGTCCTTAAGTTCAGTGAAGCAAAGGCTTATCGACTTAAATTATGGTAATTTATTTAGAAAAGGTTCAGACAAGAAGTTTTTAACTAGATTCGGAACAAAAAAAATGTTCTAGCAAAGCAAATGGCTGGAAAGAAAAGCGGTCGGAGTTGGACAGGGAAGAATAGGGAGGAGCACGAAAATAGTAACAGGAAAGAAGTTAGGCTTACGAGAACTGGAAGACGTAGCCTTTTGATGCGACATCATATCTTCTCAGTAATAAATAATGTTTAAACTAAAATCGAGAGAGTTTTGATCATTTTTGTGGTCCGGAATATGTTTTGAAATAATTTTAAATGAAGTGCTTTTTAATTAAAAATGTTATGAAAAAGGATTAAAAATAAAGTTCCGACAGGTGGCAACACTCTTTTGTGAAAGAATATTTTATTAATCATTTATAAGCCAACGTCTTTTATAATCAGAGAAATTGCTAACAAAAATGTCACTTACGGTAATGACTAAAGAAGTGTTCACTTCAATAAGACATTTCACAGTGAACCGCATGGCTTCCAAAAATATTGAGCTTATTAAAATTGCTTTGTCTTCGTACGCAGAAAAAAGTTGTTTTCTCCAAAGTATGTATATTAAAAATTTTTCATCTTAGGTATGAATAGATTTATATTTCAAACTCACATTCAATTTAATTTTCAGCAAACGTTCACAATATTTTCTTAAATCAATTTAATATGTCCACAATCGTATTTCCTATTTTGTGACTCGTTTCAGAGATTGTATTGTATTGTATGTAAATATGGTCAATCCCAACTCCTTTACGTTTTGATCAAAGCAAGCAATGTTTCTTCGCCGCTTCTTATTCATTCTGGCCAAAGCACCCTTAAAGAGTGAACACTCGAAAAATTGACATTTATCTGCATAAAAGTCAAAATGATTACAAAACGAAATGTGTTTATCGTTCTGTCGCGCGCTTCAATGCACTTTTTGATCAAACCACACGCGGCGTGCCACATGCCATTTGCGCTGTTGCATATTTGAACGCCCACTTTGATGACACAGACAACGTACTCGTGCACCATTGTGAATACACACACACACACACACACACACAAAAACGTACAACAAAAAGAGAAATGTCGCAGCTGTTCAAGTGCTTGGAAAACGGGCGGATTTTTGTCAAAAAGAGCTGCTAAAGCAAGTGAAGTGGGTTAGAGGAATGGTGCTGTGAGTTAAGATGAAGAAAGAAAAGATTTGAGAATGCTTATTGTATGCATGGATTGCTGCCCAGTGAAGAATATATACAAATGTATGTATGTAGGTGGGGGTGGGGTTAAACCACAGCGTAACGCAGGTGCGCTTATTTACGCTTAACTGCATTTTGTTGTGCCAAAATCTTTGCAAATACAAATTTTTGCTCAACCAAAGAAATAGGTGAGTGCGCAGGGGAGGAAAAGGGCGTGTACAAATATACCAAAAACAACAACAAGTGCAACGAAATGTCAATTTTTCTTTGAAGTTCACGGCGCACGTCTTTTTTCTGGATTTTTGGTGACTGATAAAAGTCTTCTTGAAGCATTGAAAGTTATTGCTGAAAGCTTTTATTTGTATATAACCAGCAAGTACATATGAATTATGAAAAATATATACATATAAATTAATATAAAATATAACTATTTTGTTTTTTTTTTTTCTGTGTATTTTTTCTCGTTGAAAGCGAGCAAGTTGAATAGCCGCGCACTTCACTCAATACGCTTTGGTGCTTGCAAAGATTGCAATTACTTACAACTTGCTTTATGAGTTATTAGATCAGCTTTTATCGGCAACCACAAATTAATATGTATTTTCTGTTTGATTCTCTAGTCTTCATATTTTTCTTGTATTTCTTTTGAGGTAGAACGATATTGACGATATTTCTATTAAAATAAATAATAAATGGTTGGGGGTAGATAATTTATATTTTAGTTTAAAAAATGTTAAACAGAAATTATGTACAAATATGAAAAAATTTTATTAAGAAACACGCCCTAATTTTGATTCACAGATACGGTGAAAAAGCTTAGTTTTGAAATTTGGTATTGTAAAACATTTTTTTTTTAAATACGTTACTCAAGATTTTCTTTCAAAAATGAATTAAATGCTTTGAAGTTGTCTGGAAATTTCAAAGTTATGCAAGCAAATTCTGAAATAGGAAGAAATCTCAGGCATGCTATTTCTGAAAAAGGTAGAGAATGAGCTTTCAAATGCTGTTGAAATGACGGTAAATGCTTGTGACTAGAGATTGTTTTCAGAAATCGGTTTCTTGATGACCTTAAAATTATATTAAATGTAGCTTATTATAAAATTTGAATATTATATTAAATTTAGCAGAAGCCATCCAAAAAAAAAATATAAAAATATTTTATTCGACTAAGAAAAGTTAAGTTTTAGCGAGTATACCTTTCATTGGCTAAATTTTAAATTCACAATTTTTTTTATTAATAACATTTTTTTTTCTAAAATGTTCAAAATAGAATTTGTTCAAAAAATAATAACAAAAAATTTCAGTTGCATGAAATAATGTATTTACTAGTGTTTCGTTGATAAAGTTTCACTGAACTAAGAAAGCTCAACAAATGCAAGTGAGAAGCCCACATTTGAAATTCAATTCAAATTTAAAATTAAAAAAAAAATACATTAATTTTCTTTTTTATTCATAAGTTGTTAAAATTTTCCATAATTGCGCTTTTTTGTCTCTTAAAAATAATAACTTCCTACAGAAGTATTAAAAAAAATGTGTATAGAACAAATACTCCTTATTAGCTTTTGAAATCCTCTCACACTCTCTCTATACCATAATGCTTAATTACTTGTATACGAGTTTTGATTGCAAAAGTTTGCCACGGCACACGTACTTTGTCTCAATCAGCTTAGCCGCCAAAATATTTGAGAGTTAATTACAAAGCATGAACTTGAAAGTAATTTCATAGAACAACTAGAAAAAATATAAATTTTAATAAACACGATTGGCCGCAAGTTTAACACAGAGCAAAGAAAATAAAAACAAGGCTATATAAAAAAATGAAAAAAAAAGAAACTAAATCCAACTTTTGTGTGAAACTTATGCTATCACAAACTTTACAATTTTAACAAAGACTTAACTCGCTCGCTACACTCATTAGGCTTTCAAAACTTTTACAAGCCATTTAATGAAACAAAAAATGAGAAGCAAAAAAGTATTGCAATAAAAATAGATTAAAAAAAAAAAATAACAAAAATAAGCAGTTGTAAAATATAAAGTTGTTGTTGTTTGTTGTAAAGCATTGTTCTTTGGTGGGTGGCTGTGTTTAAAACTTGTACGTTTTACGAGCGGCAATCGAAACGTTCACCCCGTGCGCCACTTGAGCAGCTAGGAAAAGCAAAGTGAGAAGGATGGTTAGGCTAGAACTATTATATATTGTTCATGCTCGTTTAGCCATCTTAATTCATTAATCCTGATTTGCAGCGAGACTCATTCATATGCACGTTCGTGGGTCACCATTGCAGCTAATTGCATTTTTACGCCATTTACACAGAAAAAGACAGAGAGAGAGAGAGAGGGAGAGAGGGAGTGAAAAAAGAGAACATTTTGCAAATAAAAGTTTTGATCAAGTTGAAATGCGAGGGGAAGAGTGAAGCAGAAAAAGTGGAAGAAGTGAATAAGGTAGCGCAGATTTAATAGCTCAACAGCAGCTAATTATGAGTGGAGCGCAGTAAGCAATGAGATGGCATGAGTAGAAGTGAGAGAGAAGTAGCTTGATTTGTTGCTGATGTGAGTGTGAAATCACAGTAACGAGTGTAAGACTTGATTGTATAACTTGAAAGTGTGGGTCAGTTGCTTTCCTATTTTTGGTTTCTCTAGAAAAGCGCTCACTCTATGGTTGTACCATTTAACACTGTTAGTTGCAGGTGTAGGTGTGCCATTGTTTAGTTCTTTTCTTAGTATTGCGTATCTTTTATTTATAGCGGCCTTAGTTCAGCATACAAAACAAAAGTCAAGTGATTGGTAGTCGAACTAATTCTCTGTAGCATTACTTCCGCAATTAGGCGCAATTCTTTTGCAAAATTTTTTTCACAACCATTAGCTTTCTGCTTTTTCTTTTACTCCCATACATTTCACGTGGTCAGTTAGCTCGATTAACTCACACTTTTCTTCTTTCAAACCAAACTCGTCTTTTCATTTCTTTTCTTTTTCCTGTCGTCTCACCATTGCTCATTGTTATGCCTGCCATTTATCTCTGTTGGTGGCGCTTTCCATTAGTTTCCCAATGATTTTTGCTGATTTCTGCTCTTTTGCCCTTTACACACATATGCACACACACACGTAAATGAGTTGAAATACAGTGAAGGGCGAGAAAAAAACTCAGAATGTTTAGGTTTGCAAGAATAAATAGTAATGAGTTCAGCACCTAGAAAAACAATGTTTTTGGAAATAATATTTTCTTTTTTAATTAAATTAATTCCAGCTATTTATATTTAAAATTTATTTTATTAAAATCCAAAATTACTTGAAAATATAAATCTAACTCAACCAACAAAAAAAGTTACTCTAGAAATATTATTCAATTAAAAAAAAATAATATAAAAATACTTTGCCATTTTCATTGACCGCCTCTGTACTTGCCAGCAAATGTGTGCAAAACCAAGAATTGCACGTCGAATGAAATCAATCAAGTATATGGCGAATGTCTGCTACATGCGGTGCTGCTAGCAACAACAGCTAGAGTACAACAACAAAACCAACAACAAAGCCAATACCAACACCATTAAAATCAACATCATCATCATCATTTGGGCAGTGATCAACGGCAATCGAACAAAAAAAAAAAAACACAAAAATCAAATCAAAGGAAGTTGCAACGCCAGCACCCACATCAATATCCTGCATTGCCATTGGTTGCTTATTTTTTCACATTTGTGGCTAGCTCATCAGCAAAAGTTTATTGCAACGAGTGTGAGCATATGAAGCAGTTTGAACAATGAATTTTAATTTTGATTTTGTTTTTTCATTTTATGTTTTCATTTTTTTTACATAGTTTAAGCAGTCTCCCAACATGTTCATATATTTTTTCTCGCACTAAATTTATTGCGCTTTACTGCAATTTTTTATGCTTCTTTTTACAATTTTTATATTTTCTCATTTTCACATTTTGTTTTTTACTTTCGCTGTACTCAAATTTTGCTGTATTAGCGAAATTTTATTGCGGTGATAAATTCATTTGCGCCTTTTGTTTGAAAATTACCACACACCCGCCCAATAATCTCACATTGTGGCTACTTTGCAGTGGAATTTCGCATACGTTCCGCCTGTGAACTGAGAATATGTTCTCCCACGTTTTAGTTTCAGCGAAGTTTTTCGCTGTTCTAGCAAATTTTATAAATATTAATGAACTAATGGTTGGTGCGGTAATTCATTGTGTCCAAATTAAACCACAAATTCCAATTTCAAGTGCCACGTGGTATGCCAGAAACAATTATAATGTGTAACAACTTTGATTAGGTTGTAGCCGCAATTGTCCAAAGGCAATTGATGATGATAGCATTTCTTGTTAAAATTGTTTGAAAATTAAATTTTTGGTTTCCACAAAACTTTTGTTTTTAATAATTTTTTGAAATGGTTTTTATTGCAATTTTTAATTGAAAAGTCACTTATTTATACTACAAACAAAAAATTAAGAACAAATAAAAAGAAAAGGAAAAAAATTATAATAGCTAACTACCTTCCAAATTTTTTTCTTTAATGTAGCATTAATTGCAAAACTTTTAATATATCCCACTTTTAAGGAACTGCGGCCAAATTTGCTTTTCTAATACAGTAAGCAGAAATTTATGATATTTAAATTCGAGTAAAACTGAAAATTCTATACTTAGTTGCCATCTTAATTAGGATCCAGCGATCATATTAGTGCTCGTGATTAAATTTTTTAATTTTAACATAAAACTGGCATTACTATAAAGAAGAGAAATTTTACAGTTTAATGCGAGTTAGTGGTTATGAAGAGAAGAAGGAAGTGACAAAACATTCATACACATTTTACTAGAATAAAAATTTGTTCTTTTCATAGGAGTTACTATACGATGTTCTGAGACCTCGTTCGTTAAAAAATGAATAGGGTTATTTAAGTTCTTTATCAAATATTTTTAAACCTTGAAGATCCATACAAAAGTCTATATTTTTATAAGGTACAAACCCATCTTTCTCTCAACAAAAGTATAAAATGGTGTATGTTCAGCACAGCTAGGTATAAAAACGAAAAAAAATTTCAAGTATTTCCATATATTTTGAGACACTTGATTTTCCTTTACAACACAAAAAAGTTTTTAAAAAGTAAAAAAAAATAAACCTTAACTAGCTATAATACTTCACAAACTAAATTTCGTTACATTTCATTTGCCAAAGAGATTATCCTACTGCCGAAGTTAAAGTACTAATTAAAAATTACATTTTAAATTTTCAACTTAAATCATATGTAGGCTATGCGCTTTCATCTACTAACACACACACACATTCATACCTAAATATATCCCCAGATATGTGCGCCCACTCAGCTGAAGTGAGCCAAAGTAAAGAAATTTACAATTTTAATATTTTAATTAAAGTTGTGGCACAAAGCGGCTAGAATCTGTATAAACGTCACTCATTTGGCTGTCTTTACTTACAAACATATAAATTTGCTTTTTAAGAGAAAAAGTAAAAAAAAAAAATTAACAGAAAAGTAATACTCTTATTTGCATTGAAATTAAACATTCCCTATTCGCATTCGACTTCACTTTCGACTTGTAAATTAACGCAGTTATGAAGATTTTTGATTTGCGCCCGAACTTTGTATATTTCTTTTGCATTGCTGGAGTAAACTTTTTCAGTTTTTGAAGGCACTTTTTATGTGTTTACTGAGTTTACATAGCTCATAGTGAGTTGGCAGCTATTTAATACATTAAGAGAAACGGTTGAAGGAGAAAATTGAAGGCTACAATTTTTATGGATTTTGGTATATTTATAATTTTTCTTATGAGGTTTAATTAGTTTTTATCTTAAATGAAGTCTCTTCTACACTATTTCTATTGCTATTTAAGCTAAATTTAAAATCATTAAACCCTTCATATACTCAGCATAAAATAAACAAATAAAATTCAGCATTTACAACATTTGATTCATCTCCATACTCCCTTTCAAGTAGTTATCTAACGCATTTCCACACATTACGAGTTGTCGCTTAAGTGCTGTGGCGTAGTGTTAGTATATTCCCAAGTGTATGCTGAAACTACTTACTTACTATTGTACAAGTCGTTGCATTGTGGTTGTATTATGTCTAATTTGGCGACATTTTATGTGCTTTTGTTGTCGGCTGCTATTGTTTTCTTGACGCGCTACCACTAACGCTTCCTTATTTGCAGGCATTGCTGTTTTGTTGTTATTATTGTTTTTAAACAAATTTGGTTTGTATGTATATATGTATGTATGTATGTATTTATAAATATACATAGCACAACTAATGTTGGCCACAAAATGTGTTTGGTGTTCGCTTATTACAAGATCTGTCGCATATGCGAAATGTCTAGGCGTACACCATGGCGTATGAGTAACATTCCATTCATTCACTCGGCTTTTGTTAGTAATAGTGTAAGGTCGAATTTAAGTATTTGGCGAACTCCGAAGGCGAATCGAATGTGATTTTATTTTGGTGTTTGAGGAGGTTAACGGAATCAGCAAATCACTATTCATATGAAGTATTAACAAGCTTCTCCCTTCATAGAAGTGGTTTAAGGAATCTGAGGTGTTAAACGAATTTGAAAATATTTCAAGTAGCGATAACATTACTGTTTCAAGTCCTACTAGGTAGAGTTTAATTTCTTCATATTTTTGTAAGTTTAATGAAATCGGGCACAGTTTATAATAATTCAATTTCCGATATTTTTTCTCGTTTTAAATTAAAAAAAAATTGTTTTTCTTAAAAATTTCTACGAACCTCTTTGCATAGATCAAATTTTACAATTTCGATGGAAAATGGCATCATATTTTGGAGGGACACTTCAACACAGATAGTGTAAAACCAGTAGTTTAGAGGAACACCCCACAAATTGCGAGAGTGAATAGCCTGGACAATGGACCATAAATACCATGCGGTGAAGTTACTTTACAATCATAACTTTCTGACTGACATCAAAGTAGCTCGCAAATATTAAATTTGAAGGAAAGAAAAATGTTAAGATAATTTTAATTTATTTTATTATAATTTTTCTGAGGTAACATTTTTGTTTTGATTTTTCTTTTTTAATGAAAAATGCGATAGTTTCAAATCGCCTTACATTTTTTTAAAATCATAAAATTTATCCCAAAATATATATTTTTTTCTATAATTTTTTTTTCAAAAATTTTTTTTTCTGAAACAAATTATCAAATTTTCGTGAAAATTTGTTTTCTTAAACATTTTAGTTCCTTTAAACACAAAAAATTTTTTTTCATAAATGTGACAGTTTTAATTCGCCTTAAATCTTTTTTAAATAAAAAAACCTTTCTAAAAATTTTTTTTTTTTGGCATAATTTGTTTTTGGAAAGCAAACATTTTTTTAAAGTTGTAGATTTTTATGGAAATTTTTTATTTTGTTTTTTTTTTCAAAGAATAAAAATTTTTTTTCTTATCAATGCGATAGTTTCAAATCAAAAATTATCAAATTTTTATCAAAGTATTTATTTTTTTTTATTTTTTCTGCAGTTTTTTGATTATTTTAAAAGCAGAATTTTTTTTTAATTATTAAATTTTATGAAAATCTTTTCATAATACAAAAAATTCTCATGAATTGGTTTGAGAAAAGAACTTAAAATTTAACCCTTTCGTGTACCAAGAAATAAAACTATATACATACATACATACATACATATGTACTAGTTAAGGTTTGAAATATTTTTTTTGCGGTTTTTTATTTTTAAAATGAGAAAAAAACCCAAAATTTTTTTTCTGAATCATATACAATACACTTTGTTATTCTAATTCATTACAACATAAAATAACATATTTGATATATAAAACTACTGAAGTTCTCCTCAGTTTTGCGAAACCTTTTTTTTTAGATATTCGAAAACAATTTCTACGGAGCTAAACAATAATTGATTATTCGTTTCTAATGAAGAAGGGATAAAAACATAAGTTGCATACATGGAAAAAGTACTTTTGGGTAACTAGTAGTGTAACTAGTTCATCTTCTTCCTATAAAATTTGGTTTTGTGTGTTTATTTGGACACAAGCGCACATAATAATTCAACCACATTTTCTTCAAAAAACACATTCAAAAACTTGCAGCCCCCACACACCTCCCTAATTACTCAGCAGCGTGTTCCTTTGTTTCGTTTAGTGTCGCATTTCGGCATTGTTTTACTTTGTTTTATCTTTTAACGTCCAAATGTCTCTAGCGTATTGCTTGGGCTATCTCTGTTAGATCTTCTAGCATGTGTGTGCATGTGTGTGTTTGGGTATATAAATTTCGAAAATTGTATTTACTTGTGTGCCAAAAGTTTTGTCCCACAGTTGTTTATAATACGGTGGCAAGTGTTGTAGTTTATTAATTTTGCAAAGCAATGCATTTCTTTGTTCGCATTTCAATTTATATTTTTTATGAACCTTTTTTTGATTTTAGAAATGCAGTACACTTTGTTGTTGCGCGCTCATTTGCAATTTTCAAAATTCCTTTGCCACACTTTGTGCACTTGTTTTTTTTTTTTTTTTTTGTTGTGTTTTTTGTTGCTTTTTGCTTTTACTCCTTTGAAGGTGGCTGCGTTTTTGCGGTTGATGCTGTGAAAATATGCGGCTGCTGCTCGTCTGCATTATCATTGCCAATGTGTTTTTATGGTAAACCGCACAATTAAAAATTCTTAATTGTATTACAAGAAAATAAATGAAGTGGCTGCATTCGGTTGGCATTCGGTTCACCATTCTAGTTGTATTATAAACTAAATAAGTAAATTCAAATTAGCTGGGTGGTGTGGACAGAAGATACGGTTAGTTAGTATTTGAATAAATTATAGTACACGAAATATCTTTTAGTTCAAAGCAGTGCTGGGAATGTAGAAGAGAGGGACTCGATATATGGAACCACATCGTATGAGTATGGAGTACAATTTATGTTGGGTCGGCATAAAATGATGATTGAAAAATTTTGAAAATTGTACTCAACATATAAAACTGTTACAGAGATTTTTCGATTGGTATGTTAGCGACTGGAGCGAACTCAGGTTAGTCTAGGTTTATAAAACAGAGTTCAATTAAAATTATTTCAGGGACCTAATACCTACTCTAACTAAAATTTTAAAGTCTTGTTGTTCCAGAACCTCCCAACACTTCAAGTGAAAACAGCCAATAACTTCCTTAAATTCCAACTATTTCAAATATTCTTTGAACCCACATACATTTTCACATTCATTGGTATTCAAAAAGCTCAACTTTTTTTTTTGAAACAACCTTTTCGAGCGTGCAACCTTTGCCACATGGCAAACACTTTTCAATGATCACACAAACAATTTCAACGAACTTCAAATGAAAAAAAGCACATCACCGCATGTAAAGACAAAAAGGAATACGCAAAAAGTGTTGTCTGTCTGTGTGGCAGAGTAGAACACTTTGAACTGTTTAAATTTTTAATGAATCAAAAATGTTTTCACACATGCCACATGACGACACGTGGCGTCAGTCAGAAAAATTTTTGCAAAAGCACACAAGGAAAATTTATACCAGAAGCTGAAACGAAAAGCAGGCGTTGAATAGCAGCTTATGGTTGCATTTACTAACAAATTTCCAGCTATATATGTATGTATATGCCGGTGTAGGTGTCGTTAAATTATTCCAATGAATTTTCATAGCTCAAAGTGCTGAAATGCATCACATGTGCTACACACAGATACTAGCTCATTTGTGTATGTGTGTGTAGATGCTGAGGTATTTGCGAATAATTGTTACAATTTCCTACTACCTGCCTGAGCACATTTTATCCACGCTTAGCCTGCAAATGCGATTTTATTTGGTGCTTCTTACAGCGCCTTTCTAACAATAATTGAATTTAATTCGATTTATTGTGAGTTGAGTTGTGTCAAATTTGGCAGCTGGTAAATTTCTCAAAGGACTTTTGGGTTGACAAGAAGCTGCTCTTATAATCGAATATTGCTCTGAATACGAAGTGCAAATTTGTTGATGTGAAGAAATTAGAGTAATGAAGTTAATTTGCGCTCAGTAACAGAGCTGTAGGATCAATAAATTCGCTTACCAGCTGAGCTTTTAGTAAATTCGATCAAACTCAAGTCTTTTACCTGGAAATTTTCATAATAAAAATTCCTATGGAAAAAAAAGTACTGAGAGAGTTATTCGAAAACTGCGAAGTTGAAGTAAGTGTTTTCGGGCCATACTTCGGAACTCTTTCGGCAATATTTCGCAATTGTTGTCAGCATTATTTAAGGACCATTTATTTATTATTTCGGACTTTTCCAGACCTATTTTTAGAGATTATTTTTTGTTAATTTTTTCAGGATAATTTAGAGATTTTTTTGGTTTAATTCCGGAATTGTTTTTGGTAATCCTTTTGTTATAATTTTCGGTATTATTTCTCGATATGTTTGCGAACCAATCGAAACTTCTTCGGGATGAAACGGACATTTGTCAGCATCATTTCGGAATTGCTTTTGGGATATTTTCGGAACTTTTTCTTTAACATTTCTGGACCATCACAGTATAATTTTGGGAATTAAATTTTGTTACCGGACCCCGCCCTACAACAAATGCTATAAATTCAGGATGAGCTCGTTGAGGAGCATGCTTATATCTATGTATGTTAGTTCTTCAAGTATGTAAATATGTAATTAATTAAGGCAAAGCATAGTAAAAATTGAGGCCAAAATAAAATATTCTGAAAATAGCATCCTCAAGTTCATTTCCTAGGCGTTAAGAATTTAATAAGATAATTTTGACAATAATAAGGCTTATAGCAGTGTGGAAGTGTTCACACTCACTTCAGCTGAAGGATAGCGGTGGAAAATAATTTGTAAAAATATTTAATAGGAAAAATACTTGAATGAGAATGAAATTGGGCTTTAAATAACGCAAGATTAAATATAAAATTCTAAAGGTGGGTAAGTAGCAAAAAGGGTTTGATGACAATTACAGCTTTGTTAACTAGAAAACTGTCAGCCTACTGGTGCACATTTTATTGTTGTAGTACGGATGGAGATGAATGGAGCAAGAACCCTTTTCAACTGAAAGAGAAGACAAAAATTAGTTGCTGAATGTTGAGTGGTTGGAAGAAAAATGCTTAACTTTGCTTTCTTGCTGCTGTGTCTGAAAAGATGGCACGATTTGTGTGGTGAGCTGCTGATAACAAGATGGTCCCTCATCACTTAGAGCGTTGTTTTGAATTAGAAAAAAATAATTTCGAATAAAATGAAACAAATTATTTAAGCAACTAAACTAAACTAAACTAAATTTTGATATGGAGAAAAACCATTTTTGGAAATTTTGTCATATTCGGGGTCGGTTTTACTTCGACGCCACAACTTCGAAAGTTTAAAAGCTCTTTAGCTTTCAATCCGATATCGCTCCTTGAAAACTTTTTTTTTTTTTACAAATTCTTGAATAGTTGTTGAAAGCTTTAATTTCAGTTGTACAAAGCTTAGCACATCGGTCATTCCGAAGTTTCTTAACCTACCTGCTATATAGAGATATGTATAAATTATTATATCACGAAAACAATATTACAGAAAAATCTTCCTTCTAAATGCAAAATGCCAATATATGTATGCTTCTCATCAACGTCCACATAGTTGCTTGCTAAAATTATTATTGCAAATTAAAAGCGGCACAGAATTCCGTTTACCTTTGTTCGACATACCAACAGCAGCAGTTAAGGCGTACAATCAACTATGACATTCCTACACACGTTTCATTGAATGGCAGGCTGAATGAGAGTACAACATTTGTAGCCTGGTAATTGCGTACAATTTACCCGACCAACTTCCATTAGTCGTTTGCAAGGATATGCAATTTAAACGCGCATTTCCGACTCATCTTCAAATGGTTGGCTAACGAATGAAATAGATTTCCTGCTGCTGCCAGTTAGCAGCACTTGAAGTGTGCACAAATAGTTAGCAAAAAGTTAGTAGCAAATACAAAAATAACAACAACAACAACAAAAAGAACACCATTCAATGGCATCACCAATGCCTGAGAGCAATTTTCAGCTTACCTGCACGCCAGGAATGCCGTTTAGCTCTGATGAGCTCACGCCATGTTGTTGCGAGTTTGCAGCTGTGCTGTGTGTATTTTGCGATTTTAACAATTTTATTAAATTCAATTTATATCATTTACACGCTTGTCTTGTGCGAATGCTATTCTCGCTACTACACAACTCGACGCCAATTGCAATTGCCACCATATCCGCTGGAGCTTCTCGCAGGTAAGTAGAGCACATTCACACACTCGCACACGCTGATGTTTCACTAATCGTTGGCGAATGCATGTGTGTGTGTGTATTGGTGTGGTAGATTTCACGGCTTGTTGAGCGCTTATTCTGATTTGAAATCTAGCATGGGTCATTCTATAACAAATCGGACAATGTTGTGTAGAAATTAGAGGCAAAATTAGATGAATATCAAAAAGTGGAAAGGAAGATGAGGATGGAAAGAAAACTTTTAGAGAAAAGAAGAGGATGAATCTAAAGAAATGAGAGACGAAGATGTAGAGAAAGGGTAAAAAAAGAGAAATAGGAATTATAATACTGATAGGAAGCGGAATTGGCATTGGAATAGAGAATGAAATGAGAATGGGAATTGGAATGGGGATTGAAAGAGAAATGGGACTAGTTACTGAAGTGAGAATAGGAAGAAATGGATGTAGACACTGGAATAGAGAAAGAAATGGGAATGAGAATAGAAATGGATGTAGAGACTGGAATAGAGAAAGAAATGGGAATGAGAATAGAAATCGGAATTGAAACAGAAATGGAACTAGGTATTGAAGTGAGAATAGGAATGGAAATGCGTATCGCAACTGGAATAGAAACAGAAATGGGAACGGCAAAATAATGTGAATAGGAATTGGAATAGGATAAGGAAAAAAATGGAAAGGTGACTAGGAACAGTAATCGAAAAGGGAATACAATCGGGAATGATATAGGAACTGGAATGCCAACGAAATAGGAATATGACCAAACGAAGCAAGAAGAAGATGTAGAGCAGATGGAAAGAAGAAAAAAAGTGTTAAAAAAGGTATCGTTTCAAAGTGGAACGCCTCATTTACAAAAGTATTACCAAGTCAAGTTAAATATACTTCGCAGCTACTCATTTGGTCTCTTGAATTGCTGAGCCGTTGCAAATGAAATGATTTTCAACTGGGTTTTGATTGCACTACAACATATGGAACTACAGCGACAGGCATTCGTGGATGTTTCGCACAAATGAAGGCAGGTTCGTTTCATCATAACTACGCTTCTAAAACATATACCATACATATTTACTTTCTAACTTCAATACGGAAATTGTTGCTTTTATCGCTGTCAATGATGCGAGTGATATTTAATTGGCGCGTTTTGTGTGAGATAACATTTCTGGCGTTCATTGGTTTAGGTTGTTTCCTGCTGCCAACGAGTAGCGATTTTCTTTTTCTTTTCATTATTTAATAGGAAATTGTTAGCTTGCAGTCGTCTGGAAGACCAACGTCTCAAGTCCAATCTAGTGTAGTGTGACGGTAAAATATTTTATACAATTGAAATGTGAATATTACTTTGTGGTCGGCATGAATGCTTTGAACTCAGGTGGAACGATTTTCATTAATTTTTATGATGGTATTGCGGGTTTCATTGGATGAAGCGATTTCAAATGGATTGAAAAAAGTTCATTTATTTCATGGAAAAAGAGTGTGTGTGTATGAGACTCTTCTAGACTCCTGAAGATTTGTTGTAACCTTTATGACGCTAACCTTTATGGTCCTATATGACTCTTATTCAATCTCATATGATATATGCTATCAGGCTCATATCGCAAGAAGGGAAACACCCTCATTTCGGAGTCATAAACGAGCTCAGAAAGAGCATAAACTCTCCCATTTAGAACTCCTTTCCGACTCATGTATGCCTCCTATGGTTTGGTGGGAATATAAAATTTTTTTTGGATGATTTATAAAAAAAAAAAACTGTAACATTTTTTTATTTTAACTAATATCTAAATATTAAAAATTTGTTATTAATCTTCGTTAACCGCAATTAATCACACATTTTAATCAAATTGAAATTTTCATTGATTTGATAAATCCTAGGATTAAATTTGAAAACGAAATAAATCTTCATTAACTCCCATTAATCGAATACAAAATTTAATTCTAACCGATTAATTATTCCAAAATGTTCGATTATTACAATTAATCAATTAAATTAATGGAGCAGTTTAATATAAGTGATTTTCAATTTTAATCCAGACTTAACAGGTCTGCAACAAATTATTTAGCTCTTTCCACCGCATTCTCCTTCATTTCAGCAAGCCTTGTTTTGATTTTTTCTCCATTTTTTTCGGAACAAATTTAAACTGTTCAAAATCATTGACAATTTTTCTTACCATGGATTATGTGGCACTCACAGTTGATTGCAATTGCGGCAGTCTGCGACTGAGACTTGCATTTAGTTTGCATCAAAACTATTTTATATTTATTTATTCTGCTTCTACAACACTTTTCAAACAGCGCGTAAGCTTAAACTTTATTTATATAGTGTATTTAAATGCATGCACACGCACACAAACACGCACTCACACTTTTACAACAGTTGCGAGCAATAAAAATGTGGCTGAAACACAAAGATTCGCGCACAACAACACAGCATGCAAATATGTTGCAGCTCTTCGAACGTGTCGGGTGTGAGCAGAGTTGCCAAGAAGTTAAAAGATGCTTTTGATAATATTGACAAAAGTATTTAAGTTTGACTTGTTGGGTAGAAAAAAAAAATGTTGTAAGAAATGTGGATAGTAAAAAGCAACATAACAAATAGCTTTCGCGTGCCGTAAATGCTGAAAAGTTGTTGAAGTTGTTGGTGGGAGGGATATAGGATATGAATGAGATTGGTCGGTTTTCTACATTGTGTAGTGGAACGATTTTTTTATAAGCATTTCGCTGCCTGCACTTGCTTGTTCAACTTTTTTGAAGCTTTTTTTTTGAAACATAGTAAGCGCTTACGAGGTGTGCTGGAAAAGTACGGAGAGTAAATTGCGAAGTTCGTAAGACCGTCATGTTTCCAGGGAGACCATCATGTGCTGGAATCATTTCTTGATGGTTTTCTGGTTACTTGTGGAGAGCTTGAAATGTCGAGGGATTTGGAACAATTATGACATTATTTATTTTACTAAACTTTTTTGTTTCTTTGCTTAAAATTTTTTGGGAGAGCTTAGTATGTTTTCGGCATGATATCTGAATTATTTTGAAAATCTTCTGAAATATTTTTGATTATTTTATAACATTAGTCATCACAGATTACAAAGCTATTTTTGTTAATTTTTTGCTGATAAATTCGGGATGGTTTTGATGTCAGGACTGTTCAGTGATAAGTCTGGCAGGATTTCGGGATTAATAGTCCCATTTTTTGGAGCAAGGTCAGCATGTGTATGTCTAATATGTTTATGAGATAGTCTCAAGATATTTTCCATGTGTTCTTGGGTTCCTTTAAAATAATTCTCATCAAGATTTCAAGAAGATTTAAGGAATATTTTAGCATTCTTTCGGGAGCGCTCACGAAGCTAAATAATATAGGCGTAGGTGAAAAACATTTAACTACCAACTTGTTAGATAATAGTTACTTAGAGCGCATAAGTCTTCTTCTACCTTGTATTCGCTGTAGTGACATTTTAAGTACAAAAGTGCGTGAAAAACTCACCGCATTGTTCGATCACACCTCGTACAACATAAGTTCGTCTGTACAAAGCAATCACAATTCAGCACTTTTGACAGCCGACTAATGCAAGTTTTGGTATCGGCGACAAAGTTTTTCGTTTTTATTTAAACGAAATAAGAAAACTTTTATACGAGTACATTGCAATGATATGAGTTGAGTTAAAGAAATTTTCGAGTGGATTTTAATTTAAGTGTAGTGGAGTTTACTTACTTACTTACTAGTTGGAGTGTGATTTTATTTTGTAGCTGATTGTGAAGAAATGGCTACATATGGGAGCTCTAACCTTTATGCGAAAATCAAAGTTCACTTGCCCCAACTCACTCTAACCTGCTCACTCTACTTTGCCATTTCATTCCATACGCTAGAAATGCAGTCCATTCAGTCTGTCTCGTCTACCTTTGACATTACGTTTCTATAAATATGACCGCGTCATTTGACTTTGACACTGAATTATTGCTAGCGAAAAATTGCCTTTTTTGCACACATCAACATCAACGACAATGAAAACATGACAGCGCGGCCTCTGGAGTGGAATCATTAACAAGCAAACGTGTGTGGCAACCATGAGAAGGCCAGTCAAGAAGGGTGCAGTGTGGCAACAGTGTGAGTTGAAGCACACACCCCCCCGCATGTGTGGACAGCTGTGATAGGCACTGAAAGCAAAGCAAAGGCTGATGATATTCTTATGAGTTTGGGGTTTGCAAAATTGGGTTGGCGTATGCTCCCCTTTGTCCGCTACCAATTGCAATTTTAATAAATTTATAAGAGTGAAAATGTTGCAAGTTTGTGCTAAGCGACTTGGGTGTCAAGTCGTAAGTGGTAACAATATCGCTATAATAGTAAATAGTATTTATATAGTTAGCTGGCATTAATTTTTGTTGGCCATTCAAGTGCAGCAAGCAAAATAGCGCTGGAAAATCTAAAACCATAGACCATGCCGTTTCCTATGAATGCCACCAAAATTTAAGTGGATGACTCTACACGCTTTAAAACCTCATAAACTCAGCCTACTCGTGCTACTAAAAATCGTTTCTAGCTATTAATAATGCTTTTGCCACACTAAGTTGCTTAAGTCGTTGCTTTATTGGCCTCACCGCATAAACACATCCACTGGCGCTTCCAACTTGTGCATCTCTTCGTGATAAAGTTTTGTTTGGCAATCTCAGCAAAAATTCTGCTCTTATGCTTCATACATCACACTTTGGATTTTATGTTTATAAACTTATTTACCACATTAATTTTTCGGAAGTCGTTGAAAACTTCAATCTCATAAATAAATTTGTGGCTGATTGGCACTTAAAATGGTTTTTTTGCAAAATATTGCTTGAGACAAGTTTTGTCGAACAAAGAGGAACAAAAATGTTGCCAGTGACGTAGAAATAAGTGTTGACTAAAAAATTTGTAGCTAAAACAAGTATTTTTTGAAATTTTTGTTTGATTGTCTATATGTTTGTACGCGCATCACGCGAAATCCGCTTAAGATAATTGAATTTAATTTTCATCGGTATGTTGCTTACTGTCCAACTTAAAGTTTAGCATATATTAACCTGCAAGAAAGTAATTCATTTTCGCTGCATACAGTGGTGGCAATAAAAGTCGTTGAACAATATTTTTATATCTTCTCCTTTTTTAATTTACATGTCCGCATATTTTTGTTTCGAGTAGCAAATTTTTTGAAGCAACAAAAAAAGTCCTGTGTTCAATTACTATACAACATAAAAGTCAATTAAAACGTTGGCTTAGTTGGCCATATGGGCTACTAAACTTTTATCACCCAATGCTGGCCATAACAATTTAGACGTGAAGCAAAAATGACACAACCAATCAGCCATTCAAGCGTTACTTTGATGCGATAAAACAGTTAAGCAGAGACACATGCAAATAAGTGAGATTAGTCTATTTATAAAGCAGACAAAGTCATGGACGAAACAAAAACAGCAAAGTCTAGAAAGCGCAGAGATACAACGAAAGGCCAACTGCAAGTCATCAACACTCAACACGAACGCATGAGTGGAGCATCCGCACAGGTCAAACGATAAGCTTAAATTTGATTGGCCATATTTTCATAAACACACACACACACACTTGCAACGCTCTGTAGCTATCTATGTATATATTAATAGGCTATATATAAACAAACTGAGTATTAACTAGTTGTTGGCATTTGACAGCTAAGCGCTCGTTCAGTTGTTAATCACGTTGCTGCTGCTTTTGCTGTTGTTGTTGTTGTTTATGTTACAAGTGCTTTTATAACGCCATGTCATTGATTGCCAATCGTAGCAGTCAACCAGCCGCTCATTCATGCATACATTAAGCCATTGTTTATATTGAAATTGTTGTTGAAGTTGAAGCGGAAACTTTGGAAGCCTGTCACTGTCAATGTAACGCCATATTAATCGCGTTAATGATGAAACTGAATCAGCATTTTAATCGAGCGAATTGGCAATCAGGCTGGGTTGCTGTTATGCATGAAACACACACACATACATGCACATAAATTTATTGAAGGATATGCATAGCTGCGCATAAATAGTTAGATATTTGCTGACTGTTGCAGAAAAGTTGTGGTGTAAGTTGTAAGGGGAGGGGGGAGGGAGGAGAGTTGAGAGTTGGGGTTAGCTAAAATGTCAAAATTAACCAGCAAACTGCAAACGCAATAGAAGAAAGTTGGGTGAGTAATTGATGAAACCACAAAAATGTATAGCGATTAATAACTAAACTGAGAAGAAAGTGCAGACAAAAGATGAGGTGCTAGTTTAACTTCCTGCCTTCCCTTCTCGCTGCTTTTCCACATAGACACAGGTTTCTTTACAAAGCTATATTAGTATATTTTCTGCACCACTTTTTTTAAAACTTGCTAAAATGTGGAAAAGCTTTGATGGCGTCACATTTTTCACAGCCAAATACGAACTTCAAAATACTTTCGTAAAATAAATTCGAATATATTAAAATAGCAAAACTGCAATTCGTTACTCGTTAAGTAATTCCAAGCAGCAAATTTCCGCTTTCATCATTTTCAACTTCAACTTAAAATTCCGTAGGCAAATGACACTTTGACAATGAGAACGCCAAAAAAAAAACACAAAGCAACTAAAACAATGCAAATGAAGAAGTTATAGGCCGACGAAAACGAATAAGCAAGCGAGTAATAGAAATTCTTACAACTTCAAATTGGAAGCTGCAGGAGGTTGTCCTTGCTGCTTGGCTGTGAGTTGACACAAGACAAGGTGGGTGTCTCACAAGCAGCCTCAGTCACAGATGTGTCTCAGTAAATGAAGTCGCAAGTTGCAATGCGAGTAATGATGACGATTTCGCTGATTTGAATGGTGATTAAAATGCAAGAAAATTTTCGTATGCAACAGCGGGCGCCAAGTATTGCACGACGCATGTGCTGCCACAACAACAATAACTGCGCATTTGTTAACTGAACAAATAAGTTTTCTTAGACTAACTTCGCTTGCGGTTAGTTATGTATGCTGTCGGAAAACTTTCTTTTTTGGGCTACAACGCTGTCTTTGAAAACAAATGAGCAGGATGTGTTAACGGAATTGTAACAAAAAAGAAAGCTAAAAATGGAATTGAAGAAGTGACGGAAATATTCAAGTCTGAAACGAAGAAATATCCATATTTTCAAAGATTTTTTTTTTTTACTACTAAATGCAATATAATGAAGTGATGGAAATAATCATGCAGACATGGAGTTTTTAATGTATTAAAAAAATTTTCTAGAGTAACTATTTCCTAATATTGCGAGCCTGCAAAGCTGATATGATGAAATTTTCATTTCAAAATTTATAGAAAATTCAAGGGAATACATATATTGTAAAAAAAAATCTAGTACCGAAATAATATTTTATTGGGGTCAATCCGGTATACCCCGAAAAAGAGTTAGATAAGAGTCAGATTTGAAGCTCCTGCTCACCAAGAAAAATCGAGAGTAGTTCTTGGATCAAGAGTAGGATATGATGGGCTGCAGACAATTTAGTTTTCCACAAAATGTCTATTCCGACTACTGACGACAAACCAGCTGCTTTTTTTTTTGCTCTTTTTATCATCACACCAGAATAAAAAAAAAATTTGCTAAAATTTCACTGAACATTCTTAATTGCAACGAACTAATTTCCATAGAAATTCTAAAAATTTAAATCCATAATTATCCACAGAATCCACACATTGCCCACTAAAACACCTCGCACCCACCGTACACCTTAGCCATTTGTTTATACGGTAAATTCGTCTAATTGCGTTTAAAAGCCAACGAAGCGTGTGTTATATTGTTGCTGCATTTGCAAATGGCGCGTTGCTCTTGCGGCACATTCACTCAGTCGGGCTGTATTGCAATCGTGCGCTGTGTCGTTGCGCATAATCAGCCGTCGTAATTGGCCAATCAATTTTGTCATTGTTCGCATTTATTACGCTCATGGCGGTGATTATTCTCAAAGTAGCCAGCAAACGGAGGCATTCATGCTTGTAGATTTGTATGTGTGTGTATTTGAGTCTTTTTTATAGCTTCACACCTACAATAAATTTATATAAACATTTAACTGTTGAATTTGTGATTTTTCGTAACGAGGGTTATTTTATTTGGGTCTCTTTTTTTATTCATGGCCAACAGGCATATTTTGTAAATTTTTTGACGGCCCATTTGCTGTCCAATTTGACTACCAAATGTTCTCGTATATTGTTGTGATGCGCTGCAGCAGCCAGTATGCATTCACGGTATTAAAACAAATTGCTTGGAATGACTTGAAATGCGAATATGGAAAGCAGTTTGGGTTGCATGCTGCTGTACTTGCTTATGCATCACTGAACTGAAAAAAAGTTCATTAATTTTTTTCTTATTTTTCATAAATGATATTTTCCAAGGAATTGCACATTTTGGATTTTAAGGTGCTCGCATGCTACATACCAATATCAGCAATTTACCGCTGCTTTATATCAATTAACTGTTGGGATCGGAGCAATCATTTCTGGCCATCAGCATGATAGTAACCATAACCAACCATAAACGAAATGGAGACGTGCAATAAAACATGGTCGTGACGAAAGCAGATGCCGTGACGGTAATCTTAAGCGAACCGAACCGAGAAACTGTAACCTTAACCATAACCATAACCAAACCGTGGCCGTGACCATGTTGAAAACTGTTAGCATTACCGTAAGCACACCGCACAGAACACCATAAGTGTATTCCTAAACATATCCACAATTGTATACTTTGTTTTGGATGAAGCAGTAAACATAGATATAAAAACACTACCATAACCACAACCGTATCCATAACCCTAACCATAACCGTAACCATATCGGTAACATTAACTGTGATTAAATCTCTTAGCGTAGTTCTCACCAAAAGCTCAGCTAACAGGTTTTGAACTGGAGCCGTCGCCGTAACCATGAAGGTCAGGCTTAAGTCAAGCCCGTAACTGTAAATGTACCATATCGTATACTGTCAATCAAAATGACCCAGATGATTCTTGTAATGATTACTAAAATTTCTACAGATAAAACTAATTTCAAAACGAAAATTTCAAAACATTGAGAAAAATCTTCAAAAATTTTGAGAACAAGAATTTTAAGGTGATTTCTAAATACAAAGTTTTATAACCTCTGAAAGCTCTAGGAAATATCGTATATTCTAGAAATTTTTTTTGTCGACATTTAGGCATCAAGTAAAGTTCGTTTATTTTCTGAGGTCACCCTAATGTATGTACCTCATAATTGATTTTTTTTTGCATGGAAAAAAGTTTACACTCCATTGCGGCAAATTACCGTAATTATGCGCAGTCTGTAATTTTCACTTTTTTTACTTTAGCACCCCATAAAAAATAATTATAATTGTTAATAAGTGTAAAATATGTTGCTATAAAAAATTTATGGATAGATAAAAATGACACGCACAACTTTTTCATACCAAATTACTGGTTAGTTGATGTAGAAATGAACGATTATGGTGCTCAGGCCAACGATTAAATGGCGAGATAAAAATTAAAATACTGTTCAAGCAAAAAAAGCTCATTCGCGGGTTTTTTATAAAAATTTTTTTTTTTAAGTAACAAAAGTTGTAAATAAAACTTTACCTTCGATTATTGTCATAATCTTTCGTTTGTCTCAAAAACTGTACATAAATGAGTTAGTTTTTCAACATTTCGAAATTGGAAAAAAAAAATCTTTGTTCGTCATGCACCAAGTAGCTTTTGTCTTCTACTTCCAGTTCTTAGCTTGTATTTAACTTTCTTTTTTGCTTTCATTATTTTTGTCGAATTATAATTCTTATCTGCTTTTACTCTTTTAGTTTTTTTCCCACCACGTCTCAATAATAAATTAAGCACATTCGCTTCAAAAAACTTTAATGCAAATGTCGATTGTTGCTGGCAGCGCCATAAATTGGCATAAAGTTGCGTCTTGTCGCACTCTCCACTTTTGCACACCCCAGCAATCTATGCAATTGCAACAACTTTCAAGTAATTTGCGGTTTTTCTCATAATCTTCGCGATTTATTTGCGGTCATTTTGCTCGCTTTGCTTTTTTTTGCTTTTCTTCATATTTATGCTCTCGTTGTGTCACATTGTTGGCTAACAATTCACAATTCTTTATTAACTATTGTAAGCTGTTGTTATGCACGGTGAGAAATTTTATTATTACTTATACACTTAATTGCGCCAGAAAAGAGTGAAAGAGGTCTAAAGTTTTCTATTTTTTATTTTATTTTATTTTGTTTTATTTTATTTTATTTTATTTTATTTTATTTTATTTTATTTTATTTTATTTTATTTTATTTTATTTTATTTTATTTTATTTTATTTTATTTTATTTTATTTTATTTTATTTTATTTTATTTTATTTTATTTTATTTTATTTTATTTTATTTTATTTTATTTCATTTTATTTTATTTCATTTTATTTTATTTTGCGGTTTTTCTCATGATCTTCGCGATTTATTTGCGGTCATTTTGCTCGCTTTGCTTTTTTTTGCTTTTCTTCATATTTATGCTCTCGTTGTGTCACATTGTTGGCTAACAATTCACAATTCTTTATTAACTATTGTAAGCTGTTGTTATGCACGGTGAGAAATTTTATTATTACTTATACACTTAATTGCGCCAGAAAAGAGTGAAAGAGGTCTAAAGTTTTCTATTTTTTATTTTATTTTATTTTGTTTTATTTTATTTTATTTTATTTTATTTTATTTTATTTTATTTTATTTTATTTTATTTTATTTTATTTTATTTTATTTTATTTTATTTTATTTTATTTTATTTTATTTTATTTCATTTTATTTCATTTTATTTTATTTTGCGGTTTTTCTCATGATCTTCGCGATTTATTTGCGGTCATTTTGCTCGCTTTGCTTTTTTTTGCTTTTCTTCATATTTATGCTCTCGTTGTGTCACATTGTTGGCTAACAATTCACAATTCTTTATTAACTATTGTAAGCTGTTGTTATGCACGGTGAGAAATTTTATTATTACTTATACACTTAATTGCGCCAGAAAAGAGTGAAAGAGGTCTAAAGTTTTCTATTTTTTATTTTATTTTATTTTGTTTTATTTTATTTTATTTTATTTTATTTTATTTTATTTTATTTTATTTTATTTTATTTTATTTTATTTTATTTTATTTTATTTTATTTTATTTTATTTTATTTTTTTTTATTTTATTTTATTTTATTTCATTTTATTTTATTTCATTTTATTTTATTTTATTTTATTTCATTTTATTTTATTTTATTTTATTTTGTTTTGTTTTATTTTATTTTATTTTATTTTATTTTATTTTATTTTATTTTATTTTATTTTATTTTATTTTATTTTATTTTATTTCATTTTATTTTATTTCATTTCATTTTATTTTATTTTGTTTTGTTTTTTATTTTTTTAATTTAATTTAATTTTATTTTATTTTTAGGTGCAAGACTATCATTGACTCGCTCTCTTCCTTAGTTTTAATGGAGTTCTCAATTAACTAAATACGTAGTTTGTAAAATATTTGAAATATTTTTCACTGTGTAGACTTCTTCATCTGCGCTACGAAAATAATCTCTCTACCGCAATCCTTGTCATTTATGCCCCACTCTATTGCATTCGAAAGCTGATATTATCGGACGGGCAATTAGCATTTGCTCTAGAGACAATTTTTTTCTTAATTTTTGCTGTGATGTAATATTGTGTATACCTATGACTGATGTAAAGTTTCGGGATTTTAACAATACCGTGATTTTCATGATCTGAGTTTACTATACCGGTGTTTCAAAAATTGCTATTTTCTTAATTATTTGCTTAGGGTGGGTGCGAAAAAGTTAAGCAATTGTGGGGGAAACTAGGAGATCTGAAAATATAGATCAAATAATCTGTTTTTTGATAATTTTTCCTTAATTTTAAATGAAAGGTCATTAATGAATAACAAAGCGAAATCGAATGTTTTTTCCAAATATTTGGATTTTTTCGACTTTTTCCAATTATTATCCTTTAGTTTGGTTTTTAGTCCACATTTCCAATACCGAAAATACCGAGACTGTAAGCCTAAACTCCCGCGAATGCTCACGGATGCTCGAATCACGGGACTAGCATCCCTAATATCTCAGCATGTGTGTGTATTTAAAACCGTATTTTTGTAAATCTCCCTTTGAATGTGATAATGTTGAACAATAATTCAAAAAGCTTACTGTGACGACTAGTCCACATGGTTGGACGATTGTGTGATGGCGGTTGTGGCAGCCGCACAACTGGTGCTAAACTTTTGCGCTGAAAAATGTCATAATTTTGCCACATGTAAGCGACTACTTGGAAGTACAACAATGCTGTAAGCTGAAGCAAATGAAATGAGTAAATGTATAAAAGACTAACTTATTACTACAGGCTGTTAGTAGAACGAACAAATGATAGAGAGGATCTATGTACCGAGTCCACTGCGGAGTTGTGCTGCAGTGACAATGGTAAGGCAACTAACCGTAGAAAATAAGCCAACAAAAAGCTAGAGGAAATGGTTGGAAGAGAACAAAAAAAGCGAAAATTGGCCAGCAAAAATTAAAAACGAAAAATTTTTTTTGCGCAAGAAAAAGTCAAAGTGAAGTATTTAAATATCCTGCGGCCATGCGCTGTCACAATTTTTATAGCTTAACAGCAAGAGTAGCAGCAACAACAAGTGGCAGCAGCGCAGAGGTGAGGTGATGTGGTGTGTAAATGAAGTTGGCAGGCTGTTTTAATAACATTGCGCTCTACAGTGTTGTGCAAGACTATAGCAATCAAGCTATTAATTCGATAAAATTAATTCAACAGAAGTCCCGTGCGCTTTTGCGTTTGACTAAAAGCTCAAACTGTTCAAGTCATTATGTAGATCTCAAACTCTCCACATTGATTTAATCTTATATGACACTGCATGTTGAGTCCTCTTCTTCCTTAGGAATACAATATTCAAGCCATCAGCACTAAACAAAAAAATAATAATAAACAATATTTTTTATGCATTTTGCACAACACTGTACATTTGCTAACAAGCATGTGTATATATATGCTCCCTGATTTTCTTTTTTGTAGCGACTGCTGTGGCTAGCATATTTCCAACCAGTTGGTCGGGCTGCTGTGCACATTTTCTGCTGCATCTGCAAAAGTCTGGCAACTTCCGGCCAGTGGTTGGTGAACTTTTTTCCACAAATGTTTTGAGTAGTGCTTGCAAGTGTGTGTGTGGTGTGTTCGCGTTAACGGCTGTGCACATTGTGGCTGCATCGCAATTTTTAACGGATATTTGTTGGAGCACTTCATTTTTTATTATTAAAGTGAATTTTATGCTTTTCTTTAATTTTTTTTAACCCACACCGCCACTGCTAAGGCATCGCCGCTGTTGCAGACCTTTCTATTAAATCATGTTTTTCGCCTCCTCCCCTCGTACGCCTCCTACTCCGTGCGACACCTTGACTTTTGCTGCATGTTGTTGGGCTTCTCTAGATTTATAATTAAGATTTGCTTTACTACAACTGTTGCAGGCCAATTTTTTTTTCGTTTTTTGTTTTCCGTTTTACTTTTTCTATTTTCCTATTATAAGTTGCAGCCAACGAAATAGTTATTCATACTAAGTCCGCCGTTGACTATTTATACCCATCCATACATGGCTGCTATGAGCGTAGCATCAGCCATAACCATTTGTGTGTGAATCCTTTCATTTATCATTGCGGTTGCAAGGCACTTCATGTTTGTGGTAAATATCTTTTATCTTATTTTATTTTATTTTATTTGATTTTATCTTATTTTATTTTATTTTATTTTACTTTATTTTATTTTATTTTATTTTATTTTTTTATATTTATTTTATTTTATTTTATTTTATTTTATTTTATTTTATATTATTTTATTTTATTTTATTTTATTTTATTTTATTTTATTTTATTTTATTTTATTTTATTTTATTTTATTTTATTTTATTTTATTTTATTTTATTTTATTTTATTTTATTTTATTTTATTTTATTCTATTATATTTTATTTTATTTTATTTTATTTTATTTTATTTTATTTTATTTTATTTTATTTTATTTTATTTTATTTTATTTTATTTTAATTTATTTATTTTTCATCGGTCACAAATTAAATTATGTCACTGTGCACTATGTTTTAGTTGTATTTGTGCGTCGCCCAGCCGCCCATCCATTCTGTCATGTCTCGATTTTAATTATGTTATGGAGTTTGGTATTTGTTTTTACTTTTTCTGCGATTTTTATCATTGCTCACTTGCACGACTTACTAAATTATATTTTTTCTTTTCTTTCCTTATTTCTTGTTGCCCGAGCATTTTTTATGTCACGCCGAAAACCTCGTTTAAGTAATTATCAGTTAGTCTCGTGGCCATATTAAATCATAACTTAATGCGCTTTTCATAAATTTGTGTGCTTTTTGAAATTTCACACTAAGTTTTATTTAACAAGTTTTTACTCACAAATACGCCACTAAGAATGGCACGTACAAACTTTAACTCCCACTAAAATACTGCAATTCGTGCCCACCCACATGGTGCAACAATTTTCTCGCTTTACTGTCCACCCCAGCAATTACTTTGAGTAAAATCATTGTTAAATTACTATCGACACAATGAATTGATGTGGCAATTACAAGCGGGGGTAAGATTGGACGTATTCTTGTTTGTTTGTATGCGCCCGAGGCGATTTTACGATTACTTGGAGTGCAGTGCATTAGAGTTTCCTTTCGGCTTACTTGAATGTCTTTCTGATTTTAGTAGTAGTATTTTTGTTTTTTTGTAAATCACTGAGCGTATGATTGTGAATTGTTACAAAATTTCGAAGATAAACTTAAAATAAAATTTTTTGCTTAAATTTAGCAATTTACAACTATCAATTGTCGGTGAAAAATATCCAAATATCATTTAATAACCCCAAGGATAAACAAAAAATTGCAACAAATTTAAATTTATTCTTTCCATAAGGCAGCAAATTATCTTTAATATGCGTCTCCTAGGGGCTTGTCTGACACCTGCGTAACCCCAATTTCGGTTGTTTGGTTGCATGAATACACATATACATATATCCTTATCCAAATAATATATATGTATATGTATGTATTTTAGCGTCATAAGCATTCTTATTGAACTTCCATCAGTTTTCATTTGAGCAGCAGCAAAAAAGAATGAATATCAAAATTGAGAAATAAAAAATCGAAACTCAACTGCTTGCGGCACATGTTATGATTTCGTCTTGAATTGCGCATGTAACACATGCTGCATGCCGCATTGACGCCCAAGGTGAAGAAAAACAAGAAAAAGTCGTATGCTTTTAATTCTGCAAAGGAAGCGCTAGATTGTCAACGGTTGATGGTGTGCAATCGTGCGGATTACAGCTGCTGACGGCACTTTGATGGCTTTAGGAGGACTTGCAGAGGTTACCAAATTTTTTCGATTTTAAAAATTGCTTTTTAAATTTCTAACTGTAAAATAAGCAATTAAAAAATTTAAATAAGACAGTTAAAATTTCCGTGCACAAAAAAATTATATTTAAGCTCAAGAAAAATTTTAAATCAAATTTGTGCTTCTGCATTTAATTTTCCCCAGTCTTGTAATCTGGCATCTCTGCACTCGTTTATTTCAATTTCCAACCATTTTCACTCATCAGACGGATGTGCATTGCCGCATTAATGACGATTATGGCTGCTTGCAATTCAGCAAAGACATCACTGCGTCATTGTCGCCTACATTGTCAGCAACTTCAGTGTCTTCGACGTGCATTGCAATTGATTGCGCGCCGGCAATGTCAATATCATCGATAATGTTGTTGTAAGTTGATGATGCTTTTCCTGCTTTGAAGATGCGATAGTTAGAGACGAAGAAAGAAAATTGTAGCTGTTGTTAAAGAGTTTTGTGGCAGGCTTTGATGATTACCAGTATTGTGTTTGTATTATACTTAAACTAAGAATCACTGATATTATTGCTCGTTGTATAAATATTGAAACAATAAAATTTTTTTTAAAATAATTTATTGTTTGTTATTACTTTTTCTGTTCTAATTGAATCTGTGGCTTAAATTTATTATTTAGAAATTAAGAAAAGGATAGAGAACAAGATAAGGGTGCAGATAAAGATAAAAAAGGTAAAAGTGAAGATAATGATCAATATGAAAATTGTGATACAAAAGGAGATAAAGATAAGATAACCATAAAGGTAAAGATAAAATGAAAGATAAATATATTGATGAAGACAAAGCCAAAAGTAAAGATAGAGATAAGGATAGATGTAATGATTAAGGCAAAGATAAAGGTAAAGGTGAAGATAAATGTTAAGATAAAGGTAAATGTGAAGATAAATGTTAAGATAAAGGCAAATGGGAAGATAAGTGTTTAGATAAGGATAAAGATAAGAATAAAGATAAAGATATAAATATAAAGATGAAGACAAAGATATAAAGATGAAGATAAAGATAAAGATAAATTTAAAGATAAATAGAAAGATAAAGATTAAAATAAATATAACGATAAAAATAATGAAAAAGAAAAAAATAAAAAATAAAAAGATAAAGATAAAGATCGAAGTAAAGATAAAGATAAAGAGAAGATAAGGATAGAGACAAAAATTAAGATACGAAATTTTTTTCATGGTAGCAATATTTAGCTGCTAATTAGTTGCGAAAGAATTAAATTTTTTTTTAATTTGTGTTGGAAATTTTTTTTTCAACTAGGCTTTCCGGTAAAAAAGATCCCAAGTTAGCCGAAAAAATCGGCCCTACTGCCGGAACGAAATTTTCAAGGTGGCAATTTTTAGCTGCTAAAGACTAAGCCGTTACTTCAATCTTCGATGCTCGAACAAAAGTTGTGACAAGTGGAGCTGGCACTGATGCTCCATTGCTTGCATGAATGTATAAGAATAACTGCAGGATCTTTAGCTGTGCGGTGTGCCATCGTTATTCGCTTCAGTACATTTTGCAATAATTTCGCAATTACACTCGAATGAAAGGAAAGCAAACGGATATGTAATGATAGTTCAATAGCAGCAAAGAAAAAATAGTAATGCTAAAGTAAATACAACCATGCAGCAGAAACACAATGATTGGAGCAATATTTTTAACTATTTTGTACAACAACAAGAAACACGTATATTAAATAGCACACATACATATGTACAATCAGCGCATCAACAGCAATGAGACACTCGAGTTGATGACATCCGGCATTACAAAACGGCAACATTCTGATTGTTCACACACAATGCTGCTGGCAAGCTGCACGTTACAAAGACAAAAACTGCAAACGCAATGACAGCACGCGCAATCGAAATTGAATGGATTTGTGCTGTGAAAGTTTAAAGTAAGTGGCAAGAAGAAAAGTAGAAAAATAAAACTAACAACAAAAACTATTAACGGAAGGTATAAATTGCTAAGCAATCGGCAACGGAAAGTGTTGCAAGAAAAACAAGCGCTTTTTTGTTGTTGTGCTGCATGCTTCAACAAAAGTACTACCCGTTTACAACTCTCACTATTGAAAAAACACAAAACTTTTCTTAATGCTAAATTTACTACGCCAATGTCCTTTTCTTGTCGCTGCTGCAGGCAATATGTTCTAGCACGTCCTCACAGCGCTCGGAGACACCATGGCGTATACGTAACACGAAATCACGCTTTGGGCGACTACTTAAAGCAATACTTCTACCGCTTGCGCTGCACTCCTCCACTCGCAGGCAGTTCGTGCGTTTAACTTCTTCATTAATTTATTTATGTGAAATGCACGAGCGATGCTGCACTCAATTGGAAGTGAAAAATAATGTCCTTTAAGGAGGCGAACAACCTTGAATGGCGCAATGCGAGACTTGCTGTAGGAGTATGGCTGTGTGCTGGCAGGTAATGCTGCTGCGTACTTAGCGCAACAAATTGGGGATTTAAGTTGTGAGTGCACCTGTTGAATGTCGTGAAATGAAATTAAATGCTTTTATTTTGTGAACAAAAAAAAAAAAGAAACGGAAACGAAGCGCTACTCGTTAAGGTGTATTTGAAACCTTTAAATACTTCCGTGTTGAATGCTTAGTATGATTAGGTTGAAACGTTGTTTGAAGGAATAGAACTCACTTAGATTGAATGGTTTTATAGCGAAATAAAATTCAGTCGAAAGTACACTAGTTCTAAGTTAGTGAGGTTTAGGTAGAATCTGTCTTCATGTAATCGACAGGCGGGAAGGAAGTGCCAGTGGACTGTCATTCCGACAGCACTACTCGAACGCTCAGGAAGTGCTTTTGTCATTAGAACAACAACAGTAACAAGTGAATTTGAGTAATTCGTTTTTTCAAACAAAAAATTTACAACCACAACCACCACTAGAGACCACTTTAAAGTCGTGTTGATATGAAGTGACATTGTCGGTATTGCAGAAGTCATTGATACGCAACATAACTTGTTCAAAAATTATTCCAGAAAATAATTGAGTTACACAAATAATTAAATCAAAGTAAGAAAATAGCAGTGAATTTGAAATTTATTTTGAATTTTTGAAAAACACAAAGAAATTACAGAAAATCGATGGTCATATTCAATTGGGCAATAATTTTAATCGGTTATGATAAAATCGATAACACCACTTTGCTCGCCCTCGATTATTTGCCACCTCTTACACATTAAATGCACTTACTATTTTCAATCCTCAAACACTTTCACTTAATTCGAATTTTCATTTGTACTTCCGCCACCAATTCCATGCCTTTCTTTTTGTATTCTCCATAATATACGGTGACTATAACATTGTAATCGCCGGCGTACACATATTTTGGCATAACCGCGGCCTGCAATGACCAATCATTTAGATAATAATGATCCACTTCGAGTGGACAGTTCTCCTTGAAATTGCTTTGTTTCAATAAACTCTGATACCATCCTTTTAAAATATTGGTTTTTACTGAAATAATTGCAGTACATAAATCAACATCAAAATTAAAAAGCGATTGGTATATTTTAGAATCGGCGATGCGAAATTGAAAATCCGAATGCGTACGCACACCCTCATTCAAATTGCGCAAAAGATGAAAGTCGCAAGATATTTTGCCATTTTTAAGTTTTGTAGTCAAATTTGCTAAGTAATTCGGATTTATGCGTGTGTTCAAAGCTTTCATTGTTACTTGAGAGGCCTAGTGGAGCGAGAGGAAATAAATGAGAGGCAAGAGTAGGTAATTGAGTGTGGTACTGTAAGCGATACTCACGCCATATGTAAAATATGGAATTATTGCGAGTCCAATAAAATGTAGCAGCAGTGTGAACGCCTTCATTGATGTATTTGTTGTGATTCTGCTGAAGCTTTTTCTATCGTTTAGATTGCTTTTTTAATATAATAAAGTAATTACGTTTATACGCACATTAACATAAAATAGCTCAATTAAGTACGCTAATTAGACCAATTGAAATTGCTAAATTTAATGAATTTTTAATGATGCGCTTCTAGAGTTATATTCAAATAATTTTTTTTATCATTATTTGATGTACTAATTGCATAATATTTTTGTGTTTATTAGTTTTGTTTTTTCTTTACGTTTTTAAAAATATTTCACATGCTTAAATACAAATATATAATTTTTCTGGTTGACTAGTCACGCTTATCAATTATTGCGCTAATTATGGAATATAATAATTGTAAATATGTGATATGATAATTGGTTATAGAATTTTTTTTAACAAATATTCATTAGAAATGCCATAAAAAAAGAACACCAGGGTGCCTTAATAAAAACAATAAAATTTACACACGTGAGTTGCACGACCTTGCCCTGGCTCCAGAAGTTTTTCTAACTCTGTATTACGCTCTTCTATGCCCTGTCAAACACTTAAATAGTTAGAGACAACTTATTCTGACTCGAATACATATAGTGGAAAATTTAATTGTATCACAAAAAAAAAAAAAAAAAAAAATTCAAATTTCCTTAGTTAAAAAATGTTCACCTTGTATGCCTTGTTTTTTCAGAACAAATTTTTAAATTTAGCTAAAAAAAAAAAATTTGCCAATAATAATTTTTGGGCTTTGTTTTTTCAAAAAATAAAATTTTGGTTCGGTACGAGAAATATTTTTTTTTTTTCAAAGTAAAAACTTTTTTGCATTTCTGATCATGTGGTTTTGTTTTTTAAAAAATAAAATATTTTAATTTTGGGCAAAAAAAAATTTTTTAATGTCATTTACAAAAATTTTCCATTTTTTTTAATGTTTCATGGCTATGAATGAGCTCAATGCCACTTCTAATTTTTCTGTAGCAAAAATACATAGTTATTGTTTATTAAATTAAAGAAATTTTTAATTTAAAAAAAATTTCTATTGTGAACTTTTAGTTTTCTCAAAAAAGGGATTTTTGAATTTCGGGCAAAAAAAAAAGTTTAATTTAATTAAAAAAAAATTTTTTTTTGAAGAGTTAGAAACATTTTTAATTTTTAATTTAAAGGTAATTTTATGAATATTTTTTAAACTTAAAAAAATATTTTGATGTTAAACAATTTTCTATTATGAGCTTTAAAAAAATTGAATTTTCGAAATAATTATTGTTTATTAAGTTACAAAAATGTTAAAATTAGTAATTTAAAAAAATTTTCTCTTCTTAAAGGAGTGATTTTTGAGTTTCGGGCACAAAAAAAAATTTTATTTAAATTTTAAGAAATTTTGTTTGTTTTTTTACAAAATTTAAAAAAAACATTTTAATCTTAGAAGGTTTTCTAATGTGAGCTTTACCTTTAAAAATGTGTATTTCGAATTTACGGCAAATTTTTTTTTATTTTCTAAAATTTTCGGTCGAATTTACCCAAAATTTTTCGATATCGATAACTGAAAATTTTTTTTTGTTACTTGTTGAATGTAAAAACAAAAATGTAAAAGAAAAAAATTAGTATTATATGTACATATATGTGTATGTATGAAAGTACTTATGTAAACGTAAAACAGTTTAATAGAATTTTTGTAAAACCCAAAAGCTCAAAGATATTAAGCTAAAGTCTGAAATGGAAGTCGAAGAAAAAAGAAGGATAAACTGCAAAAAGATACTCGTCCAAGAAATTGACAAGCCAAAGCTTAAGTCAATGTCAAAATCAAAGCCAAGCTACAAAAAAAAATTACTATCAGAGATTGAAAACAAAGGTTGCCACAGTTTGACTAAGCTTTGCTGCATGATAAATAGGGAATCGAGAGCGGAGTTGAATCTAGATAGGGAATCAGCGCAACAAAAAACCGCAAATAGAGCTGCAACATTTTTGTAGGCATTGTCGCTATAGGCGCTCATTCGGAATGCAGGACAACGTGTCTATGTTTACATTGCGGATGGAACGTTCATTCCACATTCGTGCAACAACAAAACAAACGACAACGTAAATCTGCCAAAAAAAGAAAAACAACAAAATCAGTATGAAGTGGAATTGTGACAAAAAAAGTAGGAAAAAGAGAATGCAACTAGTTACTTGTGTGCTGTATTTGTAGATATATTTGCTCGTTGTAAAAGCATTTTATTGTACCGTTTTTCTGCTTTTCCGCTATTCAGGCAAGCGATTAGTTGATTTCGTTTGGTCAAGTAGGCGACCAAATGCGATTTACTCAACCGCTAGACATACTCCAAAAATAGTACAACTGATTGGGTTGTACGTATAAGCTTTGAATTGATGACTGGAATGTGTGAGGTATTAGGGTGGCAACAAAAACGATTGAGTGCCTAAAACAAGTGCACACAATTTGATATATTTTAAAGGGTGTTTAAGAAGGTGGTGAGATACTGTTGCCAGCAAATATAAATTATTATTAATAATGCCAACGCATATTAAGGAAAGTTTTATGAAAAACAGCAAGTGTGATGGCGAAAGAAATTTCAAAGAAACTGAAAGGATTTTGTTTATTTCAGGGAACATTAAAGTTAGTTTGGGTCCAAGTAGTTGATTGAAACAAAATTTTCACTTTTAGCATACTTTTTGCAACACCCTTTTATAATCGCTTTTGTATTAGTATGCGCTCATGTTACTATTCAATAAACAAACAAAAACAACATACACAACACATTCGTCTATGCTCCACTGCATGTAAATAGTGCGACAGTCATGCCTGGCGGTTACACAACTCAAACACGCGCAGGCATACTAAAGCCAACAAATGTGACTTTGGCTTCCTGTAAATTCCAGCCAAAAAAAAAAAAGAAGAAGAAGAAACATGTAGCCTACCACTAGTCTTGCCAATCTGAACCAATACACGTACAAATGTTTGCTATCAGCAGGAGAGAGAGTTACGTTTGTGGCTAGGTGCGGTACACAACTACGACGCTTGGCAAGTGCAATTCCGATTGCATTCGCTTGTTGGCTAGTTCGAAGAGCTTACAGATGCGTAGCGCTACATAAATACATGCTAGGCTGTAGTGGAGTTTTTTTTGATATACATATACGAGTATGTTGTTATAAATGTCTTCATCATACAGCCTTTTCGTTGACAAATACGCTTTCGTAGGCACTAATTCCCTACTTGCCTTCAAACAGAAATAGCAAACTTTCTTTAGCTTTTGCGATTTGACTTTAATGCTGCTGACTGCTATCTGCTTGTTGGCATTGCTTCGTAAGTTAGTGGCATGTCTTTTATACACTTTTTTTTGCTATTCTTTTTTGCCTCTTTTTTGGCTTTTTTTCTCTTACTCGCTAGGCTGGTTTTGTTGACTGTCTGTTGGCATTTTCTGCCCTCAATATATGCATCGACTCAAGCATTTAGTCACACGTTCAAGCCTACCTACTTTGGCACATTGAAATGCATGCATAAACATCACAATCTAGGCGGAAAAATATTCCATGCATTCCTATCTTACATGCTTGGCATAGTCATTCGTTCGTTCATTCATTCATTCATTCCTTCATGCATTCATTTTTTGCTTTATCCTTTCATATGCTTGTGAGCTCATATTTACATTTGATGTTACGTGTCATTCCTGGTTGCGATAAGTAAATAAAGAAAAATGGATTAAATGCATAGCACACACACATACTTAGATACATATCTACAATGTAGATTCTGCATATCAAATAACCCTGTAGGAATTTGGGGAAATGTTTTAGATAAGCAAAGTTCAAGCTAGTCCGCTTTTTGTAGTTTTGTGCTAGTTCTAAACGAAGGCAGCTGTTTACTAGTTCCAGATTTTCCTGCTGGGTTATACTAAAGCTAAAAATACATTTAGTTATTACACCCATATATGATACATCTACCAAATCCTCCTCCTCCCTCTTCTACTTCAACCCTTTGCTTTATTTTATTTTTTTCTCTCCCCATTTTTCTGCATCCAAGCACTTTCTTTATTTAATTTTTTTTTCTATCTTTGTTTTTGTGTGCTGTGATGTTGCATGCGAATTGTCCTAAAAATGAATTGTGGCATGTTAAAGGGTACATGTCACATATGCACAACTTGACTTAGTAAATACACAATTTATATATGCTAAAGTAAGTACATACACTCAGGTGCAAATAGATGTGTGGTTGGCCGCTTTGCTTGTAAATAAAAGTCAGCAGAGACTTTTGTCTGCTGAGACCTTAATTAAATTTGTGTTCTTTAAAGCTGTTAGTGTGATTGAAATTTAAAAAATTTATTGCTTGAATTTTGTGGAATAAATATTTTTCAGATTTAAAATTATTTTTTGCAGGCTTTGAAGCAAAACGGACGCACTTTTTTGAATCCATATTACCTCAAAGTTAATTTTATTGGTGAGAAAACTCCCGATTCCTAAAAGTATGCAATGTTGAAGAAATCTTATAGGTCCTAAACTCATCCAACTTCCATTAAATTTCGAAAGGGTGGAGTGTTGATACGCAGGGCACTGGGTCAAATTCGCCTTGTGAGTGTTCGATCAGTCTAAAAAGAGATGGATTTGCGAAGCAGGCAATAACTTCCCTGGAGGGTCCAAATAATACAGCAGGTAGCGCGCCACCAGGTGGCACTGCTTTTTATATGCTCCTGGATATTATATGCTCTGAACTGGACGGAGGCCAGCCAAACATTCGTTGCTAATTTATTTTAACATAGATATAAACTGACATGAAGTACCGAACCTACAACTCTCCGGCAGCCTGTCAAATGAGACTGGAGATGACAAAAGTTTGCAGGATCCACAATTTTGGTTGTGCGTTCTCATTCAACACTTGCCTGACGTCAGTATTGAGATCACCTTTTTGAGATCGTAATGACCGTTCACTTTGTTGTGCGTCAGACTGAATGGAAAGTGTCTCCAATGAAGAGAGATAGGCGATCAACATTTAAGCTTTGCAAATTTCCTGATGGAAGCTTTTCAATATAGATCACATGATACTTGTTAGGAAGTTATCTCGGATACTATTCTGAGGTATTGACTATGGAGTAAGATATGTTGTGAAAGTGATCTTATCGGAACCAAAATCAAGACAGAATGTTTGAAATTTGACGGGTCTAAAGCTGTTTGGAGAAATCGAATTCTCAATCGATTGTCTATTCGATGAGAAAAGCCTCTTGTAAAGGCCACCTATAAAAAAATTGTTCTCAGATTTATTAATGATCGACTTCCGGAATCAGATATCTAAATCAGTAGGAATTTTTGACAATTTTGAATCGAAATCTAAACTGCCGAACATCTTTACTTCAAGGCAGGAAATATTATATAACCTATAACCACATATGTACATATATCGATTACTGAATAAAATATGGTTTTGCATGAATACCTAAGGAGGAAGAAATATTTTACACTTCATTTATATAACTTGTAAATAAGCCAAGTGAAAGGAGTTAAATAATTAAGACTTTCTTATCTAAATACCACATGCCAAAACATGCAAATGCACTTCCGAAGATATGCGAGAACATGCAGCTATCGAACTGAGAACATGTACATATGTATTTGGATTGCCCGTATCAGATGTAATGGGTTTGGTAGGCAAAAAGGCTGGCTCAATGCAAAATATTACCGTAACTAATGCAGATGTTGATGTTGCTGATGCTGACCCTAAATAAACAAGGTGATCTAGTCCAGATTGAAAGGCGCCTGCAATCAGCATAGAAACATGGAATGCTGACTGAATTGCAAGAGAGAGACAAGAGGGGCGAGGCACACACACACGAATTCCAGGAGAAATGTGTAACACAACAGCAATGTTGCACGACCCCAATTACCTTCAATTTTATTGCAGGCAAAAGATAACACACGCAAAAGGCAGTTAAGACAAGAAACAGCAAGAAGCAAATGCTGGAGAACACGAAGAACGAAATGGCAAATGTAAAGCTAAAGCTAAAAGCCTACAAAATAGGCTGTGTAAACTAGGCAATGCATACACGAACGTTTGCTAGTCACGGAGAAAAGTTGGCTTTAAAAGCGCAGGAGGTGTCGCGGGAGACGAAGTGAAAAATGAGGCAACGAGGCATTAGGCCATGTTGCAATGAATTTCACCAGCCCAAAGGCGACAAACCGAATGAACGTATGCTCGAATAATTTTGTAGAAATGCAGCTATGTGAATGCAGTAATAAGAAGCACTAAAAACATGAGTCAAATGAACATACTTTTAGGCGTTGGAATGATTTTTGTCACCTCATTCTCAAAACGCAAGGTAAATATACTACATACAAACAGAATGAAGCGACAGACTTTTAGGCAGTTGATGATATGGGCCGTGCAACCCTTTAAATGGCACACCAACAATGTGCGCCTAAAAGTATGCAATACTACACGTACACACACACTCAGCCGCTTTAATACATTCATATTTATGTTAGCTGAAATGTAATGCATAGCCTGCTGCATTATAGCGTTTGGACGGCACCCTTAAAGCAAATAGTATGCGCTACCATTTCATTGTATACACAAACGCACTCACACACATACAAACAAACAAGAGCAAACAATGTAATGCATGCTAAAAATAGACATGCACACAGCTGGCTGTATTGAGTGGTGACTGGAAAACACGAGTGCATGCATACTGGAAACCAAAGCCGAAGCAAATCGCCATGCTGCTATCACTCATATGCCAAGCCTATGCATTAGCCATTACATGCGCCTAAATGTAGGCAAAATGTAAGCGAAATGGCAAAATCATTTAATTTCTATATGGACAGTGGTCTATTGTACCGTCGGCAATGCAAGTGCACTGCACAGATAACATCAATGCAATGCCATTACAAGAACTCAGTGTCATAAATTTAATGCGCCTGGAAATATGCTAAGCGCTTATTGGCAAACTGTTGATGCACTAAAAGCCTAAAAACATGCCACTGATTGGTTAATATAACATTTGAGGGAGCTTTTCTTGCGCATGTTAAACACAGCGGAGAGGTATTGGGAGCGCTTTAGCATGAGAGTGATAGAGCAAACACGTTTGGCACATTGCAAGTAGTTGAAGTGCGAGCGAGTACAAGAGCGACTTCCAGTGCATGTGTGGCTATCACTGTTATACAAAACCTGTAGCTATTACTCTTACTCCGGCTCGTTTTTGTTTGTGGGTTAAGTGGGCGCCTAAAAGCGATACACAAACAAATACTGCGCGTTTGTGTGCTAATATGTGCCAGGTGGGCAACAACACAATGGAGTGTTGGTCACAACGAGTTGTTTGTATTGGAGATGTACGTTCAACTGTGAGTTAAAATAGTGGCTGAGGAAGGAGATAGCGCAAAAAGAGAGTTTACTTGCTTGTTGGCGGGAGTGAGTGAGTAAGCGCATTGGTGCTTTTGCTTTGCTTAATTTGTACTTCTGCAGTGGTGGCGTTGTGGGGTAGATGGAGTTACATTGTAGCTGGTGGTGACATTGATTGCTTCCATATGAGCTGCGAATTGGTATCAATAGGGCAGTGAATACCAAGGCAGGTGCGAAAATTGCAACAGAAAATGAGTTTTGAATTAGCGTCAATTGAAAATGCGCAAAATGGGTGAAAAGGAATTTCATTGCAGATATGAATTATATTTGAGATGCCTTTTTACACTTGCGTTTCTTAAAGATTGGGTTTCTTTTAAAATGTTTAAGGCATTTAAACAAAATTTACTGTTATTTAAATAATGTTAATTTTTTGAGTGGAGTCCGATTTTGTTATTTTGGAAAAGGTTTAATTTTAATTTAAATATTTTACATAAAAAATTTTTTAAAAGACATTTCTTTAAACCATTATTTTAAAAGCTTGATGCCATTTTTTTTTTAAAAAGTAGAGATGTAAATATAATTAAAATAAATACAGTGGAACTTCCTTATAGTGAATTCGCAGGGGACCTGAAAATCGCTTCACTATATGGAGACTTCATTGTATAGAAATTCATTTTTTCTTTTGTAATTTTATTTAAAATAATAAGTAAGTTTGGTTTGAATTACATTCTTCCATTTTTCATTTTCAACAAAAGCTTCCAAATCATTATACAGTTCGATGCGTCATTTTTACTTCAATTTCTTAACACAACTGAACTCCTACTACAATGTACATATGTATGTATGTATTTTCATTTTGGGGTTCCCCGTATTACATTTCTACATTTCGTTTATGTCTGAGAATACGCAGTTACAAATAATTGAGTGTAACCGAAAACATATTTGAAAAAATTCACTATACGGAGACAAAAAAGTATGAAGCTTGATTTTCAAGCAGTAAAATTTGTTCATTATATAGAAAACTTCACTATATAGAAATTCATTATAAGGAGACAAAAATGCACCTAAAGTAGAACCAAAAAGCTGTGTCTTTAAAATGACTTCATTATAGGGAGAGCTTCATTGTAGGGAAGGTCACTATAAAGAAGTTCCACTGTATATAAAAAAAATGTATAAATATTTTCGTTTTTTACTTTCTGATCAAAAAATTTTATAAGACAAAATTTGAATAAAAAAAAAATTGTTTAGTACTTTTTTCTACCTTACTATTATATACAGTTTTTTAATAGAAAGTAATAAAAAACAAAATTATAAAAAAAATTTATCAATATACATACATACATACATATTTCCAGTTTATAAACTCCACCTCTGTCTCCATACCTCCCCCCATACTTCACCAATCAAGTTCAGAAAGCTTTTGCCATCTTTGCTTGAAAAGCTCTTAGCTTTTCCGGTGTGTAGAATTTTATTGATGTAAGTGTAATTGCATACATACTTACCCGCTTGTACGTGTACGTAAATACACTCTTGTCCTCGCTGTAACTGAGAGTATTTTTACATTTGCTCTTTGCGGCGAATTCGAAATTCGATAGAAGTCATCCGCAAAGCTTGTTGTTGGCAGATGATGATGTTGAATGTTTAAAACTCAGTTATTTTTTAAATTTTATTAGGAGATACGAATATTTAAATTATTCTTAAATAGTTCTCATAGCAAAAATGTTTTAACAAGGTATTTGAATCATGTCATAGCAATTCTGTTAAACATTATATGAAAGTTCGGATTCTTTGTCGAATTAATTTACAATTCATTTTGATTAAAAAGGCCAAAGCAAATTCCTGTGCATGGGAAGCTTATTGCAAAATGTTACTTTTTAAATTCGAAAATAATTTCTTAAGATGTCTTCACAATGAAGCTCTTAGGGAGTATTGTGAAAAGGAGTAAATTATTTTTTCGATACCAAACTATTGAATATCGGCCCAACATATTCCAGTATATGAATATAGTTTTCTTTTATACTTTTTTCCAAGTAAGTAGAAAAAAACTTTTATTTTGCATTAATTGTTTCTTGTTTTGTAAAATTAATTTCGTTTCTTAGCAATTTTCTAAATCCAGCATATTCAACAATGAAAGCCACACACACCAACATTCAACATTTGTATTACTTTAGTCTCGCTGTGTTGGTGCTTTTGTCTCCTTCAACGGCAGCAAACTTGTTGATTTTTATAGAACAGAAGAAATTGAGTACTTTACACGGCGAACGTTTGAAAGCAACATGTTTGATGTAATACGTTGGGAACAGCTGTTCATAAATACCCAATTGGAAAAAGCTGTTGCATACTTTTAGGTGTGTATATATTTGGGTAAAAAATAGGTTGCAAAATTTTAGACAGATAAATTGTTAAAGGAAACAAGTATTTGTTGTTAGAAGTGCTGGCTTAACGTAATTTTTTTTTGAAATTGAATCAGCTTAAAGTCTTTTACATCAGATACGCTGGTAAAAACATTTCAATCTATAAAATTTATTTAAAAATATGTATTGCGCCCTAAGGTATGCAATTTTTTTGTATTGATGCCCCGGCACATTTTCGACTTTTTCTTTTAAATGTCATGCTTATCGGGTGAAGCTTCGTTTTCCATACATATTTGACATTAAGTTGCCTACGTTGCATGCAACCAACAACTCAAACATGGCTGAGCTACAATGCCGTCCAATTCGCTTTCCGACCAGCTGTTATAACATTTCCTTTTGTATGTGAGGCAAACTAAAATGTTTATTTATTTTTGTTATTGTGATAGTTTCTGTTAACTCTGCCATTTTTTTTTTGTTGTTACTGGCAAAGCTAGTTGGCCGAATTCGTGGCCGAAATGCTTACCATCCATTGTTACATTGCTCTTAGCCATTGTTACAAATATCTATTTTTATTATTGTTGCATTTAGTGTAATATTTGTTATTGTTATCATCTTCGTGCATGCATACTATGTTTGTATGTATGTATGTATGAGTGTCGTATGCATTGTGAAGGCCACTTCGTATTTGTTTGGTAGCGGCACATAAGAAAGCAATAGCAATGGCTCGTTCGAGAGGTTCGTTCAACCGATGCAGCATAACAGTAAAGCGGCAAAATACTACAACATAGCATAGAATAGCCGGCTGGTAGGCGGTGTGATGCGATGGTGCCGCCACACACGACCCGACTCGACTGCTGGCTGTTTAAGCATTGGCCGATGTAGTCAAAGTAAAAAGCCATTGCGATTTTTCGGAATTGAAAGGATCAGTTTAACGCGAATTACGGTTACGAAAGGATGACACTTTTCTGTTGCAGTAGCGTGTAATGGCGGTGTATGCAAGCGTGTTAGTGTTGGAATGCAATTGTCATATATAAAAATGCAGTGCTGAGAGGAATTGTGAAAATGGAATTTTTTTAAGAAAATTAAAGCTGACATTTTGAAAAATTACTTTGTCAAGACAGAAATGCATACAGTTTTTTGATAAAAAATTTTGTAACCCTCAAAACTACTGAGTTGACGTATTCGCGTTCCGGACCTAGCACAACCTAAAAAATCGGGAGTATGGTAATATAAGCTTGCTGCTTGGTGTATGGGGAACTTTGTTTTCGAATTAACAAAAATAATAAATTTTGCAGATAAAAATATTTGAAAAAATTTAAGGATCTTTTTAAAGCGTGTAACTAAAAATATGTAGTTTGAGACATTTGCATTCTTTTATGGACACTGAAAATGTCTAAAAATTCTAAAGCAAGTCATGAAAATATTTTCGAACAAGACTAGCATAAAATACTATTCTAAAGCAACAGCAAGTTAAAAGCAACTGTGCTAAGATTTTCTTAATAAATATAAAGAAATATAGCTGCAAGAAAAATGTTGCATACTCTTAGGCGCATACAACTTTTAAATGCATTAACACGCGCTCTTTGAATAAAAATATAACTTTTGAGAAATTATCACTATAACAGATCAGCTCATAATTTTATGAAAGCCTAATTTTGCTTTGTTAGACAGTATTTTGAAAACAAAAAAAAAAATTTAAAAGCGCACTGACCACAATTTGACTGAATATTAAATTTTAAATTTTTCCTGAGAAAAAACTCGTAATTAAAGACCTAATACGCTAAAACCGCCGAAATAAAAGTTTATAAGCCCAGATTGGAGTGCATTGCCTAATTTTAGGCGCTTATAAAAACCAGTTTCAAAACCTAAAAATTGCTGAAATTTTAACATTTATTTTAATGCATACTTTTCTGCGTATGATAGTTAAATAAGAAATAAATATAAATTATTTAAAAAACTCTTAAAATATATGCAATAACAAGGCTGCAAGTGAAATACAAGTACTATCAGCAATCTGAAAATCTATATTTAAGACTCAGTGCTAAAAAGCAAGCTACCTAAAAGTATGCTACAAAAGAATACATATTTTTGAATCCAGTAATTATATATCAAAACCAATAACTACAACGTAACAATACTTTACTACGTTAAGCTGCTAAATTTTATAACCAAGAAATTGAATTTTGTGAAAACTTGCGCCTAAAATTATACAAGTGAAAAAACTTAAACAATAAAAAATGCATAAACAAAATAATAACTTTTAGAACGATTAAGTTATCATTTGCTTAAGAAAACACAAACTTTTTACACAAAAATACACTGAGAGAAAATAAAGAAAATTTCGCTCGCTTAAAGTTGAACGGTTGTGAACAGAACACTCGCACACAGACACACATACATTTACATAAATACATACTGTGTAAAATTGTGGCTGAGTTGAAAAAGAATAAACTTTAAATTAATAAAAAAACAACATAATAAAATTTAAGTTTAAAAACACTAAACATAGGCTAAACAACTTTTCGATTACATTGCATACTTTTAGGCTACTCTAAATAAAAAACAAACTAATGTTTAAGTGCTAAAGTAAACTTTATGAAATATCACACACTTTATGGATATAAAAAATATTAAACGCAATTCATGAAATACAAGCTTAATTTGTAACAAAACACAGACGAAAGTTGTTCAAGTGAAATTTACGCAAGGAAAATTGCTTTCCATTTTGCCGACGCTTCAACATAAAACGCATTGCTGCGAACGCCAAATCATTACTAAGACATTTCATAAATACTTAAGAAATTGAACCTTCGTTTGTATTGTAAAAAGAGCGCGGCGAAGCAAAAAGTTTGATTTGTAAGACATTTATTCAAACACTCATACATTTACGCGCAACTCTGACGCTTGTGGAGAAAGCGAAAGAAATATTTTTCTACAAAAGAATCTTGAACACGGCGAAATCTAACGCTACCAAAGTCGAGATAAACAAGCAGCTAAGAAGACAGACAATAGCAACCACGTGCACATAAGCCAAACAAACAGCAAGAAAAGTGGCAACGGGCAAAAGAACACAAAAGCGTTTAAATTCAATAAACAAAAGTCGCGTTGTGTGGTACGGGGCGTATGAGCAACAATTTGCGTGAAAAAAAGCACTGCGTGAATTTGCGTTGCGCAGAAAAATATATGAAACAAAGGCGCAAATACAAGTTGGGTTAATCTACAATAATAGTTGCACAAGAAATGGAAAAATAATAATTCATTTATAAAACGAAAAAAGTGTTGGAAAAACTGTAACTAAAAAACTTGTACACTTACTTAATTACAAAAAAAAAAAAAATTAAAATAGTATTGAAATGTTTTATAAATCAACCAACTAACAACATTAAAACTGCATTTAACTAAACAAAAAACTCAACATATCCACTTAACTTGAGTGCAGCACAATTCCGCAGAAAAAAAATAAAATCCCGATGCATTGAAATTTTATCGCATGCTATAAATCAATTAATTAATTAAGCATAAAAAGCTATTGTTACCGCGAAGGTGAATGCAAAACAAGTGAAGTGAAGCTAAAAGTTGTGTAGTTAAAAAACAAAAAAAAATAAAATAAATAAATAAAAACAATTTTGTGTAAAGTAAGCTGGCAAATTTTACTGATTTTTTTTCTAAAGTGAAAATTTTTGACGGGTTTGTAGCATAAAGAACAGCTGTGCAGGTGAGGTTGAAAACAGAAAAAGGTGAGTAAAACTGTTATAAAGAGTAACTATTTTATTGTAGATAATATAGGGTTTACCCTTGCATAAACAGATAAATGATGGTACCGACCCGAAAATAGAAAGAAATAGAAATTTTATTCTCTAAATCAAAGTATGCACTAGTAAGGTTCTACAATGAGGTAAATTTGTATTTGAACTTTAAAGACAATACATTTTCAGATGAGAGAGATCTTTTTGAAACATAATGCTGAAATAGGATAATATTAAATAAAAAAATCTGAGGTAGTCTTCAAGTAAATGCTGAAGTGTGGTGTTTTTGAAAAATATTTTGAGACTGTCTTAAAACCATTCATGAAAAAGCTATCATGGTAACTTTGAAAACAAAATGTCACATTAGCAGCTTTTCATTTATATGAAACAAATTTTTGTCATATTTTAAATTAAAACTCCGGATAAAAGGATTTCTAATTTTTATTCTGTACAATTTTAAAAGTCGGTTTTGCATTCTTGAGATTTTATTGACACAGTTTTTCTCCAAAAAATTTGTAGGCAAATGGCAGTTGATAACAAAAAAAGATAAAAAAAAACCTTTAAAATTTCTAAACAATCTTTATGTCGTTAAAATTCTAAAAAATTTTTTTTTGGAATTTTTTTATAATTCTGCTAAAGTTTTTATTTCGAATGTGAGAGTTTTTAAGCTGAGCATTTCATTTTCATATTAAAGGAGATTACTCTTAGCTGTTGATCAAGAATAAAAAAGTTTGGAGACCAAGGTAGTACAGTTTGAAAGCCTATGACAGAACAGTTTTAGAGACTATGGTAGAATAATTAAAAAAAAAAAGATATTAAAATATAGATTTTAGAAGGCACTGAAAAATTTGTAATTTACTTTGAGTATAGACCGTGTTAAAATATTTATTAAATTGAATAGCAATAGAAGAAAACGAGAGGTGGTCTAAATATATCAACATAATTCATAATGCAATGCATAATCAAAATCAAGGGGAAAAGAATCTGAATTCAATATAAAACTTTTTTTAATATAGAATTTTTTTACATACGAAATTTGTTAATAAAAATGTATCAAGAAATATTCAAATTTTCCATAACCTTCCGCAAAACGAAATTATGCAATGCGGAGAAAACAAAATTTGCATTTTGCCGCAATGCTTACGTACAAAAGTAAAATCGACAACAATTCTGTGGAATTTCATTTATTTTATTTACCTCAAAAGCGAATCACAACACTTTTAAGTATCTATTGCAGTTTAGAAACTGTTTACACAACGTCCAAAACTTCAAGTGCAATTTAAACATTTCGTAATGCACTTTAATGTTATTTTTATTATTTTTTATTTTATGTAATGGCTGTTGATGCACTTTTTCAAATGTATTCAGGCCATTTGCAATGCCACTCGCATTATGCAATGTGGATAAACGACGCGCATAAACAACGTCAGTCAGCGAACGCAATTGAAAATATTCAGTAAATGTTTAAAAATTGTTGCAATGCTATTTTACATTTCAACAACATGCGCGAAATATTTTTGTTTTTTATATTTTTGGATTTTTATGAAAAGAAAAGTCGTCACAATAACTACAAAAGCAAGAAAATAGTAGGAATCTGTTCGAAAAACTCAATTTTTTTTTGTTGTTCAACAATATTGAGCCATCGAAATTGGCGTAACAAAATTGCAATTCCGCCTCTTCGCCACGCTTTCTGCGTAAAATTTTTTTTTTTAAACACTGTTGCTTTTTCTTTTTTGTCTTCATTTGCATTTGTTGTAACTGCTATTGCTTTTGCAATTTGCTGCTGTTACATATGTAGTCATCGAATGTTGCTTTTAATTCAAATATTTTTGTTTTGATTTTACTTTGTCAAATTTTTTGTATTTTTCTTTTCAATGTAACCATTGTGTCAGCGCTGTTATTTGAACCTTTTGATTTTTAGGAACATTTTTGTCACTGTTTTTTTATTTTTTTATTTTATTGGCATATTGTGCTGCTGGGATGTTTGTTTATGTGCGCTTTATTTTTTTACATTTTTCAGCTTTATCACTTTACAGTTTCATTAATTTTTTGCAATTTTCACTGTCAATGTTTCAATTTCGTACAAATTTAATGGAGGAAGTTAAAGAGTTCTGCATGAAATAACTATTACCATTATTAAAATATATTTTTTTTGCACTATTTTAATTTAATAATTTTTAATTCAATAATTATTAATAGAATTAAGAGATTACTAAAAATATTAAAATAAAAAATAATTATTTTAATCAAAATATACAAAATAAAATAAAAGTTTTATAAATTTTAAGAGTTGTAAGAAAGTCATGAAGCAGTTAATATCAAGTATACTTGCCTACCCCAGGGCCAAATATAGGAAATTTAAATAAAACTATTTTAATTCTAATTTGTTTAGTTTTGACTTCTTACCAAATTATAAAAAAATTTTATTAATACAGATACAAAATTTGGAGAAAACCGCCTTGAGTTTCTTATAGGTCCATTTCGAAAGCTTTTGAACGTTTTCACCAGATAAATTTCTGCACGCTCTGTTAATCTTTAGGCATCAGAACAATGGAATTTTTTGATGTTAATTTAAATTATAAACAAATCTTTGAATAGCTGGAAACCATCATTATAAGAACTAATATTCTGTGACTCATCTGTTCGCGGTTCGCTGGCTAATCCCAAACTTATTTTTGAACTCTTTTTCGGCAAAATAAAATAAGTTTTTTTTCGTGAATAAATTTTTTTTTTAGTTAGTTGACAGTTTAGTTTTCTATATTTTATTGTGATTATCATAATCTTTAATACCTTATATTCTTATTTTTCAAAACGAATTGTGATCAGATTACGGTTGGGAGTAAATTTGAATATTTTAAATCCTTCAAGCATTTCGTTCAAATCACGTATCCGTATAGCAAATAACTACTAGAAATGTTTATTAGAGATCAATTAGAGCATTCAAAACTAATCTAAAAACAATAAAAACTCAATTTTCAAGCGACAAAAAAACGCAGCAACAAAAATTAAAATTGTATATGTCCAACAAATAAAAAAAACGCTAAAAACGAAGTGGTATTAGAAACTAGTTGTTATGATTTTGTACCAACAAATCTGTCTGTTTCGAGTGGGCAAAGTAAGAGGATGTACAAATTGACTTTTCAACGCGCCACTGTTGACGCAGCATTCACTACGGCGCTACAGAGCATAAATGTCGCATTCGCATGCAATCAACACTCGCCACTGCCAGAGGGCAAGTCTGGTTGAAAAAAAAAAGAAATGCAAAATCTATATATGCGCATACAATTTGGTGGCATATGAATGTGGCAAATGTGGCGGCAGATGTTGCAAGGTGGAGTTGGTATGCAGCGTGGCAGCAATAATTGACGCTGTTATGATTAAAATTGTTGGTTTACTCTTTGATTTTTTCAACTTTTTTTAACCTTTTTCGTTTTTTATTTTTTTTTTTGTAACGTTGTTGCCAATCATTGTTGTAATTGCATGTGTTGCATATGTTGTGTCAAGGTTCATGTCATAGCAGCGTCAAGTGTATTGATGAGCTTAAGCTATTTTTAATAGGCGTTTATTATTTTTATTTATACATTTATTAAAATATTTATTTTTGCATAAAAAAAAAACAGTAGTTTAAGAAAAAAATTGTTTTTATGCGTAAAAATTTATTAAAAAAAAAAAACGGAGAAAAATTATCAAAATATTACGCGCCAATTTTAAGCGGTTTACAATTTTATATTTTTGACTTTTTCACTGCCATTAAGCCAGGTCAGCTGGCTGTTAACGATTAAGCAAGTGAATGTGTGAGTCAATTTTTTTGTCGGTTGTCGTTGCGCATATCCTGCCCAGTGCCACAGTGGACCAGCATGCCATTAGAAGCATGCAGCTACCGTGCACATTTACACTCACATTCCCTGGTATTGCAGACAGGTGTCGGTGGCGCGCCATTTTGCTGCGGGGCTTTAGACTACCAAAATGCAGAACGGTAGCTTCGACAAGCGTTGAATGTATGCACACAGCCATATCTGTTGCTGCTGTTATTGTGCGCATTGTTGTTGCTATTGCACACTATGTTCATGTGGGTAAAAAATAATTGCGCTTAATCGGATTTAAGGATTTGCGTATGAACGTTTATTTTTCTTACAGCCAAGCAGGTATCGAGCACAATTAAACCGACTACCTACCAAGTACAGACAGACAGACATACATATATCGAGCTATAACACCATAACACAACACATATTTTCATAAAAGCAAACAAATGCATATAGAGGATGGCAATATTCCGGCCAGTTCGCACAAGTGGTCAGGCTTTATTCCCTACATTCATTTGCTTGTGATTTTTATTGGCGCACTTTAATTGGTATTTCAAAGAAGAGGTCAGTAGGTTTGTCTTTTTTTAAATTTTTTTTTCTCATGCTGAGGGATATAACATAGATTTTAAAGTCATTTGAAAAAATATTGAATTTCTTTGGGCTCGAAATAAAGGAAAGTGTTGAGAAAAAGCCTTTCAAAGATTAGAATTCTTTGACAAAACTAAATTATTACATTTTTAAAATTTTATTACATTTAGTTCTTTTTAAAATATTCCCCAAAAATACAAAATTTTATAAGAAGATTATTTTTGTTTTTATTTTTATTTTTAACATCCTTCCTACAAAACCAAACTCATTTAATTGTCTGCCGTGATACCTATGTACATATTAAAATACAACATAAAATCTGTTGAATAATGACGAAGGTCGAGCATGTCATAAACAAAAACGAGTAATTGAGCTTATAGACGTCGACAGTCTCTTGCTGTATCTACGAGTATATTAACTCAACATAATTTCGATATAAAAATGCAATAAAATTGTAATAAATCGCGACATTTATCGATAACTTCCGGCTAGGTCGTAGACTGACAATAAATGATGTTTACGCGCTGCTGATGCTGAAGCTGCCTTCGCCGCTGCTGTGAAGCATGATTGCCATGGACATGTTGAAAAGGTAATGTCAAATGTATTGCAGAGTTGGGCAAAGCATGGTGAAGGTTGTAGAAGCCATTGCGAGAGAAAACTGGAAAAGAATTAAATGACGAAACGAAGAATTAAATGACGAACAGTATGACAAACATTCTTAAAACAAAAACGTTGGCTTATTTTAATTTTATGATCAATGAAAAAATTAACTAAAGTATTTTAAATTAAGAACTCATAATTTTCTATCCCCAGCCAAAGTATTCTAAAGGCTGCCAATTTATACTTTGAAAAATTTAATTAAAAATTAAACTAAATTTTAATTAAAAAAAAAATTATTGAGAAATCGAAACAGTAAGATTTCAATGCACGAAAAATTCTGACTGGGTATTTAATCGGGACTAAAAAATAAATAATGAATCCTCTCAACTGACTGCTTTATAACTCGCTTAGCTACTTTGTCATGTAAAGCTCTGAAAACTTTTTCACCACAATAAAATGTAATCGAATACGAATTAAATACATGTTTGCAAGTCTATGGAATATAAGCGTCTATATATTAGTAGAAGTGATATAGATGACACAGCGCTGAGTTCTGTAATAAAATCTCAATACAAGAGATAAAGTATTTCCAAACAAATATTACATATGTACATACATATATTACATTTAAATATACATACATATGCATAACATGTGCCTCATACGTTTGCGTCTACTGAGTAGTCCAATAACAATTAACAAGTTCTTGCATTTATCTTTGTCCTTACAAATGTTATGAGTTTACTTTAATAGCGAAAGTATAAACTCACATCCTGATACAAATAAATTTATGCACATACATACATAAATAAATAAAAGCGCCTACTCCCACAAGCATGCTCACACACACACTAACACACACATACATGCGCATACAAATAAGTTTCGTTAATGTTTTTATAGTGTCGTTGGTTGTCGTGTACGATTAATTGCGGCTCATTAAACTTTATATGGCATGAGAGTTAAACGCTTTAGCTTCAACATAGTATAAAGCTCACACACATACACATACACATACATTAAGCTGCATGATATCCCAGAAATCCCATCTCCACACTCAGTCAGCGTAAACACTCCTACACTCACACATACATAATCACATTCGTTTAAATACTTTTACATGTACGCATTCGCTGGTTACAACTGACCCTTGTTTCGCCCAATAAATCTGTGTGTTATGTGTGTGTGTGTGTTTGTCTGTTCATATGGCGCTCCACTTCAGCGCCGTTTTATACGCTTGACCATTGGTTCGTTCATTTGCACCCATCCGGTTAAATGTACAGCCGGCCAAGCTCTGCGAAATTTTCCGCTTGAAGTGTTGCCAACAAAAAGTTTTTCCATGTTTAATTTCGTTATTTTTCAAGCACTTTTTTTGGAGTTTAAGTGTTGTAAATTTATTTTTTCATCTCTTTTTTATAAACTAACCAGTTTTTTTATATTCAAATTTATGTGTTGGTGGAAAGTGTACTTATTTAAGTTTTTTATTATAATTTTTTTTGAATATATTTTTTTTTTAAACATTTTTCATAATTTACCATTAATGTTTGAAAAAATCTTAAATTTGCAAATTTTATGTAAATAAAAATACATAGTCGTCCATTGAAAAATTTGTTTAAAATTGAACAAATTTTGAATATCAGAGTTTTGTTATGAAACATAAATAAAAATAATTGTTTCCCTAAAATTCAGCGTTTAGAAAAGAATTGTCTTATATGATAGTTTTGAAAATTTGCAAATATTATATCAAGAGAGAATTAAAAGGTTGCCCTTGAACTTTTTAAAAATAGTCCATTAAAAAAAATATATTTATTGCGAGATGAGTTATTTGAAAAACATTTCTTTTGTTGAAAATTAATTAAACCAAGTTTTTTAAAAAATTAAAACAAAAAAAGAAAAAGTTTTTAATAGTTATTAAAAAAATTAAATAAAAAATTCTTTGAGAGTTTTGTGAAAATTAAAAAAATTTTTTTAGTTATTATTAAAATAAATTAAACAAAAAATATTTTAAAAGTTTACTGAAAACAAGCTTTTGTTTTTAAAATAAATATGAAAAAAATAAAAATTTAAATTTTTATTATTAAAAAAAAAAAAAAAAAAACAAACCAAAAAAAAAAAATTATTGTGTGGAGATCTTTGCAGTTTATTCATACATACATACATACATATTACTAATTCTAGGGCATTTAAATTAAACAGTTTATAAGTTTTTAAAATTTTTGAAACATTTTTTCCTGAAAAATCTTGAAAAGAAGAAATTGGAAAGATATTAAATTCATGTTTTGTAATATTCTACTATCTTCAAAATTACTTAAAATAATTTTTTTTTGAAACTGCATATGAATAATAAAAAAACTATATAAAAAGGAATAAAAGGAAAAATAAAAATTTTGAAAAGTTTTTTTTCGAGTTTTTAAAAGAAAAATGTTTTTTAATATTTAGTCCTATTCAAAATTATTAAATAAATTTTTTTTTGAAAATGCAAATAATAAAAATATACAATGCAAATGCTTTTTAAAGTGAAAGATATATATTCTTTTTTATATTTTTTTGTAGGTTCATAAACTTTTTCGGGCTCGTAATGACCAATAAATTAGTAATATAAAAAGTATAACTCTACATTTTAAAAACTTTTATGTAAAAAATTCAAGTCCATCTTAAAAAAAATAGTTCAATAGAAGTACAAACAAAATAGTCAACATAATTATGTGTATGTATTTATGTACTAACAACATTTTCACAACTAAATAATCTAATTTTAATTTACAAAACTTGTTCGAACAAAATTTTAAATCACTTAATGGCTTAATAGTCGCATGCAATGAGGGTATTCACTAGTCCAGCACAAGCAAAATAAAACAATATTTTTATATGCGTTTGCAATACAACTACATACATCCACACACAACACACCAACAAATTCGTATGCGCTCAACATTGCAACATGCATTGAATATGAAATCAACACATTATACAAATTCGTATTCAGACAAAAGTGGCAAGCAACAAGCCAATAACATTTTGCAACCATAGGCCGGTCAGAGATAAAGTAAATTTAATGCAGCAGAGGTAGGTAGGTAGGTAGTTTGAGAGAGAGTAAATGCTAAATGATGCACACAACAACATACGAGTACTTACTACTTGTCTGTAAATCCACTCGTGTTGAACGTGATAACAGTTTACCGAATGTGAATCGCATGCGAATTTGGCAAACTAAAGCCAGATGAAGTGAAGCACTACGTAGTTATATACATACATACATTTAGAGTACATACATACATACAAACGGATGAAAAAAAGGTTCCGCATCATTGGGAATTGGATGACATAAGAAGCTTTGACTGTGCGTTAAACTGAAATGAACTTCAATGACAATCGCATTGGTTTGCGACGCGCGTAGGTCAACAGCGTCATTGCTGGCTGGTCAGCTATTTAAAGGACAAACGAATATGGAAGTCAGCTCTTGTTGTTGCATTGATTAGAGTGACATTTTGCATTCCACTAAATGGTGGCATTATCAAATTAGTATCCTATGCATGATCAAGGACGTAAAGGCGATTAAAGTGAAATAACGAAATGGGAGTCCGATAAACGAATTCAAATGTATAGAATTGACTCAGACATTTGATGATATTCCACAACTACGCATAAATAATTACAATTATTATTTGCGAAAATGACAGCATGCAAATTGGGTGTAAATGGGTTAAACCAATGAAGTTAATATGCGTTGGATGCCAAAATATGCAATGCCAGTAGGAATGGTATACGTAGGTACAAAAATAGTTTAAGGGCAGGGCTGATTTTTCTCTCTGCTTATAAGGTTCTTTAAGGTTTGTAATGTCACTTTTTCGAGCATGCTTTTAGGCGCAGATTTTTATGAATAGTATTTTATAGCGCCTAAAGGTGTTCTATCATTTAACTAACCTAGTAAAGGGTAATACTTCAATTTCGTCATTATTTCCAATTATTTTAAAAAATTTTTATTCTTCGCCACACCGTACCAATTGGTAATATCTCTCTTCAAATGCTTGACTCATGCAAAATGCGTAATTAACAATTTAAATAATTCGTAATGACGCATTTCAATTAAATTTAATTTGAAATTTAATTGCTTTTGTGGTTGCCCATTTGTTACATACTTATCAATATATTTAAATTTACATACCTAAATAAACGCTCACATAAATGCAGCTATTTGGGTGTGTGTCACCCTATTTATTGGCAAGTGTCAATTTGATATGCTGGCAGGTGAAATGTGTACAGCAAAAAAAAAAAAAAAAAAAAAACTTCACACGCAAACAGAATAACATAAGGCGGCTTGAAGCATAAATGTGCTAAGTCAATTTTCAGCAAAACATGCAACCAACTGACTTTAGAGTGTGCTTGCCAAGATTTTAATAGACATCTTAAATATTAATTTTTTGTCATTTCAAAATTTGTTATTTTGCAGTTAAAAGCTTTTTAATGTAAGCCATTGAAATGTAGCATTTTGTTAAACAATACAAAATTTATGTGAAGTGCGATTTTTTCAATTCCATCACTGTGGCCAATCATAGCAGACAATTTACTGTTTCTTTGTTGTTGTAGTTGTTCACCACAGCGAATATGCATGTGTGTTTCTATTATTGTTGCATGCCATCAGTATTCGATATTGTTATTTTAATTATTTGTGGCTAAATTTATTTAAATATTTATGCAAACAATTAAAGGAAATTATGCTTTGCTGAAACTGTTTCATTTATTTATCGTTTCGTCATTTTATTTAATTTTCGAAATTTTGTGACGATTTTTTCGGAATCAAAACATTTCGAAATATCTATACGCATATGTTAATCAGAACAAATCTTCTCCCGGTCAGAAGAAAAATTTTTCAAGTCCAAAAAAATTGTTTTCAAATCAAAAGAAAACTTCTTCAAATCAAGGCCTTTTTCTAGCCAAGAGAACCCGTTTCCTAGTTTAAAGAAATCTTTCATTTAGAAGAAATAATTTTCAACTTAAAAGCTCTATTTAGGCAGGGAAACCCGTTTTCTGGCAAATTTTCTATTTCCTAATCAAAAGAAAAAATTGTCTGGTCGAAAAAACAACTTTTTTAGTCAGCAGAATTTTTTTTCTAGTCAAAAGAAATATCTTTTTTTGGCAAAGAGAAGCTTTTTTGTGTCAAAGAAACATTTTTTATCAAAAAAAAATCTTTTTTGCTGAAATAAAAAAAATTTTATTCAAAAGAAACCTTTTTTAGTCAAAAGAAACCGTTTTAGTTGACTAGAAAAAATTTTCTGCTAAGAATAAATCTTTTTCTAGGCAAGAGAACCCGTTGCCATAATAAAATAAACCTTTTTATTCAGAAGAAATCCTTTCCTACTTAAAAGAACCTCCTTTTTTACCAGGGAACCTGTTTTCTGCCCAGGAGAAGCCGTTCCCTAGTCAAAAGAAAAAATTGATCAGGAGAAATCAGTCTTAGTCAAGAGACATTTTTTTTTTTAATCAGATGAAAGCTTTTTTTAAATGAAAGTTTTATCTGTTCAAGTAAAACCGTTTTCAGGTCAAAAAAAAAAATAAAAAATAACAGAAGAAACCTTTTTTTCATGTCAAAAGAGTTATTTATTTTTGTAAAACTTTTTTTAAGACATACTAAGATTTTTGGAAAAGTGATAAAACTCTGGAAGTCGAAAAAAAATTTATCTGATACTAAACTTTGATTTCTGATAAATTTAAAAATAAACAAGTAAATAAGAAATCTTTTAAGTCCACTTGAAATTAACCTCAATTTACGCCAGCCTCATCGATCATCTGGCTTGACATGCAAATATTTACAATATTTACAAAACTTAATTCGAATATTTTATCCATAAACACATTTTCGCATTAATTTGTCGCTAAAACTTTGCCCACAACCGCGCTGCTGCGAAAAAGTTCGTGCAATAAATGCCTCGAGGAAGTTCACGCGTAAATTTTCCAATATTCAGCATTAAAAACCTTGAATAATGAGCAATTGATGAGATGGCAAACAGTCACAGAAGGATATACATACATGAATCTGTCTATAACGGTAAGAATAAAAGAGAGAGAGAGAGAGCTAAATTGCTGATAGATTACCTATGAAAGTGAGTAAGTATATCACAAGCTCATTTGATGAGTGCGTAAGTCGATGACAGAATTGGTGTGAGTTTGAAATTAAGTGGATTTCATGGACTTTATCTTTGGAAATCTCTCACACACACACACACATACGCACTTGCCATGATATAACAAAACAAAAGAAGCGAAAAGTACCGTATTAAAAGTTTTGGTATGCATAGTTTGCGTAGAAGACCAAATATGTACAACAACTAGCAACGCAGCCACTCTTCAGTCTCGTCCAATCTTCTTAAGCGGTGCGTGAAGTGAAGTTTGCTGCCAAAGTTGATGCGTTGAAAACTTGACGATTATGCGGTTGTCTGTTTGTCTGTCGCACTGTCTGCCCACCTGAAGAATATGGAAATTGGGTTTTATTAGCGTTGGCGTAGCAATAAATTGAGTTGGTTGTTGGCTGTCGTGTATTTGCGGCGTCCGTCGTCAGCACAGCTGGTATTTAAGCGCATACCAACAGCGGGTGGCGAAATTTCTTGGATAATTGTTGGCGGCTAAAATTTTTTTTTAAATTTTTTTGTATCGTCTTCAAGTCGGTTAAATGAAAGTCAAGAAGAAAGATTCATTGTGAGCAATGATTTATTAATGAGTTCGTTGGAATATTATTAGTCTGGTTGAGATGGAAGAGTGTAAGGAATTTTTGGCTGGCTTATATTTTGGCTTCAGGTTTGTGTGTGATAGAGTGTTTGAGGAGAACATTTTTTTGGTTATTTTCTTGGAAGAACTGTGCAGATTTTATTCATTTTATGACTTGCGTTAATTTTTTTTTCTTTTACTGTTTTCAAAAAGTAATTACGGTTATGAATTGTGTGAGTATTGAATATTTTCACAGGAATTTTACTAACGATTGGCTGGGAATTTAAATGCATTTTTAAATAAATGAAAATCTCTTTCTGGCGCAAGGAATAACCTCAGTGATACCAACAAGGCCTAGCATAAGAGCGACCTAAAAGTATGCAATAAATTTTACTACGCCCAAAAGTATGCGATTTTCCACAGTAAATTTTACGTATTTCAAATAAAGTTCTCAATCTACAAATATCTACTCTTAAACATTCAAGTATATGAACCTTTTTAAATGCTTAAAATAATGTAAGCATAGTCAAACTTTCTTTCCGGCAACTAGACGAGTATCAAAAACTGAAAGACAACCAACGGCAATTTCAAGCACTAAAAGCATTACTTAACAGTGCAAAGGAGGATGTGAAGAGCAACAAATAAATCTGCTACAAAGGAGTTGATTACACAAAGGCAAATTACATTGCATCATTTCCGCTGCTTGCGTTGCTAGACGCCGACAAAAGTAACAAAACAAAAAACGTAACACTAAAATTACGAATTCATGTTTAAAAGCGAGATGCCAACAAAATGTTACCTACTAATACTGAAGCAGCTATTAAAATTTTCAACTCCACAAATGTGGATAGGGGGAAACAAAAATTAAGAAATATTTTTGGCACACATCTACTTATATGTATGTTTTTGCAATTAACCTGCAAAAAATGCGAATAGTCTAGGTTCAGTTCGGGACTAGATGCAAAGGAGGATGCGACTAATACCTGTTCGGATCAGTTTGTATGGGCTGAACCGTTCACGTTTGTTGGACTAACCGACTTCACATCTACACTAGAGTTTTAACTCCTATAAGTATGCTACAAACCCTACATGCATTGACCTACAGGTTGAAGTATAGCCAACTGTACGCTAAAGGGATCGATCCCGAACTCCTCTCTTTAGAGATTAATCAGACGATTTTTTGCCGGGTTACACCAAGCATTTATTTGTCTAGCTCAACGAGCTCATAGCTGCGAAATTATACACACTTCAGCTTTATATAGGCGCTTACATACTTAGCACACTTTTAGGCGCAAAAGGTTAAAAGTGCTGATTTATCAAAAATTACGGCATCACTTTCGGTGTTCAACACAACTTTTATAGAAACTTTGGAAATGGTTCCTAGGCTAAATGTACTTTTACTGTGAAGACAAAATTACGCATTTTTCTTAGTCATAAATTAAATTTAATTGAAATTCTTTAGCCAATGTGGAAAATTTGACAATTTATACGCTTTCTTAGTTTAACACCGTGTATGTGTGTTAGATCTTGGAAAATGGGTTACAAGTGTGTGTGTAGAGAATTTAAGCTGTCAAAGTTCACACATAACTAGACTGAGGGTTGGAGGAGGTAAATACTAACACTTTGAATTGTTTCAGAAAAGAATTTTGCATAAATTAACACTTTCACTCCGATATTAAGCGTTTACCAAAGGCACAATTGATCACATTATTAAATATTTTAATAAAAGTAGAAATCGCTAAAGGTTAAGTGAAAAAAATTGTTAAAACATATTTCGGAGCTCTCATATGATTAACATATGATGGCAGTCATATTTGAAAAATGAAGACTTCAACTTATAGTTCTCTCAGAAAATAGTAATGCAAAATTTTTGTATTACAAAAATTATTAGTCTATTCATTGAACTGGGATTTTATTGAGTGAAAAAAATTGTAAGCAGACGTGAGGAACGACATACAGTAGCACTAATTAATTTTTCGCCTACAAGTATGCAACATTTTTTAAATTTATTTAATTTTTTCTAAGAAAATACACTTTGCATAATCATAGTCTAAATCACTTGATTTCTTCGAAAATTGAATTATACCTACCCATTTCATATTTAATAATCATTTAGTACACAAAATAAGCATCTATCAGATTTAAATACCCTTTATTTAGGTGAGAAGTAGAGCTCAAAAATTTATTGTTTGAAATCTGCTTAAGGAATATTCCTTATTGCTCATAAAATTATTTCATATAAAAATTGCTCAATTGATTATTCTAATACTAAAAACAATCTTGAAAGCTGGTGGCTTCGATCAAATAACCACTCCTACTGAGCAATATTTTCAATATTTATGAAAACCCTTGCATACTTTTAGTATCATTTTTTTCACAATTATACTCATGCATAAGCCCAAGCTAGAAAAACTTACATTACAATCCAATATCATAACTCACTATCATAAATTGCAACACGAATGAACTTCCGTTCCACTATTGCAGTTGTCAGTACTACACTCTTTTCAAACGTAATTTTCTCTTTTCTACTTTTTAGGCAATCGTAGCGAAGTGTTTTATAGCAATATCCTTTTTTGTTGTTTTACTTACATTGGTGAAGTCAATGCACTGGAAAGCGCGCTCTTTTGCAACCACATTCATATATACTTCTATTTAGTTGATAAATATCATAAATTTATTTCTATCATCTGATGTGGCAACAAAAAAATTTACACTTCCCGCATTATGCCATTTTCATGTAAATCATGCGAAACGCTGCTGCAGTTTTGATGATTTGTTGCGACGCCAGGTGGCAGTGAACATTTTGTGGTGGTTAGGCTTTTTTCGTTTCCACAGTGGGATGATTGTTGAAAATGTTGAACAAAAATTTGAGAAATGAATTGATGCGCCTAAAAGTATGCAATGTTTGATAATGCAGTGGAATGCTACGATTAAATTATTCCGATTAGTTGCAAAGCCTTCCATATACACCATTTCGTTCTTATTGACTTAAATTCAAATTTTCCAAACAAATTTTTACAAGCAAAATGCTAAATTCTTATCTTATTTTAAAAATTTTTGTGCACTGTTTATTCACATTTTAACCACTGTTTGAGCCAACCAAATTATCTTGCACATTTTCTACTGAATTTTATAGCGCAAATGTTGCATAAATTATTAGCTGACGATTACTCAAAAACCATGGACGCTTAGCATTATTTGAAGCCAGTAAAAATGGGGGCTAAAAAGTACAGCATGCTACAAAATGAGGCTGATAAGAAAAAAAGTGGAACAGACAACTAAATTACTTTCGGAAAAAGAAGAACTCTTGTTAAAAAAATAAATTTTATGAATAAAAAAACTAAATGGCTCCCGAAAAATTAGGTAAATCGATATAAAAAAAATTAAGCAAATAAAATTTAATTTAATATTTAATTTTTTCTATATTTTTTATTTTATGTTTTTTAATATTTTATTGCTATTAAAAATTCCATTGAAAATAATTGTGTGAAGTAATTTATTTCAGTTGTATACCTTTGGAATGCTTTAAATATCACAACCACTTGACTTCTCTTCACCTTAAGCAATTTTCTATTCATTCAATTCCACTTCATTTGATGCCACATACAAAAGCGAGCTTTACAATTTGAATGGTTTTTGTGTGTCGCTCGCGACTGACTTCTTCACCTTGATTGCCCTGATGTCTGGTCTTGATTTGGTATTTTGACAGCGCTGCGCAAAAAGGTGGCGATTTCAAAAACTTAACCAAAAACTTGGTTGTAAGCACGAAAATTCATTATACGTTAAAATATCGCACTATGAAGAAAAAACAACAACAACAACACATGTATGTAGGTATGTAAGTGGCAATAACTTGAAGGAAATATCGTTTGAGTGCCTAAGACAGCGCGATTTGTGAGAGAAATGCAATACTAAGTGAAGGCAATAAACCTAAACAAGTTGAATTATAAAACATACAACAACAAAAAGGGAACAAAAGAGCAGAGCAAGCAAAGTGAGGGAAAGGAATGTGGCGAACTGGACTGCCACAAAGCACAAAAACTTTATCAAAGCGCCTTTGCTCAGTGCCTTGTATGTGTGTTTGTGTGTGTGTGTGTGCTACATGAAGATGTTGTTGAAGGAAAATGCTTGCTGATGGCTAAGCAGCGCAAGCAAAGAACGCTAAGAAAGCCGCAAATGTGTTGTTAAAGCAGCAGCAAATGAATGCAATCGGTAAGATAGTGAGGAAGAACTTGTAAAATAATGAATAAATAGAAGGCATTGTAGTAGGGCTATACAATGTTGAAGACCCCTTTTTGGATGTAGTGGTAGAATAAGTTAAGCTGCAATTTTTTGTTGCCGAGTTGCAAAAAAATGTACGGCAGAGTAGAGGAAGTTGAGAAACTGCAACATTGTGAGTGAAGTAAGACAGCGAATAGAAAACGAAAACACTTAAATATTTATTTTTTGCAACTCCCCTGCAAAAGATTACAACACATTATGTGTGTTGTTGTATTTTGCAAAGTTAACATAACATTTAACAGTCCAGCAAGCACATAACGATTTGAACAAGAACATTATATGAATAATGTTCGCAATAAAACTACTTAACAAGACAATAACAGTAAACAACATTTGAAAGAGGCTATCCGACGAAGACTGCACTAAACCTCATTGTTTTGTTTTTGTTGCTGTTGTATGATGTAGTTTATTGTTATTGTTCCTACTGACGTTGTATTGGTGACTGCCATTGAATACTTTGATAAAGTCAAGCAAAAAGTTCTATGACTTTTGGGGTAAGCGTCGTGCACTGCCAGAATATAAATAGATTTAGCCGGAGTGTATATGGAGCTTTAGTATTTGAAGATTTGTAAAAGATTTTACTATGTGTGCATTTGCATTAGAATTGGTTTAAGATGTAAATGGATAGTTATTGGAGGAAAGCATAGAACTGTGAGAGCGATATATAGTCGGATAGGTTGAGCTGGCTAGTTTGTGAAGATCTCGCCTAAACTGATAATGCTCTTAGGGTTAACAGAACAGAAACTCCGAACTCCCCTTAGTAAAAACTTAAAGCTTTTTAGGAACCAGCGTACTTTTTGTTTCGAGATCTGATCTACACAGTAAAGTTACAGCAATTAAATATGGGATTACTCGGGATGATAATCTCGGATTGAAAAAGTTTTTTTTTTAATTATCTATAATTGATTTTTAAAATAGGCAAATAGACACAATTAAATTAATTTATAAAATTTTACATTTATAATTTTTATTTTTTGCTCCTTTTTTTTTTGAAAATTTTTAATTTTTCATTTATAATTTTTTTTTGGTCCTTTTTCTTGCAAATTTGAACTGAAGAGCCTTGCGAACAATTTCTCTTTTTTATCCGTTATATGTAGGCAACATTGAGCAAGCGCCACTTCCGTTTAGCATTCATATCGTGGCATTTGAGTTATGCTTTACAAATTTTTTTTTTTTATTTGGATATTTAAAAATCATCTGCACCCAAAAAAGGCTGTTAGCGAGTAATGCAAAGAAAACTTAATTTACATAAAAATCTCTTTCGTTATATTTGAATGCATTCATTCTTACTCGCAAGCTATGAAGCAAAAACTTTCGTTTTTAGTGGAAAAAAAAACAAAGAAAAATTTTATAAAAATAGAAACAAAAAAGAAATAAAAAAATTTCAAAAAAAGTAAAACAAAAAGATTTCTCTGTTTAAAATGCATTTCATTTCATTACATTACAGCGCTTTACATTTCATACCAAAGTAAATACATTTTCTCTTTCACATGCAGAGTCTTCGACGAACTCATGCAAATACAGTAAAAAACATACATATAACCATATACACAAACAAAGTATGTAACTATGTATGTATATAGAAGAAAACCTGCCACTCGCTGCCCATTAAATGCAAATGGTTGTGTAGGGCATTTCATTCGTCTTTGATTACGTTGAAATGTATCCGCTTTGCTTGTGGTGAGTAGTCTTTTCTAACGGAAGCCTCTGCACTCTTGCAAGTCATGCCGCACACACACTAACACACACACACACATGACGGTGTGCGCCTGCAGGTATGCTTCAACAACTATCATTTTGACTTCTATACCATTTATCTGCTGTCTTTTTATTATCGCTGTGGCATTTAGTATACAGAATAAATAGTTTCGTGTGATGTCTATGAAAAGTTAACTCGTTACAAGAAATTATTTCATTACCAACAAGAAACAGTCGTTAAGTTGCAAGTCAGCGTATTGTTATTTACTGTTTGAGTGTTCAGTTTGTCCTATTTAGCTTCGACTAGTGGAAATGGTTAGTTGGTTGTTTACTTCCTGACTACGGATTAAAGGTATAGTTGTTAAGCATGCTATAATTCGTTAACTATAGCTGACTTATTTGAGTTTTCTGCTGTGTGCTGAGATTTATAAACGCTCGCACAGAGCGAAGATATACTGTGGCGAATTTGGTGATTACTCTATTACTTATTTTCAAGTCTGTATCACTAGATTGTTCGATATTTAACTTGGTAAAGCTACACAATTTAAGAAAATTTCAATGCTGACAAATTTAATTAATAAACTGTCATAGCTGATAAACCAAAAATATACCAAGGGCGAAAGTCAAGAAATCAATTGGCTTAATATCGAAAACACTCACAACTAGAATTAGGAAATGAAAAAGAATGGATTCAAAGATGAACTAAAACCAAGAGCTAAAAGAAAGCAAGCAACAGAAAAAAGAAAACAGAAAAAAAAAAAATATGCTGCACGACGGGGCTGTAAACAAATTTAAAAAAAAAAAAAAAAAAAAAAATGCATTACAACATTGTAGCGCCCCACAAAAAAAACAAAGTAGCGATATCCTTGCGATATGGCTGTGCGCCAATTACGAAAGTGATTTGTTGTAAACTACACCAGCGACAGACAGACAGACATACAAAAACCACGCCGTTGAAAAAATACCGAATTGAAAATTGAGAAAAATTGTGTGTAGAGATCATGGGAAGTTTGTTCAGACAAAGTAAATCCAAAAATTATATAAAAAGCGCGCTAATCTGTAGACGATTATGAGTAAATAGCGCGCTGGATTATGCCACATATCAAACACCCGCCACATAAGCGACACAAACAACTTCAGCACAAACAACAACAGCACAGTGAGATGTCGTTTGACTTGGTTTGTGGCTTGAGACTTGAGGCTTGTGACTTGACTTGACTTAGAGCGCTGCGGAAGTCATAAGACATATGAACTTGTCAGTTAGCAAGCAGTGAATTGAATGGTAACACAGACGCTGTAAATACTCGCACAATTACGTCACTCTTCGCTTGTCGCATACAGCATATCACTAATACCCTTTATTCCATATTAACTTCTTTTTTTTTTTCAAAATCGTCCACTCATTGCAAACGTAGCTTTGTGTGACTGTTGACAAATTGCGTATGTGTGAGGATAAATGTTAGTTTGGTATATGAAATGAATACGAAAAAGTTGCACTCGTGTCGATGACAGACATTTTGACAGGTTTGCTAAAGTTGCTGAAGTCGCCAATGCGCCACCTCGACCTGTGTAAGACGCAGTCATGAAGTCACTTGCCTTGTAGGTCTGTGGCAGCTAACGTTGGTTGGTTGTACGCACGCACGTGAATGTGGGTTTGGATTTTTGAAATTCTTAGGGCGTTTACTTGCTGTAGAATTGACAATTTAATGAGTTCCGTTGAGTTTAATTTTTATCAGGATGTGGCAACTTACACGTGAGTTGGTTGAGCTGGCATGTAACGGAAATTTATTGATTTTGATGCACGACTAATTGGGATGGTTGGGAAAAGATCAAATTATGAAAGATTGTATACATATGTATGTTAGAACACTGATTGCTTGAAAGAAATGCTGTAAATGCAGAGCCAGATCTGTGTGTGGACCTGATTGTGTGTTTACTGGAAGTTTACTCTTCAGCGTTTTATATTTGGGAAATTTTATCACCTTCCCTCCTTAGTTCCAACCTACAATTTCTCGGTCCTTTCATCAACATACAGCTACTTATTTTTTAAATTAATTTATTTAAATTTAATTTAATTTAATTTTATTTCATTTCATTTCATTTTATTTTATTTTATTTTATTTTATTTTATTTTATTTTATTTTATTTTATTTTATTTTATTTTATTTTTTCTTTTTATTTTATTTTTTCTTTTTATTTTATTTTAATTTATTTTATTTTATTTTATTTTATTTTATTTTATTTTATTTTATTTTATTTTATTTTATTTTATTTTATTTTATTTTATTTTATTTTATTTTTTCTTTTTATTTTATTTTTTCTTTTTATTTTATTTTAATTTATTTTATTTTATTTTATTTTATTTTATTTTATTTTATTTTATTTTATTTTATTTTATTTTATTTTATTTTATTTTATTTTATTTTATTTTATTTTATTTTATTTTATTTTATTTTATTTTATTTTATTTTATTTTATTTTATTTTATTTTATTTTATTTTATTTTATTTTATTTTATTTTATTTTATTTTATTTTATTTTATTTTATTTTATTTTATTTTATTTTATTTTATTTTATTTTATTTTATTTTATTTTATTTTATTTTATTTTATTTTATTTTATTTTATTTTATTTTATTTTATTTTATTTTATTATATTTTATTTTATTTTATTTTATTTTATTTTATTTTATTTTATTTTATTTTATTTTATTTTATTTTATTTTATTTTATTTTATTTTATTTTATTTTATTTTATTTTATTTTATTTTATTTTATTTTATTATCTGAAATATTCCCAGTACTATACGAAATTCGCGAACAGAAAATATAGAGTAAGTTAGTTATTTTTATTTTCTTCTCATCAAAACTCAACAACTTTCTCGCTTAATAGTTTTTAATTGCTGCCTTTAAATTTCCATTAGTAAATTTGTTTTTGAAAATATTGTAGCTTTTAGCTTATTCACTTTTAATATATAAACTAAAACTAAAACCCAAAAAAATTCAGAGTTTCCAACCTAGTTAGTCAATCATCCAATCAGTCAAGCGTTAATTGTTTGCTCATTGTCTAGTTGTAAAGTTATATAAAAAGTAAATATATGTAGTATATATGTGTGTGTATAAACTTTTTTTTTTATTTAACACCGAAATTGCGGTCGTCAGCATTTTTATATAAACCAACACTGTTGGATGCTGTGCTCTTTTTGCACTGTAAAGGTCGTTAACGCCACCTTAACCATACAACGTAAAAGCGAAATTTTTTGAGTTATCTGGCTGGAGGCGAAACATATACACTTGCGCTTTTATGTTTAGTCAGATGAAAGAGTGGATGGATGTATAAAAGGCTATTTGTTGTTATAACTAATAAAAATTAGTGCTACTCTGTGAAATATTTGGTAGACTCACGAGTGCGATGTGCACAGACAGATTCTGGGTTGGAAAAATTTAAAATCAAATATGAGTTGGTGTACCATAAAAGTCCTGGCTGAAAATTGTGTAGAAAAATTCAATGTGAGATTTTTGTTTAAGCATTTTGGATGTTTAGTTCAATGTGTGAAAATCAAGACTAATGAATTCCTATGGGTCTATGGATTATGAGCATAATTTTTTCTGGTGTATTTTTTGGCGATTTTTAATTGGTTAATAAACAATAATTCTAACCATCCAAAAATACTTTTTTAATTTAGTTTAATCCTATAATATTTCGGTAGAGTAAGCATTATTTTAATTTTTAAATTTTTGTAGATATTAAAAAACAAAAAAAAAAAAAACATAATAATGTGTTCAATGTTTACTTTACCTCCCTTAGTACTAAGCTGTATATTGCTTATGAAGGTCTTATAAATTTACTGTGCTCCGTTATTAATTTCCCTACAGGGTCTGTTGCTAGATATACGTACTTTCGTATAAAATATGCATCAGCTATTCACATACAATTTTGCATACATTAGTTGGCTTCTCGACACATTTCAATAACGTTAATTTATTACGTAAATATTTACGCGAGTTTGCGCATATAAAAATTTTTTACTCAACACTTTAGCGCATCATATAAAAATTGAATATTTTCTCATGGAAAGGTGGGAAGTCTTCTATATTGAAGAGTAAAAGTTTTTCTGTGGCTTCACAATAAGGTGGTTCGATAAGAGCGAAAAATACTTGTTCATAATGCCAAAAAGAGACTCAGTAAGAAATAGAAGAAAGGAAGAATTAAAGCAGGGCGGGGGTTAGAAGAAATGAGGAAGACAATAAATGTTTTGAAAGAAGAAAATTTGGAGGCTAAAAATTTGTTCATCTTAAAATTCTGAAGAAGTTGAAGTTCACCTTAATGCTCAAGCGCAAAGCTTATTATACAAAATTTTACTTCATATTAAGTAAATCCATTTGGATACAAACATACCCAATTTCAGCCCCATCTATAAACCACACTTCAAAGCTCGAAGAGTCAGTCAATATCTGCGCTACCTTTCAGCCTCCGCTACTTTGCTGCATGAAGCCTCTATCATCGTTGGCGTAATAATCGTAATGGATTTGTCGATATGAGATTTTATTAATGCATTCATAACTAAGGTCTCTATCAAATTCTTTTTTTATTTCGTTTTATACGCCACATCAACACATTCATCTTCTAAATGGCTAGCAGAGTTTGTAGCGCGCAAATGCTCTGATTTTGTGTGTGTGTGTGTGTGTGTGGGGTTGTATATATGATTGACCACCTAACTGGGTAGCCGCAGTTGCTAGTTCAAGTCACTTTCGTGTAAAGCATACAATCTCATCACAACATAAACATAATCATGATGTTGCAGCCACCATTTTGTATGACTTGGCTTTTTGATCTGTTGCTCTTGTACACACACACATACACACAGATAACTTGAAATGTTAGCACATACAATAATGGTTTGTGTAAACCTTTTGAACTTTCGAAATGTAAACTGTTGTAACCTGCAAACAGACTGTTAATGGGTTGGGGTTACAGTCCCTTTTAAACAGATTCATATAAATATGTATGGGCGTTAAGGATCACGTATAAATTGTGCCAAGTCCAATTTGCGTGTTAGAAATTCTGAAATGTGCTCTGCTTACATCTATTTTAGCATATTTAAATGTTTTGTGTAAAAATATTAATTCTATTGAATAGAAAATTACATGTCCATTCCGTAATTGTAAGGCTGGGATTATGGTAATGGAAAATTCAGATAAATTCACAAATGTGAAATTTGAATTCATTATGCAACCGAATTAGTTGGGTACACCGACTTGTTGCGTAAATATGTCAATATTGATTGAAAAACGGCGGCTAAGCACAATTCTTAATGGAAGCCTTTTGATGATTTTTGTAGCTTTTGAAGTGCTAAGGATATTGTTGAAAATCCAATCACTTCACCTTTAAAGGCAATGCAGGATTATAAAAATGCTTAAATTTGAATAAGTTGTATTTAAGCCGCATTTGGCAGGCAGCTCGAAATACTTAGTATATTTATTACTAAATGAGCTTGTCCAGTTTTTTCAATTCTAGCCCGCAAGAGTTAGAGTTATTGTTGACCTTCACATTAACTTTTTTTGATTTCCTCTTTCATCTTGCCACATTTTTGTTGCTCCTTTTTATAATTTAGCTTTATTTACTGGTTCTCTTCTTATTATAATTTATCTCTTTTACTTTATTTTATTATATTCCATTTTATTACATTTAATTTTGCTTCATTTGATTTAGTTTAATTTAATTTAATTTAATTTAATTTAATTTAATTTAATTTTATTTTATTATATTTTATTTTATTTTATTTTATTTTATTTTATTTTATTTTATTTCCACACGTGCATTTAAAATTTAAAAATGTATTTATGTTTGAATAATTTTTTCAATTTGCACACACATTTCTACATGCCAGCCACAAGTTTCGAGTGTTTATGCGTGGCACTGAGCTGTGATTTTCGCGCTTGCTTTTGCGCCCTTCACCAGCAATCATTTCTTTCACTCCACAACTCTCTTTGTCCAACATTCACTCTTTCGCTTTGCGCTATCGCAGTTTTTATTCTACCAACTCGCTATTTATATTTGTTATTGTTACTATTTGAGTTTGCATTTTCTATCCTGTCATTCATTTTTCGTCGTCGGAGTGTTTGTTTGCTCGTTGCACTTAATGTAATTAATTTTAATTAAAATCCGGCTAAATAATGGTTGCAAGACCACATTTTGTCCAACTACTCTGCCTACATACACATACCAGCTGGAGAGTCGCCTTTTGTTGAAAAATAAAATAACTTAACAAAAGCAAAAGAAAAAGAGTAACTAAATAAAAAATCTCGCATGAGCCAGCACAAAAAATGCACGTTAATGAGTTAGTTCTTGCTGGTATTTAAACCGCACGCCTCCACAGCTAAGAAGTACATGCACACACACATTTATATTTTACCGCAATTCATACAGCAAGCCCTGAGTTGTAGCATAGTGTGGCAACCTTTTGATGCCGTATCGCCCTGCAGCCCGTTAATCTTGCAAAAAATAAACAAAAGCTGTGCTTTCTCTTCCGCCCCTTTGCCGGTTTGTTTGTTCTAACAATCAACAATCGCGCGCTCTCTCCCACACTCTCCCTTGCAACTCTTTCAAACCCTTTTGCAATATTTTTCCTTTTCATAGTTATGCTTGTAGCAAGTGCGTGCCAGCTGTTAGGTGCTCCTAAATGTATGCTACGCATTTTATGCCCCGTCTGTTAGCCAACAGCCCGTCTAACGGTTTACGTGTTTGTGTTGCCTGGCATCCGGCTGACGACCTTTCAGTTTCTCCGAATTTGTTGCATTTCCCTGCTTTCTTTTCATAACTTCCTTGCGCGGTTTTTCCCATGTCTGTCTACCAGCTGTTGAGGGCTAACATGCAACACAAGCCACCGCAATAGCAACATGTTGCAAGCACTCCAATCCCACAGTAGTCCCCTTTTCGTGATCTAGTGTAAATACCGCTTATGGTCTGTATTTACTCCATCAGTTATCATTAGTATGCTGAGTTTTGTTGCTGGTTTGCATATTTGATATAAATAGTTAATACCAATACACAGTTATCCTTTTCTCTTTGTTTGCATTATATTATCCAAAAACAACTATTTTTAAGTATTTTGCAAATATTGTGTCAAACCGTTGAACGTCCTAATTGCAATTTAATTTCCATTAAAAAAATGTGAATGCAAATTAAAATGCGAAAAATGTTCATCAGCATGGAAACAAAATAAACAGGAAAACTCTTTCGACTATGTATGTATAAATATGGAGTTGCATATGAAGGCCACTTGAACAGTTTGAATGGTACCACTTTTTTAACAATTATATATACCAAATGGGAATTATATGTGGAGTATAAACTAGCTTATGCGAAATAGTGAAGTGTGCTTAAAAATGCTGAAAAGGGGAGAAAAAGCAGTTGGTTTTGTCGCAGAGACCATATTTTCCGCTCAGATACCCTTTTTGGCTTACCAAAAGGGGAGCTATCTCTTAAGATTGATTTAAAGTTCCGTTTAAAAATACTATTTTCTCTGACATTTAAATTGCTTATCACATTTAAATTTAATGTTCCACAGATTTTACCTGGTAAATAAAATAAATTAAAAAAAAAATAAAATAGAATAAAAAAAATGTCAACCCAGTTGGAGCTCCAATCAGGTAACAACAGCACCCGGTTCCATTTTTTTTGTATCTGCCAGATGTGTTTATTTAATTCTATATTATAATTTTGCTTATGGCTTATTGTTCGTACTAAGCGCAAGAAGAAACCTTACCAGCGAGATATTAAATTGATAATAATATAGTAGATGTATTATAATACTGGAAAAAGGTTCACAAAACTAAGCTATCCATTACTTCCAAAAGAAAGGCGTAGAAAAATTTCGAACTCACTTTTAATAATGAACTTTAACCTGTTGTGGAAACACTATTTTCTTTCAGCTTTTACGCGCCATAATTTTTTATTTTTATTGCACCTTATTATACCCTTGTGCAGCACGTTTAATAACTTAATATTAACTTTTATATGGTCTATGTAGTGAGGGACTTTCACGTCTTTTAAGTAGCTCATTTGACCTTTTTTATAATCTCTTACTTTTACACCTTATTTTCACTATTATATTTGTAGTGCAAATGGGGAGGGTTATGTGGTGATAACTTACTCAATGATTTTCTTATTGCTCAGTGTTCTTTTCTACTTACAACATGAGACAATCTTGTGATTTAAAATGTTTGGCCTTACTTGTTGAAACTTTTTACAAACTTTTTTCTTTTAGTATGAAAAAATAAAAATAATATTTTAATATATTAAAGATGCCTGCATTTCATCTTCGACTGTGTTCTTCCACTATCTTCCTTTACAAATATTTCCAGCTATTTGTTTTTCATCACGAAATTTTGTTACAAATTCCACTCCTACATTACTGAATTTCGGTTTTAGCTGAAGAAGAATTTTTTTATAATATTATCCGCCCCTGAAATGATTAATGACTTTTCGATTCACAAGAACTCCTGCTTCTTCTCATAAAACTGGCGTGAGCAAAAATGCAAAGTTAAGATGTCTGTGGTGGGTGGATAAGGAAATGTTTGCTGTTCATTTGCGTAGAAAGTGAGCTATCGCAGATATTTTTGTATTTTTTGCTTTACTTAAATGATTATGTTGTAATGCCTATGAAAGCATAACGAATTTACTGGTATAATGATAGAAAAAATGTGTTGATTACAACGATGACATAACCCAATAGCGTGTCAAATGCATGGAACAAATTATATGATATTGAGTTATTTCTTGATTTTTTCGTTTCATGCTCAACTATTATATACATTTGTTGTATCATCTTACTTGGCAAGCCAGGAATGGAATGAAAAACATTTAAGTCAAACCAATTTATAACTAAGCTTTGCATTTGATAAGTCCGTTACGCTGAAAAATTTAAGCATACTTTTAGGCGCGATTTTTTTTAGTTTTCCTAATGCTTCAATATATTGTTGAATGTGTTAAAATTTTTGAATCGAAATAAATGCATTTTTTTGTGCAAAAGAAGTTGTTCTACAAAAAAGGTGTTAACGCTTTTATATATTTTTTATACATTCACAATTTAATGACACCAAGAATTTCACCTAGAATTATGCTAACATATTTTTTTCCAATTTCACAAATTTAAAGCGCAATGATGTGATAAAAATCGCAGAACATCTTCGCCGAATTTTGAGAAACTTTTTTCCAACTTTTAAAATGCGTAGCAGAGTCTATCATATTTCAAAGTACTCAAGTGATATTTTTGTCCTATTTACTTTTCGTTAGCAAAGCTTTCTGTGAATAAATATATGTTAGCAAGTATGTACACAACAATAGCAACAAAGCTACAGCAATTTGACAAATATTAAAAAGTTGTAACAACATTTTTTCTGAGCAATTAACTGCCGCTTTTGCGTTGCAAACAAATTAAAAACTTTGACATGCTCGTGTGAAGTCCATGTTGCAGGCTACGAAGTGAGAGGGGCTGTGGACTAAATGTTTTATTTGGCATGCAGCTGAGTGGCTGGTCGGAAGGAACAATGACTGCTACACAAATGTAAACCGACGAGTAAAAAGTTTTTGAAGGTTTTTTTCGGAAAAATAAATTCGAGGTCGAAACCTGAACTCCCTTTTCCATTTATCGTTTCATATTCCTCTTCTTCTTTTCCCTTCTTTATACTCCGGATAGCACATTTATTTAATATATAATTTTATGGGTGAGCAGTAATTTGAAAAATTCAGCGCCCACTAGTTTTACAAAAAAAGTGAGTGATTATAGTCCATGGGCAGCTATGAAGTAGGGAAATTCACTAATACCTAAGAGTGCTTAAACCACAATGCAGACATTTTCTGATTGATCCGCTATTGCTGACATTAATTTGGAATGACAAATCAAATTATATCTACAGACGTGGAATCATTACAAGTATACCAACACACACATAAATATATGTATGCTCTTGTATCCTGAACTAGACAGCTGACAAGGGTGAGCAAAGATAATGCTGGCATTGCAATTTTACGTTGAAGCTCGAATTTAGTACGTTCACCAGCCATTTCTCGTATATAAATATATATGTATGCACTCAAAGATTTTTGAAATCCAAATCATTTAGCACGATTTGAAAGTATTTATGAAAGAAAAAAGTTTTTTACACGGCTTCTTCTGGAACCAATCTACCGTGTAAAAACAGACTTAGGTGTATTGCTATGATGGACAGAATTGTGCCACTTAAACCTCTTATAAAAAAATTTTCTAATTTAGGGTAGGCAAAATATCTTTCCGCTCGACAGTGCTTAAAAATTTGTACTTCCTAAAATGAGACACAAAAAAATATTTATGGGTCAACTCAAAATGTTGAGTGAATTTTGTTTCTGTAAATTAAAAGTTCTATCACCCTACTAATCGAAAAAAAAAAATTCAACCCACCCTAATAAACATAATCAAATGCAAACGCATGCTAAACACATGCAAAATTCGTCTTTAGCAGCTAACGAGTTGACAATGAGCCGACAAAAACTACCAAATGTCAGCTGATTGTGACAGCACAGCGCAGAGCACAGTAAGAGTGCTGTGTGTGTGTGTGTGTGACCCTGAGAAGCAACCAGCAAACGTCTAAGCTCATTTACACTCACCAACTGTCATTCGGTGGCAGGTAAAATACTGAGAATGTCAGTTCTAACGCTTTTGATTCTTCTTTTTCTGTTTGCTTTTGTTCTTGTTCTTGTTGTTTTTGTTTGTTTTACAACTCAAGTGCTTAGAAGCATAACATTAATTAAGTTTGTAACGACAAATGCCAACAATGTCAACAACATCAGAGCGGCAAATTCAAAGTCAACCGATTTTTTTAAGGAGGATGTACATACATAGTAGAGGGATGTGTGGTGGAAAAGTGATGTGTGGTGGGTACAATGAGCGAATGAAGTTTATATGTAATGTCAGACTTTGTCACTTTTGGCTGACGTCAGGTGGTTCACTTTTTGACTTTGCAGTTGTAATAGAGTTGTTTGTTTGCATTTGTTTAGGTGGCTCCTCAGCTGTCATTCGTTGTTGTTGCTCTAGTAGCTTTGGAGTAGCTTGCTTTAGAGCTTTCTAACAATATTAATTTTATGACATCCTAAAAATGTAAATGTACGCTTGTTGAGCGTTGAGTAGTCACCAAAATCTAAGCCTTGAGTTCAAGTGTACTTAGCTAGCAATGTGAGTTGTCCTTTCAAGCATGCGACCTTGTAGTTAATCCACAAGGTTCTCTACCTTTGTTTACATTTATTTTATTTTGTCGGTCGTTTGTGCGTTTTTGTTTGTTGATTTAGCTGTTTTGAAGCTCTAACCGAGACGTTAATGAAGCTTGTGGTTGCTGCTGTGACATTGAGCCGTTTTTGAGTGTAGCGTATATCTGCATTCGTTTACCGAAAATTGATTCCCTTCACACTGTGGCATGTGGCATGGCAAAAAATAGTGTAAGAAATAAGTTCAGTATTTTTTCAGGAGCTTTAGAAATGGATGTCAGTATGAAAATATCACTTTTTTGTGAAACTACATGAGTCGAGTCGTTTTATTTTGATATCAGAAATAGTCCTCAGACCCTACCCTACCAACCATGGCTAACCATGGTGAACCTCTGATTCCAAAAATTCACAAATTTTTACTAACACCAACGCATATTTTTAGAATTTGTATGGAAAACGACAAGTGCCTAAAAGTATGCCTCACACTTACACGCAAAAATCTTTTCAACATGGGTAAAAAGTGAACCTCTCTGAACAAAATTACCCACTTTTTTATCCTCTTTTTTGGTAACCGCGACTCAATGATTATCCAGATTTTTATCCGATCATGGTTGGCAGGGAAGAAGCTCACAGGCTACAGCAACAATCATACCTCTTCAGCATAACATACATATCGACAGCCATACTGCAAAACCCTGTATGTTCAAAACCAAAAAGTTTTCAGGAGAGGGAAAAAACTGTGATAATTACAACATATGTATATGAGCGACGGTTATTTCATTTCACCACTGGAAAGAAACGGGAAGTTGTAACCCGATTTTGACTGAATTTTAATGTGCGAAATATCACGATCTATGGGAAAGGCTCAGAACCTTATTTTTGGAAAAATAGTGACTTACGGGGTTTTGCAGTGTGGCTGTCGATATATGTATATAATATATCTAATTTTCATGCTTGCCTCATTATCCTCTACGCTGCTCTATTAATACCATCTATCTTAAATAATATATTAAAATCTCACAACTTTATACCTTCTCTGCTTAATTTCTTAATTTTACCAAATAATTTTAAGTTTATTTGCATAGTTTTGCTTGTTTAGCCTCTTAATTTATATCTAACTCAAAGTGTATTTGCCTTTTTGTCTGGCACTTAATAACGATGTTGCAATTGCATTTCTCACTCCAAATTTTCCAAAAATTTCTACAAAAGTTGCACAACTAACTACAATACAAACAACGTCTTTACATGATTTTAGGCGTGTGCTAGCATTTATCTACGGTAATAATTTACTTGGTTGTGGGTATTCATTTTATGTGCTGTCAAATTAAATAAGACCAAGGTGTTCCTAAAAGCGCAAGCGGCTTGGAAAGAGCGAGTTGGCACATAAACATGCAACTTAAGTAGGAAAATTAGTTGTAAGAGGAGGCTAAGACATTTTGATTTGTTGGTAAGAAAGTGAGTTTGAGTTTGTAGCTGATTTCGAATTGCCAAAAGTGGAGAGGGTGTGAGTTGAAGGGTAATAAAATAAATAAATGTGCTGCATTAATTTGCTACCTTACTAATAATAAAAGCTCAATTTAGGAATAAGGTTTGTTTATTTAAAAATGGTAGTAAAAATAAGTTATAAGTATACACAAAGAAAGCGAGATCAACCCTTAAAATATTTTATTTAAAAAGAAAAAAATAAAAAATATTTTCTAAAAAAAAAAAATTATTTTTCTGAGAACCAAAATATTCAAATTTTTTGAAAAAAAAAAATAATTTTTTTCAAAAAAACAAAAAAAAAAAAATAGAAACACCAACTTGCTTGAAAAAAAAAATGATTTTTTTAACAAACAAAATATTTAATTTTTTCGAAAAAAAATATTTTTCTAAAAAACAAAAAAAAATTATTTTCGAACAAAATATTTAATTCTTCAATAGAAAAAAATTATTTTTTGAAAAAAAAAACAAAAAAAAAAAAAAAATACCAGCTTGTTTGAAAAAAAACAAAAAAAAAAAAAACTTGCTTGAAAATAAAAATATTTTTTTTTTGTATGTGATATTTCATAAAATAAGCAACTTATACTCAGTTCACTCACAGCCTGTTTAATGGAAGAAACTATGTTATTTTACTCATAATGTGAACACGCTATTAAGGCGTTTTCAGTATTCAACTTATTTTTAAGGTTGTCATAGTTGGTTTCATAAAAATAAATATTATTTCTCTTTTTATTTCAGATACAAAAAAAAAAGAACTGTAAATACAGTTTAAGTTACAGTGTGTGTTTAATTTTTTGCGTATACTGAAGTCGAACAAAATTAATTCCCCATTAATGTACTGACTATCAACTGATGAAATATGAATTACCAAAAAGGTATGTATTGTTTAAATGTAATAATTTTGGATTTAAGTATAACATTTTTGAAGCTTCCATTATTAAGAGACATACTTTTTCCTGGGCAAATACCCATTACCCATTAATTTGGATGGGATTTGATAGCTACAAGTGAGTAGAATTTGATTGCACAGGAGACTTGAGAAGTCCCATTAAGACAGCACATAATGTATAAGAACTTCCTTTTACTGCTGGTAACATCGAATTAAAAAAAGTCTAACTTATATTTTTGAAGCGATGAGCACCAGAATATTCTACAAGAATATTGGTCCCTTGTGAACTTGTTAGTCCTGGAAATTTGAGCTGTAGACTATAATTTTTTTGTACTGGTTTGGTGTCCCACTGCCAGCACTTGGAAACGCATGCTACAACAATACCAACAAAACTTCAATAAAATTTCACTGCAAACACTTTCATTGCAATTATTAAATTTTCCAGAATTGACTTTTATGTTAACAAGTCAAACGAGGGGGAATTGTATTGTTTGCTTGCTTTTACCAGATTTAAATCAAACCAAAAATTTATTTGTTTTTATTTTTTTATTTTGCCACTTTTATTATTTATATTGTATTTTAATATTTTTCGTACGCCAAACAACTGCTCAATTTACAGTCTGTCACATTTGACTGCATCGTGTAAATATGGTACAAATAGCATAAAAAACGGGACCATTACACAGTAGAGTTTGCCCTTTAGAGTGCTTTTGGTTTGGTAAAAATCTCATGTTAAATCAGCGCAATGCAATACGACGCCATGACAACAACAATTATAACATTGCAACAAATAATTGAAAAAAAAAAAAAATATAGAAACAAAAACAACAATAGCCGATAGCGACTGATGGGCAATATGGCGTAACGAATTAATATGTCAATATAAGTGGCCAACCCTTGCCAATACTTGAAAAGTGTGAGCTCAAAAAAAAAAAGCGGCGAAAGTGTGAAAAAATTGTTGAAAAAGCTCGTGTTGAACAGATTGCGTTTTGTGGCACAACTGCATACACACACACACACACATACGTACGTTGCTGCACGACGCTTTTACTACCATTACCGGCATTGCACTACACCAATACTATTGCATTTTTTTATGCGCTCCTCTTTTGTTTATATGTTTGTTGTATTTTTGTATTTTTTTTCAACTTCCGCTGCTTGCTTATTTATGATTTTGCATTGAGTTTATTTTTCGTGTAAAATAATATTTTTACGGTTCAAGGTTTCTCATTTGGCGGAGTTGAACAAACAGACAAATTATTGAGGCTGTGTGCTTTGTAGTTTTACAATTTTTTACAAGCAATTGGTTGGTTTTTTGGGGACACCGTGAACAGCAACTGCACAAGCCCAACTTTTTCAATGCCATGTTTTAAAGCGAAAAACTTGTTTAAGTTGAGGAGGTTAAATTTTTCACCTTTGAAGTGAAATTAACGAAATATTTTTTGTAGACTATATGTAACTCTACAGAAATTTTAATTTTTCTAATGAAAAGTAATTTATTTTATTCAAAGTACTAGCACAAAAAGTAATACAAATACAAATAGTATCAAGTTTAAGTAAATATATATTTTTGGTATTAAAAGAAATCAGTTTTAATAGAAAAAAAGTCTTCGGTAACGAGCTTCTTTGTTGGTAAAAAAAGGTAAATTCAGGAACTCAGCTCGCCTAGAAAGAACTTTATTATCTTATATCGAAAAACATAGAGAATATAAAAAAAAACAAAATTCACATCTGGCAAAGAATCCATTTCAAAACCAAAAACTCATAAATTTGACTATTGACTACAAGCTTGTTACAATACTCCGGTACAACACGTATCGCATATTGCTTGTATTGCAAAATTGTAAAATTTTCGTAAGCTTACGCATAGGCAATGGTTTCAATTAACGTGTAATTTAAAATTAACACGAGCTCCAACACCAGTAACGAACACACGCACACACATACAAACAAATAAGCGCTGCACTGACAGGCCGAAAGTAAGCTGGTTGAAAACTGCAAGTATGTGAAAATATTTGTTCGGAATTGAGCCTGCAGCTGAACGTCCGATTGACCAATTAAAAGGGCAAAGCCATGCATGCGGCTATCATCCCATTTTAACTAGCTTTAGCTTAAACCAGAATTTGCTGCTGCAACTAACTTAGCTTTTGGAGCAGCAATTTTATAGCCACCAAATGATGTGTGCTGCTGTACTTTAGAGAGTTTGGTGTTAAATTGGTTTGTGCATTCGCTAAATTTCACCGGTTACGCATAAATGCATGTTCAAATTTTTTCCGAACAACGCACAGTGGGTTGTTTTGGGGAACCAATTTAATGAAAGGGAGAAAAATAAGAAAGTAAGAATAAAGGGGAGATGTAGAGATGGTATTATAAATAAGAAGCAGCTAAAGAAGACGAAAGGGTTATAGGGGTGGGCGGAAAGAAAGAAACAAGATGAATTAATAATAATAGTAATAATAATAATAATTACAATAATAATAATAATAATAATAATAATAATAATAATAATAATAATAATAATAATAATAATAATAATAATAATAATAATAATAGTAATAATAATAATAATAATAATAATAATAATAATAATAATAATGATAATAATAGTAATAATAACTATAATAATAATAATAATAATAATAATAATAATATATCTCTCTACTTCTTTTAGCTTGAAATAAAATAATTCATACTTTTACCTTCTGTGAGATACTTTATTACCCACTGTGCGTCGTTGTACCCAATGAAAACTTTATTGCATTAGCATCATGTATTGGTTGCCTTATAAAATCCCCTCCAGCTGCGTTGAGCGAAAATGTGCGTATATGAAATATTTTCAAATGCACCCATACATACATACGTATGCATGTATATAACTTTGTGTGAGTGTTGCACTCAAAATTACTTGTTCAACTTTGGTAGTCACTTTCCACTATTGTTGCTGCTTGTCCAAATTAACATTAGCACACACATTTAGGGCTATAAGTTGGCTTACTAAATATTTGAAAGTCATCAATTTTTGGTTTGACCACCCATTTTCGGTCATCAGAGGCTTAAGATTTGATCAGATTTGTGCAACAATTTGTGGCAATAATTTTAATGAAAATAATTCACTGCATTGAGTGGGTTTTTGTATGGAAAGTTTATAATACACGTTTGGCACTAATTTGTTTTGTCGTTGTTACTAGTTGGAGTAGTGGTGGGCTTATGGGTATATAATTAGAATTTTAATTGAGTGAGAAACTCAATTTGTTTGAGCTTATAAGGCAAATTAGGTAAATATTATGATAATATCGAGATTGTTTTAGTATTGTTCATTTAAGTATTGTATTGTGAGAGTGTGCAATTTAGAGCCAGGGGTATTGAAAATTCTTCAAAATTCTTCTCTCGCAATTGTTAGATTGTTTCGAAAGTACAGTATCTATATGTGTGAAATTATTGATAAGCTTTTCTCTTTACAAAATACCCCTATATCCTTGTGTGTATACTTAAAAATATTTATTCAGCTTAACATTCTTGCATTTTTTCTCTCAGGAAAACTTAACTCTGTTAGGTATTTAGTACCAAAAAGTAGGAGAAAAATATTATTACAACATGTCTAATACTTGGAATTAAGCTAAACCAACAATACTGCAACCTTCAAACAAATAGCAAGAGCACTTTGCTTAAATTAAATAATTAAAGTTTTAAATATATGTAGACATGTCTGCGAATTTGCAGGCCTCTCAGGAAAAAACTACTCTACTTTTAAGTATTCTACCCATTTTCCTTTTGGTATTTGTTTAACTTACGACACACCGATAAACATTGTTAGCTCTCGTACTACAAATTGTTGCAGACATATGTAAGCAGAAAGCAACATGAAGCTCACACATAGAGTAAGTACAGTATGACCTCGAGCAAAGGAACTGGACACTGTAGTGTTGCAAGCATTGTTTTCAATCTCCGTTTGGTGGTAGTTTGTTTTGACTTCTTGAGAGCTTTTCAGCTGAAAAGAAAAAAAGGGACCATCCTATAGCTTTTTTGGACCGCTACTATAGTCTATATCGTGGTTATGCCAGCTAAAGCAGTGAAGCTACGTAAAGATTGTTCACATCCCTTATGAAAACTGTCTCCAGATCCATATCAGCTACTTTTAAGTAGCATAAAGAAATGAGCTGGCAAATTGTAAATATTCTGCCGTTACTTTAATCGACGCCTCACTGTAACCACCTACACAAGCATACAAATGTAAGCTTGAAAAAGTTTCTACCGCTGTTGTTGTGCTCTTCACTGTGGAAGTACAAAAAAAAAGTTGTTCGTTGCATTGTTTTACAACAACTCAGACTTTGTTGTAAATTAATTTGCTTATAATTTTTACGCTTAGTTAAACGCAATTTTGAGTGTGACTTTCGCACAAAAAAAGGCAAAAACAAAAGCAAAGCGCTTTTTATGCTAGATTATTGTGTGTGAGTAAGGACTAAGAGCATAAGCGAAAAACGTTGTTTGTTGTTGGTTGTCGCGTAGGGAGTTGGAAGCTTCTGAGTGGCTGCAAAGAAAAAGTACTAATTCGTGTACGATTTCATGCAACGCTGGTGCTAAAACATGCGAGACAGGGAGGAACATATATAAATATGTATGTCAGATTTCAGCTTTGCTGGTTGCTATGGTTGTAGTCACATTTATATTTTGTGGCTTTGTGAAGTATACAAAAGTTTATTAAATGTTTAACAAATAAGTTTGAAACAATTAATTTTTTGTTGCTTGGCGTCATAATTGTCTAATATTGTGTATAGACGTTTGGTTTCTGTGTTACAATATGTTCTCGAATGAAAGCTCCGCAAAGTATTTGCTTACATTGAAAATTAAAAAAATTAAATTATGCTGATTTGTGGAGATTTTTTCTTGTAAATACTTTTTAATATTTGATGATTTTGTAACAAATTTTTTTGTTTTCGTTTTTAATTTTTTAATTTTATAATTATTTTTTAATCTTATAAAATTTTTTTATTTACATAATAAATTTTGTTTTTCATTTCATAAAATTTTTTTTTTTATTTTTTGTTTTATTAATAACAAAGTTTCAATTATTTTGAAATTTTTCCTGTTTGACATAAAGCTCATGCTTTTCATAGATGAGCGAGCTTAAAGCTCTGGCTGATTATATCACAATCCAGTGCAGGACATTTCACAACGACACTGAATTTCAATATATTCTGGAACCAGTTCTTTCAGTTAACTTTAACAGATAATGAAGATGTATTTAGAAGATCGGAACAAAGAAAACGTGAATGCAAAAAATTTGAAGGACTTTTTGTTTCAACTTTTCTTGACTGATGCATGCCTTCTAAGCAAACAACTTTAAAAAATGCCTATGTTAGCGATTCTAATTTCTCAAAAGGCCAACATAGACTTCTTGGTAACACCCTTCACAATTCAAAATTCGCAAAAGTTTTTAGCTCCCTTCAACTTAATGAAATTCCAATCAACACACAACATTAATCCACAATTAATTTCAAGGATAACTGCGCAAAAGCCACTAATCGGCTCTCTTCCATACGAATATTTAACAAGTAATGTAACAGCTTAATGTATTTTCGTTACTTTGATTGCTTTATCTGTTTTGAAAACTTTTTGTGGTGTGATGATGAGTTGAAGTAGTCGAAAGATTTGTATGCCAAACACATGACAGGGCAAAAAAATGCACGACCCAACCAGCAGTCAGTAAATAAGATACAAAGTAAAGGACACCACTGACAACTCATTCGCCATTCACGCACACATGTTTACAATGAAATGCTGAATCATGCAACTTCATTAGTTTGCATGGCAGCAAAGCATTTGAGACGCTACCCCACCACCTCCACAAAACGCAACTGCACATATGTATGTATGAGTGAAGGAAGCTCAAGAAAAAAAGTACTTTCACTAATTCAGTGGGTGGTTAAATAAGCTAGAGTTCAGTTTGTTCAATCATCTTTGCAGTGGATTTGTGATATTTATCGCCAGATTTACCAAAAAGCTATGACTACAACATTTCATTGCTGTTGTAAGTTACATTGCACTCCAGTTGTTAACTTTTCGGATATTTTTGTTGTTGTTTTTCATGTTGTGATTGTTATTGTTGTTTTGAATTTTGTTGCTGTTACTTGTATATTGACTTGCTAAGTCTTTTATCTATCGTCTTTTTGTAACAAATATATTTGTTTTTTTTTCTTCGTCTTGTCTTTGTAACTTTACTTCTGCTACATGTTTCCTGCTCTGCGCTTCTTTATAGAATTATTTCCTATTTATGTGCAGATTTTATTTGGTTGATTGCATTTTATTTTCCGCTCGTAACTAATGTTATCTAGGCTTTTGTATATATTTTAGCTATTTACTATCTACTCACATCCAATTTCATTTCTATTATTTTGTCTATTAAAAATCGTTGCACGATGACCCGCGTAATTTTTATTTTCCTCTTGATTTACTTCAAATGTAGGAAGCGCCCATAAGAAAACACAGGGGAGAATTGAAATACTACTTCTGCTATACTACCATACAATAACTGTTGAAGTTGGAGTCAGTTTGAGAAACTATGTACAAAGTTTCAACAAAAAAATAAGTGTTAAGGGGGGAATATTAGTCATGAGTGGGAAGCTCAATACTTCAGGGCTCAGGAACGGGACCAAAATTCAGACAGGCTGTATACGGTATTGTCCGCAATTAGCCGAAGATCGGAGGATACTTGTTGTTGTAATTCTTGGAAGCAGAACAGATGGCAGGATTCCGAAGCAGCAATGAAATCGGAAAGCCAGAACCCGCGCACACCTATACATGGTGGTTCCATGGTTGCAGATTAAAATAAAATATTTTCAATCGAGTTGGGGTTTTTTTCAATTTATTGTAATGCAGGCTTTCTTCGAAGTGACAACTAACATAGGATGTTCCGCTTATCAAACATTGAAATGCTCTCTTGATAATATTTGAAAATTGACTTTAACTTTTTTTGATATGTACATGGAATATTACTAGCTAATGACAATTGCGCCTAAACGTATACATCGTTAACAATAAATTACCGTAATTCCAATAAAATCATTACGCATTTAAAAAAACTCTTTACCAAAAGGGATACTTGGAAAAACAGTACGCAGTAAAAGCAAAAAAAAAAAAAAAAGGGAGAAAGTTTTGAGCCCAAGGCAAAATACAAGTCATATGCAATATGTAGGTATGGTTGAATGTAGCTCCGCACGTGATATGTGCAAAAAGTCATACGCACGTACGACATTCAGATTGCTTATTTACGATATCGGCAGAATCTTTGAATTTTTCCACAATTTCTTTTTGTTTTGCAAAACAAAAAAAGTAAAATAAGATAAACCTAATACATTTAGAAAATAAATAAATAAAGGAGCAGCAAAGACACGTAAATGAAATTCACTAAGCGACAAAATCAAGTGAAGCAGAAAAACAACGTCTGAGGCGGCATCTTAGCAAAATATGTAGCATACCACTAGGCGCACGCTAACAACATACCCACACCACTTGGCATATTGAAAGGCAATTTACGATAAAAAGGGGAAAATTGGAAAAGTTTTGCAACAAACGGCCACACAACTCTCTCTCGAAATCCTTTGAAGCGTTGCTGCAATTGTCGAGACTTAGCGATAAAGACATATTGAAAGACAAAGCAAAGTAAATGATGATGGCAAATATTATACACAGCCTCACATACTTTTAGGCTGTGATATGAGTGGCGTGTTAGAAGAAAACGAATTTTGTTTTATTGTTTGTTTCACTGCAAGGGTAAGAAGTTTGTGCGGCTGCACACGTATGATTATTTATGTAGCATTTTTGTGGAGGGGGGGGGGGGGGGGGTTGCTGGGGGTGAGCGTAAATACATATAAATAAATAAAATTGTGATTGCCTATTTTTGTGCGACGCAATGACA